>OZ030017.1:37542918-38142918 GCA_964023405.1 Apodemus agrarius
AATGGATAGCACGTAGGTGGCCATGGGAAGAGAATGTTATGAATGGACTTTGCCTACACTTTTGTGAGTAGCAAATTGAATTGCTGTGCCATACCTCATTTCTCCAACTGTTACAAAGCTATTAATTTTCACAGTGATGGATGGCAGTAACCTTTGTCACATAGTCCTGCTCTCTGCATGGTGTATGCCAGGCCAGTCTGCAGGTGGGATGTCTATATAAAGGTTTGGTATGAATGAAACATCTCCTTTAGGGTAGGCTTTGGCTGTTTGCAACTATATTAAGATTGATTCATTTATTTCTTATAACGTGGGTTATTAATTTATACTTTGTAGATTACTACTGTAGCCATTTATTTTTTGCCAAATTAGATGCTTAAGGTTAACAACACATTGTGGATATTATATATTTTGTCTTTTAATTTCCATTCTATTCTTAAACTAGTTTAGTAAGCAGGTAAATAAATAAGAAATGTGAACAAACTATTAAAATATATATGACTATATAGACTTTGTCACACAAATGGATTATATTAGGCAAGATCTTATTAAAGGTTTGAGATAATTGTAATAATGGAACTAGGAGGTTTTATATATATATATATATATATATATATATAAAATGGGAGAAACTTTACCTCATTGAACAGTTGCCTTTCTACTTTTACTATACATGTTGTTAATATGTCATAAGCACCTATGATGCTTTTCTCTTTCTTTTTTATTCATTTAAATTTTATGTTTATTAGTGCATGAGTGTGTGTGTATGCATGCATGTATGCATGCATGCATGTGAAGGTATATGTATGTAAGGGGTTATGAGCATGTGCCAAGGTTTTGAAGTCAGATAATAACTTTTGGGAGTTGGCTTTGCTTCTTACCAGTGATCTTTCTGGTTTCTGCTGTGCTGCATATTCCAAGCTAGCTTCTGGATGGGTTTCCCATCTCTATCTTCTAGATAGGGGTTCTGGGATTACTGGTGTATGCCACCTCATAGAGCTTTCTTCTTGAGTTCTAGTGACTGAACTCAATTTGTCAGGCTTGTGCATCAAACACTTTTATCCAGTAACCCAAATCCCCAGTTCCCTTTTTATTCATCAAACAACAAACTCCAAGACCCTGATACTATCAAGTGTGTGTATGTATGTGTGTGTGTGTGTGTGTGTGTGTGTGTATGTGTGTGCCTAACAGTACTCCATGAGTATTTATAAAAGCTGGATCTATTAAAAATAAGTTTAAATGTTTTTAGGAATGTGATGATATCCCACTCCTATAATTTACATACTACCTTCAAAACTGTTGTCTCCAGGGAGTAGTTTTAGTTGTAAAAGCCTCCTCCTATGTCATCCATGCTGTGAGTTGAGTTTAGATCACTGTCAGCTTACCAGTTTTAATTTTTCCCCCCATTTTCTTTAGACAATTGCTGGGCATGTTGTATCTCTTCTCTTGGTTCTATTTAGTGCCCTTATGAATGACTTGACCATCTATGACTGTCTTTAATTGACTGTGGTTGTGCTTTGTAGGTAGAGGACACAGAATTTGGATCTGTGTAAGAAACAAATGGTATAGACTCTCATATATCTCATAGTCTCTATATGGCACTCATATCTAGATTGTCACAGAAATTCTTAGAACAAAGTTGCCTTATTTGCAGTAATCCACTCACTGGTTGCTTTACTTATAGAAACCTATTATAATGTTTAGTCATTTGACTCTTCAGTAAGCCTTGTATACCTTGTCTTTTTAAATAATTACTAGGCATTTAATTATAAGAGTATTTTAAGGAGTTCTATTTATTTTATTGTACAGCTGGGAGCTTATAATCATAGCCTTATGATAGAAATTTGAAATTCAATAATCTAACTGGAAATTAATGATCCCATTTAAGGCAAATTAAAGGCATTTTGAAATACCAAATTATTTATCAGTTGTTGATGAGAGCATATTAATACAAAGATAGTAAACAATTGATTAATGAACAATAGTGATATAAGTTGCTGTTTTTAATTTCATTTTACTGAATTTAAGTTTTATTTGTACATTTAAAAAATTAAGCTATAAAGTAAGTAATAATTGTGTTTTTATTATGCTTGTTTCTTGTTAAACCAGGTTGTTTTTAATACTAATGAATAATGTTTGGTTAGGAGGTTTCCTGTAAACAGTAAACGTGAGACATGATGTATGTGTTTTGTGTCATATTGGTCGCAATAACAAATTGTAGATAGGATTTAGGGAGTGTATATTTTTCACTGTCAGAATGTCAGTTGGGTTCACATACATTTTTATTTGTTTGGTTTTTGGATTTTTTGAGACAGGCTTTCTCTGTGTAGCCCTGGCTGTCCTGGAACTCACTCTGTAGACCAGGCTGGTCTCGAACTCAAAAAGCTGCCTGCCTCTGCCTCCCAAGTGCTGGGATTACAGGCGTGCGCCACCACCGCCTGGCTCACATTTTTATATGATAGAAATACATATAAAAGTGTATGTGTGAGAGTGGCAGTTGTTAGTTTAGAATTATTCACTTGTATTTATATATAAATAAGTGATGGCTTTTGGGATGTTTGGTATATGACATGTTTTATTGAGTAGGAGAAGAGAAAATAAGCTAAAGACACATTCTAATAACTAATAACCAGCCAAGTTCAAGGGTCAGGGTAGGCAGGCAGACTCAGCTAGACTACATTGATAACTTCTTGTTAATAATATACCCATTGAGTATGCCAAAGGGTAGGCATCAAGGGGAAGATGCAGAGAAAAAGCAGGGTCACTCAGACTTCTTGGTGTCCTTGTTCTTCTATCTTGCTGTTTGAATTTAGCTCTTTTCTCAGCTGTGATCTATAGATTCCCACTGGAGACATAACACTGCTTTGTTTTTGTAGTAGTTATAATAATAGGTTCAGTGCTACTAAGATCCTGATTCCAAAGTCCTCCTGATTTGGAGTATTCTGGGTCTTTACTCCTGGGACCAGGATATTCCTTTACTAACAATATGTCTCTTCTGTTACTGATTATTTTGACAGTGTTATTTGGCCAAGTCATTTCCCCAGATCTCTAATTTTCATGCACTACTGATACTTAATGTTAAATGGAATGATATCCTTATTTTTGGATAGTGTGGTTTGGGGGTTTAATACTTTTATATTAGGTTGGCCAAAGTGCTAAGGCACATTTCTATTAGGTTTTCTGGGGGAAATAGGTATTCCTACTGTGATGACACGTTGTCTTGGAAACTGTAGTGGAGCTGATCAAGAAAAGTAGACACAATGTATCTACGCAAAGGTGTCAGCTCTGAACCATTTTATACATAGCCCATGTTGTAATTCTACAGCTTTTGGAGGTCATCTGAGTATTCTTCATCTTTGAATTGTCACCAGAGCCTTCTAGTGTATTTCTTCCATTAGAGGATTCTGTCTGAAGACTAACACTTAACATCAATCAAGTTTGCATCCTGTGTTTACTGTCTTAGTTCCAGGAGCAGCAGACAGCCTGTTGTTCTGTGAACCATTCCCACCAGCTTGTTGCTTGTTTCTTCTGAAGTTGTAACAATTGCAGTTATATTTGGACTTTGTCTGGTACCCACTCTGAGCCTGCTTCAAATCCCAGTGCTTTTGTTGCTGCCTCCAGTAGGTGTTCCCCCTTATGACAAAAGCAAGTATGTTGTTATCTCCTTTCTGAAAGGTCTCCATCTCATTCTGCTCTCTTTCTTTCTTTCTTCCTTTCTTTCTTTCTTTCTTTCTTTCTTTCTTTCTTTCTTTCTTTCTTTCTTTCTTTCTTTCTCTTTCTCTCTCTCTCTCTCTCCTTCCTTCCTTCCTTCCTTCCTTCCTTCCTTCCTTCCTTTCTTTTTTTTTTTGGGGGGGGGTTGGATTTGGTTTTTGTGAGACAGGGTTTTCTCTGTATAGCCCTGGCTGTCCTGGAACTCACTCTGTAGACCAGGCTGGCCTCGAACTCAAAAATCCACCTGCCTCTGCCTCCCAGAGTGTTGGGATTACAGGCGTGCGCCGCCGCCGCCGCCGCCGCCGCCGCCGCCGCCGCCGCCACCACCACCACCACTGCCCGCCTTCATTCTGGTTTTTCTAAAGTCATAGGTTATGGGCAGCATACAGATCTTAGAGAGTTACAGAATTGTTTCTTGGTGACATTTGAATTTTAAAGCTTGTATTCAGTATAGTACTGTATAATCTTGGCAAAATACAGCCATACAAAGGTCATAATTATATCGGAATCAGCAAGGCAAAAATATATCTTAAAATTTAAAATATAAATAACAGGAAGTAATTTAGAAATTATTTTTAGGATGATTTGTGCTATTTCAAATTAAAATTGTGAAAATGGTTATTATACTGGGTATTTTAAATTTTGGTTTTGAATTCTGTTTTTTCTATTTTAGTCTAAGTCATATTTGATCTTAAAAACCCTGCTCATGAGATACTCCAATGGCATCAACCCTGATGATGACTGTCATGGATATGTCTTCTAACTGGGCCAGCCACACAATACAGATAGGTAGCCTTGACCTATCTTATTTCACGTCAGAGCCCAGACTTGTCTCAGGTGGCCAGACAATCCTTTATGTCTCTTATTCCCTAACAGCTTCAACTGCCCTAGAAAGTGATTAAAACAAAGAGATGCAGGAATGTATTTCAAAACTGATTTACATATTTGCCTACTCTTTTTCTAGTTCGCTCATTTATTAAAGTTATTGACAAATTAAAAAACAATCTTTAATTTTTATAGTTTACAAACTATAAAAATTGTATTTTTATACATTTTTTTTCTGAAACTACAGTTTCAGAATACAAATAAAGAAGTTTCAGAATAGAAACATATAAATTTGTTTCTTTTTTTTTGTTTTTGTTTTTTTTTTTGTTTTTTTGTTTTTTTTGTTTTTTTTTTGTTTGTTTGTTTTTTTCGAGACAGGGTTTCTCTGTATAGCCCTGGCTGTCCTGGAACTCACTCTGTAGACCAGGCTGGCCTCGAACTCAGAAATCCACCTGCCTCTGCCTCCCAGAGTGCTGGGATTACAGGTGTGCGCCACCACCGCCCGGCTGTTTCTTTCTTTCTTTTTTTTTTTTTTAAAAAAAACATTTACTATTTGTGTGCCTATGTGTGTATGCATGAGCATGCCACGTCAAGCATGTAGATATCAGAGGATAACTTATAGGAATTTGTTCTCTCTTGAGAATGACTTTAAACTTTTCCCTTTCTACTACCTAAGTGCTGGGAATATACACATACATCATACCCAGCTTGAAAGTCTTCATCCATCTCTCTCTCTCTCTCTCTCTCTCTCTCTCTCCCTCTCTCTCCCCCTTTCTCTGTATATATATGCATCTATCTTTTATATAAGTAAAAACTACTTCACAATGAAAAATTTAAAATATTCAGAAACTTAAAATTTGAAATCAGCTGTAAGATAAGATTCTTTATGCTAGTTACTATCACATCTTATTTTTAGTGGGTGTGCAAAAAAGTGGATCTTTTCTGAGTGCAGGACTCTAGTTACAATCCTACTTTTATCTCTGCAATCATTATTGTGCCAACAATGAATCAGATTAATTTTTTTCTAGTTTTAATTATTAACATACTGGTTAATTCTAGATGAAATAATGCCAGTATTCAATGAGAAACGTCTTTATTTTTGAGCATGGAAGCAAGACTGACAATAAGTAAGGTGTTCATTTAAACAGTATTTCCCCATCATTTAAGTAGTTGTTGCAAATAAACTACCATCAGTAATTTTGTTAGTGCCATTTTCCTTAGAGAATTTTTTCTCATTTTATTTTTTGAATTAATCTTTAAAAACAGGCACATACATATTCATACAAAAGAAAATCACACACACACACACACATACATATATGATATATATATAAAATCATACATATAAGTATATAAACATTGATGCATACACACACACATGCATATATATGTATGCATACTGTGTATGTGCAGATGTCCACAGAGGCCAGAAGAGGGCATTTGATCCTCTGAAACGGAGTTGGAGATGATTGTGAGCTGCCCAGTGCCAGCAAACTTGAATCCTGTACAAGAGAATCAAGTGTTCTAAATGACTGAACCTCCTACCCCTACCTCTTCTCATTTAAAAAGGAGCAAAAAACAAAACAAAACAAAAACAAAAACAAAACTACTGCCTGATACTGAGTTTAGCAGAAACGCTTGTTTGTGAGTTGTGCCGTGCTTGTTAAATGTTTTGATGTTTTATTTGTAAGCTTTTAACATCTGATCTAGTTCTCCAGCCCAGATTGCTTATTATGATGGAGAATGTTTTTTTCACTTATTTTTTTACTTGATGAGATTAAAGCTTTAGGTTTTTCAGAACATATTCTTTATTGTTTACATGTGTGTGTGTGTAGATACACATACTTGAACACTCATTTGCATATGTGTTATTTAGGACCAGTGAATGTGTTGAATAGCAAAAGTGTGTTATTAATCTTTATGTCCCTAAATGGTTAGATTAAATCAATGAGTGGGGGCAGGTGAGTGTGAGGCCCAGTGGGAATTATAAATAGGAGAAATGATAAAACCTGTTGCATGTTGCCTTGCTTAATGAGTCTTATAATCATGACAACATCACCCTAATAGTTGGTGACATGATGACCTTTGAAGGCTTTTACTATAGATAAGGAGATAAAAAAGTACATTTGTAATCTTCATCTTTTCTCCATCTTGACGCAGAGGCACACATATGTGTACCTATTACCAAATGCATATCTTCTACCTGTATTTCTGGTGTCTGCAAACCCAGTTTTCTCTGAAGTGTTCATTTACCTTATCAGTGCCAAATTGATCTGTTTTCAGTTTCTTAAAAGCAAACAACACTTTGTTCCTTATTTTAATTTGTAAATTTTGACTTTCTTTTGGGTGGATAAGTAGTGTGTGTGTGCATGTGTGTGCATGTGTGTGCATGCACACACACATGTACATATCTCCCTGTAGTGAGGTGACACATTGTTAATGTGATCGATTATTTAATGGATTTTTAAGTAAATACACTTAATATATTTCAAGTAATGCTATCCATGTGGCAGTAGTTTTTATGTAAAACCATATTTGAATTGCCATGGGACTTAAATACAGTATGTGTCTAATATGCTTAAGATGTGGTTAAATTCTGCAGATTTTGGGGGTTAGCAAGATGGTATGTAAAGATGCTTATATATTGGCATTCTGAGTCTGATCTTCAGGATTCAGATGAAGAATGTAGAGAAGCGATGCCAGCTACTTGTCTTCTGATGTTCTGTTCACCTGTAGGACATGGCACATGAGCACATTATAAACACACACACACACACACACACACACACACACACACCAAACAAATAAATGTAAAATATTAAGAATTCTGCACAGGTTTTAGATAGAAGTCTAGCTAACTTCATATTGGTGTGTTTATTAAAAAGTGAACTGCAAAATCAGTTTTTAAAAATCATTAGTATGTGTCATTTTAAAGTTTAAAATCTTAGGTATATGAATGTCCATAGCACTTCACTACAGTTCTTTCTAGAACTTATTCTGAGGAAGATACTTTAGTTTACTCTAATAAATGTAAAACTTTTCAACTAATAGATCCAATGACACTTCCTGGGACAGGGACTGGCAATATAGTTTCCACTTGCAGAGTTTTTTTTTATAGGCTTAACTAATGTGCCCAGTAAGTAGGATGTGTGTAAAGTGATGTGGTTTGAATGAGAATGGCCTGCATAGATGTATAATTTTGAAATACTTAGTTACTAGGGTGCATCACTATTTGAAAAGATTAGAAGGATTAGTTGATGTGGCCTTGTTGGAAGTATGCTACTAGAGTTGGGCTTTGAGGTTTAAAAAGCCTATGCTAAACCCAGGCTTTCAATCCCTCCTTCCCTCCCTCCTTCCCTCTCTCCCCCAGCCACCCCTTCCTTTCTCATTCTCCCCTTTCCTCCCTCCCCTCTCATGGATCAGAATGTAGCTCTCAGCTACTTGTCAGCACAAAGACTGCTTGCCATCAAGCTCTCCGCCATGATGATAATGGGCAAAGTAAACAAGCCCCTAATTAAGTACTTTTTTTGGTAAGAGTTTCCTTTGTCATAGTGTCTCTTTATATCAATAGAACAGTGACTAAGACAGCTGCCATTTATTGGTATTATACATAGCACATGATAATGGGCCTTATCTTTGCCCAGGAAACTTGGAAGTTTGAATTAGGAAGACAGTAAAATGAGTACTTTGGTTTTGGCTATATTTTTTTGTTTATTGATTGATAATTGTACAAGATAGTAATGACTTAAAACATAAATCATATATTTATTTTTCAGATGGTGAATTAAAATAATATCAGTTATTTATAGAAACTATTTAGATCAGAGATATACATTAATTAGAAAAGTCATGATCTGAGGAAAAGTAGACAGGCCACTGCTTTTAAGAATATATGAGAACATGTTAAAGATAAGAGTTCCTCTTGGACTTACAGTGTGTTTTCAGTGTTAGCCACACAACCAGATTTTCCTGCCAGTGTTGGAAACTGCTGAAGGTTTATTTGATTCATGGCACAAGCAGATGGTATCTTACTGCTGGCAAAGGGGGCAGACAATTCCTAAGGCACCCACCTGCATATGCCTTTCCAAAATTTTCTGCACTTTGAAACTTGAACAGTTTCCAGTTTTAGCAAACACAGTTGAAGTTAGAGACAACATACAAATAGTTGATTTGGCCTTATTTTTTTTTAATTTATTTATTTCATGTATGTGGGTACATTGTCATTGTCTTCAGACACACCAGAAGAGGGCATTGGAAGCCCATTGCAGATGGTTGTGAGCTACCATGTGGTTGCTGGGAATTGAACTCAGAACTTCTGGTTCTGAAGAACTTCTGGAAGAACAGTCAGTGCCCTTAACTGCTGAGCCATCTCTCTAGCCCAATTTAGCCTTATTTTTGATCCTGTGACTGAGTGCTAAAAGAAAACTAGTTATGGTGTTTAATGTCTGACCAAATACTACCTCTGCATTTTATATAGACCTAGATATATAAATATATCCACAGAGGTAAAATATACTGGAAATAATCATTGCTCTAAGACATAACCTCCCTTTCCAATTTCATATCTTCAACTCAATTTTTAGAGGTTTAATTTCTGCAAAATTCTTTATAAAGATTTAAAGTTTGTAGTCAGTGCAACTCTGGTACTCTGAAAGCCTTCTCTTTGACATATGCTTTTCTCTCCTTTTATATGTCTTAAAATTTGAGAATCTGTGCAGTCTAGTAGCTTTGTAGGATAGCTGCGATGCGCACTGGCCTCTATATTCACAAGACTTGCCTATAAGTTTATGTTTGATCCTAGTATCTTCACTGTCATATTTGATATGGTTTAAAAATCACACAGTAAACTTTTTTTTTGTAGCCAGTTTTGTTTCTGTGTGTTAATTTAGATTTGACACTTCTCTGGCCATGGTAGTGCATGCCTTTACTCCCAGCAGAGGCAGGGGTGTGTGTGTGTGTGTGTGTGTGTGTGTGTGTGTGTGTGTGTATACACACACACACACACACACACTCATATGTATATATACATATGTATATATACACATATATGTATATACATATGTACATACATACATATATACAGAGATGCATCCATACATAGGCTATGTCCATGTTGTGCTGCCATTATATTCATGAGTATGGAGTCATACACTTGAGCATAGTTAACCTACCAGGGGCCATATCCCTGAAGAAAATATACTTCTTCTCTCCCAGTAGCCATCTACTGCCAGTAGCTCCTCAGCAAGTGTTGCGGGGGGTGGGGGTGTGGGGTGGGGGCTGTGGGGTGGGGGGGTTGTAAGTTGGAATGTTAACTAGTTGGTTTGACCTTGTGTAGGCAACCATAGCTGCTGTGAGTTAGTGCATGGTCCTGCCATATCCAGAAAACAGTGTTTCACACTGATCTTTCCCAACCTCTGGCTTTTAAAACCCTCTCCTCTTCATCCCATGGTCTCTGAGCTTTGGAATTATGGAGTGTGCTATAGATGTTTCATATATGGCTAGGTATTAGAACACTTATTCTCAGTACTTTGATCAGCTGTGCGTTTCTGTCTTAACTGAATTCTACTGACAAACTTTCCTTATGAGGTCTGAGAACTACACTAAATCTATGCATATAGACATGTGAATTTAGAGGGCAGTTTGATTTAAGGTCTGCTCCGCAGGAGAAAACACATGCATAGTGCTGTAAATCTGGCCAAGAAACCATGGCTAGGAAGATGATAGTCCCAGGGGTGAGCCTACTACCATTAATTTGCTAAATGAGCAGTCTCAAACTCTCCAGTTAGTGTTGCTTGTATTTGCTTATGGATGTGGTGCCATTCACTGGGACATGAGTGTCTTGCCGGTGGCCATATCTTTGCCCCCAACATATGCAGCTGGAGCCATGGGTCCTTCCACATGTAATTTTTGGTTGGTGGTTTAGTCCCTGGGAGCTCTGGGGGGGGGTCTGCTTGGTTGGTATTGTTGATCTTCCTATGGGGTTGCAAACCCTTCAGCTCCTTCAGTCCTTCCCTAACTCCTCCATTGGGGTCTCTGTGCTCAGTCCTATGGTTGGCTTTGAGCATCTGCTTCTGTATTGGACAGGTTCTGGCAGAGCCTCTCGGGGGACAACCATACCAGGCTCCTGTCAGCAAGTGCTTCTTGACATCAGCAGTAATGTCTTTGTTTGGTGTCTGCAGATGGGATGGATCCCTAGGTGGGGCAGTCCCTGAATGGCCTTTCCTTCAGTCTCTGCTCCACTCTTTTGTCCCTGCATTTCATTTTAGACAGGAACAATTTCTGGGTTAATATTTTTGAGATGGGTAGGTGCCCCTGTCCCTCAACCGGGGGCTGTGCCTAACCTCTGGATATGGCCTCTACAGGTTCTTTCTACCCTCTGTTGGGTATTTCAGCTAATGTCAGTCCTGTTGGGTACTGGGAACCTCTTGCTTTCCTGGCATCTGGTACTTTCTAGTGGCTACCCCCAGTTCCCCATCCCCCACTGCTACTCATCCCAAAAGATGCTCCAACATATTACAAGGAAATATGCTCCACTATGCTCATACCAGCCTTATTTATAACAGCCAGAAGCTGCAAACAGATGACCCTCAACAGAGGAATGGATACAGAAAATGTGGTACATTTACATAATGAAGTACTACTCAGCTATTAACAATGACTTCATGAAATTCATAGGCAAATGGATGGAGCTAGAAGATATCATCCTGAGAGGGTTAACCCAGTCTCAAAAGAATACACATGGTATGCACTCACTGATAAGTGGATATTAGACAAAAAGCTCGGAATACTCAATGATATAAGTCACAGACCATACGAAGCTCAAGAAGAATGAAGACCAAAGTATGGATGCTTCAGTGCTTCTTAGAAGGGGGAACAAAATAATTACGGGAGGTAGAAGGTGGGAGGCACCTGGGAGGGAGAGAGAAAGGAGAAGGAAAAGGGTACAGGATCAGGTGTGGGAGATGATGGAAGAGAAGTACAGAGAGAGGGTCAGGAAATTGAAAGTAGGTGTACAGTTTGCATTTTTCTATGCTTGTTTAATAATCAGGATTACCTTTTAGTTTTGCTGATTTGTGTTGTTGATTTTTCCATCCTTTGTTCATTTCTTACTGTTTTATTTCTGATAGTATGAATGTGGCTATGAATTAATTTTAGCCATATTTTATGGCATTTGTTCTTACTGAACATAAATTATAAAATCTATAATGGATTAAAGGTATATTAATTATTTCATTATCAGTCATCAGTAAATTTACACACTATTGCATTTTTAAGTATATGGAATTTTTATATATATAAATATATCTACAATCATTTTCTATCTTTAAGATAAGTTGAGGAGAAATAACTTTAGCCCATTTATATATCTAATTTGTACATAGATTGTGCACTTTCTTATTCTCATGGTGGTGCTGGCTTTGTTGTCAGACATACCAATGCCCTGGAGTCCAGAAATTTGATCAGTAACTGACCTGGTTCCTCTGGTAAGTGTCAACTGAAGATTTTCATACTATTCCAAGTACCTTTTTTCTTCTCTTCTCTTCTCTTCTCTTCTCTTCTCTTCTCTTCTCTTCTCTTCTCTTCTCTTCTTTCTCTTCTCTTCTCTTCTCTTCTCTTCTCTTCTCTTCTCTTCTCTTCTCTTCTCCTTTTCTTTTCTTTTCTTTTCTTTTTTTTTTTTTATTTTTTGGTTTTTCAAGACAGGGTTTCTTTGTATAGCCCTGGCTGCCCAGGAACTCACTCTAACTCAGAAATCCACCTGCCTCTGCCTCCCAAGTGCTGGGATTAAAGGTAGCCACCACTACTGCCCGGCCTAAGTACCTTTTCCTACACCACAATGAAAATAGTAGTTGATCTTAGAGTAGACTGTCAAAAATATTGATCTCAAAAATTCAGACTTAAAGTCTAAGCAGTTAGTAGTTTCAGGGGGGGAAAAGAGCTTAGTTAACAGATTTGAAAGTGGGTCACTTATGCTTTGTGAGTCTTTTTAGACAATCTTTTACCTATGTTGTTGGAGGGAATTAGTTACTATGGATCAGATCTTGCCAGCTTTATGGCAGTATTCTTTTTGTTTTTTAAATATAATTTTTTATCGAATCTTTGGGGTTTCATATCATGCTAATTCCATTCATTTCCCAGTCTTTCCATGTCCACCCTCTCTACCTTTATAATCTCCCCTCCTCCACTTAGCAAAACTAAAAATAAAGATTTGAAAGGAAAAGAAAAATGAACAAAAGCAAACCCATCTTGTCTACGCCTCTGGGCTGCTACCTGCTCCTCTGTCAACTGCAGCCTTTGCTTTGTGCATGCACCATTCTGCTCCTCCATCTTTCCAGCCTCTCCATCATATATTTGCCCGTTATAGTAAAGTGCAGTGGGCTACATGCATTCTAGCAGCTCATAGATGGAGAAGATGTTGGGGTGGGCCAACTCAAAGCCATGGCTCTGGAGCTGGGTGGAAGCTGAGTCAGTCGGCCCACCAGCTCTCCTGTGCCCACACCACTGGAGCCAGCTCTCTCACACTTGCCAGGCGAGGGGTGGGGGCCAACTCTCCTGCTCTCCCATGCCAGTGCTTCCTGGTCCATCTCTCCCATGCTGCCTAGGTGAGGGGTGCAGGCAGCTCTCCTGCTCCAGACCACCTGGGCCAGCTTTCCTGCACCCACACCACCACTGCCATGCTGCCCAGGTGAGATGTGGCAATACTTTTTACATATCACTTTATATAAGATATTTTAATCGAATAGTCTCTTTGGACATTTTTTGGTATAGGGGTAGAAGTTGAGAGTAAATTGCTAAGAGTAGTAACCACATCAACTTTTAATTGGTTTTTGTTTGGCAGTATTTTATGGGGAGAAAACCATAGATAAATCATCTCTATAAGCTTGCATATGTAGTTTTATTGCTCAAGGCTTTCTTAAAGGATTATTGTGCTTAATAATTCTTTGTCATTGACAACTTCATGTGTATGCAAGTTTGATATATTCCTAGAAACTCTTTTAAATATTCCGTTTTACATTCTGCCTTCTTCTAAGCTTTCTTTTCTCTTCCCTCCCTTAGTTCTTCTCTGCATTCCACTCGTTTATAACAATTCTTTTCAAAGTTTGAAGGGTATAGGGCTTTAAGTTTAAACTATTACTAAACTTTTTCCTCTTGGAAAACAACCTTGATAAATTTGTAAACAAATCATGCACTTTTATCTTTTTATTTGATAAATGCATTCCAAGAATTTCAGTGTATTTTAAATTGTGCAAAATATATCTAATCTTCATGTTTAGAGCAGATTTAAATTTTAGGCTCTGTAGTTCTGAGAGGCTTTCACTGATGGTAGGACATTCTTTACTTTGTTTAAATATCCATACTTTCATCGACATTTCACATACAGGTCCCTTTACCCAGAGTGAGGAGAGAAGAGACAGCTAAACTTTAGTACCTACCTCTAGTTACTTTGATAATGAAAAAGAAAAGAAAACAACTCACAAATTTCTTCTAGAATAGTAGTTCTCAACCTTTCACAGGGGCCGCCTAATACCATTGGAAAAACACATATTTATTTACATGACAATTCATAACAGTAGCAAAATTATACTTATGAAGTAGGAAATGATTTTATGGTTGGGGTCACCGCAACATGAGGAACTGTATTAAAGGATCTCCTTCTCCTCCTCCTCCTCCTCCTCCTCCTCTTCTTCTTCCTCTTCCTCCTCCTTCTTCCTCTTCTTCCTCTTCCTTCTTTCTTCTCCTCCTCCCCCCTTCTTCCCCTCCTGCTCCCCTTCTACTTTCCAGAGAAAGGTCACAATTTTTGATATAGGATGTATAGAATAAATGAATCACAAGATGTTATCATTACATTGTAGCATGCATCTACATTGTGCTTTTGCTTTGGATGGATGAGACTGTATAAACTTCTCATTCTTTCTTAGGCATAGTCCTAATGCAGTAGCTGGTACTCCTAGAAATTATGCAGTTCATACATATCTTCCTAGATGCATTTATCTAAACAGTGTTTCTTTTTTAATGGAAAAATTTTATTGGCTATTTTCTTTATTTACATTTCAAATGTTATCCCCCTTTCCAGTTTTCCCCCTCCTGGAAACCCATCCCATACCCCCTCCCTCTGCTTCTATGAGGGTGTTCACCCACCCACCCAACCACCCACTCCCGCCTCCCCATCCTCCATTCCGCTACACTGGAGCATCTATGGACTGTTTATTTACATTGGACCAAGGACCTATATGTTGTAACCAAACACATAAGTTTAAGATGAAGGGAAGAAACCCTTGAAATGTAATACTTTGTAGTTTTCTTGTCCTATAGCAAATGCACATTCTTTTTTATTGAGTTAGAGTTAGTGACTAAATGCTATTTATAACATTCTTTCATCCTTTTAGTAAGAACACAGTTTCATCTATGATATTAAACTTTATATTTTTTTCTTTTTTCCAATTTGGCTAGCGATTGAGTATTCACCCTGTATCATTCGTCTTAGTGTGGTAAGACTAATTTCTTTGTTTTTCATCAAAGAGTTTACCATTTCTTTTACATATGTATTACAACGATTCTGGTTTATAAATGGCTTAACATGTCAGAAATATAAACAGTCTGAACAGCCCTCTGTAAATCAGTAACATTTATAGGACTCAAATCTTCCATCTTTGCTTATAATTTATGTCAGTTGTTTCAGGAAATTATAACCAAATCCATATCTATATCCATATCCCTGGTGGAAATTCTTCATGGTTCAGAATAAATGTATTGGCATATTTATTTGCATGTTTTTATCTTACTCATTTCAAATTTTAAATTGCATGTTTTACATTGTATATAAGTTGAATATCCCTAATCTAAAAGTCTGAAGTGTAGAATGCTCTAGAATCTTTTTCAGAATTTTGTATTTTAGCATTTTGGTTATTAGATTTTCAGAGTAAGAACGTTGAAACAATAAAGACTACACAAATATTCCAAAATCTGAAAAAACAAAAATCTCACTTTTGACCCAAAGCATATTCAACATACATATCATTACTGCAATAGTCTCACATTTAGATTTAAATATCTAGATAAGTGACACATACTTGTTTCCTATTCTCTTTCTCTGTCTCTGTTTCTCTCTCTTTGTCTCTCTCTCATAAACTTTGACTGATAGTATATGTGCTGGCTAGTTTTATGTTAGCTTGATGCAAGATAGTCATCTGAGGGGAGAGAAGTTCAATTAAGAAGATGCTTCCATAATATCCAACTGTAGGACATTTTCCTAAGTAGTTATTGATAGGGGAGAGCCCAGCCCATTGTGGGTGGAGCAGCCTTTAGCAGGTGGTCTTAGGTTTTATAAGAAAGCAGGCTGAGCAAGTCATGTTGAGCAAGCCAGTAAACAGCACTCCCCCATGGCCTCTGTATCAGCCTCTACCTCCAGGTTACTACCCCCTTTGAGTTCCTGCCCTGACTTCCTTTGATGATGAACAGTGGTAAGGAAGTTTAATCCTTTTCTCCCAACTTGCCTTTTGGTGTTTTTGTCACAGCACTAGTAACCCTAACTAAAACAGTACATATTAGGAAAAAAACTTGGACATTACTAATCTAAACTGTTGAGATCTGAGTAGAGGTATCTGGAGACATTTTGGTTGTGATGATTAGGTGTGCTGTTGCCATCTAATAGAAGAAGGTAAGAGTGCTTCTGAACATTCTGGTGTGTACAGGTCACCCTCCTTTAGTCCTTATCCCAAAGAACTGGGTATTTTAAAATGAGTCCAAGAAATCCTGATATTTTCTGT
Source organism: Apodemus agrarius (assembly GCA_964023405.1). NCBI lineage: Eukaryota > Metazoa > Chordata > Mammalia > Rodentia > Muridae > Apodemus > Apodemus agrarius. The sequence goes on from OZ030017.1 coordinate 37,559,217, forward strand.
TTCCTGTTTCTTGATCAGTGAGTAGCAAAGATGTAAATTTAATTTGTATCAATTTTTTTTATCTCACTGTAGATTATTTGACTTCTGTTATATATGTTTTCTATCTTTTTGATAATAGGTAATTCAAAAGAATTGAAGTTTTGTTTTGTTTTTTAGACAGTTTGTTTTGTTTCACTATGTAACCCTGACTGTCCTGGAACTCACTTTGTAGACCAGGCTGGCCTTGAACTCAGGGTGCTGGGATTAAATGTGTGAGCCACCATGCTTGGCTGAATTGAAGGTGTTTGAGGGTATTTGAAGCCAAAGGATAGTTAGAATAGTTAGTGGAAAAGAGATGATAAAATGTGTAAGGTCTTAATCTTAATATCTTAAATATTATTGTGTGGTATTACAGTTTTGAAACTACTTCTATATGTTTATTAAGTTCTCTTTTATATAATGTGATTTCTACCAGACCTTTAAATTTTTTATGAAATATATTGGTTTACTGATTAAATTTAAAATGAAATAAGCTATTGATAAAAATGATAGGAAGCATCTATCACTTGCTGAAATGAGCTCTGTGTGAGACACTGACTTTAGGTTTTTAGTTTTTTATATATTTCTTATATATAAATTATGTATTTTTTTTCCAAGACAGGGTTTCTCTGTATAGCTCTGGCTGTCCTGGAACTCACTCTGTAGACCAGGCTGGCCTCAAACTCAGAAATGTGCCTGCCTCTGCCTTCCAAGTGCTGGGATTAAAGGTGTGCGCCACCACCGCCCTGCAATTATGTATATTAAAATTACTATAGTCACATAGGGTAAAAACTTGTATTTATAATAGGAATAAACATTCACTAACTTTTCAGTGTTGTATAATAAGTTTTAATAGTGAAGACTTCTTAATTGAGTTTATAAGCTGATCAAAACTTTTTCTATATACTTGCTTTTTTTAATCAAAGAAATACAAGCACTATGCAACAAAAATGTGAATAGTATTGGCTTCAAACTACAACACTATTTTACAATGATCTTTTAATAATGAGCCTAGTTGTTCACAATGGCTAATCCCTTTGTCTAGCATAGTAAAATAATGTGATTCGTAATTAAAATGGATCATTACCTAAATGATTGTTATTTCTGAGTTGTGGAAAGCCTTTTAGAATGTAATTTAGATCTAAAAACCAGCTTAAAAGCTGGAACAACCTGTGCAAAATTGGAATTCACTTCATTCAATAATAGTCCTCCTCAAACTATTCTTTTTAAATTTTTGATGTGTTATGATCCAATACTTTTGTAAAGTTCAACAAAAATGAATAACTAGATAAATGAAATAATAAGTAAGCTATGATCATCTTTTTAGCTCTAACAAGGCATAATATTATCCTGTCACATTGTTAGCAATGTTTCTTACACTCATCTTTATAAGCTTGTTAAGAAACATTTTTTGGCCCACCCGTAGACTACGAACGAAATGTTGAGCAGCACTGATTTCAAAAGAAATGACTTGAAATCTTAAATTTCTATTATTTACATGTTAATGTTTGCTAAGTACAAATTCCTTTCTATTTGTCCTTAGTTGAAATATTGCCTTCTCTTCATCCTGACTTGGATAATCCATTCCCTATACTCTTGCTGTATTCCAAAGCAGTCTTCAGTGTCAGTATAGTAGAGCTAGTATATTATTAATTATTTTATCAGGTTATTTCATTTAAAGAAACATATTAGTTTTTAAAATGTAAGAACCTAGGAAAGTATATGTACATAATAGATAATAAGTAAAATATGTTTATTTGAATGAACTAAGAAATGAATGAATAAATTTCAGGAAAATATTGTGGCTTTAATGTACTGAATAAAGGAAAACATTATTTTTATAGAAAAGAAGGCACTTGTCAGTCTCAAAAGTTATATCTATGTGATCAGCTTAGGTAAAAACACCAGATGGAAAACCAAATAGATACACATATTTCATAATTGTATAAATCAGTAACTGAATTAGAAGACAGCTTGGTACAAGACAGATTTAAATTTGCTAACATTACTAGCTCAAATAAATTTTACCAATGAGAAACTAAAACGTAGGAAATGTAGAAGTTGAAAATATATGTCCTAAGGGTTTTAAGGTATTCTGCATTTGTCAGTATCATTTTTTCTTCTTTCTGAACCTCCATCTGTAAAGATTTAGTATCTTGTGATACAATTAAAGTTTATTTTGGTGCATATTTAGTGACAGTGTACTGTGTACTCTGTTAGGACTTTGAAGACTATAAGGCTTCTTGGTGAGGAGATTATGATCTTATAAGTTAGAAATATTTCATCTTAGAGTACAAAATAAAATTCATTAGGGAGAGAGTACAGAATTATGAACAAAGATGAAAATTTAAAAATACATACATTATAGAATGTTTCTGAATTTTTATATTTCTGTCTGTATTCTTATAATAGCTGTTATCTTTATCAGTATGTCGTAGTCTTACTATTATTTTGTAAATAATAAGGGTAGTATTGTATGTAGTCTACCACTTTAGCTTCCCAATCTGGTCAGAATCAATAAAAATGGACAAGGCATCTTGAGACGTCTAGTTTTCTACTTGTACATGTATCTGATTAGGAAATTATTGTATAATCTTAGGAACTTGCCCTGTGAGGCTGTGCAACTGTTTCCTTTGCATCCCATCTTCTAGTGATGGGGTTAGAGAGGGAAAAGTACTGAAGTCTGGAGGCCTCAGACAGTGGGTGACACTGCTTCTGGGAAGGTTCAGATCTTGCATCACTTCTTAGGTATGTGCACAACTTGAGTTCCCACAGAGAAGCTGATCCCTGGCAGAAAGCTGATAGTCACAGTCAGACTGAGTCAGAGCCAGGGAATTAGGAAAATTTTTTATAGGAGGGAAGGACCTAAGTGGGCTCAAATTTTTATAAACTTATGGGAAACAATGGAAAGCTATATTTAAATCAGGATTACATATGAGAGAACATATTCCAGTAATTTCAGGTTATATTACTGTGAGAAATAAGTTTATTTGGTACTTTATATGTATTGATTTTCCTTCACAAACATATAATGATAATCTTCTGGTCTGAATCATTTAACTCCCAATAGCATAATCCTTTGTCAATATGATTATAAAATAAGCCCTGCATGAAAATCAGAGTTTAGATTCCCAACACCCATATAAAAACCAGGTGTGGTAACTGCCTGTAATCCCTAGTGCTAAAGGTACAAGGCAGAGACTGATGGCATCTCTATAATATAATATAATTGGCCTGTCTAGCCAATTTGTGAGTTCCATGCTCACTGAGAAGTCCTGCCTCAAAAAGTAAAGTGGAGAGTGATAGAGAAAGACAACTGACATTGACCTGTGGTATCAACACATACATGTGCACACACCCAGGTACCCCCCCTCACACACACACACACACACACACACACACACACACACACGTACCACACAACACATACCCTACAATAAATGATACAAGTAATACTATCTCTTCTGTCCCTTGCCCCCTAATTTGAAGTTTGATTGAAAAGTCTTATTAAATAAATACTTTGTATATAATTAAAATACTTTTATATTAACATAAATAGAAATTAATCAGTACTATTGAAAATCTAAGAGCAAGATACTTAATTTTGTTTGGAAAGTCTTTTATCTTTAATTTTTCCTATTTCTTTCATTTCATTAAATTTATTTTTTATCCCTCCCTCCTCATTTCCTTCTTAATTGTGCTAGTACAGATAGTGAGTTTGTTACTTTCTTAGGCAGGATTAGATGTCTTCTTTGAGAGGTGCTTCTCTTAAATCAGTATTGTATATGCTCAATTGAAAGTAGGTAAGCACAAGAGAACACACACAGACACATGTTGGTAGAATTATTATACAGGGAATATGCAGGGACCACTACTTAGAATTCTATTTCCTTAGTAGAACTAATCATTTTTCAAAATATTCAACCAGCTCAATTTTAATTTGCTCTTGAATAGTGATTTACTTCAGAAGATTCAGCAGCTAGATTTTGGGTACACAATGTGACTATGGCAAATTCTTTTTTTTCCCCTTGTTTTTGTGCCAGTACCATGCTGTTTTTATTACCACAGCTCTGTAGTACAACTTAAAATCAGGGAGAGTGATACTACCAGCAGTTTTTTTTTTTTTTTAATTGGCTATTTTCTTTATTTACATTTCAAATGTTATCCCTCCCTGTTCCCCTTCCTGGAAACCCTCTATCCCATCCTCCCTCCCTCTGCTTCTACATATATCATCTATATCAGTATTTCCTAATCTGTGGGTCATGACCCCATTGGGGGTCCACATATCAGATATTCTGCATATCAGATATTTACATTGCATTCATAATAGTAGCAAAATTACAGTTAGGATGTAGCAATGAAAATAATTATGTGGTTGGGGTCACCACAACATGAGGGAACTGTATTAAAGTGTGGCAGCACTGGGAAGGTTGAGAAGCACTGATCTATATAAAACAACACATCATCAGAGAGTCTTCAGACTCTAAGTTTAAATCTTTTCTCCTACACAGTAGTGAAGGTCCTTTACAAAATCATTACACTATATACAGTAAGCAATACAATTTTCATAGTAAGACAGCCTGGGTTCCAGCTACTCTTGGCATTTTGTTACTAATGGTTTTATATCAGTTGCTGTTTCAGAAAGGAAGGATGGTACAATTGTATTTTCTGAATTCCAGGGACAATTTCCAGTTTGTACAGTGGCAGTGTCCTCTTTAGTCTTGTTTGTGTTCTCACTTTCACATTCTTTAGTGGAGAACAAAGTTCGTGAAGTGTCCTACCACTTCAGAATCCCATACAAGGCCAGAAGAAGTCTTGGAAGCAGCCCCTCAGCACCAACCAGTGTTTGAGACTGGAGCAAAAATACAGTGTCATGGTTAGGAGTTAGTCTCTTGCCCTGTTTGCAGCAAGCAGTGAAATGGTGACTGTGGAGGAGGCTTCTCTCTGGCACATCTTTTAAGTTTGTTTAGTTTAGACAGTAGCAATCAGTCTCTGAAGCAGAGGAGGCTATGAGATTCTGAGCCCTAGAATCCTGGCTGAACAGAGGGCTTAGTGGCTATGTGGTGGCCAGAGTCATTTTGCCAATGGACCTGAAACGGCAAGCTGCTTGGTACAGGTCGTGTCCATAGTCAGTGTCCCTGTGTCAGCTTTGTTGTTGTTTTCTCTTTGAGTCGCTCTTTCAGAACTTCTGCTTCCCCTCTGACTACTGCACACATCAGGTGGCCTGGTACCAGATCAATAGCTTGCCTGGTTTTGTTGTCCATAGTTACCACACTTGCACCAGAGGTGTGAAGGAATCAGACCCCAATCTTCCAGAGCAGTCTGTCTTTGCGGAACTAAAGTGGAACTTTAGTTATTTATTGGAAAAATAGTTAGATCTTTTAAAAAGAGGGTGGCTTTGGGGGCACTGGAGAGATGGTTCATTGAATAAGAGCACTGGGTGCTCTTGCAGAGAACCCAGGTTCAATTCTTAGCATCCACACAGTGGCTCACAGCTGCCACTAACTCCTGTTCCTGGGTTCTGATACCCTCTTTTAATGTCTACAGGGACCAGACACACATGATGAGCAAACATACATGAAAGGTAAAACATTCACACAATAAAAGTAAAGATGTAAAAAGAAAAAATACATTTAAAATAATAAAAGCTGTTAACTTTGAAAATTTGGTGATTCAGGAATTTGTAAAGCTAACTGTACTTCAGTGTTCAGGTCAGGTTGGTTGCAGAGTCTCTGAGGCTATGCCTCTGGATGTTCAAGTCATTTGTAGAAAGTTCTGTGGTTTTGGCATATAACTTGTTTGCACATCTTTCTGTCTATTGTACCCACTCTACTTATAGTCATTGAAGTTCTCAGCTGCATTGTCCATGGCTAACCGTTGAGTCTTCAGATGCAGAGCTTGATGGACCAATTCTGTATACAAATTCTTGCTTTAGTCATGTATTTAAAAGCTCTACTCAATTCTTACTCCCATTCTTCTCAGCACAAATGTCTATATACAATGCATTTCTACTATAGATACATTTTTATTTGAGTGTAAAATAAGGTCAAGAGATACTAAGTACTTAAGATAGGGTAGGCTAGGATCAATTAGATTTCATATCATTTTTACTTTAAAGCTTATATTCTATCTGATAATTCTAATCATTTAACACTTACCAATAGACCACATACTTCTCCCCGTTGTAGAAAGTCATTAAACATTTCCTGTTAATCAACTGTATTTGGACAACTAATTGTGATTTTTTTTTAAGTCCCCCCCCCCCCCCAGACAGGGTTTCTCTGTGCAGCCCTGGCTGTCCTGGAACTCACTCTGTAGACCAGGCTGGCCTCGAACTCAGAAATCCGCCTGCCTCTGCCTCCCAAGTGCTGGGATTAAAGGCGTGCGCCGCCGCCGCCGCCGCCGCCGCTGCCGCCACCGCCTGGCTAATTGTGATTTTTAAATAATGTATGAGTAGTACAGGGCCAAGAGTTAGTAGGCTTTGTTTGTATTGTTCATTTATCTGTTTGTGAACTTCACTTCTGCATTAATAAGGCTTTCCTCATAGAGTGCTTGGAGAATTTAAAAAGGTAATAAATAAAAAGCTAAGGACATTCATTTAGAGTAAGTATATAATAAGTGATAAATATTGCTTTCATTAAATAAGCTTGGTATCTTCAAAAATACTGACAGGGAAGATTGAATCACTTTTTGTGATATCAGGACTAACAAAGTTAGTCATCAGACTAACCATTGTATTTGATATTTCATGAAACATGACATTTGTTTGTCTGAGGATGGCGTGGTAGAGGGAGATAGTTATGATAGTCTCTGAATTAAATACATTGGAGCTATTATCCCAAGGTTGTTGTATGATCATAAAGACATGTGTTATTGATAGTTTTTCCTTTATCCATGCTGTTTGTGTGTGTGTGTGTGTGTGTGTGTGTGTGTAGAGTGTATACATAGTTTACAGTGTTCCATATTACATAAGATAGAAATCCACTGACCCAACTCCAATTTTAGATTTCATAAAATCTGAGATGAGTATAGCCATATCAAAACAAATAAATGAATAAAGATTATAAAGATTATTGTAGGCATATAAACTTCATTTTTTGTTTTTCATGACAGAGTTTCCCTATGTAGCTCTGGCTGTTCTGTAACTCTGTAGACCAGGCTGTCCTTAAAGTCAGAGATCTGCCTGCCTCTGTCTCCCGAGTTCTGGAATTAATGGTGTGTGCTAATACCACAGAACCATAGACATGAGGGAATAATAATCTCTCATTTTCTTTATGGCGCTTTTCATTTATTAAAAAATATTGCCTAACAAGACTGGATGGGGTATTTGGAGGCATTCAGACTCATTAAAACATGTTAAAAAGTAACTGTAGCATAGCAAAATTAAAAATCAAATTGCAAAGTGGTGCATTAACATGTTCTATAGTACTCTTTTGCAGTTACTTGGAGATAGAATTTTAGCTCAAACCACCAGGAGGAGCCTTAGAAAAGGGAGCCAGGACACTACAGTGAGACTTCTAATGCTCTCACCTCTCTTGTTTCTCGTTATGGTTTGACTTCATTTATTAAGGACACATAATAGATCATGCACTCTACAGGTGGTGATTCAGTCCGCGGGTTTTTAATATTTCCTGAAAGGAAGTATTTGTTTATGTTGATGATAGAATTAAAGTATTGAAAATAGAGATGGTCTATAAGCCAATTATTGAAAAATATTGCATAAATTAAAGAGCTGAATCTTGAATTTTGAGTAACTTGTTTTTAGCCTTGAATAAATTGATCCTCTCTATGGTATATACAGGAAGAATAAAAGCAATTTATAAAATTATTTCATGAGTTTTTCAAGAAATCTATAAAATGTTTGTAAAGTTACAATTTAGCATTTGCCATTTTAATTTAGCACCGGCTTTCTCAAGAAAAAAGATGGCCAGATGGTGGTGGTACACGCCTTTAATCCCAGCACTTGGGAGGCAGAGGCAGGCGGATTTCTGAGTTCGAGGCCAGCCTGGTCTACAGAGTGAGTTCCAGGACAGCCAGAACTATACAGAGAAACCCTGTCTCAAACAAAAACAAAAACAAAAACAAAACAAAAACAAAAACCAAAAAAGAAAAAGAAAAAAAGATATATAGCAATGTTTCATAAAGTATATGAATTGTCTACACATAACCTAAACCTGTCATATATCCATCACAAAAAGGGAAAATACTGAGATTATCTGTTAAAAATATTGTCTGATACATTATTTATTGTCTGGTATATTATAATGCTAATATTAATTAAGCAATTAATGAAAAGCCAGTTACACATAGGATTTTTTTTTTGGTTTTTTTTTTTTTTTTTTTTTTTTTGGTTTTTCGAGACAGGGTTTCTCTGTGTAGTCCTGGCTGTCCTGGAACTCACTTTGTAGATCCGCCTGGCTGGATCTTTTTGTCATTAATGTACCAATGAAAAACTAGTCTGCTTATGAAAAAGTATATGTTTATGTGAAATAGCTGACCATATCAAATCTTAGCTCACCATATCTAATATCTCCCCCCACCCCCAGACAGGGTTTCTCTTGTGTAGCCCTGGCTGTCCTGGAACTCACTCTGTAGATCAGGCTGGCCTTGAACTCAGAGATCCATCTGCCTCTGCCTCCCAAGTGCTGGGATTAAAGGCATGCACCACCACGCCCAGCTGGCCATATCAAATCTTAGAGAACTTTTAAAGTGGCTTCCTTTCCTAAATATTTTAAATAATTGAAGATCAGAAGCAGTCATGAGTCAGGCTACTTTTATTATCAGCATCACTTAATCTTGTTAACAATACAATACACTGACATCTTTACTCCCTACCTTTAGATCACTTTAGGCTTGTGTTTCATCATAAAACCTATTATTATATCTTTTAACTTACTACATATAAATTTATTATTATGCTTACATAAAATAATTTTCAGAATATCAATGTACTTAATTATTTGTAGTTTTTGATAATTTTTGCTTGAATTTTGTTGCCTTGTATGCTGTAATTAAATAATTATAAAGACTTTATGATTGAGCTATGTGATGTCTCTGCCAGTAATTTATATTTTTATAGTCTGTTGATTTTACTTGTAGTCCTTGTGATTTCTTGTTTCCTCACACATTTAATTATCCTTGTATGTACAGAATTACAGTCCTTTATTCGCAGTTTCAAAATTAATCAAGTTCAAACATCAAGGTTTTTTCTCATGGTTCATCTGTTGGGCCAGCCTGCTATGAAGTGACACATAAAACAATATAGCTCTGTTTCATTTAGTATGAAAATTGTTATATATGGTAGGTGCTGCCCTACCATATTATTGCTGTTATGTTGTAACATAGAATATATACATCAGATGCTTGTTCTGAAATCTGAAATCTTGAGAGTTCTGAAACATATTTGGCCTGAAGGTTTAAATCAATAGAGTCCATCATTTGGCACTACAGTATGATATTATCATCTACAAATATGGTGGGCAACATTTAGAGATAATCCTGAGATGTATGCAATTAATGCACCACAGGTAGGACACATCTGTGGTTTGAATAAAGACCAGTGGAGAGGGCCATTGCTACCAAGCCTGAAGACCCCCACATTACACCATGACACTTGGAAGTTATATGCTTATCTTTTTGGTTCTTTTTTGTTTTTTGTTTTTTTTTTCCTTTTTTTTTTTTTCTGAGACAAGTTTCTGTCTGTAGTCCTGGCTGTCCTGGAACTCACTCGGTAGGCCAGGCTGGCCTTGAACTCAGAAATCTGCCTGCCTCTGCCTCCCAAGTGCTGGGATTAAAGGCGTTTGCCACCTAAGCCTTACATGCTTATCTTTGTGTGCAAAATTAACTAACATAAAAATAGTAAATGTTGTTTGATCTTTTAGTTCTAGAACTGATTTTTTGCCTTAGGATAATAAATTTTTCTTAGTAAGGTTTTGCTTGCTTCAGCCAAATTACAGGGATTCTAGTAATACAGGATAACTATAATCTACTCCTCAGGTTTGAGATACTTGACAAATTACCTAGACAATGTGAAGTTAAACTTCTTATCTCTCATTTGTGTACTTAGGGCATAACTATTGGAGTCTAAGTTCAAGATGGAAAGACACTGGGGTTTTTAGCTCCATCAGGTTTTAGTTTCTGGCTTTTATCACTGTAGCCTTTAATGCCTGTCAAAGGCACCATTCAGTTTCTGGGACCTCTTCTGCATAGTAAAACTCCCAACAGAGACAGGGTGTCTGTCTGTCTGTCTCTGTCTCTGTCTCTGTTTCTCTGCCTCTCTGTCATTCTCTGTCTCTGTCTCTCTCTCCCCCCTTCCCTTCTCCCTCTCTCTCCCTGGTTTTTCAAGATAGGATTTCTCTGTATAGCTCAGGCTGTCCTGGAACTTGCTCTGTAGACCAGGCTGGCCTTAAACTCAGAGATTGACCTGCCTCTGCCCTCCAAGTGCTGGGATTAAAGGCGTGAACCACTATGCCCACCTAAATTGTCACAGCAAAGCAGTTGATCATCTGGTTAGTTGTTACTTGGCTTTTCTGTGTCTTGGAGCCAGCAGTGGAGTCACTGGCATTCTCTCACTGTAGGTTCTCATCATTTCACCTTTGATAATATCCTAGATATTTTCCCTCTACTGATGATTATCCCTTACTGATCTAATTTCCTAACTATTAGCAGAAAGATCTTTCTTTAAAAAAAAAAATCACATTTCTAGTCTGCATAAATTTTTTTACTTTCTATTTTATTAAATGTTTTTGAAAGTCTTTAGGGAGACTTATTCACTATTGTGTTGATCTACTTCATTGCTGTTGTATACCATTGTAACTATTCATATATTGCATGTAGAATATTAGTCTCTGAAATATATCATGATGCCTTATGCCTTTATCTTTTCCTAAAGTATTCTCAGCTCAGAATCATTATTTCCATCTTCAAACTCCATCTTCAATTTGAAACCCTTTCACAACTTTTAGACCTGGGAAAATTGTTTTGTTTACTTCTTTAGAGCATCATTTGTCTGCTTTCCCAGCCCCTCACTTTTTATTTTGATAGACTATGGCTTCTAGTTGTTCTCAGTATATTTTTTATGCATATGTCTTTTCCCCAAATACACGGAAGTAATGAGTGAATATACTAAAGTAATGAGTGACTATTAAAAACATTAGTATTCATCTTCCATGAGTACCACTTCCAGAAAATAAGGAGTCCCTTCAGCATACTTTTGAGCTCATTGAACAGATGTTTGACCCGATGTTTTTAAATTCTATACTTCATTTTGAGCTATAAATAAAATGAGGAAATATTATATAAGGCTTCTAAGGACCTTTCTTCTTGACTTCCAGGATTCTAGTTTATGTAGAGGTTGTCTAGGCTTTGGGAAATAATGATAAAATGAAATGTTAAAGTGAACCTGAGAAATTGTAGCAGTTAACAGAAAAAGGTAGAATGAAAACCTAACCAATTTACTATATTGTAATATAGTAATACAATACATTTGACAAATACTTTTTTTTTTAATTACAAAGAACTTACCAAAATCATAACATAGCGAGCAGTGAAAAGAATAAGTAATTGAACAAATAGCCAGTATTTCAGAGTACTCTGTATGGTTCTTATTGCAGCTTGAATATTAAGATGTTCTTCAAGTCTTACTTATTTTAATGGATTCATTAATAACTGAGAGACTTTTGAAAGTTAATGGGCATTTGATTCTTTATTCTCTCACACTACAGACCTTATCATTTCTGGGAGTTTTTAGATCTCTGATGTGTACTATCATGCCATCTATAAATAGGGATAGTTTAAAAACTTCTTTTCCTATTTGCATTTCTTTAGTTTCCTTTTCTTGCTGGATTGTTCCTGTTAGTGCTTCTAGCACAATATTTTGGCTAGGCCCAACCAAAAGAATGAGAGGATACAAATTATTGGAATCATAAGTAAACTTACTGTATTTTTACTTGATATTGGTGGTAAATTGATTCTGGCTTAATAGGAGGAGTTTAGGAGTGCTCCTGTTTTAGTGTTTAGTGCTTGAGTAGTTTAAGAAGGACTGGCTGTAGATGTCCTTTGAAAGCCTGGGAGAATTCCAAGGGGTAAAGAAGTTCAGAATGTTACAAGGAAATACTTTTAAAGTCAATACAACATTAAGAAGGAAAACCTTAAAAAAATGAATTTCTAGATTTAACCAAACTTCTAAAATATGCCAACAAGGTAACAACTTAAACTTACAACAAATGAGAAGATTGAAATTGTAATAAAAAATCTTCCAACTGCTCCAATTCACAAATGGAATGGGGATGGTTGGATATCCCTGTCTCATTCCTCACTTTGTTGTGGGTGTTTCAAGTGTTTCTTCATTTAGAATGATGTTGGCTGTGGGTTTCTCATCTGTAGCTTTTGTTATATTGAGGTGTGTTTTCTCTAGTCCTCATTCTCTAGGACTTTTATCATGAAGACATGTTAAATTTTATAAAAGGGTTTTTTTGCATCTATTGAAATAATGTAATTTTTATCTTTAGTTCCATTTATGTAGTTTATCATATTTAATTGACTGGCCTGTATTGAACTATCCCTGCATTTCAGGGACAAAGCCATGGTCATGGTGGAAAATCACTTTGGTATATGTCTGTATTTTATTGGCAAATATTTTATTGGACATTTTAAAATCTCTATTCATCAGGGATATTGGCTTGGAGTTTAATTTTCTTTTTTCTTTTCTTTCTTTGTTTTTGTTTTGTTTTTACTGTATTTTTACTTGATATTGGTGGTAAACTGATTCTGGCTTAATAGGAGGAGTTTAGGAGTGCTCCTGTTTTAGTGTTTAGTGCTTGAGTAGTTTAAGAAGGACTGGCTGTAGATGTCCTTTGAAAACCTGGGAGAATTCCAAGGGGCATTCATTTTGAAGATTTTTTTTTTAATTGCTATTTCAACCTCCTCATTTGTTATGGGTTTGTTGAGGTTGTTGACTTGTTGGCATATTTTGGAAGTTTGACTAAATATAGAAATTCATTTTTTTCTTTTTAAGTTTTTCCTTCTTAATGGAGTACTAGCTTTTAAAGTATTTCCTTATAACATTCTAAACTTCTTTAGTGTTTTAATGTTTCCTTGTTTAATTACAGTTCTATTAATTTGGGTTAGTTGGACTAAGTCTGTCAATCTTGTTTATCCTCTGAAAGTACTAGCTCCCAAAATATATTGATTCTTTGTATTGTTTTCTTTGTTTCTGTTTTGTGAATTTCTGCTCTGATTTATATGTCAGCAGGGTTTGGATTTATTTGAGTTCTTGCCTTTCCAAATTTATTTTTTACTTTATTGCAAAAAGATTTTTTTCATTTACTATATTTTGATTATGATCTATATTCTCCCAGATCCTCCCACCTCCCTTTCCACTCAGATCCACCCTCTTTCTGTCTCTCATTAGAAAACAAACAGGCTTATAAGGGATTGTAATAAAATAAAAACAAGTAAATTGGAATAAGACCAAACAAACAAACAAACAAACAAACAGAAGGAGTCCGAGGGAAAGGTGTCGTTTCCACACAATACCATGAAAAAAAAAAAAAAAACCAACTGGAAGCCATTACATATATGTCAAACCTGTATGGTAATAAACAAATAATGATATATAAATAAATAAGTATATAAATAAGTAAAAAACCCTAGAAACCTAGGTATATTATAATGAGACAAGGAACCTTAAAAGATGCTGTTGAATTATTTATTTATTATTTAGGCCCTTTATTGCTGGGCACAGGCCACAGGCCTACTCTTAAGAGTAGTTTTTTCCCCCAGTGAAACTCCCTTGGAGTAAATTAACTTTCATTAGCAAGTGGTTATCAATTAGAGATAGCTTCTGGGTTAGGGATGGGGCATGTGTCCACTCTCCTTTCAGCTCTAGGACTCTATCTGGTGCAGACCCATGCAAGTCTTATGCATGCTACAGTCTCTGTAAGTTCATACGTGTTTTAGTCCTGCTGTGTTTAGGAGGCTTTGTTGTCTTGGAGTTCTTTATCCTCTTTGGCTCTTATATTTTTCCCTCCTCTTCAACAGGGTTCCTTGAGTTCTAAGGGGAGGGATTCAATGGAGGCACTCTGTTTAGGACTGTTGGTCTAAGGTCTCTTACTCTGCATATTGTCTGGCTGTGGCTCTCTGTATTTGTTCCCATCTGCTGGAGGAGGAAGCTTCTCTGATGGCTGAGGAAGGCACTGATCTATGAGTATTGGAAAATGTTATTAGGAGTCATTTTATTGCTACATCCCTTTTATAGAACAATAGTATTTGGTTTTACCTTGGGTACTGGTCTATCTATCTAGTCTTAAGTTCTTGGTCACCTAAACAGCATTGAATATAGGTTGTATATCATGGAGTAGATCTTAAATCAGATATGTGTTCCAAATGTTTGAGTTTGTATAATTAAGTCATTTATTTGTTCCCTTTCTGATTTTCAAATGTAGGAGGACGAATTGTTTTTCTACCCCAATTGGTTTTCTAATATCAAAAACCAATTGAAAGCTTATGTAAAGTAACATTGTACAGAGTGAGCGGGTTGTATTTATGTATTTAAGAATATATTACAAATTTATCACACACACACACACACAGACACACACACACACAGAGACACACACACACACACACACACACACACACACACACACTGTGTAACAACAATGAATGAAAAATGGCCTTGAACATGAAAGCAAACAAGGATGGTATATGGGAAGGACTGGCGGGAAGGGGAAGATGATGTAATTTTGTTATAATCGTAAAAAATAAAAGAAAATTTAGAAAAGAAAATGGGGTCATGAGGACTCTGCCATCCGTAGATCAGTCCATTAACAAATCATTGGAATTAGGCCACTATGATGTGGGGCCTCATTGCACCAAGAAGGTCAGTTTAAAAGATACATCTTGTTCCCAGGGTACCTGACCCACTGCTTCTGGCTTCTCTAAGCTGTGTTCCTTTTTTTCTCTAGAGCCAGATGATCATGGTTTGAGACCACAAACAAAGCTTTCTTCTCTTGAGGTGATTTGCCCAGGTATTTTGTCATAACAAGAAACTAATACAGCCCTTATCTGTGAGCTTTATCCCCTCTAAATTGATCGTGACAACTAACATACATGGGAACTGGTATTAAGGGATGGAAAAGAAGCAACATTATACAAGTAATCCAAAGCAGTGAGATGAAGAGATGAGTATTAGCAGCGGTTGTTACTAGACCAAGAAATTAAGGTCAGGCATACAACCTTTCTACTTAACAGCTGTGCCACTGATTAGGATTCTGGTCACTAGCAGGTTAGCAGTAGTTAAAATTTTGAGGAGTAAAAAGATACATATGAAATTTTGACTAGTTAATCAAGTTAGTATCCCTAGTACTATGTTGTTTAAAAATCAATTGTAGTTTTTAAAACACAAATATAAAAATGTAAATGGAGCTTTTTATTTTTAGGTGTTTATATATAGCTAGCACTGCTTGCTTAAAGGCTTTCATATTTAGGCATTTCAGTATACTGTAAAGAAGTAGGATGAGGCACACCTGTATTTCCAGGAAATTTTCTATCTCCTTTTTGACAGTACAATTTGTGAAGTCTTTACCTGCTGCTAGGATTAGTTTGGCTCCAAGATTGCCTTTTTGCCCTATAATCAGAGCTACTTGAGATTTTCTCATGTACTTCTGCTGCCTTGAATCAAACTGACTGTGGTATGTCTGATGTGGGTTTAAGAATTATAGTATTGGCCAGGTGGTGGTGGCACACACCTGTAATCCCAGCACTCTGGGAGGCAGAGGCAGGCGGATTTCTGAGTTCGAGGCTAGCCTGGTCTACAGAGTGAGTTCCAGGACAGCCAGGGCTATACAGAGAAACCCTGTCTCAAAAAACAAAAACAAACAAACAAACAAAAGATTTATAGTATTGATATTTGAATCTCGATGATGTTTAAGATAATAAAACATTTTATTTAGATATAGGTAATGTATACTGTGATGATTGCATAAGAAAAGCTATTTATACTTTTCTACAAGGTTATTGTTTAACTATATTCCCCGCTAGGCATAGGCACTTTGGTACTGGTTCATATGGCAGCTTAATATCAGTCATAATGATGCCCCAAATAGGCAAGAAAAAGAATACTGTAAAATTTTCCTTATATCAACTTTAAAACAGAAGTGAAAATAGCAGTAACCTCTCAATTTGGGGGAATGTGGGCACAGTCGCTTGGATTTGGGTTGCTGAACGTGAGTACTTTCAATAGGCTGACGAAAGTGTAGAAGAGCCTTCTAGTGTGCAAAATAAAAACATCTGTTTTGGATAGTGACTAAACCCATACATATAAGGACTTGTTGAAATATATGTTTTAGATAGGTGGACTTTATTATATGTATGATTTATACCTCAGAGAAAGAATATAAAACTGAACCCTGAAAAGAATATATTTTCACCCAAAGTGAGGGAGCCAAACAAGAAAAGTAAGGACAAAGTGAAAAGTGTTTTGTTTTGTTTTGTTTTGTTTTGGTAATATTAGTTATTGAAGCTACACATAGTGTAACTTTGATATATTTAGAACTTCCAGTTTTGGAAAAATCACTTAGGTAGGTCATAGTAAATACTTGAAAACTAAGCCAAAGATAAAAATCAAACACTTTTAAACAGATAATATTATTACACAGAAGGTATGCTATTGGTTTATACCCAATAAAGACTATCTAGGCTTATAACTTGATAAGGTTAGCTTACTTCCAACTATGCAGCATACTGTCCATCTGGTTTTGAATTTATAGGTCTCTAACCTTTTCTGTAATAACATCTTTGCACTATCTCTAGTCCAGATACTTTCAAACTTCATTTTAGCAGTGGAACTTATTCTTCAAATGTGTGAACTCAGTATCTAACAGTTAAAAGTTAAACATCAGCACGTGAGACTCTAGCTCAAATGCACAGCACTTATTTGGCATCTGTAAGGCCCCAGCTTCAGTACCCAACATCGTAAACAAACAAGTACATAATTAAATAAAAACTTCTGGTTTACTCCTCATCCTTTTTGATTTGGTACTATTGTTGCTACTTAGAACTTTTAAACTTACATTCAAATAGTAGCTTTCTTTAATCAGTAAATTGGTATATTTTAGTGACACTTGTATTTAAACACTGTCAAGACTGTTGCTACTCATCCTCAGGCCAGTTTGTCTCTGTTTACTCTGGCTTTGCTGTATTACTTAGCCTCTTTGGCTAGAAGTTGTAGCCATATATCTTGAGTTCTAAGAGAGCAAAGTTGGGAATAGTGTCTGCTGCTACAAAATTCCATAAGTTATTCTTCCGTTTCTTTTCTCCACATTTGATGGTGAAGATACAATGGAGGAATCGGAGTCTGAATATTCCATCAAACATTACATAGTGAGACTGTAGTGTAAATAAGCTTCTGTTTGTGCTCTCACTGTTTGGTTGTTATAACAGGTGGTATTACTTAACTTGCTAGTATACCAGGCCTATCTAACTATGAAGCTTGTACCAGAGTCTCCGGATATAGGGAATTTTCTGCTATATAGGAAGAGTAGAAAGTCTCAGTAGGTCATGAAAATAGTTTCTTCTCTCAGCTCTACTGTTCTCCTGAATAAAGGTAGGGTGGGAGAGGGGGAAGAACACTATGAATGTTTACTATTAAATCTCAAGGTCGGATAATTTAAGGAGCAGTTTCACCTAGCCCCCTAAACTTTTTAATGACACAGAGATCACAAAGTCAGTTAAGTATGAATTAGACCAGAAGACTTCTCCAACATTCTTCTAGCTTTAACTAAAGTTCAAAATATAAATTATTTATATGCGAAAATGACCCAAGAGAATAAAGATTTGTCCTTTACAGATTGATTTCAACAGAGCAACTAAATTTGTATAATTATGTTTTTTTGCCCTTTAGCATAGAATCATAAATAATTATTTAGAATATAATTAAAATGCTTTTGGATATTTTTATGTTAATTATTTAAGAATTAAAGAAGAAGGTTAGTTTAATTTTGAAATCCTTAAGAAAGATAAGGTCTTTAGTTACAGAATTTTAGACTCTTAAGAGATAGTAATCTTTTAACCAAGTTTAGTTTGTGTTTCCTATTTTTATCTTTTATATGAATGGCTAGAAATTAGATCTAGAAATATATTTATGTTTTTATGCTTTGGAAAAGAGTAAAACAACTCATTGCTATGTAATATGTTAATAATGATACTTATACCATAAACCAGAGAAAATTTTTTTACCTTTTTTATTTTAATCCTGATGGTCTGTGTTTACTTTCTAAACCCTAAGTTCATAATTGAAGAAGGCATTTGTAGATATATAGATTGCTGTAACTGTAAAAGAATATGTTTGATCTAAAATAGAATATTTAGTCCAGACAATTACTGTGAAAATAATGTTCAGCCCTATAGTTACTCATGTCTAATTTTTTTTGGTTGCCAAATTCAGAATATCTGATCAATTGCTTTATTTTTGTTGTTGGCTTTAAACCATTCTTTTGAAATAAGAATTCATTAATTTGCATGTAAGAAGTGATATCCTCAGTTTTAAAAAATGTATGTATTAAAGACTGGGACTCCAGCTCAATTTTAGAAAGCTTGCCTTTCATGTCCTAGTTCTATTCCCAGTAATGTTCAAAAAGGTATCTGTTGGTGTTTAGGACATTAATATATTAAAGAAAACTTGGATAGAAAATACAAGAGATTCTTAGGTACTTCTGTTCACCAGTTTACCAGTGTGTCATGCAGCAATTGTTAGATCTTAAAATGGATAAATTAACAACACTGATACATTGTTGATACCACTCAAAGTTCATAGTCTACATAAAGTATACTTGTATGATGTATTCTATGGGTTTATATACTGAATTGTATTCATGATAACAAAGTCAGTGCAGGGTTTTCAGCGCTTTAAAAATCACTTGTGCTCTCTTGTTCATTCCATGCTACCCTTTATAGGTCCTAGCAAACACTGATCTTTGTACTGTCTCCAGAGAGTTGCCTTTCTAGAATATTATATTGTTGAAATCATAAAACAGAGTTTTTTCAAATGCTTAATAATATGCATCTAAGTTTTTTCATGGATAGTTTATTTCTTTTCAGAATTGAATTATACTCCTTTATACAGCTGTATTCCAGTTAACTTATGCATTCAGCTAATTAAGGACATTGTGTTTGTTTCCAAGTTTTAGCAATTATGAATGAAGAGGTTTTAAACATCGATGTGAAGATTTTTGGGTGGACATAAGTTTTCAGCTTGCTTGGATAATTACCAGCATGAGTAATTGCTAGTTTGTTCATTAAGACTGTGTTTAGTCAGAACATTCCTCATTGGCAATTAGAGAAAACCAATGAACACTGGCTTTTCTAGGGAATAGAAGCTGAACAGCTGCAGAAAAGCTACCCTTTGGGCATTTTATGTCCCCAAGCAGACATTATAAACTGTTCTAGAGATCTGGATCTATGGCAGAGCAGTTGGTGTCAGCACTGTCAGAGAAGTCTGCAGAGAAATAAAGCCATGTTAACTCATTTCCAGTAGAAATCCTTCTTGCCCTAGCCTGGTCTGTGGACAGCATGGAATGATTGCAGCAGAAAGCAATCATGGTTGATTCTAGCGTGGTTAGGAAAGACTTGCTGCAGAAAGTAATGCTTCATCTACAACCAGAAACTAGATTGTAAGGAAGAGAGGATCCGGAGGAGCCTGTGCCATCTGATTGTAGGGTGTACAATAGGAGCAAGATGCCTGTCCTCAAAAGGAGAGTGCTAAGTAGGAAGGACCAATAGACTTGAAGCTGTGGGATAAAGAGAGACCAGGCTATACATTAAAGAACGTTGTGTCATCAGGATAATAAGAGGCCATCAAAAGGTTTTAAACAAGGCAGAGTGAATTGATTTTTTTTTTTAAAAGGTGTATGTTCTTCTTCCTTTTTAAAAAAATTTATTTATTTATTTTATATGAGTACACTATAGCTGTCTTCAGACACTCCAGAAGAGGGCATCAGATCCCATTACAGATGGTTGTGAGCCACCATGTGTTTGCTGGGAATTGAACTAAGGATCTCTGGAAGAGCAGTCAGTGCTCTTAACCTCTGAGACATCTCTCCAGCCAGATTTTTTTAAAAGATAATTTTCTGTCTGTCCATCTGTCTTAGTTAAGGTTTTACTGCTATGAAAAGATACCATGACCAAGGCAACTCTTACAAGTACAACACTTAATTGGCATTATTTAACTGGCTTACAGGTTCAGAGGTTCAGTCCATTATCAAGATGGAACATGGCAGCACCCAGCTCTAGGCATGGTGCAAGAGGAGTTGAGAGTTCTACATCTTCTGAAGGCAGTAGCTAGGAAGAGCATCTTAAAACCCATGCCCATAGTGACACACCTACACTAACAAGGCCACACCTCCTAATATTGCCACCCCCTGGCCAATCACACCATCTGTCCATCAATCCATCTTACACTTATCTCGTTCCATCCATCCATCTATCCATCCATCCATCCATCCATCCATCCTAAGTTATTCTTAAATTTAGGAGCTCAAATAGCCTTCTCATATCAGTGTCCTAAGTAGGTGGGATTATAGGTATGCTTGCACATATGTATACATCCATCACTGGGAGATAGTCACATTAAAACAAGAAAATTCTTTACATGTGGATAATTTAGACACCTGTTATCCAGGTGAGAGATTTTCTTGTATTGGTTTGGAGGAAATGGTGAGATAGTTTAAGTAAAACCTGGGAGGGGAAGTCAGTAAGACTCATTTAGATACTGAGTGGTAAGAGAAGAAAAATCACTAACAGTTTGGCTGGATGAGAGGAAAAACAGATTTTAAGAGGAAGAATACAGGTTAGTTTTTATGCATTTGAATCAGGGATCTCAGAAAATATTAATTTGAATGAAGCTTGATACAAGGCTTAAACTGGCAGTAAAATTCATGTGGTAGTGATGAATGTCAGCATTCAAGACATAAATATTGATAGCTAGTGCCAAGAACCCAGCTTTGAAAATTTTTAGAACTGAAAGAAAGAGAAGATGAGATTGGAGGCTACAGGAACAGTAGAAGTTTTTTGGGGAAGGGTGTTTAATGAAAGAATATAGTTTGGGGATTAGGAGTTATCCAGGTTTGGTTTTATTTTTAAAAACTATATTGAAGATTTTTTTTTTTTTTAACTGTCAGGGACTCTAATTCTTGTCTGTTTAAAAATCACTTTGGCCCTTCTAAATATTTTTGTCTCTTAGGAGAGAGGTTGTTGTGTTCGTGTAAGGAAAGTGTGCCTCTTGGATCTGATTCTTAGAAAGGAGGTAGTTTGCTTTTTGCCTTTTAGTTTATTTTATTTGTGTGTATATATATATATTTTTTGGGGGGGGGCACAGGAAGTGCTCCATCGGAAGCAGATGTGCCCCAGTGATAGGAACTGGGAAGGGGATGTTTTGTTGTTAATTACTTTGCTTCCTATAAACAAGGACTTTGTAGTTTTGAATGATGTCCTTAGGGTAGTAGAAAATAAATCCTATTTTTAAAGCTTTCTGTGAATTAATATAAGAAGTATACTTTCTTATGTTGTAACAGAAATATTGTTAATTTAGCAAAGCTTAACAGAGTTTGCAGGCTAAGTAGAATAGAATTTCTGTTACAAAAGTATGTTATCAGATAGGAAGTAGTGGCAGACTGTTTGTAAACGGAGAGCTTCCATTCTGCTTTTTTATCTCTGTTTCCCTTAGTTGAAATAAATCTATAAAGATATCATGAGATACTCATAGTCTATTTTAAACTATAAAAAATTATAGAATCTAAACCAAATAATGCTAGAATTGTTAAGATTTAAATTTCATAGGTATTTTGTTTAAGTCAGAATTTCTCAACTGTACTTGTAGATCTGTTTTTTTAAAGGTAATTATGCATGTTCTACATTTGTAAAATGGAAATAAGGATATGTTTTGTGTTTTTGCTATTAATCAACTTTAGAAAGCATTAGAAAGCATTTTCTTTTCTGGTTTTGTTGGATTGTTAAAAAACTTTGTTAAGATTGGTCTGTGATGGCTTGTTCACATGTCCACTCCATAATTCTGATTCTGTAGGTTAGTTAAAGTTTTTACTTTTTCTGTGAATAGATTTTTGCTTTGTTTTGAGGCAGGGTTTCTCTGTAGCTGTGCTAGAACTCTCTGTGCAACAGGCTAGCTCCAAACTCATTGATCCACCTGCTGGACTTAAAGGCATACACCACCACCAACAGGCTTACTGTGACTAGTTTTTAATTATATGTTTATTAAGATTTTATACTTTCAAAGCCAGAAAAACATTTATTATAAAATTTCCTATAGAAATTAAAATAGAAATTCTGCCCTAAGTCACACATTTTTTTGGATGCATATTATTCTAGTATGTTGATATACTGTTGACCATCTTTAACAAAATCATGTTCTTCTTAAATTCTTTGATATATGAGTGTTTTGCCTATATGTATATCTGTGCATCAGATTGATTCCCTGGAAGTGGAATTAGAAATCTACCATTGTAAACTGCCATGTAGGTACTAGGAATTGAACCTAGGTTCTTTGGAAGAGCAGCCAGTACACTTAACCATTGAACCATCTCTCTCGCCTTAAAATGAGAAGTTTTTAAGGTTGATAATTAACT
Source organism: Apodemus agrarius (assembly GCA_964023405.1). Lineage (NCBI taxonomy): Eukaryota > Metazoa > Chordata > Mammalia > Rodentia > Muridae > Apodemus > Apodemus agrarius. The sequence continues at coordinate 37,581,872 of OZ030017.1, forward strand.
GGTCTATAATGTGTATTAAATTTTGTCTATTTTCTCAAAGTTGTTTCTCATAGCTATTTTTCTACATTCAGGATGAAATATAGATTACACATTGCTTTTAATCATCCATTTTTAGTATGCTTTAATAAGAACCCAGTTCCATAGTTTTTGTGTATCCTTATCTTGAGTTTTTGAAGCAAGGAATTATTTTTGTAAAATGAATTGATTACTGCTTTTCTTTTCCTTTTCTCTTTCTTAGGAAGACTATAAGAACTCAAACCCAAGCCTGTATAAGCTAGCTAAGCATTCTGTTCCATAGTACCCTTGTACCCCACCCTCAGTACGTTTTTTCAATTTGGTGGTGTCAATATGTTTTGCCTTACATTTTGTATATTATATCCTTCACAGTTAATTATTTCAGGCAGCACATAGCGTCAGGTTATTTCATTAGTGAGGTTCAGTTACTTGTTCACTCTTTCATTTGCCCATTCATCTAATTTTTTTTCAATGTAAATCAATCTTCCCACAGTCCTTGGACACATAGAGCATCATTTTGGAATTGCTAATATCTGATACTGGATAAGAACACCCCCTGACTAGAGTTCAGTATTACTTACTTTTTAAAAAATATAATATTTAAATTGTAAGTGAATAATTAGGTTTGTCTTTATGGGTCTACACTGCCTTCTTCACTGGGACTGCTGCTCCTCCTTTCCTCCCTCTCACTGGGACTGCTGCTCCTCCTTCCTCCCTTTCACTGGGACTGCCTCTCCTTCTTCCTCCCTCTCACTGGGACTGCTGCTCCTCCTTCCTTCCTCTCACTGGGACTGCTCCTCCTTCCCCCCTCTCACTGGGACTGCTCCTTCTTCCTCCCTCTGACTGGGACTGCTGCTCCTCCTTCCTTCCTCTCACTGGGACTGCTCCTTCTTCCTCCCTCTCACTGGGACTGCTGCTCCTTCCTCCCTCTCACTGGGACTGCTCCTTCTTCCTCCCTCTCACTGGGACTGCTGCTCCTCCTTCCTCCCTCTCACTGGGACTGCCTCTCCTTCCTCCCTCTCACTGGGACTGCTCCTTCTTCCTCCCTCTCACTGGGACTGCTGCTCCTCCTTCCTCCCTCTCACTGGGACTGCCTCTCCTTCCTCTCTGCCTTCTTTCCTCTCTGTTTCTTCACTTTCTGTAGTTTTTTTTTTTTTTTTTGAGACAGGGTTTCTCTGTGTAGTCCTGGCTGTCCTGGAACTCACTCTGTAGACCAGCCTGGCCTCGAACTCAGAAATCCGCCTGCCTCTGCCTCCCAAGTGCTGGGACTACAGGCATGCGCCACCACGCCCGGCTACTTTCTGTAGTTTTTAAAAGTCAGATTTATAATTAGACCTAACTGAAAATTTTATAGTGTTTGTTTTTGTGTTCCTTTGTTAGAATAGTATTTGAACGATTCGTCCACATATATGAATTAGTTGTCATTTTTTTCAAGCTGAGTATTCCATTGTCTGAAAATCCCATAATATATCTAGTTTATTGCAGTACACATTTGTATTCTTTCAATTTTATAGGTATTATAAATAAAGCCACTATGATTATGAAAGTTCAGGTATAAGCAAATGTATTTTAAAGGTTTTTTTTGTAAAATATCACCTATAGCAGAATTGCTTAATTATACTGTAAGTGCATGTTGAACTTAGTTGTATTGCCTGTGTTTCTGCTACTAATTTTGACAGTTATACCTACTGAACCTTCTTACTATGCCTTTGATTTGCATTTTTAACTACTAATGAGATTTAAGAAATTTTTCTTGTGTTTATTGGTCATTATGTTTAAAAATTGAGACCTAAGTTCACTGTTTAGCTCATGACATTCCCAAACTCACATCTTTCTCATTTTTGTTTCCCAAGTACTGGAATTTTAGGAATGTTCCATCCTGCCTAGCTAAGTTTTCTTAGTGAAGCATTTTTATTTACTTTTAAAAGAGTTAGTTTTTCTTTTTATTATGTTTGTGCAAGATTAAAACAGTCAGGGATGTTTATATTGTGAATGTTTTCTTCCATTTTGGTGTTGCTTGTCAATTTTATCAGTGGGGCCTATTACTGAGCAGGAGTTGTTAAATGTATGAATTCATAATTATTAAGGATTTCCTGTACCTACTCTTGTTTTCTGTATCTTCAAAGCTCTTTGCCATCTTGCAGGACATAAAAATATATTTTCATACTTTTTTAGATTTTCAGTGCTGACAGTTACAGTTAAGTATGTTTCCTATCACATTATCAGTGTTGTAGACCTTGTACTGTGTCACAGAAGAGATTAGGGTATAATTTCTTGTTTCTTTATATAAACTTTCATTTCTTATTTTTAAATGTAGATAAATTTATATGATTCCGAGACTTTCTAATTTGGTATATTGTGTATTTAAGAAACCTAAGTATCTCAACATTTCTTTATTACACAAATGAGCAAATTTGGAGACTTTGTAAACAAAGAAAAATTAGTTTATGTCTTTGTGGTAACAGAAGTAATAGAACATTTGATATGCTGAAATGAAGAAATACATAAAATTTCCTTATACTTCCCATCATAATAGTAGAAATAGTATGAGAACTGTTTTTTCATTGTATACATTTTATAAATAAATGGGTAGTTTTTAAGTTTCTAGATGAAATCTTTTTTCATGCAATTTACAAAGTTATTTGATTGCTCTGCTATATCTTTTTATTGGCTTTCTGATGTCTGTCAGGCTTTCCATTTGAAACCCTTATTTTCAGGGGTTTATGGGCAGACTATTGAAAAAAATATATAACTAGCCAAAATTTTGGCAGTCATGATTTTGGTTCAGTATAAGGTACTTGCTTTAACAAAATGTTCAATAGTCAGCTCTTTTTAGAAAGATGTAAGAAGCAGAAAGAAGAAGAAAGGAGTAACTTTGGTTAAATGATAGTGTTTTTCCAGCTAACTTATTCCAATTAGATTTGCATAGCAAATTTTTCCCTTCTACAAATTATTTAAATATGTCTGTTCCTATGTTTCCAGTTGCCACAGAACTTGCCTCAAGAGTTTCTTTTTTAGGGACTAGTGCTGTATCAGTAGAATACTTGCCTAAAATATGTAAGGCAAATGGGTTCAGTTTGTCTTTTTCTTTACAATGCTTTATATCAAATGTCCTCAGTTTCTGCCCCTCTTCTCCAATTTATGCCTTTTTAATCCTTTGTAATGTATTCACATTTAAAATGTCCTGAAATTTTGGCACATACACATACAAACACACAAGCAGTGCCAGCTTGAAACTGTGGTTTGACCTGTTAGGTACAAGATAGTATGTATTAATGTTGCAAGAGAGCATAGCATAAATAGCCTCAACTTGTTTTAAATTAAATTTCTGAAATATAGATTTTAAAACTATCCTAAGGAGCAGTCACTCTAAACACAGACTGCTAGCAAGTGTCTGTCTGTCTTCCTTCCTTGGCCTTGTATCAACTTAAGTATTCATTCTACAATTTATTTTTAATCTATTGTCATTTGCACAGTATGCTAATTGCTACTGGTTCATAAAGGTACTTGTGGTTTTGTGGGGTTTTTGTGGGGGGGGCACTTCTCGTTTCTTTAAAAAAGTCTCTGCTATAGTATGAACAATAATACTAAAGAAGAACAAAAATTCTTTGGAAAACTCTTTTTTTCTTTCTACTCTGAAGAAATTTTGTTTCAGGCAAGAGATTTTTAGGTGCCCCTGGAGTTTTGAAGATCTGGGAAAATGGGGTAATAATATGACACCAGCTCTTAAGCAGCAACATCTGCTGTGGTTCAAAGCCACACAAAAGCTGCTTAAATAGGCAAATGTTTTGGACTGTACGGACAAGTGTGGTTCAATGGTAAAGACTACAGAGTAGAAGAAATTTAGTCCAGAAGGGTTGAAAAATGGAGTCCTGGAAGATAAACATCTTCAAGAAACAAACCTCACCTTGTCCTTCAAGCTATCGAAGATCTTTGTCAGAACCTGCCTATGCAAATTCAGAGATAGGAACAACTTTAAAGATTTATCCATGGTGTGGTTCAGTCAGAAGCAAGAGGAAGAAAAATGAATATGCTGTTTCCAATCTGGAAAAGCCCCTTGAAGCTTATAGGTGGCAGAAACAGCCTGGTTCTAGGAAGAAAGGGAGCAGAATGGAGAGACTGCAAAGTAATAATGGAGACCTGGACGAACGCCCGCAAAAGCTCCTGCCAGAGACACTTGGAAGTAATGCCTCTTCGTCTGCTAATGAGATACTTGGGACACTAACAGAGACATTGGACCTGGTCAACAACACCCAGTCACTTCGGGCTCCATTTACCAGGTCTATTTCAGAGCCAGAATCCCATTGTAGTATCAGGTTTATGAGACCATGGCTGAATTCACTGGCATCAGTGGAGTCTGGACAGGAGGGACAGTTTATCTGTGGCATTTTCTCTACTTTTTCCAGTGGCTTTTCCAGGATGCTGAATCTAAAAGGAGAATCAACCAGTAAGCCAGTAGAAGAAGGTATATTATGGTGAATAAGGGTAATGGGAAGGATGACCACATACTTAACTATTGACATTTTAATTTTTAGATGAAGCTAAACCACTTTTATTTACTTATTATAAAAGAAATTTATTTAAATAATACATTTTATATGGGTAATCATAGCTTCCAAAACGTTTTTCAATGAATGATAATAGAGTAGAAATGGTTAGGTTTGGTTAGGAATTTTTTTATATCAGTTTAACTCTATTTTGAGACCAATAAAAATATATTCTATTATTTCCATAGACCATTTTCTTCATGTAAAATATAGTTTAGAATTAGATAATTTTCTCAGAACAGTTGAGAATTAAAAAATTATTTTTTTCCAAACTTATTTTTAAAATCACTAAATATTATTAAGGAGATCTCTGTGGGTAGTTTTACCCTGATAGCTGTTAGTCCATTGGAGTTTTGATTTACTGTATCATCAAATTCTGATTTGAATATGGAAGATGCAAATCTTCAATACTTTTGTTCAGATGACAAAATACAAATGTGTTTTGTGTTTGATTTATCAGGATCTGATAATTTTTTTTCAGATGCCAGATTATCATTAAAAACAATTTAGGAATTTTCTAAATTAAAAACTATATCTCTTATTGATAAAATTTTGATTATAGTATTGTTAAATACAAACCAACTCTTAATTTTATCATCTGGTCGATTTGGGAGTGGTTGGCTATACATTATGAGTCAAGTAAGTTGTAACTTTAAACCACTCCTTTCTTTTTTTGTTTTTTCCTTTTAAGAAACTAAGTCTTAGAATATTGATTGTATTTTCATTCAGTTGAAATCACTTTTCTGATAATCTCTAATCATATAAGCTTTTAGGTAATTATTCATTAGTAGATTGACCATTTCAATAAAGGTCTAAACTCTCAACATTGTGAGTATTGTTAAAGAATTTTATTATTCACATTTGATTTAATTTCCTTTAAAATAAAATGGAAGAATGCAAAGACGTTGCATATCTGTGAAAATGTGCTCTTCTAAGTGCCTAAGAACTCAAAATTTAATATTCTAAATTTTGTCCTCTTTAAATACTTCCTTGCTTTGCAAGTTTTAATGAGGTATCAAGTATATATATTTTCTTCTTACCCTTGGCAAGTAGATAATTACCATGAGGGAAATCTTTCTTAATACTTCTGTAAACATTCCACTACAATTTTGATGGATTAGGATGCTTAATCCCCTTAGGTCCTAATGGGTCTGTGTGGTTGCTAGGTGGCCACAGATGACCTAAATACTGGAATGTCAGAGTTAAGTAATTTAAAATAAATTTAGAAAATTACTACTTCTTAGTAGTTAATGTATACATTTGATGAAAGAGATATAATTAAGATACAAACAAACATACATTTGGGGTCTTTTCAGTTTACTTTTTTAAAACAATTATACAAAGGTGTTTTTGATTATTTACAATGTATGCTGTAAAATGATGTCCCTACTTCATATCTATTAATGATCTAATGGAAACCTAGAATGTTCTGACTTTTTTTTTTTTTTTTTTTTTTTTTTTTTGGTTTTTTGAGACAGGGTTTCTCTGTGTAGTCCTGGCTGTCCTGGAACTCACTCTGTAGACCAGGCTGGCTTCGAACTCAGAAATCCTCCTGCCTCTGCCTCCCAAGTGCTGGGATTACAGGCGTGCGCCACCACGCCTGGCTTTTGACTTTTTTTTTTTAATTCACTTTACATCCCAATTACATACTCCCTCTCTTCTCTCTTTCTGGTCCCACCCTTACAAATTCCTCCCTCCATTGACCCCTACTCTTCTTCTTAGAGGAATGGAGTCCTCCTTAGGTACCACCCCACCTTGGGGTATCTAGTCCCAGCAGGTCTAGGTGCATCTTCTTCCACTGAGGTCCAATCAGGCAGTCCAGGTAGGAGAAGGGGATCTAATGGCAGGGAACAGAGACTAAGACAGCCCCTGCTCCAGTTCCTAGGGCACTCACATAAAGACCAAGCTGCACATTTGCCACAAATGTATAGGGGATCTAGGTCCCGATCCTGCATGCTTTGTGGTAGGAGGCCCAGGCTCTGTGAGACCCCATGGGCCCAGGTTAGTTCACTCTGTAGCTCTTCTGTGTCATTGACCCCTCTGACTTGCTCACTTCTATCCTCAACTCTTCCACAACACTCCCCAGGCTCTGCCTGGTGTTTGGCTGTAGGTCTCTGCATCTGCTGCTGGATGAAGCCTCTCAGGAGACAGTAATGCTAGGTTCCTGTCTACAAGCATAGCAGAATATTATTAATAGTGTCAGGGATCGGCTCTCTCACATGGGATGGGTCTCAATGTTTCCTCAGTCTCTGCTCTATCTTTATCAAGATTGAGTAGGTGATTCTTTGATTTTTTTAAAAGATGGTTTAAAAACTTGACCTATTATTATTTATCTCTTTTCTGTTTCTTATTTCATTCTGGTGAAGTATTTTTATTTGTTTCTAAGTTTTTATCAGGATTTTAATTCTTCATATATAGTTATTAGAAAATAACTTGGTTTTTAAAAATTTCTTCAGATTTAAGTACAAAGTAGATAATGGTTTCTAATTATTAGATATAAATAATGTAATGTTACTTAAATATTTTTATTTACTTCATTGATTTTATGTCAAATGCTATAACAAAAAATTAAAAGCATAATTTTATATTTTTTACATTTTAATTAAAATATAATTACATTACTTTCCCTCTTTCCTTTCTTCCCTTCAGCCCTTTCTATATTCCTCTCTTGTCTTACTCTCAAATTAACAGCCTCTTTTTCTTTGATATTCATTATTATTGTATATCTATATCTCTCTATGTGGACAAATATACAAGTACAACCAGTGGAGTCCATTTTTCTTGTTTGTTGGTATTTGATTTCAACTGACAGCTTTGTATTGGACAAGCAGTCAAGGGGCTCATTCCTGGGGGAGGCTAATTCTGCCTCTCCCAGTCATCAGTAGTTGCTTGTACTTCTTTGTCCTAGAGGCAGGACCCTATGCAATTTGATTCCTTTCCTGTGGGCATGTCTATTAAGGTCATTATTCTTCCTAAGAGAGGCAGTCACACCACAGACTTCCTCTGTATTTTAACTCTTAAAATCTTCCTGCTCCTTCCAAAATGTTCGCATGCCAAAGCTGTGCTGCAGAGTTATCCACTGTGGCTAGGTACCGCACAACCCATTGATATTTTGTCTATAGTTACAGTTTTCTGTAATGATCTGCATTTGCTATAACAAGAAACTTATTTGATGAGGAATACCTACACTTACTTGTGGGTATAATGATAAAATTTAGAATATGGTTAAGGAGTTCTGCTGGGAAAAGTGAAAGTAGTAGATTTTCTTCTAAGATCCATGGCCTCAGTAGCCATAGGTAGTTGGGTAGGTTTCTAGTACCAGACATGATTTCTCCCATATTGAGTGGATCTTAGACAGCTGTTGGTTACCACCAGCATGTGAGTGCTGCTTTTACACCTTTACCTTGTGGTGGTGGTCATTATGGAAGTTCATAGGTATCATATACAGCTGGGTAGCACTATCAAGTGCTTCCTTCCTTGGCAGCTCACATAGTCCTTTTCGTTAATATATACCACAGGAAAGAGGCTTTCAGATTAGATCTAGCTTGGATAATACTGAGTTCTGTGTTCTAAGTGTGCAGTATCTTGGGATTTACATTCCATCTCTGAGAGGCAGCCAAGGACAAGAGCAGTAGCCTATGTTGTTCCGGGAGTCATTTGGGCTGCTCTGACCAACTTCTTGAGAGGTTTCTTATGACTAGTTTTTTGCTAGTCTGTGGCTTTTGTGGGGAACAGTGATATCCATCCCAAGTGGCATAACTTTTTCACACACACATACACACACACACACACACACACACACACACACCACAGGCATAAATTCCATGTCCTACCAAAGTTCTTCTTAAAATATCTGTAAGAACTATTTGGTTTGATTTTTATCTACCCGTCCAAGCAAACAGTCTCTCTTGTTCATTTTCTGGAAAATTGAGTTGGAGTTTGATTGTCAAACCCTCAGGTTAAGTAGAAGTTATTCTACCAGGTATGTTCAACCTTTTGACACTGTGACATCATCCTAAAGCTCTCGTTCTAACATCACTCAGTCTAGTAAAAAAAACAATAGTAGAAAATCTGATAGGTAAACTTAAATTTTTTGTGTCGGGCTACATAGTTATCCTTTTTTTTTTTTTTTAAAGACAGGGTTTCTCTGTATAGCCCTGGCTGTCCTGGAACTCACTCTGTAGACCAGCCTGGCCTCTCTGCCTCCCAAGTGCTGGGATTAAAGGCGTGCGCCACCGCTGCCCCGGCTCATAGTTATCCTTAATTACCCTAAGATCACTGATTAGACACCATAGCTTGTCTATGTTGTGTAATAATATTGCCTATTAGTCTTACCCTCTAGCTTTGAGTAGAATTGATTTCCTCGTAGTTGTTATTCAGGATAATGATAACACAAAATATACCTGCCTCGCAGCTTTAGAATTTTCTTGTACTCAGTTGCCAAAATAAGAGATTCTATTTTCTTTTAGTTCCAGAATATTTACTGAAAACCTGTGGGATTTCCAGCAACTTATTCATCAACCAAATTTTATTCCTTCCCTCCAAATTATTTTTTTTTATGTTCTGTTAGATATCCTTTTCTATTTTCACACATGCTTGGCAGGCAGCATACCACTGAACTGCACTCCAGCTATGAAGTGATTTGTTAAGTAGAAGTTGGAACTTAAATCATTCCTTTGCTTCTCAACCCTATAAAGATGAGTAATTATAATTTCTTGGTTTTCATAGTTTATGGCTTTTCAGTGATGTTTAAAAAATTAAAACAATGCTAGAAAACATTTTCTTTTAAATGCAATGATTGGAAGTATAATTTTGCTGGTTAAAGCTTGAGGTGTGTCTCATGAGAAACATTAGACCTGGACTAATAGACTTTTAGGTTATCCACTAATTTAGATGTAGCTGGTTCCCTTCATTCTTATTGGATCCCTCCTTTTTTCCTGTCTCATTAAATACTGAGGGTAACACAGATTAATATGACCCATCAGATGCATCCTAGGACTGTGGGTTGCCACCCCCTTGGGAGTCAAATGGCTCTTTCACAGGTCACCTAAGACCATTAGAAAACAGATATTTACATAACAATTCGTAACAGTAACAAAATGATAGTTACGAAGTAGCAATGAAAATAATTTTATGGGTGGGGGTCACCACAACATGAAGAACTGTTACAGGATAGTAGCATTAGAAAGGTTGAGAAGCACTCTTCTAGAAGCTTATCACACAAAATCAGTAAAGAAATAGAACTACCGAGCAAGTAACAATCCTCAGTAAGATTTGACTTTAAATTGATTTTAAGTAGTAAGAGGCTACCAAGGTAACAGAGTAGAGATTATCTACTAGCAGGGAGAACAATGTGAAAAAATTGAAGTCCATCTGGAGAAGTTAGTTCATAAAGTAAAAAAGCAAAAGGTGGGTGGGTACAGGTAGATGTACTGGAAAGAAAGTGAGGGTTGGTGTTTAAAGGGTCCTATGATGATACCAAGCCAAAGCTTTTGGAATTCAGTGATAGCAAGGATTTAAAGGATAAGATGCATCCTGGTTTTGTTAGTTTTTTTTTTTTTTGTTTGTTTGTTTTTTGAGGACATAATTTTATGTTAGCGTAAATGGTAGGCTAACGTTAGAGAAGATTATGTTGTACTGAGGTTAAAGTAAGACATGATAAAAAGTCTAAATTTAAAATAATGTCTGATAATGAAGTTAGAGGTAGAAAGGAAAAGTATCTCTGAGGTAAACTGATGGAATTTGAGGATCAAAAAGAAAACATTGAGTTTATAGCATAGGAAGATCAGGATAAAGGGGAAGTTCATTGCACAAGGGAGGAAGCATGAGTTTGGAAGTGTTTGTATGGGTGGGTACTCTATAGGCATTTAGCTGGCTTAACTCTGAGTACTTCACTGCTATTCTCATTTTCAAATCAAGGAAGTAAAACTTCAAGGTTTCATTCACATTTTGATACTATATGATTAGCAAGTGGTGTCTCCCAGGTCTCACTGCCTCTTGCTTGTGTACATGTTTAAGTGCCTTTATCTTGGAGCATATGTCTAATGGCTATGAATAATTAAAGGGACTATAGTTCAGAAGCAGGTATTGCTTTTTGTGTGAGGATACCCATTTGGATATCACAGGAAGAGGTGAAATTTCTCAGGCTGGGAATGTAGTGTATGGGTAGTGAACATGTCAAGACTTGTGTTCTGGCCTGGCACATCTGGTGACTCATTCCATACTAAACCAGAGTCTATAGCAGAGCCACGGAGCCTTTATGATTAGACTTGGAATATATACCCATTGAGGTGACAGCTTCACTAGTTTTACTTTTATTAACATTCTACTCATAAATTATACATGATTAGTTTTTATTAAATAGCCTTATTTATAGAAGGGCATATGGGAAGTCTCAGTGCCTTCCCCTCAGGTTTGCTGTGAGCCTAAAACTGCTCTATCAACCTACTCTCCACTTGGGTGGAAAAGGCAGCACAATTGGTAAAGTGCAAGAACCCTTTCTTTGCCCTTCTGGCTTAGGGCCTGGGACAGCCACTCACCTTCCCTGCTCCTCCATGTCGTCTTCTGTTTGTAGAATGGGGATAGTAGTATCTAGGTCAGTGTTGCTGTGAAGTAGACCAAGCTAATATGTGTTAACAGGTGGTAAAAGCTGAGACCCAGACTTTTGGCAGCAGCAGCGGAAGTACTAAGTTTTATTAGTATTGACTGCTCCTTAGCACAGATAGAGAGCAGTTAAAGGGTGTGTGTGTGTGTGTGTGTGTGTGTGTGTACACACACATACAATTAATCTTCTTAAAGAATACTTTTCTAAAAATTGTGGCACTATATACATACAAAAATGGGGCTATTTTAAGCCTGTGGTCCAATGGCATTTACTTTGAGCAGCCATCAGCATTGTCTGTCCTAAACTACAACTCTGTAAGCACTATTTCCCTGCTCTTCTCTCTCCAGCCCTAGTAATCATTGCTCCACTCTCTGTATCCATGAATGTCATGTAGCATGGTGCTTTCATGGTTAATCATGTAGGATCTGCCAGTATTTCATTTCTTTTTACAATAGAATACTATTCTATTCTATAGATTTATAGGATGTTTTATGTTAACATTGAGCATTTGTTAGGTGATGGTTTGTTTCAACTTTGTTACTGTTAGGAGGTATGCTGTTACAGACATTGACAAATTAAATTTTATCTGTACATAAATTTTTATATCTCTTGAGAATTTACCCTCATATTTTATGCATAGTACATTTGTCTCATAATGATTTGCTATTTTGAGATCTTAAGTCAGTTTGGTTTTCTAGTTATTATCTAAGACTCTTAGTCTTGGTATTTTTTTATTTCTGTTTTATGTGCATATATTCAATTTGTATTTGTATGTGTATGTTTCTTATGTAATAGTCATATTGAGATATAACTTACATATTACACAATTCATCTTTTTAAAAAAGTTTTTTTAAGATTTTGAATTTATGTGCTTAATGAATGTTTTGCCTACATATATTTTCTATACCTGTACTGAAAATAGAAATATAGATACCTTTTTATTCAATATTGTCTTCTGTAGTGTGGTTACAAAGAATAAGGAGATTTATCTATATTTTTAAGATGATAGTCATAATTTTATTTTCCTGAGGCAATTTTTAGTTGGTTTCTCATGCTCAGACCAGTGTGTGTGTGTGTGTGTGTGTGTGTGTGTGTGTGTGTGTGAAGCAAAGAGAAGATTTGAATAATGGCTCTGAGTATATTATTATGAAACTACATCCATACAAGTACACAGGTTGTTAGTGGCTGAGCTTTAGTCAGTAACCACAAGTATTTTCCTGTCATTCTCGTGTGAAACTCATGTTGCAATATCCTAAAAAGCTGGTTTACAAAGTAAAAATCCTATGTTCTATTTGTGTTTTTAGATGTTGTTACCAGAGTTTCAAAAGAATTTGAAATTTAGAGGACACCAATTCAATTACAACTTAGTATGAAATATAATCATAATGTTGGTAAAAAGTGAAGGGTGCTTTGAATGCCATGTATGTGGTTTGTTGTTTTGGAGGAAAATGGTATCTGGTGGTTAGCACATAGGAGTTGCTGTCAGCATTTGTGGGTTTTATTCCCAGATCCAGGATTTTTAAAGAAGGAAGACATAGTCTATGCCTAGTCCATTGTAGTACAGTGTTGGAAGTGCTGTAAATATGCTAAATGTTAGTGAGAACTTTATGCTACTGACAGAATAATGTATAACAAAGCACGCAAATACATAAAATTATGTTAGTGGTCAGTGGTTGTGATTCACAGTTGTCGTTTGAAAAGGTGGTATTGCCGGGCGGTGGTGGCGCATGCCTTTGATCCCAGCACTTGGGAGGCAGAAGCAGGCGGATATCTGAGTTCAAGGATAGCCTGGTCTACAGAGTGAGTTCCAGGACAGCCAGGGCTACACAGAGAAACCCTGTTTCGAAAAACATGAAAAAGAAAGAGAGAGAGAGAGAGAGAGAGAGAGAGAGAGAGAGAGAGAGAAGAAAGAAAGAGAAAAGAAAAAAAGAAAAGGTGGTATTAATAAACTAACAAAGATGTTTTCCTAGCTGATTAAAAGTAAAACAATAACCTGCTTGGGGGGGGGTTTGATAGAGAGTAGGGACAGTAGGAGAGGGGTGAGGCAGCCACAAATGGCACCTAAGACGGACCTGCAACCTAAATTCCAGAAGGGGGAGTGAGTACTGTGCTTTCATGGCCTCGGCTCCGGGAAGCAGGATGTGTAGATATTGCCAAAAAGGACAAATGAAATACTTCATCGATACAGTGGTTGAAATAAAAATTCAGGGATCCAAAACACAAAGTACTGAAATACATGGACACCAATTTGCAGGAACAGTGAGAACTTCAAAAGCCGATCAGGAACAATAGGCAGAAGGCCAGATAAGGAGGTGCTGCTCCAGGAAAGAAGACATTTGTCAGCAACAGAAAAATGTGGACATGAAACAAAAAAGAACAAGCAGAAAACATCCCAGATGGAGATGGTGACAGTACCAGGAAGACACTTGGGACTCCTAGGAAGAAAATCCTACAATTGAGAATGAAGAAACATTCATGAGCAGAGTTAAAGATCCCCGAAGACCTGAAACCATGGCCTGTTGATTACTAAAGACTTGATCGCTAGACAAAAGGCAACTATTTAATCTTCCTTCCAAGAAGAATGTGGATTCCATTTTGGAGAGTCCCACAGATTTTAAGAAATCTCTAAGGAACACAGATAATAAAAGAGTATGCTATTAACTTATGGCAGGGCTAAACGGAGTACTTTAAGGCAATTCTGGGCACTCAGCTAATCTACATATTTGAGACAGCAGGATGCTGACATTCTTATGCACTCATACCACAGGTGTATGGAGCACCACCTTTACTGAAGTTATTTGTGCAAATTAGAGCAGTGTGGCCTATACAGTTTTAGATGAGAAAAGTCTTTGTTTTATTGCTGAACTATCTTCATGATTTCATTTCCTCAAGTACCTGGTAAAGAATTCTACAACTTTGTAAATATGAGAGGGGCATACTTTCTCTCATTCATGCTTGGATATCTTGTACAAATGATGTGCTTTGAAGACAGAATTGATGTTTGTTTTCTGTTTGACTTAAATGAAATAAAAGGGAGTGCTACTTCTTTATTTCTTTTTTTGTTTCAGAGTTTCTATCAGTGAATTCAGTGATGGACATCAGAGAGACATTCTTTAGTGTTTTATTGCCTGCTCGACAAAGCTGCTTTTGACTATTGGTGATTCTGTTCCTTTGACATTGTGCACTTTTATAATATGTTAATATTCTGATTCATAATGCCAAAGGTTCACTTCATTGTATATAGTCAAACACTCATCCATCTGGATGTGTTTTGTTTGGTTGTTTGGTTAGTTGGTTGTTTTTGTGGCGGGGTTGTCTCTTTTTTAATTGTGCTTAAGGAGTCCATCCTTTGCAAGTCATCTATGTTGCTTCTTAGGCATTTTATCTTTGCTCAGTTGTTGATGGATACTGGCTTTTTCCATGGCTTTAGTATTTGTATATAGTGCACGCTTTAACATGGTAGACACAATGCATCATGTAGCCACAGTTTCATGGAAAAGTCAGTCTTGTAGGAGTTGTCTTTCAGATCTTCAAAATGTTTTTCTTTTAAAAAAAGAATGACATGCTTTTCAATTCAACATTTTCAATAAACATTTCTTAATATTTGATGCTTTGTTATCCCTTAGTCCAAAACTAATTTTTTTCTTAATCTAGCTATTTGTGTATGTGGGTGGAGTAGGGGAGGGGAGAGGTCTCATGTAGGTGGGGTAGGCTGGCCCTAAACTAATCCCTAGTCATAGATGATGATGTTGAACTCTTGTCTCCCCCTCTTTTCCCAGAGCTGATATTACAAGAGTATGACGCCATGGCCAGCTTCTATACAGTTTCTATTTAATGTCAGCATTTTGTAGTTGCTTTTTGTCCTGACTTAGGACATTTCTTTTTGAACACACTATTTTACGAACACTTGTCTCCACTGAGAATAGGATTCACTTGATAGTGGAAATTATGCTGCAGCTGGTTTATTAGTCTCCTTTAGCCTGTTGCAATTTATCTGCCTAGTAAATATGTCTTGGGTGTTGCTATTAGTCCCTTCACTCAGACCATATCCCTTAAAATGTTTTTTGTTCTCTTTATAGAATGTTAGATATATTGTCTAAAGAAACTTAATATTTCATATAAATCTCATTTCTGTAGTTAGTGTCTATTGTATTTGTCAAGACTTTAAGCATATTAAGAAGTTGATTTTGCCTAGTTTTGGCCTTGTTTGAGCATTAGGTTTCATTTCAAATGTTAGGTTATTAAAGAGGACTTTTATTCATCAGCAAATGGTATTGGAAAAAGACTATATAAAAATAATTCAAAACAGTATCAAAATTTGAGAGTAAGGCAGGGCAGTAGTGGCACACGCCTTTAATCCCAGCACTTAGGAGGCAGAGACAGGCAGATTTCTGAGTTCTAGGCCAGCTTGGTCTACAGAGTGAGTTGCAGGAGAGCTAGGACTATACAGAGAAACCCTGTCTCGAAAAAAACAACAACAACAAAAATTTCAGAGTAAATAATATATTTATGTGTGTTGTTTGAGATAATAATATGAAAATGAAATACTTATGAAAAATAATCTTTCAAACAAAACTTAGATATCATTGCAGTTATATAGTAATTATTAAACAGAATTAAAAGCCATGTTTTACATGGAGTATTTTTCTGACCAAAATTTTTTCATTTTAAATTTGTATTTATTCTTTGTAGAATTATTTTATTACAGGATTTTATTTCCCTTTTAGTAGTTATCATAAGACTTTGTTCATTTCTGTTTCTTTTAGAATCTTTTGCCCAAACTTATTTCTGTCTGCCTGTCTGTCTGTCTGTCTATCTATCTATCTATCTATCTGTCTATCTATCATTTTCTAGGGACTTTTTTTATTCATGGAAAACAAGGTCTTCTTAGGTAGGTTCTTCTGTCATATGCTCTAAAATTAAATCAGTTTAGAGGACACTAAAATATGAAGTAGAATTTTGGGGAAATTGGTTTATAAGTAAAATAAAATGAATACTTTTTTAAAATACCTGACTATTCAGATTGCGATATTATTCATGCTTCCTTCCAGAGGCTATATAACTAGAATTTGTTTTTGCTAAATGACTATTACTGATTTAGTTTGTATTGTTTTTGGGCTAAAATTATACCAAGTGCTGACTAATTATTAAAGAATGAAGTATTTTCTCTTTGTATACAAAGATCTTTCAGCTGTGTTATAAAATAAGAAATTACTAAGGTAATGTATTTTTGTTCTGTTTGGAAACCCATCTGCTGTAGGTTTATAATATATTTCCTAATGCATGTATTAAAAAGGAAGTGATAAAGTCTTACGTGTGAGGTGACATGTAGTATCTAATATGCTTTCTGCTTTGAAGATAGCAGAGGTTTTGGAAATAGAGTCAAATGTCAATCTTATATGATCTGTTAATTCTACTCTTTTTTCTTTACTTTAACTCTAAGGAACAGTGGTTCTAGGTTTATGTCTTCTCTCAGATGGGAGGTTGTCTCCATTCTTTGAGGGCCCTTGTAGCCTTACTTTCTTTGTAGAGTTCTGATGAGATGACTTTTGAATCTTTTGTCATTCCAGCATGTTTTGAGTCTTTGTTCTCTTCACTAATTTCCAGTCTGTCTCTCTCTTATTTATATTCTATAAACTCTATTGATTTGAATTTAAGCTTACTGATACTGTCTTCTGTTGTTCTATTCTGACAGAATTTCTGTGAGTGATATACTATCCTTACTGTGTACTATAGTTTTATTTTTATTTTTTTAATAGCCTGTTTCTTAGCCATAGTCCCCAAACCCTTTCTTTTCTTAGGAAGGTCTCCAGGAGTCCAGTTGGACCTACATTTTGTTGTATAGCCAAAGATAACAGTGTAATACTCTGAAGTTACACTGTTAAGAATATTCTCTTCTTAAATTTAAGTGGCTGGGATTACAGATGTGTGTACCACTACACCTAGTTTTATTAGGTGTTGGGGATCAAACCCAGGCCTTTGTACATTCTAGACAAAAACTACCTAGTCTACCTCAGCTCTTTATTTTCTTAATTTAGGATAATTTCTAATAGATACAAAGCATTTTATGATGATTGGTGTGTGTGTGTGTGTGTGTGTGTGTGTGTGTGTGTGTGTTTAGGCTTGAGTTCTATCCTTAAGATAATATTAAATAGCCGGGCGGCGGTGGTGGCGCACTTTTTTAATCCCAGCACTTGGGAGGCGGAGGCAGGCGGATTTCTGAGTTCAAGGCCAGCCTGGTCTACAGAGTGAGTTCCAGGACAGTCAGGACTACACAGAGAAACCCTGTCTCAAAAAACCAAAAAAAAAAAAAAAAAAAAAAAAAAAAAAGATAACATTAAATATATGCAAACAGTCTTAAATTTTTTGAAAATGTAATTTTAGATAATTTCAACATGTGATTCTTCTCAGTTAATTATCTTTTGTTGTTTAGTGATTTTTCTTACCTTGTTCTTGAGAAGCTACCAGATCTTAGATGTTTTGACTGTTAGGAAGTGATGGGTCTTGTTAATCTTTTATGTTCACATATAGTCACTATATTTCAGGTTCATAAGTAAGTAGCTTCAAACTTATTTTTTTTAATTACAATTGTTTAATGACAATTACTATTGTTTTAATGACAATTCTGTTTTGTTTGTTTGTTTGGTTTTTTTTTTTTTTTTTTTTTTTTTAGCTTTTGCATTATTATTTGGGTTTCCATTGGTTTTAACTAGTGCTTTCTGGAGCTGCTGAAAGCTGGAATCACTTTCCCTGAGACAAGCCTCTGGAAGACAAGCTAATATTTGTCCAATGGGAAAAAAAATCTGGCCAGGGACCTCCCCCCCACCTCCGACCCCCTGGGATCACCCTGATCATAAAAAACTTTCTAGCCTGGTGTGGTAGTACATCCCTTTAATCCACACTTGGGAGGCAGAGGCAGGCGGTGCTCTGTAAGTTTGAAGCCAATCTGGTCTACAAAGCCAGTTCCAGGACAACTAGGGATGTTACACTGAGAAACTCTGTGAAGAAAGAAAAGGAAAGGAAAAGAGGGAAAGGGAGAAAGAGAAAGGGGAAAGGGAAGAAAGAAGAAAAAGAGAAAAGCCCAAACCACTTCCAAACAGAGCTACTGACTACTTATTGTTTCCTGTTAGGAAGAGGAGATGCAGGGGTGCTGTCTCAGACCTGATATTTTCTCCTAGGCATCTCCACTATCCAGTGAAGGCACTCAGGTAGGACAGGAATCTGTAGGCAGGAACTGATCCAGAGACCATGGAGGAATACTGCTTATTTGTTTGCTTTCCATGGCTGGCTTGCTCAGCCTGCTTCTTTATACTATAGAGGTCCACCAGCCCAGGGGTGGCACTGCCCACAAGAAATTATCAGTCAACAAAATCCTATGGAGGCATTTTCTCAATTCCTTCTTCCCAGATGACCTTAGCTTGTGACTAGTTTGACAGCTAGCCAGAACAGACCTTAAAGTCTCCCCAATCAAATGTTCTTACATTTAAAATAAATAAAGTCATTTCTAAAAATCACAAGACTACATATTATTAAAAAATGTTATTAAGGTGACTGCAATTTATAATCTGAACTGAGATTTCTTGAAGATTGAAAGGGGGACGCAGCTACTGGAGTGATGGCTCAATGGTAAGAGGACTCACTGCACTTGAAGAGGGCTTGTGTTGGAGTCCTAGCACCCTGGCGGAGGCTCAACCACCTCTAACTAATTTGAATGGGATTGGCCTTTGAGGGTTCCTGAACACAAATAGGATTCATAAACCGACACAGGCATGTGCGGGCATTTGTGTGTGCACCTACGCACATACGAGAGAGAGAGAGAGAGAGAGAGAGAGAGAGAGAGAGAGAGAGAGAGAGAAACGAATGAATCTTGGAAAGGGAAGGCAGCCACAATTAACAGCTTCTTGGAAACAACTCATCAGATGAGATAAGAAAGTCCTTACTGCTAGTTAAGTACCAAACTTGTACAGGACATCTTAAACCTCCTGCTTCCTGTGGCCAGCCAGGATGTACACAGCATAGTGATTATGATTGTGACTACCTGGATTCCAGTGCCTTTGTTACTTCCACATGGAGACTAGTTACTCAGATGCCCTGTTTCCCTCGCCTTTGTTCAGCAGGGGAATGATAATGTACTCACTTCACTGTAAGGCTTGGCTGGCATTAATGAGTGACATCTTTGCTACTGCTATTGCTGTTACTTAACAAAATCCTAGGCCAGAAAGACAACGATTAAATGAGATCTGGTAGGTTTGTATAAGACTAAGAATCAGGAGTATTTTTTTTGTTCCTCATTTGGGTTATTCAGGAAACTACTTCTCTTTGTCTCTGAATCTTGCCTTCAGGTTACTGTATGAAAAATAGTAAAGAAAATGGAAGATACCTTGAGTTCTGTTAAGTAGAACAATAGTATGTGAATAAGCAAATATCTTTGTAGATTATGATGTAGTCTCTTGTAGATACCCGAGTGGTGTAGTTTGGTCATACTGAAGTTATGTTTTTGGTTTTTCAAGAAGGCTGACACCCACAGAGGTGTCACCAGCCCATTGAGAGTGACTACATGCTCCTTTTCTCCCACAACCTCTCCAGCAGCTGTCATTTATTTTCTTGAAGACAGCCATTCTGACAAGAGTAAATGGAGTCTCAGGTAGGGTTAATTTTCCATTTTAAAAACCATTTATAGGACATTTTCTTTGTGAGAGCCTGTTCAGTTCCTCAGTCCGTTTCTTGGTTGGGTAGCTTTATTTTTTTCACTTTTTTTGAAGTTATATGCTGTAGGTATTAATACAACTAACAGATTCATACCTGGCAAAGGTTTTCTCACATTCTGAAGGCTGCTTCTTTATTCAGTTAACTGTTTCCTTATTATACAAAACAAATAGATACATATATTAAAATTAACACCTCTAATCTAACAAAAACACTCATTGTATACTATGGCTGTAATGTTTGGGCATAAATTTTTTTCATCTTATTTACACTACTTGGATACAAAATTTGTTCTCATCAAATGGTTTACCAACCTAAGCATATGATTTTTTCTTTCACTATATTCAAGACATTTACCTTTTAAAAATGTTTATTTATTTATTTTAATTTATTTACATTTCAGGTGTTATCCCCTTACCCAGTTTACCCCACCTCCCAGAAACCTGCTATCCCATTCCCTTCCCCCTTCTTCTATAAGGGTGTTCCTCCTCCCACTCACCTACTCTCTAGTTCCCTACACTGGGGCATCTGTCGAACCTTCATAGGACCAAGGACCTCTCCTCCCATTGTTACCTGACAAGGCTGTCTTCTGTTACATACTCAGCCAGAACCCCAAGTACTCCTTGGATATTGGCTTAGTCCCTGGGAGCTCTGGGTGTTCTGATTGGTTGATATTGTTGTTCTTCCTATGGGGTTGCAAAGCCTTTCAACTCCTTAAGTCATTTCTCTAAGTTGGGGATCAGTTCTAAGTTAAGTCAGTTCTCTAAGTTGCACCGTACTCAGTGCAAATGGTTGACTGAGAGCATCCGACTCTCAGCCAACCATTTGCACTGTCAGGCTCTGGCAGGGCCTCTCAGGAGACAGCTATATATATCATGCTCCTTTCAGCAAGCCTTTCTTAGCATTCACAATAGTGTCAGAGTTTGGTGACTGTATCTTGGAGGAACCCCCAGTTAGAACAGTCTCAGGATGGACTTTCAGGTTTTGCTCTGTACTTTGTCTCCATATTTGCTCCTGTGAGTATTTTGTTCCCCTTTCTAAGAAGGACCAAAGCACCCACACTTTGGTCTTCTTGAGCTTCATGTGGTCTGTGAATTGTATGTTGGGTATTTGAAGCTTTTGGGCTAATATTCAGTTATCAGTGAGTGCATACCATGTATGTTCTTTTGTGATTGGGTTACCTTACTCAGGATGATATTTTCTAGTTTTATTTGCCTAAATATTTCATGATTTCATCATTTTTAATAGCTGAGTAGTACTCCACTGTGTAAATGTATCACAGTTTCTGTATCCATTCCTCTGTTGAAGGACATCTGGGTTCTTTCCAGCTTCTGGCTATTATAAATAAGGCTACTATTAACATGGTGGAGCATGTGTCCTTGTTATATGTTGGAGCAGCTTTTGGATATATGCCCAGGAGTCATATAACTGGGTCCTCAGGCAGTACTGTGTTCAGTTTTCTGAGGAACCTCCACATTGATTTCCAGAGTGCTTGTACCAGTTTGTAATCCCACTGACAATTGAGGAGTGTTCCTCTTTCTCCACATCCTTGCCAAAATCTGCTGTCTCCTGAATTTTTGATCTTAGCCATTCTGACTGGTGTGAGGTGTAATCTGAGGGTTGTTATGATTTCCATTTCCCTGATGACTAAGGATGTTGAACACTTCTTTAGGTGCTTCTCCACCATTTTGGTTTCCACAGTTGAGAATTCTTTATTTAGCTCTGTACCCTATTTTTAATAGGGTTATTTGATTGTCTGGAGAATAATTTTTCTTGAGTTCTTTATATATATTGTATATTAGCCTCTATTGGATGTAGGATTGGTAAAGATCTTTTCCCAGTCTGTTGGTTGCCATTTTGTCCTATTGACAGTGTCCTTTGCCTTACAGAAGCTTTGCAATTTTATGAGGTCCCATTTGTCAATTCTTGATTTTAGAGCATAAGCTGTTGGTGTTCTGTTCAGTAAAATTTCCCCTGTGCCCATGTTTTCCAGGCTTTTCCCCATTTTCTCTTCTATTAGATTCAGTGTGTCTGGTTTCATGTGGAGGTCCTTGATCCACTTGGACTTGAGCTTTGTACAGGGAGATAAGAATGGATCAATTTGCATTCTTCTACATGTTGACCACCAGTTGATCCATCACCATTTTTTAAAAATGCTGTCTTTTTTCCACTGGATGGTTTTAGCTCTTTTGTCAAAGATCAAGTGACCATAGGTGTGTGGGTTTATTTCTGGGTCTTCAGTTTTATTCCATTGATCTACCTGCCTGTCCCTGTACCAATGCCATGCAGTTTTTATCACTATTGTTCTGTAGTATAGCTTGAGGTCAGGGATGCTGATTCCCCCAGAAGTTCTTTTATTGTTGAGAATAGTTTTAGCTATTCTGGGTTTTTTGTCATTCCAGATGAATTTGAGAATTGCTCTTTCTAAGTCTATGAAGAATTGAGTTGGGATTTTGATGGGGATTGCGTTGAATCTATAGATTGCTTTCAGCAAGATGGCCATTTTTACTATATTAATCCTGCCAATCCATAAGCATGGGAGATCTTTCCATCTTCTGAGGTCTTCTTCAGTTTCTTTCTTCAGAGACTTGATGTTCTTGTCATACAGATCTTTCACTTGTTTGGTAGAGTCACACCAAGGTACTTTATATTGTTTGTGACTATTGTGAAGGATGTTGTTTCTCTAATTTCTTTCTCGGTCTGTTTTATCCTTTGAGTAGAGGAAGGTCTCTGATTTGTTTGAGTTAATTTTATATCCGGCCACTTTGATGAAGTTGGTTTATCAGCTGTAGTAGTTCTCTGGTGGAGTTTTTGGGGTCACTTAAATAAACTATCATATCATCTGCAAATAGTGATATTTTGACTTCTTCCTTTCCAATTTGTATCCCTTTGACCTTCTTTTGTTGTCCAGTTGCTCTAGCTAGAACTTCAAATACTATATTGAAAAGATAAGGAGGGAGAGGGCAGCCTTGTCTAGTCCCTGATTTTAGTGGGATTGCTTCAAGTTTCTCTCCATTTAGTTTGATGTTAGCTACTGGTTTGCTCTATATTGCTTTTACTGTGTTTAGGGATGGGCCATTAATTCCTGATCTTTCCAAGACTTTTAACATGAAGGGATTTTTAATTTGTCAAATGCTTTTCAGCAACATTTACCTTTTTACTTGCTTGTCTTTGACATGCCTAAACTGCCAGCATCACTACTTTGGCAGTTTACAACCATTATTACGTAAAATAAAGTTGTTTGAAGTTAAACCAGTATGACACTGTGACAGCCTGACATGGCTCTTAAATAAAATTCACTGACATGGCTTTTAAGTAAAATTCACAGGTAGCGTATTGCATTGTTTTCTTGTGCAGAAGGAAACCCCCTCACATCCCTACCGGGACTCAGATTTCATCATTCTGCTCACACAACTGAAGTTTTCTATCTCATATTTTTGTACTACGATTGACTTTAAATAATTAAAAGTATAGAGAGAAAAAACATGGATAAGGAAAAAATGGAGTGTATTGCTTGTTTTTAAGAAAAATGGGGTTTATTAAAGATAATTTTACAATGAACTTTAAACATGAAGTTTAATAGAAATGTTTGTTTTGATGTGATTGATGAGATTTTCTTGAGTTAGCATTTGTTACGCCTTAGAATACAAATACAACCTTAGCAGCTAGAATCATTGACTTTTATCTTAAAAATTACCTAAGATGTGAAAAATATGTTGCCTTCCTATTAGGTATAAATTTTGCTCTCCTGAAAATAGTTTTCTTTGGAGCTAGAAAAATGGCTTAGATCTTGTAAAAATGTTTCATCAGTATTAAGATCTACCTAAGTTCTAATTCTCAGCACCAACATAAAAGTAGCTTAGCACCGTGCACCTGTAATTCTGGTGGTGGAGGCAGACAGATCTCCTGGGCTCAAGAGCTAGCCATCTAGCCAGATTGGCAAGTTCCAGATTTAGTGAGATCCTAATTCAGATAATAAGTTGCAGAGCTGTTGAGAAAAACGTGCATGCACATATATTCTATACACACAGGCACACACAAACACACACAGGCACACCTAGCATTTTTCATCTTATGCATACATTTTATTTTTCATTTTGTCTTGTGTTAATAGTTGAGGAAATTCAATTATGAGTTTTACTCATTATAAATGAAATTGTGTTACAGTAACAAAATAAGATTAGTCACCAATTAGAATTGTAATAATGATAGTGAAAGTCAAAATTAGACAAAGATTTTTATTATGCTTTACAAAATGGACTCATTAGGGAAGTTGCTCTTTAGATTTCAGTGAAGAAACCACGTGATGCTAGCTAGCTTTTATTATTTTTAGGACCTTTTCCCTCAACTTTCTGCAATTAAGAAATATTGATTGAGTTTATGTTGGGCTAAAATATTAATTTTGCTATAGGCATTTAAAGTCAGATGATGGATTTACATAATTATGCATTGTGAAGAAATATATTTTCTTTATTCCTTGGCAGTTTTCCCATGTATATAGTGTATCTTGATTACATTCACAGGTATATAGTGTATCTTGATTACATTCACAGGTATATAGTGTATCTTGATTATATTCACAGGTATATAGTGTATCTTGATTATATTCACAGCTATATAGTGTATCTTGGTTATATTCACAGGTATATAGTGTATCTTGATTACATTCACAGGTATATAGTGTATCTTGATTATATTCATAAGTATATAGTGTATCTTGAGCATATTCACTCACGCTCCTCCCATCCCTTAAGACCCCATACTTTTTTTTTTGAGTAAACCAAAGACAAATATTGAAGTTAACTCATAAGAAAAATGATTTTGCATTGTTTCCTCAAGTCATGTTCTGTATATATCCTAATAATTAGCGCCATAAAACATCTGGAATTTTTTTTTTTTTTTTAACTAAAACTTTCCAAGTAGCAGAGTGGCGTAGCAGAAAAGTTCCGGGTCAATGGATCGAAACCATCCTCTGCTATCTGAGACCTTTTGCCGGGCAGTGGTGGCGCACGCCTTTAATCCCAGTACTTGGGAGGCAGAGGCAGGTGGAGTTTGAGGCCAGCCTGGTCTACAGAGTAAGTTCCAGGACAGCTGGGGCTATACAGAGAAACCCTGTCTCAAAAAAAAAAAAAAAAAAAAAGGATAACTATGTAGTCCGACACAAAAAAATTTAAGTTTACCTATCAGATTTTCTACTATTGTTTTTACTAGACTGAGTGATGTTAGAATGAGAGCTTTAGGATGATGTCTACGGAGTGAGTTCCAGGACAGCGAGAGCTATACAGAGAAACCCTGTCTCAGGAAAAAAAAAAAAAAAAAAAAAACCAAAAAACAACAACAAAAAAAAGACTTTCCAGGTTCACAGAAGTGATTGATTTCCCAGATTTTTCCAGTTCTTTTGTGAGTCCTCTTAACTGATGCTTGTGTGTGCTTACAGTATATCAGTGTTAAAAACCCAACAATAATCAGTTATGTTAATTCCCTAACCTGGTGCTCTGTTCCTGTTATTTTAATTTCCAAAATTTGCAATGTCTCATAAATTGTTGATATTAGAATACAAAAACTTGTTTACATTTAGCTAAATTTTAAAATTCAGGAAAAGCTCAATTATGAGGTTGCTTGTAAATAATAGTTCTGATACAGGGAAACTTATAGAAGATTCAAGGGCAGGGAAGAAGACTCATACTAGGTAGGGCAAATACCTAGAAGGGCTCTGTCTTCAAATCATTTAATCAGATAAAGTTTTTACTAGATAAAATTAAGTGGACATGAATTATTAATGGTTTATGCAGAGATCCTGGATAGAACTATCACTGCAGATTCATTTGAAGATAGCTTTCTATAAAAAATATCGGTAAATGAGCATATATTATAATATTAAAATTCAGTTTTTGGTGTGAAAGTGTATCCTGCGTATGTCGTTTGCAGTACTCCAGCCGACCATCATATAAACAGTCATCTTCTGTAGTTGGGTCTAATTTCCTAATGTGTCATTAGAAAGAAGACATTTCTACTCCAATGTTCATCTTGTCCTTTTTCACCAATAATGTACACCACCTTTTTCTCACCTCCCAACACCTGTGGCTGTTAAGATTATTCATTCTTCTCTCTTGTTTACCCATGCTGCTTATTCTTTTTTATGCATAGCATATTGTATTGGTAGTATTTGATCACTTATCGATTACAGTGGAGTCTGTAATGTCTAGCACAGAGACAACACACTTACAGTAGCCAATAGTAGCACTCAGCAAATTTTAATGGCACATATAAAGTAGTTTTTCATATCTACATAGTTAAATAAATTCTTTGTTACTTACAGATTGTCAACAACAGGTTGCTTCCTCCTTTGCACTAGGAAATTTGAGTTTAAATATATACTTTTCTTAAGGAGTGTTTGTTCAATATATATTGTATGACTCTACATATATAAACCCTTGATCAGGTAGTTGCTTATTTTGCAACTTTGATTTGGAATTTGATTATAAGTAGTAATCAAATCCTTGTACTTTAGTATTATTTTTTGTTGCTATTTGTGTATATGGGTGTTTTTCCTGAGTATGTTTGCATACTACATATGTGTCTGGTGTCCATAGAAGCCACACGAGCTCTTCTAAAAGTGGAGTTACAGATGGTTGTAAGCATTTGTGTGTATGTGTGTATGAATGTGTGTTGTATGAGTGTGAGCATGTGTGTGTGTGTGTGTGTGTGTGTGTGTGTGTGTGTGTGGTGTGCCTGAGCTCATGTGCTGTTATTGCGTAGGTACTAGAACTTGAACCAAAGCTCTCACATGTTAGGCAAGATTCTCCCACTGAGCTATCCTTCCAGCATCTCCTAGAGACCTACAGGACTAATGAATACTTTTAGCCTCTGGGCCTTGTGTTGGATTGTTTCTCTCTAACCTTGTTCTTCATGAGAGAGAGCTTTTACCATTTGCCCTCTTATATAAATTTTATGATGTTTTTACTCATCTTGCATTTGTTCCCTCAGGTACAGTACAAACTGAAATCATGGAGCTGTTAAGTAACTTATTTGCTGCTTCACACTTAGCTTTTGACAGTTAGTAATGAAACAGAAAACAGGTTGAAAATATATGGAATGATACACTTTTCAAAAAGTTAAGTACTTCCACTTGAGTTGCTTTTACCCAGTGCAGACATTGATGAAATTAAGTTTGCATTATCATAAAATATGTCTAAGCTCATGCTTGCAGTTTTACAGGTCTTCTTAAACCTTTCCACTCACAGTTCTTTAACTCAAGCCCTGAGTAAAGTAAATGATTTAAAAAGTATATATACAAATAAAACATATAATAATAAATCATAAATTTATTTTAAAACAATTCTTTGGTCTATGTATAATTTTACCATTTGTTAAAGATGAAAGCAAATTTGTTTTGAATAAGATAGATATGTTTTGTTTATATATGATATGAGTTTTTCAGGCAGTGTATGGCATGGACTACATGCTTAGTGTAAACTGTGCATACTGTGTGTTCTGATCCACTGGTGTGGTGAAGTCATGGCTGTCATACTTGTGAATGGTGCCAGGATGTGTTGATTACAAATTTGAGTTTTGAGTTAGTTTTTGGTCATTACACATTCAGAAACCTTTTAGTCTTGCCACATTTTGTGACCCCTATGTGGAGTAGTAGCCGACAGTTTAACAAGATGTGGTCTGTGGAATATTGAAATTATTTGCAAATAAAACATGTATTTGGCTTGATAAAGATACATAGCTGGCAAAGTTCAGCTTGACAGTGAGATAGACATCACAGAACCCATGATCTGGTTCTGATCATGGTGAGTGATGCTGAGAACTGTCTTTTAAGCTTTCTTTGGCTTAAACAATTTATTATTTATTTCTTTCACCAAATTTAATTGGTACAAGGGAGTTGGCACTGAGGGAATGTATTTGTTAGTTATGAAGGCTCTAAAGAACTTGGCTCTTTAGAACATGGTTTTCTAAAGTTCAAAATTAAAAGGACAATTTTATCATTTTTCTTACCCTTTCAAGACCCTATAAATAGCCCTTTATATATACAAAGCATTCCTCCTCATTCCTGTTTATTTGAAATGTTGTTTTTGTTTGTTTGTTTGTTTGTTTTGTTTTGTTTAAAGCTGCTACTTTGACATCCTCCTTTCATTGTCCTAAAAGCTTGGCATTGTATGAAACTGAAACATTGTAAGCAAATAAACCAGAAAATGTAGATCGTCCAATTCACATAGTTTAGATCTCGTGCTTAGTCATTGTCTAACAGCCTTTTGGAAATTATTGCATGGATTCTTTGTATTCAGCATCTTTGGGTTCTGTTTTCTTTTAAGTTTCCAATTTGTTTTTTTTGAGAAATATGCACTTAAAATATTTACCACCTAAAATAGGGGTGTCCAGAATTTCAGTGACATGGAATTAATGAAAAACATACTCCAGACACAGATTTGATGTGAATCTATTTAGATGCAGAAGAACTTGGCTCATATGCTACATTGCTGTACATAACCATTTTTCCTCTCTCTTTTCTTCCTTTTCTTTCTTTCTTTCTTTCTTTCTTTCTTTCTTTCTTTCTTTCTTTTTCTTCCTTAATTTTCTTTTCCTCCTGTTCCTTTTTTCTTCTCTTTAGTTTCTTTTAGTTTTTGGAACTAATCTGTAGCCTTGGCTGCCTGTGAATTTACAGTCCCTTTATTTGAGTATTGGAATTACAGGTGTGCGCCAGTGCCTTTTCTTTCTTTTGACATTTATAAAGACCTATTCATATCATGCATATGAATGTTTTGCCTGCATGTATGCATATGTACCACAGATATACTTGGTGCCATTGGGGTCAAAAGAGGGCATTGAGTCCCCTAGAACTGGAGTTAGCAATGGCCATAATAGATCTATTATTTGGGTGCTGAACCCAGATCCTTTGCAAAAACACCACTGAGCCACTTTTAAACTCTTTTAGAATACCTTTTAGCAAAAGACTTTAAGAACTTGTAGGCTTGTTAGATTTTTCATGTAGTTATTAATAACCTGATGCTCATCCTATACTTCTGTGTTTCAGTACTCTAGCTAGAATAAGCATTAAGTTTATACATGAATTCAGGTCTATTAGTAGACAGTGAAAAAATTATTCCAGGAATGGTGTTATGACTAAGAAATTACTCTTTATGTTTCTGTACAACACAGAGGAATTAGATGTAAGGATTAATTTACAGTGTTTGTGTGTTTTACATTAAAACATACAATGGTGTTTCATGTAATCCTTAATCTTTTCTAGTAATTTTGAGAATATAAATATGAATAATTGATTGCTTGAGGGACATTATTATTTGAATGAATTATTGGTTGCAAAATCCTTATTCTTTTTTTTTTTTTTTTTTTTTTTGATAGAAATTGCCTAAGAGTGAGTAGACAGGCTTTTTGTGTTTGTTATAAGGTCTGCTTTGGGACATTGTATAACTATAGGGTATCCCATGAAGTTGGTATTCCTGGAAACTAGCTGCTTTTTATACCAGTTGTGCTTTTGTACAACTTTATAGATATACACAATCAGTATCTCTTGTATTTGGATATATAGAGGAATTCAGATAACTTTTAGGATTTCAAGCATGTAGACATATGTTTGCATGCTTGCTTCTCCATCCCTCTCCCTCTTCCTCTCCCCCCACCCCCGTGTGTGTGTGTGTGTGTGTGTGTGTGTGTGTGTGTTTGTTTTTGGCTTTCATTTTAAAGAGTGAAAATAATCTTTTTTGAGTTTCAATTCAACTTAAATAATATTATCCACATTTTCCTCAGTGCTGTATGGTCTTGTGATTGCATTTGAGAAACATACAAATGTTTTTTTAACTAACTGAAATTTATTTAGGATTAGTTACTTTTTCTAAGCATAGCTGTCATCTGTGTTGTGCTTAGAGGCTTATAAGGCTGGGAAATTTGGAAGCCATTGGTGAGATTAAAACAGCACCATTTAAATGATTGTTCTCCTTTTTCATCATCTTCTTCCTCTCATCTGAGAGGAGTAATAGGTTATTAAGCTGCCTTTTCTTTCCTTGTGAAATTTGCATTCAGAATGATAAACTGGCTTTTGGTGCAGTGTTGAATAAGGTCTATTAGATGGACTCAGAGTAGTTTTCTTTTGATAAAGCAAACCTGTTGCGGAAAATATTAAAATTAAATGAACTGGCACGTTCCCATGTGTGTGCCTCACTCCTCTCTTACCTGGCCTGCCATGCAATTGCAGGCAATGGCTGACATGTTTTTATCTTGTGGATATTCTCTGACTCAGAGTTTCAAAGTCTCTCTACCCAGCTCGCTAAGTTGCCACTGGCAGGTCACTACCATGCCAGCCCCATGCTTCAGAACTCCCAAGGCCTTTGTGGTGCACTTCTGGCAAACCAATGCTTTGCAGTAGTGCCTTTCTCTCTTGAACCAGGATGAGTTGGATGAGCTGCTGCGTGAAGGAAAACACCACACAGACTTGTAACTCAGTTACTGGGCACAGCAACTAAAATCCTAATCTTGTAAGCCTTATTAAATCTAAATCCTCCAGTGGCAAATCCTGATAGATCCACCATTGAAACTGGGAGACACTTGTAGCTACATCTTGTCCTCACACTATCAGCATCCAAAAGACCTAACTCCTGCTTCTCCTCTCTTTCTCTATCCAACCCGGAAGTCCCTCCTACTCACTCAGTGATTAGCTCCTTTATTCTTTAGGGGATTAATTCACAAGAACCGCACCAGGCCCATCCATAACACAAACCTGTGCCCCCCACCCCGGATTATTTTAACAAAAACAAAACAAAAAACTGCGTTTATATTCATTATAGAATCCTGACAAATATTCAGTTTAAAACTGTGTTCTCTTGACATACATGTTTTGCTCTGTTTTTAGTATTAATATTTTTGTGTAGGAATACTGAACAAATTCATAAAGTAAAAAGACTAGTTGCTCACTCTTTCTTAGGACTTCCAAAATACCAGGCACCGTTTGTAATATTTGATATTTGTCATCAATTCTTACATATCCCGGAGAGGTTAAAACTAAGTTGTTCTCATTTTAACATTGAGAAGACTGAGGGTCCAAAGTGTTTTGACCAGGAGTCATGGTTGCAAAGTGACACTACAGAGATTTCTTTTCAGGTCGCCGGCTTCCTCCAAAATCTTTTTGTAAGCTCTTGGCCTTGGTGCTTCTGTCCAACAATAACATGATTCCTAACATTTACTGCTATTTCTCTATGTTTTAGAAATTACTCTTCTTTTTGATGTGTGAAGTACCTTCATCAAATAATCTAAAACGGGGACATAAGTCTTCGGGGGGGGGGTCCAGTTTAACCTTGAGCCTTGTACTGCCTTGTTAAGCTATATCTATGAAGAACATTCCTATGTGTTGAAAATCAGTGATGTAATGAGTTGTGTTATGTAGCTCTGTTAAGAATCTGAGGACATGCCATCTCTTTTTCAGTTAATGTCACCTTCTGGCACAGTAAAGTACTCTATGCTTTATCTTTCAGGAGACACAAACCTCACAGAGTTATATGAGACATTTAAGTTTTAACCAGATGTCTCAAATCCTGCTTACCTATTTATAAATAAAATTAAAAATCTTGTAAGCAGCTTCTACCTCTGTGGTGGTTTAATTTAAGAATGGCCCCCATAGGCTCATATATTGGAATACTTAGTGACCAAGGAGTGACACTATTTAAAAGGATTAGAAAGACTAAGAGGTGTGACACAGGAACTGTGTCACTGGAGTGGGCCTTGAGGCTTTGAAAGCCCATGCAAAGCCCAGTCTCTCTGTCTGCCTGTCTGTGCCTGTCTGTCCTCTGCCTCCCTTCCTTTCCCCTACCTCTCTGCCTGCAGATCAGGGCACGGCATAGCTAGCTCTCAGCTACAGCTCCAGTGTTACCAAGCTTCCCACTATGATAATAGACTAAACTTCTGAAACTGTAAGCAATACCCAAGTTAAATGCTTTCTCTTATACTAGTTGACTTGGTCATGGTGTCTCTCACAGCAATAAAACAGTGATTAGGATGCCCTCCTTTGGTGTTCATTTTTGTTTATGCACTAAGAGCAGGTGAAAGGTTTTGAGATTGAATGTAAATGTTAGTGTTTGTATTACCTGGATGAGTCTCTGTAAAATTCCTCTAAAGCTTACTTTGAAGTCAATAACTTACAGTGGATCTCATTGGTTTCATTCTAATTACAATTTTGAAATAAAAAAGCAAAAGACTGTGTATAAAAATTTAAAAAGCAACTTTTGTAAGTTTTAAGAAACTATGATATATAAATATATTTCCTTCCCTCCTTTTTCTTTTTTCTTTTCCTTCTCTCTCTTTCTTTTTCTTTCTTTTTTAAAGGTTTATTTATCATATGTAAGTACACTGTAGCTGTCTTTAGACAGCCCAGAAGAGGGCGTCAGATCTCATTGCAGATGGTTGTGAGCCACCATGTGGTTGCTGGGATTTGAACTCAGGACCTTCGGAGGAGCAGTTGGTGCTCTTAACCGTTGAGTCATCTCTCCAGCCTGCTTTTTCTTTTTCTTTTTCTTTTTCTTTTTCTTTTTCTTTTTCTTTTTCTTTTTCTTTTTCTTTTTCTTTTTCTTTTTCTTTTTCTTTTTCTTTTTCTTTTTCTTTTTCCTTTTTCTTTTTCTTTTTCCTTTTCTTTTTCCTTTTCCTTTTCTTTTTCTTTTCCTTTTCCTTTTTCTTTCTTTTCCTTTTCCTTCTCTCTCTCTTTCTCTCCCTCCCTCCCTCTCTCCCTCCCTCCCTCCCTCCCACTCTCTCTGTCTTCCTTTCTTCCTTTTTTCTTTCCTTCCTTCCTTTTTTCCTTCCTTCCTTCCTTCCTTCCTTCCTTCCTGTTTTCTTTCTGCATTTCTACACGGTCCTTAGGCTTGCTCTTTTCTCTTTCTACTCCTGTTTTTACTTTAAATCACATCTTTTTACTAACTCTTCTTTGTGATTTTTTTTTTATACTTCCCTCAGTGAGGGGGAAGTTACATTTTGTTAGTCACTATTTGTGTCTAATGAAGCTTGCAGCTTCATCTTTATCTAGTGAGATGCCATGGTACTCTTTTGTCTCATAACAAGGAAGGGCTAACACAAGATGGAACTAATTCCTTGTCAGGTAGTTAAGCATTTGCAGCAACCCAGGGTCTAAGGTTTAGATTTACTCGTAGACCAAATAGCCAGTATTTTAAATGCTATATTGAAATTACTTGGAAATAATGGATTGCATTGAACCTTTTAAAATGAGTTTCCCTTTTAGGTTTCTATCCGCCCTTTGAAAACTGTGTTGGATGTCTGCTTTAAAATTAAAGTAGAATCACAGTTACATAATTTACTTTCTGCGTATATATTAGTTTGCCTTTGTACTCATTGTTCTTTTATTTCCTCCTCTTTTGTGCTGTTCGTCCACCACAAACTGCAAGGAATTATCTGTCCTGATTCCTGTTTCAAAATCTGGATCACATAAGCTTTATCATACTATTTCCACTTTGACCAATCTGGTGTGGATTCTCATCATGTAGGAGAGTAGACCAACCTATTACAGTAACCTCCCATTTGCCAAAGCCTCTTTTCCTTTACTCCCTCACTTGATTTTATAACACATGGCTTGGTTTTCTTAGAACTCTTCATTGCCTTCTTATTGTCATATGGACAGTTGATTCTAATGTCTGATCTGTGGAACCCTTTAGTCCCAGGATCCCCTTTCTAAATTAATGTTATTTTCAAAAGACGCAAAGATAGTTGGACAAATTCCTTCCCTGGGAAAATGTTCACAACACCTACCACATTTTTATTAAGCCCAAACACCAAATCAAAATACAGCTTCATCAGAACTGAGTTTAGAGAACTATTGAGTTTTGGGGGTTACTAATATAACATGGATAAGGGACTTCTTTCAGGAGCATTAGGACCCCAAAGCAGCTGTGCTGTAAAATCTAAACAAGCATGCATAGTGACTTCTCCAGAGCTGCATAAGTGGAGTTTCCCCTTCTGTCAACCCTTTCTTTTCTCTATACCCTTAACATTTCCCAAGACCAGAAGGCGACAAGCACTTAGAACAGACTTGCATTCAGATAGCCAGGAGACACTGGAGGAGTTGCCAGGACCTCAGGTGAGGTTTTAGTGACCCTCCCTAACCCCTTCTTCTATGAGGGGACATCAGTAGTCAACAAGCCCTATGTTAGGCAGAGTTCTCTTGAAAATGCTCATAACTGTTCTGATTTAGAGCAAGGCTGTTACACTCCAGGATAACATTCTACAATAGATTATAGTCATTCCATATATGCTGTATGGGAGACATTCCATATATGCTGTAAAACATAAGACAGAATCCTGTTATTTCAGGAGAAACAACCAATAGTATTTATTGCTAGAGAAAAATTCATGACTAAATGAAAATTAGAGTTTTGAATAATGTTTATCTGCCCACCTTGAGCTTTATATCTTTCCTGAATTCAAAGAAATTTCCGATCACATCAAGATGATTGTGAAGATTGATGAATATAGATATTTTTATAGTATATAAATATCATTTGGAAGATTGAAAATCCCAGCTAATTAGTGTTTTCTAAGTGATCAACATATAATATTTATAAGCTTATGAATATGGAGTAAAAAGAGCTACTCAAAATATAAAAGTTATTTTTTAGTTTTAAAAGATTTGTTTGTTTGTTTAGTACACAATGCTCTGCCTACATGTCCAGAAGAGAGCACCAGATCTTATCATAATTGGTTATGAGCCACCATGTAGTTGCTGGGAATTGATCTCAGGACTTCTGGAAGAGCAGCCAGTGCTCTTAACCTCTGAGCCATCTCTCCAGCCCTAAAAATTTATTTTTAATTTTTACTTATTCACTTTATAATCTGCTCACTGCCCTCCTCCCAGTCACCTTCTCCCATAGTCTTTCTCCCATGCCAGAACCCCTTCCCCTCTGAGTGGGCAAGGGCCCTCTGGGCATCCCTCAACCCTGGCACATCATGTCTCTGTGAAGCTAGGTGCATCCTCTCACACTGTAGAACAGTTATTTTTAATGTATCTATATGAAAAGTTTGTTGCTGTGGTTTGAGATTCCACATTGTACTGATTCCTCTTACTTATTTGTTCAAAAATTCTTATCAGGTTTTGGTATTACGTCAAAGGATGCCCATAATTATTTTAAAATACTATTAAAATACTGCTGTTGTTTCAAATTTTCATATCTAAGTCCTGGTTTTCTCTTATATATCAACCAAAATAACTAAAATAACAAATTGGGTATAGAAACATAAATGAACTAATCTTTTATTTAACCAGTACTTGAGGACATTGGAAAAAAAGGTAAAAACAGTGCCATTCTTTTAGATTTTTATTAAAAATAGTTGTTTCATTAAAATGCATTTTAATATCAGTATGTGGTAGATTTTAATTTCTAGTATAATTGGTGTTGATATAACATATATATCCTCAGTAGTTTTTTAGTCTCGGGAGATCTTCATATAAAAAGAATTGATAATTTTTAAGGCTACAAGGTAATATCCAGTCTTAAAGTGCTTTCCATAGAAGTTTACTTTGGAGTCTTCCCAATGTTTTTAAAATTATTTAATTTTTATAATGAGGCCAGCATGTAATGTCCTTAGTATTCTCATAGGAACGGGACACAGCAAATCTAAAATTGTTTCTGATTTTGCTATTAAGAGTCTTCTTTGTGACTCTGTTACAGTTTTCTCTAGTGAATTTTAGGTATAAAAATAATTGAAAGTCAGAATTAGAAGTAAGTCACTAGAGTCAAAAATGAAGATTTTTCAGTACTGTTGAGGTGAAGTAGGACAGCGATCTGAGCATGCTCTGTTCTTATAATTTTCCATGCACAACATGATAGAGTGACTGAGCCAAATCTGTAGATTGTGGTTTGTTTTGTTAAAGCATTTCTTCAATCTTAATCCAGGTATACTAAATAGAACAAAAAGAATCACTTATTTCTCTGTCTTACATATAATTCCTAAAACTATCAAAAACTTGTGGAAATAGCTATAAAAACGAACAACACTGGCCTCTGGGATGACTCATCTATCTCTCATTGTAGACAAATTTTTTAAAATGCTTCATGTTCATTCTGTAGTTATCAATGAAATAAAATGATTCTAGGAATCTACATGCTTTATAGTTGACTCATTTCACAGCACCATGGAGGAACTAGAAGAAAGTTCAGGGCTTACAGAAAAAGAATGTTCGGAGGCTTAAGAAAAGTACTCAGAATCACACAGATAATTAAAGTTTTCTTAAGTTTAATACTGATATCGATTTATCTTTTAGCAGGAAACATAAATACAGGGTCTCAAATTCTAATTTTTAAGAGGTGGGGCCTATCAACACCATCTAGTTTTAGTATCAGTCATAAATTACAATGGACAGTTTGGATTGTACATGGCTACCTTGTGTAATAAAGATAGTAACTTGAATACAACTTGTGTAGGTTACTGTGTTTCTACATAACATAGACCTTTCTTTCTCTACTAAAGTTTCCTAATATTCCACTGTGGAATTAAGTCTATATAATTCATTTGTCTAAATCATATGACTGCAGCCAGTTTTGACATAACTTTTGACTATAGATAAGATTACTATAAACATGTCTAAAGGTTAAGAATTTGTTTATTAGCCTTGTGGTGGTGGCACACACCTTTCACACTAGCATTTGGGAGGCAGAAGAAGGTGGATCTCTGAGGACCCCCTATTTTATAGAGTGATTTTCAAGACAGTTAGGGCTATGCAGAGAAACCTTGACTGGGAGAAAGTAAGAAAAGGAGAGAGAGGGAAGGAGGAAGGGTAAGGGAGGGAGGAAAGGAGGGATGGGAAGAGGGAGAGGGGGGTGTGAATTTTAATGTTTTCATAATAATTTTGAAAAAACTTTAGGATAATTTAAGATGCAGTTCTAACATTAACTAAAGATGCTTAGACTACAAAAGGAAAGTTACAGGTATAGAGTGAAGATTCTGTAATGTCATATGTAACTGCTATATATTTTATAGAACAGACAGAAACAGAAAAGTAACAGGGGGCTGAGGCAATAGACTCCTATCAATCAACAGACTCCTATGAATCAGTAGGCTCCTATGCATCAGAATCATGTCCAGCAAACTCTTAGCATTATTGGTTCTTAGACCCTAAATTATTTTTGGAGGGAATTGGTGATTTAAGTAGATTCATAGAGACTAAGAACTTTGCCCCCCCCAACAAAAAAAAAATGAAGGTAATATTAACCACTTACATGATTTGAGAGGAGACAATGAACTTATGTGCTCTGATCAGTAAGTTGTAGCTTTCTACAAATATCTGCCTGTAATTTTGTGTATTTGGATAATTAAAACCTGAGACAATTAGAAACTATTTGCATTTATTGAAGTCAAAGCCAGTTATACCTGCTATTTAAGATTTACAGTGGCCTTGCCCTTGTGAGTATTTGTTTTCTACTGTTACCAGTTTGGATTGCTCTTGTAGCACATCTTAATAGTAATAAGGTATCTGAAGTCATTGCTTTAGTATATTTATAAAAGGAAGTAATCCTTTGTGGCCAAATAACTTTTAATATATTTCAGGAACTAACATAAAAGTTATATTTAATCATCTAATATGTAGTTATTATTAAGGTATGTTTCTCATGTCACAGTATAAATGAGTCAGCAGTTCATATTAAACCATTTTAAAGAAGCAAAGGATAATATTATTGGTCGGGACTTTGGAATTGTTAGTACATTTTACTTTGATGTTAGGCACCCTCACTTCCAAGAGATGTCTTTAGATCTTTCCTTGAGGAAATAATTTTTGTATGCTTTAAGATCTTAGTGGCCTCTAGTGGTAGTGTGATGCTATAGTTTTAGTCCCAATTCTTATGAATATAAATCCATTTTGTAGATGTAGGTCTCATCTTTGCTCATTCAATTCTTGATTAATTGTATTCTCAAATCCTCTTCATCCCTAGACAAGAAATCTTTGTCCTTTCTTCTTTTCTCTGTTATCCCCGCTGCTACATTTTTGGTAATATTGGTTTAGTTCTGAAATAGCCTCCCATTATCTCAATGTAAACTGTGTTGATTACTATATTAAGTTTATGGTAAGTTTTCATCTTGGAATGTTTGAGCTTCTCTGATGACTGTAGGACCAAGTCTTCCTTACCCCATTATAATAGTTTTTAAAAGTAATTTCAGTTCATTGAGATTCATGTTTAGAATGACTTCTATTAATTCATCATATGAGAATCTTGTATTTCAAATATTCGTGTACTAGGCATAGGAATGGTTCATTAATTGGCTTTTATTTTTTGCTACACAGATGTAAAAGGCCCACCAACCCACCGTCTGTCCTGTGGTCAGTCACCCTACACTGAGACAACATCATGGGAGAGGAAGTACTGCATCCTCACAGACAGCCAGTTGGTGTTGCTCAACAAGGAGAAGGAGGTGAGAGACAAAGCACAGTTCTGAAATTACAGACTCCTTAGTTGTATTTTGATAAAGTTGCATTGTAAAATACAGACTCCAGCAACCATAAACTGTAGTCTAAGTGGCTGCTATTGTTATAATGATATGTTGCTGTAATGAAATAGCAAGCTCCACAGGCAAGGCTGGAGTTTGAGTAGGAAAACAATAAAAATCACACTGAGTTGATAAATTTGGAATGGGAAGGCATTAGGTTTTGGAAATTTGGTCCTGCAAATAGTGTAGATGGGCTAAATTATTCTTGTGCTGACTAGTTTTATGTTAGCTTCACACAAGATAGAGCCATTATGGTAGAAAATGCTCAGTGGAGAAAATGCCCTCATCAGACTGGCCTGTGAGCAAGCCTATGGTGCATTTTCTTGATTGATGTTGGTGGGGTTAGGACTGGTGGTTCTTAATAGTATAAGAAAGCAGACTGACCAAGTCATGAGAAGACTATAAGCAGCAGTCCTCTCTGGCCTCTGCATCAGCCTCTAGGTTCCTGCAGTGTTTGAGTTCCTACCCTGACTTCCCTCAGTGATGCACTATAATTTGAAGGTATAAGCTGAATAAACCTTTATTTCCCATGT
The DNA here is from genome assembly GCA_964023405.1 of Apodemus agrarius. Taxonomy (NCBI): domain Eukaryota; kingdom Metazoa; phylum Chordata; class Mammalia; order Rodentia; family Muridae; genus Apodemus; species Apodemus agrarius. The sequence continues at coordinate 37,620,772 of OZ030017.1, forward strand.
CACTTTTGGTAGCTGTGTTTTATCATAGTAGTAGAAACCCTAAGTAAGACAAAATCCATCACCAAAAAGTTCCTGCTCTGCCTTCGTTAGATTCTCTGTGGCTCTGAGGAGACACCATACCCACAGCAGTTCTTATAAAGGAAAACATTTAATTGAACTGCCTTATAGTCCATAGGTTTGGTGCATTATTGTCACAGTGGGAAGCGTGGTAGCACATAGACCATACACTGTGCTGGATAGGTAGCTAAGCATTCTACTCCTGTGTCTGCAGGCAGCAGGACAATACAGTGAGCCAGAGAGTGGCATGCTTCCACCAACAAAGCCACACCTCCTAGCAGGGCTGCTCCCTGTGGGCCTGTGGGCACCATTTTTTATTCACACTACCACAAAGTACTCCTTTCTGGGTCCTCTTCATCTTCTATAGAGTGTCATATGTCCTTTTCCTTTTTGTATGGGTGCATGCCTATGCATCTGTGGAGGTTTGGGGCGTGAATATTGAGAATAGAACCTAGGAAATCCTGCATATTAGTCAAGTACTTTACCACTGAACTACATCCTTAGCCCATTTATCTTCTGATGCTGTTATAAGTAATTTTAGATGTCTGAGAACCTTCATTCCTACATTTAACTCTGGCTTTTGGGTCTGTATATTTCCACTTTCTGACTTTATCTTTACTCATGTTTCCCACCTCTTGAAACAATTCATTTCTTGCTACAACTTAGGATAGAATTTCTGTTTCTTCTGCCTTGTCTCTTATAGGAGTCTCTTAACTTAATGGTTGAGTCATACACTGTTGTGTATGTGTGTCACATTTTTATAAAAACTTCATTTAGCGTTTGATGGATACTGGAAAATTTTAGGAGTCCCACATGAGTTGCCAAATGTTTCCAGAGACAATTTAATTAAAGCTTAAAAAAAAAAAAATCTCAGAGCAGGCAAGTTTCAAATCTCAGCAGCCACATGGAGGAGGACAATAGAGAAGAAAAGAAGTCATTCTATGTGACTCAAGCCAGCGTGGAGGGGTCAAGCCACATGGTGGGAGAGGAGAGCTTTAGAAAAGGAGCAAGGAGTCCAGAGTACCAGAAAAAGCAAACGTAGGTGATGCAGAAAGAGAAAAAGGAGGAAGAGGAGAAAGAAGAAGAGGAAGAAAGCAAAAGTTAGGTTGTTCTGAGTCAGAACTCAGAAATTTGGAAGACTCAGCAGAACCTCATGGTCTGGGTTTGGGGGTGAGAATTCTGGGAAGGAAAAGTACATTATCTCATTAAAGGGATCGTTATTCCTCCTATCTATTTAGCATTTACTATTAATCTTAAGATGACTCTGCCTTGGGTATGGGCAGAGTCACTACAGGAGCAGGCAACAGCTTCCTGTAGTGAGTGGGTCTTCATTGCTTCTCTTAACAGTTTAATTCTCTCTTAGCCATTGTGAAAAGTGTTGTAATAAGTATGTGAGTGCAGAAAACAGTTATAGTAGTTTACTTTTCTCTGGTTATATATTTAGGATTTTTATCTACAACTTCTGATATAACTGCATGGCTTTAGTTTTATAGCATTTGTCACCTTATAAAATAGTAAGTAATTTACTATGTTATTATCACTTGTTCTAATTTAAGTTTTAAAACAGGGTTTTTTTGTTTGGAGGTATATCCCCCAGTGTTTATAAGTTTATGACAAAGGAAGGGAGGGAGGGAAGAAAGAAAATAAGTAATTGTTTTGGGAGTTTTTCTTTTGTTTTGTATATAAATGTGGCCTTAAACTTGCTTGGTAAGTCCAAAATAACCTCAAGCTCAAGATGCTCCTTATTGAGCCTTGTAAACGTTGTCAAGATTACAGGCATGTGCTATTACCTGACAGTAATTCCTTGTATGCATTTATGGAACAAATTTTGTAAAAAACAAAACAAAACAAAAAACCAGTTTATAAACTTTGTTCCCAAAATATCTGATTCTTTCATATATTCTCGAGATCTCTTCCATCCTTTCCCCCTGCGTTTTGTGTCTTAGTTCACTTTCTATTTATACAACCAACACTTGAGATACTAAACTTCCATGAGGAAAGGGTTACTTTGGCTCATAGTGTTGGAGGTTCCACTCTGTGATCAGCTGGTCTCATTGCATCTGGGTGAGCAGTGAGGCAACACACCATGGCCGCACTGTATAACAAAGCAGAACTGTTACCTTCAGGCTGAGAAGCATTTCAAGAAAATGGAGCCAGTGATCCTTGTCACGGTTCCCTTTTGGGGCATGCTCCCCACTAATCTAAAGAGCCTTCAGTGGGCCCCACTTCTGAAAGTATCCACTATCTCCTGATCCTGTGAACTCTTGAGAATTTATACTATCGTATAAGCCTACTCAGACCATGAAAGCATTTTTTTTCTAAAGCTAAATCATGTACCACAATGTAGTACATGATCCTGTACTATTGAACATATAACACACAGTGATGTAGTCACAAAGGAGCAGTCCCATTGCAATATTTAAGATCAATATAAAAACATCACAATTTCAATACTAGAGTAGTATTTTTACAATGTTCTGGCTGTACTAAATGCCATTGAACTATTCACTTTTAAATGCTAGATTTTATATGAATTTTATTTCAATCTGTTTAAAAATTATTATTGTATCTACAAGGGAAACTTTAAGTGAATTGTTGCCTTAGGTGGGTTAGATTTATCGTAGAAATTACCAAAAAAGGGGCTTTATAGAAATACCAGTATCTTGTCCATGTTTTAAGGGAGAAATAATAGTTTCTCAGGAGAGAAGAAGGGAAAACCTATCATATAAGTCCAGAAACATCTAGCAAACAGTAAAACATTCCAAGAATTTAGAACAGCTTGCAAAATAAAAAGTAATAGCTAGCAAGAACCAACTAATCAAAAACAGTGAAGACCCTGATAAAGAATTCTGTCTTTACTTTTTTAAATCATCTAGATCATAGAAAGTATTTATTAGGTTAATGATATGGTCAGATTTTCCTCTCGACTTAGGGTTTTACAGCTGTGAATAGACACCACGACCAGGCAACTCTTATAAAGGGCAATATTTAATTGGGGCTGGTTTACAGGTTCATTGGTTTACTTATTATCATCAAAGTGGGTACATGGTAGCACCCAGGCAAGTATGGTGCTCTGAAGGCAAACAGAAGACTAGTTTCCAGGTCACTAGGTGGAAGGTCTCCAAGCCCACCCCACTGTGACACCACACTTCCTCCAAGACCACATCTCCTCCAAAAAGGCCACACCTTCTGATAGTGCCACTCCTGGGCCAAGCATATTCCGACTACCACACCTCTTAAAGAATTGTATTGGTCATGTGGAACGGTGAGTAAAGGAGAGTGGGAACAATTAGTTGGGCTAGAAAAAAGAATATTTCATTGAATCAAGTAAGGAAGATGAAAAGATGATGCATTTGTTGAAAACAGAGTCTACTGCCCTGAGAGAAGCAGTTTTGTTTTACCACTGTTAACTCAGAAATGCTTAATTAAGTCTTTAAAAAAATGCGACCATTGTTGGACCTGTTACTCAAAGAAGTTTTATATTTTGTTAATTTTACTGGAGGAAATTATTGGAAATTTTTATGGAATGATTTGATATAATACATTCTACCTTTTATTCACACAGAAGAATTATAATGAGGATAATTTGAAACGTCTTTTAAATAATTGACAGTTTCTTGAAAAGCTTAATGACTTTCCTGCTAAAATTATCTTAAAAGGCTGTTTTAAACTTTAATCAGCTTATTTTGGAAGTGTTTATTTCTGTGTTTAAAAGAAAAATCAAAAGAACCCAGTAAGAATTTAAGCTTGAGTCTTTAGTCAAGCACTGATGGAGTATGCGAAAGGTGTAATAGTCTAGTATCACTCTCATTCATATACCTATACCTATACCTATACCTATACCTATACCTATACCTATACCTATACCTATATTGTGTGTGTGCATGTGCATGTATATGTTTCAATGCCCTCTTTTATCTGTGTATGTTTCTTGTCAGGTTGGGTAAAATCTATTTGAGGAACAAACATGGAAAATGTTAAAAACACCAAATATAGGAGAAGGGTAGATCTGGGCAGAATGATGAAAGAGAAGTTTACCAAAAATGTCACCTTGAAAAATAACTCACTGGTTCAGTGAATTGCTTGTATGCAAACTGCATGCCAAATGAATATTGCATATGTGTGTTGAAATTAATTTTCTTGCATAGGAGAAACCCAAATGACTTGATCCAAAGCCAGTTCAAAGATGGCATATGAGTCCTTTGAGGAATTCTTGAATTTCATTTTCCCTTCAAGAGATAAGACCAAGTAAACCACAGACTAAGGAGTAGAGGGGAAACGATAAAGGAAACAAAAAACAAAACAAAACAAATATGCTCCTCTCAGGTGTAGCCGCATAAAAATACAGAAGAAACCTGAGTTTGTAAGCTTCTTTTAGCAACAGTAATCTATTAGAGTAAATTGAGCTCTGTTTATTAAAAGTTATCTCTGCTTTCTGTGTTTTGGATTTTTTTTTTAAGATTTATTTATTTTATTTGCACTTGTGTTTTGTATGCATGTATTATCTGCACACCAGAAGAGGGCATTGGATCCCATGGGACCGCAGTTGCAGATAGTTGTGAGCTGCCATGTAGATGCTGGGAATTGAACCTTGGACCTCTGCAGGAGCAGCCAAGGCTCTCCTTGCCATCTCTCACCAAGCCATCTCTCTGGTCCCCATTGTTTGGGACTTTTTAAGGCTGGATTCTAGTTACATAGGCAGCAAAGCAGTCATCATGCAGTTTTAAAACATTTCAATATAATTTACTTGAAGATATGTTTATCCTTGTGTATATTGATTGTAAAGTATTAGTTGAACTGTGCAAAACAGCTGAAAATTACCTGCCATTTACCCCAGGGTTTGATACCTGGGGCATATTTCATTCAGAATAATTGTCTAATTTTTTTTTAAAACAAATGTAATGTTTATCTGTATGTGCATTTCTGTGTTAGGAATTACAAGGTTAAAATACAGTTCTTTTCTATACTTGGTGATAGAAAGAAGACCAAAAGTGAGGCTGGAGAGATGACTCAGCAGCTAAAGGCACTTACTGCTTATGTATACAAAGGATCCAAGTTCAGTTCCAGGCACAGTGTTGGATGGCTTACAATGATCAGTAACTCCAGTTAAGGGGGCTCTTCTGCCCTTTGTGGGTACCTGTGTACATGTAATATGCACACACATGAAATAATTAAACAAATATCGTTAAAATGATATTTGATGAATAATAGAGTTTAACTGAAAATTAGAAAATACTCATTTACTAAAGAACCTTGATTTCATTAAATATATCATTTTGAGTCTTCCGGCAATGGGGGATTACCAAAGAATGCTTAATTAGAAGGGGGCTTGGTTTTAAAAACAAGGGCTCTGATATTAATCTATAATATATATTGAAAGAAGAAGCAATAAGAACAAGGAAGACTAGTCAAGAGCCTACTATTTCACATATCTAAAGCCTTGGTGGCTTCCCAATGCCCCTGGAATTATACACATGACCTGTGGTGTTTTGTGTGGACATGATATACTTTGGTGTTCTACTCTGTTTCTCTCTCTTAAGAAGCTCCAGCCAAAACACATAAAAACCCTTGCATGCTAGCTAGCCTCTTCCCTAAATGCTTTTCCCTTTGCCTGAAATGGACCTCATCTTACCCATAAAAGATTTATTCATTCATTTGTGGGTTGTGGCTATTTTAAAATTTAGGGAGTAGCTAGTAATGTACAGACTGTTAATTTATATTAAAGCAGTTGAAAGTTATAAATTAGTATAATAATTAGAGTGATAAAAGGTTGTTATGGGAGGAAACTGTTATATTTTAATGGTCAATTAGGGCATTAGTGCAGAGGGAAGAGTCTTGGAAACGTCAGTTTATCCTGCACCTTAGGGTGAATGGGAGTGTATCTGACAGGCACAGAATAGAAAAGAAATGAACAGCAAAATTCAAAGTTGAGAGAATAAATAACATAGGGGCACTGAACTGTAAAATAGGGGTTGTATTAGGGCAAGCACGTTGGTATTCCTGTCTGTAAAGCCTGAAACTGGACACAGAGTAAGTGGCTAGATTGTGGGAAAGCTGAGTTCTGTGGTGTGGAGTTTGCACTTTATGGGGTAGTACTTTTGAACAGTATCATTGTAGAAAAGCTATGTACAATTCCTAAAGAGCAGATAAACAGGATTGTGTTCTAGTCAAAGTAAAAAGGTTCTCCTCCATCTCCTGCATGCATACCTCTCTTTTGAAAATCACTGCTAGAGCAAGGGATAACCACTGAAAGGTGTTAAGCCTCAGAATAACATGATTGGATTTGCTTTTGAAACTACTCATATGTATGCAAAACTTATTAGGGGACAGATACCAGTAAAGAAACTTTTAAGAATTTGGATTAAAAAAAATAAGTATGTGCTATGATAGAATAATTGATAGAAGACTAATCCTATTCTGAAAACAACAAAACTATCCCCTTCCACAATATACATATATTCACTCATCAGCTAACTGGCAGGTTCACATTGCAACGGTCACGTTACTGCAGGTGTTTGCTATGTACCTTTTCTAGTATAGCACATCATTTTGAATTTCAAGCGGAGGAAGCAGAACCTCTTGAGAAGTGAATTCTACTAAACAGAATATCCAGGAGACTTTGGCCAAGGATTCTCCTGTTTTTGCAGGGAAGGTTTTTCAGAGGACAACTAAAGATTGAGAAGACAAAAGATACTCACTGGTAGGCTGAACAGAGAGGCCTTAACTTGCTAGTGAAAGACTTTAAAATCTCACCATTCCTGGAATCGATGGAAGGCCACACCCCAAAAGCACAGAAATTGAGGTTTAGTAGAATTGAGTGGTTTGTGTTTCTTAGTTTACTTAATATTTCTCACCAAGATTTAAGAAGAAAACATTTAGAGACACTGAGAATAGATTTACATAGATTTAGCAGTCTTCAACTTTGTCTGCCTAGAATGGTCTGTTTCAAACTTCCTGGGTGATTATAATTTGCAGTGATGGCTGAGAGCCTCTATATTGATGGCCCTTTGAGATGCTTATCCATAGTAGGAGGGAGAGAAACTATACCTTGAGGCAGTGGATGTCAGCCTTGTGTGAGCATCTGAATCTTGTTAAAACAGTATTGAACTCTACCACTACAGCTCTGATTCCGCAGGTGCGGGTGGAGCTTCAGAAGCTGAATTATAAAAATCTGTTGAGCTCAGAATAAATTGAAGTAATTTCCATATAATTCTAAGCAAAGAGAAGGGATTTTCTAGGAAACATATGTGTATATATGTGACTATACGTCAATATAAATACACTTGCTCTGCAAGTGTCGTAGACAGTTAACTAAGAGGACAAAGAATTTATATTTTATTTTGTTGTGAACATTTCTTAGAATCTACTTAAGCCCCTCATTCCTTACAATTTTCTGTCTCCTCCTCTACAGAAGATGAGAATTGAAGTGCTTGGTTCTTTCCCTTTTTATGGAATCCAGAGAGATTTAGAAGCCCAGTCCAAGGTTATGTCATAGAAACTGGGAGATTTATGAGTTCTGAGGAACAGGTTTTTTGTTTTGTTTTGTTTTGTTTTGTTTTGTTTTGTTTACTTTTTTAAAACAATTATACAAAGGTGTTTTTGATTATTTACAATGTATGCTGTAAAATGATGTCCCTACTTCATATCTATTAATGATCTAATGGAAACCTAGAATGTTCTGACTTTTTTTGTTTGTTTGTTTTGTTTTGTTTTTTCGAGACAGGGTTTCTCTGTGTAGCCCTGGCTGTCCTGGAACTCACTCTGTAGACCAGGCTGGCCTCCAACTCAGAAATCCGCCTGCCTCTGCCTCCCAAGTGCTGGGATTACAGGCGTGCGCCACCACACCTGGCTTGAGGAACAGTTTTTAAACCAGAGTATGAAATGTAAAATAAATTTAGGACAATCAGAACAGAACTAAGTTGATATCTGAAACTGTATCTTAGCAGAATGCTAAGATTTCTGAACTCTTAATTTGATTCATTTGACTGGAACAAAATTACCAATAAATTTGTTGTCTTTAAAATACTGTATCTAGGAGCAATCTTGAGTGTTATAAAAATAAAATATTTTTAAGAAATGTAGAGTGATTGGAGAGATAGTTCAATGGCAGGAATACTTGTGCTGTTAATACTTGCGCTGTCAGTTGCCAGCATTCAGATAAGGTAGCTAACAGCCTTTAACTCCAGCCTCAGGAGCTCTGTCAGTGCTCGCTCCTAGCTTCTGTGGGCATGCAGATCACCCAGGAATACATGCACACATGCTCACATTAAATGAATAAATGCATAAATAAAATTTAAAAAGAAATTTATATTTAGAACAAAAATTCTCATTGTATTCTCCTTTCTTTGGCTCAAGAATAAAACTAATTTTTCAGAGTAAATACTTTAAATAAAATGTATGATCATAGTTTATCTATGTTAAGACTTTGAGAAAACAATTGACAATAAAATTTGGGTTCAAATAGCAAGAGTGCTAATTGTATTTCTTTCTTTATCATAATGAAAGCCAAGCAGATAGTAGAGAAGTTTCCATGGATACGGTCTTTCTAAATTTCAACAGGGGGGAATTACCTGCTCCTGAAACACTGTAAACAGTTAATGTTACTGCAATGCTTAAATGCTTATTCAGGTAATAGACAATTGAAAACCATTACAGATAGTTTATTTGCTCAGTGATCCAAATTTTTCTTTTCCAAATTTACTCCCCTAGTTTCTACTTTTGAATCAAGTAAAAGTTACTTTTGCTTTTTAAAATAAAAGTCGCTTAACCTTTCCGTGCCACTCTTTAATTATTTAAGTAGACACAGTATAGTTTACTACTGAAAGGTGGGGATGACTTAGGTTACTGTTCATGGAGTTTTGTATTACTTAGTATTTTAGGAAGAGTTTTGTCTTAATGATTTTATGGTTTCTGTCTTCATAATTTTATCTTTCTTAATTTTGCCCTTTGATTTCTGAATGTACAAAGAGTAAGCTTAGTTAATGTAATAAAAGGAAAGTACTATTTAGTTCTGTAAAAAGTGTGTAAACTTTCAGTACTAAGGAAGTGCTTGGATATTCATTCTTTAGATGTTTCATAACGAACAGAAATATAATGTCCTTGACCCAGTCACTGGGGTTGGACATTACTAAGCATTGCATAAATCAGGTACAAGTCTACCTGCTTCTGCTTTGTTGGAACATTTGATGTGATACATGTTGATTGTTGTCTGTGGAATACCAGGTGTCACAGAGGATAATCTTCATGTCTCTCAATATGCAAGATTATCCAAGTTTTCCCTCTAATGATTAGTGTTGTCTACTGTTAAAGGCATTTTCCCCTATGTAGGATTAACACAATACCATTCTACAAACCTTATTTTGTTTCTTTTCTCTTTTACATCTACAGCACATTTTGAATGTGGTGTAAGGAATAAATCAAGTCCTACACCCTTGCCTCTCTTAAAAACTATCTGTTTGACTCAGTAGCACCAGTGCCAAAAAAGACCCCCTATGCTTTACTGGGCTCCCTTTGTTAGCAATATATATCCTATATTTTCTTAGTAAGAATTAAATGTTAGTCATTATTAACTCTGATTTCTTAAAAGCAATCCAAGAGGTATAAGAAATTTATTACTGATTAGTTATTGACATACTTTACCAAACTAATACAATTTGTGATGAAAGTTAGAAAATACCATTTGTAGGGCTGGAGAGATGGCTCAGCAGTTAAGAGGACTTTGTCCAGAGGTCCTGAGTTCAATTCCCACTAATCACATGGTGGCTCACAACCATTTGTAATAGGGCTGATGCCCTCTTCTGGTGTGTCTGAAGATAGCAACAATGTACTTACATGTATAAATTAAATAAATACATCTTAAAAATACGTAGAAAAGATAAAAAATATGATTAAATATATTGAAACATGTCAGGTAATGGAGAAAAGAGAAAATTTATTCTTGTAACTATATGTTTGTTGTTCTACTTTATTAATCATTGTTGTTAATGTCTTACTTTATGAAACAATAAAATTTATCATAGATATTCATAGGGGAAAGCATAGCTGAAGCCTGAAAGCCTAGCTAGCATAAAGCCCTGTATCTACTGTTTTCCTCTCTATAGCTATGATCAATTTTATGTTGTAAGTTACATACAGTAAGACATTGACAACAATAATTAATAAAACAGAACAACATATAAAGTTACTGAAATGCCTTTTCTCTTTTTTCCTTTTTTCCTTTTTCTTTTTTTTTTTTCTTTTTCTTTTTTCTTTGGATTTGGTTTTTTTTGAGACAGGGTTTCTCTGTATAGCCCTGGCTGTCCTGGAACTCACTCTGTAGACCAGACTGGCCTTGAACTCAGAAATCCACCTGCCTCTGCTTCCCAGAGTACTGGGATTACAGGAGTGCGCCACCATCACCCGGCTCTTTTTTCCTTTTATTTGTGTGTTTATTTTGTTCTCCGAGCTTCCAGAACAGGTTCACACCCAGATAGGATTTGTAAGGACTCCAGGTTAGCTAATTTACATACTTGCCTTTCCTGATCCTTCAGTTTTCTTTCTAAACAGCAGCTTCCTGCAAAGGAGTTGGTCATCCCTTAACATCCTTTTTACATTCTACTTTACATTTTTTAATATTCATATATATTTTAATTCTATTTCTACATTCCTCTCCTTTCAGATCTCATTCCACTCTACTATCTCCATTAATTAGAAACATTAATCAGGAAGAAAGTACTTACACATGTTCATTATTTTGTTTTCTCTCTGTCTCTTGGCTAAATAGATACCAGTGGAAGGACAGGATCAACAGACAGATTCCACCAAAGGGCGATGCCTGAGGAGAACTGTCAGTGTTCCTTCAGAGGGTCAGTTTCCGGAGTACCCACAAGAGGGCACCACAAAACTAGGTAAGCTAAAGAAAGGAAAGAAATACCTACATTTTGTTAGATGACTTAATTAAGCATTTGTCACTGCGACAGTAAAACAAAGTATTGTATATTTCTCCTTAAACCATTGTATTCATATCAATAGCCATTAATCTAGTTCATCAGAGTTATAGCCAAGTATCAGCAGTTGTTATATGCTAATAAAATTTACCCAGTAAGATTGATGTTTGGTGTAGGCAAATTGGATGGCATATTTCTCTCAGCCGTTTTCGGAGCATTGGTAGTATTGTTTCAGGCACTGTGTGAATGGCTGAGACATACCCTTTTCGTAGCCGATGATGTTGTTGCGGATGTCAGAGTAGGCTGATTTAACTTTGCATAGTCTATATAAATTATTTTCAGACCCACGGTTTGAGTAGATGACAGGGGAAAATATTAGCCTCTTCATTTCAGGTCGAGGATAGCTTAGTTATAGAATACTTTTTTAGCATTTGATCCTACTGTCCCCTAATCAGTCCCTCAAAAAACAGCTAGCCCTTTCCCCATTCTATATCCTATATATCATTTTATATTTGTTATTGTTTTGCAATATTTAAATAATTAAACTGGAATGATAAAGGAATACACAATTTAAGGTAATCAAGCAATTTGAAAAATAGGATCTGCTTTGGGGTTGTTATGCTGCATTATGTATTTAATGAACCATAAACATTTACTCATGGATACATGATAGGTAAATAAAATCATTTGTTCTTTCTGTAGTGGTGGTCAGTGTCTATAATTTTGTGGTTTGTGTTTTCTAACATAAACTATTTTTGTTGTCTAAATGTATTTTTGAATTTACATGCTTTTTATGTCTATTTCTCGTATTGTCATTAAAAGCTTTCTGCCTGTTAAAAATATTAGGCTAGTAAATATTCTCACAAGTTTACTATTGGGAGAAACCATATCCAGTCATCATGTTTACTTTGAGCCACTTAGCATATGTTGAAGCTACTCTAGGTCCTCATAATATTGAAAACTTGTCGGACTGTAAATGTTTATAAGCATGTTTTATTTCACATGCATTAATACTCCATATATACAAACTGGCCAAGAGCCACCACCTTTCATTTTCTCTTCTTTATTGTTTCTGCTCTATTGAAAAGTGCTTAGGTTTTAAGGAAGTATAATCATTTGAAGCGTTGTTACAGAGTTCAGGAAGTGACAACTAATGATGATATAGTGAACTGTTAAGTATCTATGGTGTTCCAGGTTCTATTCCTAAAGACAAAATAATATGGTGGCTAGCAAAGGTACCTGCTTGCGAGCCAATTTCTGGTTTTTATGCTGGACAGGCCTGGCAGTTTTCCTGACTGATGAGACTTAGTGATAAATTTTCAGAGTGGTTTTCCCAAAATTAGCACTAAAATTGACCATTAGTATGAGAGTGGCAAAGCTTATCGCTGAAGAGATTCTTCTCTTTCATGTCAGTTAAAACTTGAATTAGATAGCCTGTTTTATTTTTCTTTCCTGGTGAGTTTTATTTAGGCAAGTCACCTTCTGTTGAATGTTGCTTTGAATACTTAGGTTTGTAACATTTGGTGCTATTTTAAGAATAAAAAAATAATATAGTAGGATTTTAGTATTTTTTTTTAACTTAAGAAAAAACAAATACATGTAGGAACAAAACTCTAAGAATTTAAGATAAATTGTTTTTACTGGTATTTGTATATGCTGGCAAATAGTCTTTGCAAAATTAATATGCTTAGTAGAACATCATAAAACAACTATCTGGGCTAGGAAAAAGAAATCTAATGTGGTGTGGAAAACTTCTACACAGAAAATTATAAAAAGAATTTAAATAAATTAGTCTAGGAGATAGAGTTGTGCGAATGTTTGGGAGCTTATGTAGCATGCATGAAAGACTGGACTTAACTCAGACTAGGAAAACAGACACACACACACACACACACACACACACACACACAGAGAGAGAGAGAGAGAGAGAGAGAGAGAGAGAGAGAGAGAGAGAGAGAGAACACTGCTTTTGTATATTAGAACACAGTATTACTTCATTTCTCAGGATCAAAATTAAAGAATGATATTCCTCTATTCCTTTTCCAAGTTATCATATGGATTCTTAATTTCACCTAGAAATGACATAGACCAAGAATAGCTGGGTTATCTGGGAATGGTGGCACATACTTTTAATGTCAAAACTCTGTATGCAGAGGCAGATGGATCTATGTGAGTTTGAGGGCAACCTGGTCTTCATAGCAAGCTTCAGGCCAGCCAGGACTGCATAAGAAGCACTGTCTCAAAATAAACAAACAACAACAAAACAAAAGTAAGCCAGGGTACAAGAAAACAAAACAAGAATACTTAACCTCTTGATATTAAGATCTGTTTAAATCTAATTGAATAGAATTAAGAATTCTGAAATCATTGTACTTTTATATGAGATGTATATTTTAACAAAGGGGGTCTAGTGGAATAGTGAGGGGTCATTCTTCAGCCATTGGTGTCAGGTCAGTCGGATAATATTCATGAAAAGCAAGGGTTTGTGTGTGTCTTCACTTCTTCCCTAAATCATTGACAGAACCAGTTCCAAATGTACTATAGGCCTAAAAGAGAGAAGTAATTGTAGAAGGCTATTGTGCTGATTTTGGACAGAGGACAATGTCTTTAGCAGAAGATAAATAACACTAATCTTTAGGGAAATAACTGATTGATTGAGTTGATAAAGGTTAGAAATTCTATGTATCAAAACAGTTTAGAAAGTGAAAGTATGGAGGCAGGACATTGTGTTTCTAAATACCTAAGACAGGAAAGGATTGATCTGATACATGTTCAGGTTTCCAAGTGGAACATGAGTGAGAGGATTGGCATAGTATTTACTGAAGAATTTACTGAACAATACACCTATGATGCCTGCTGTCCCATCCATTTAGATGAAGCTTCAAGTTGCAAAACTAATATATAGTGTTTGATGTCAGGGTAGTGATTAGTTCCAGGGAAGAGGTGGGAACTAGGGAACAATAGGACAAGCTCCTGGCATGTTTTCAGGGTCCTTTTTGTTGACTCAGGCAGTGGTCACACAGCTCATGTCAACTTTGGGATAATTCGTTAAATCTCGACATTATTCATTTGAGCTGTATGAGTGTTAACTTACCAAATAAGGAGGGGGGCAAAGACCATATTATCAAATAGATGGACTAAATAATCAGACAACAGAGGATAGTTAAGAACTACCATCACCTTTGTCACATGCTACTGAGGGGAAGCTACTATAAGGACTAAAATCAAAATCATCATGACACTTAGCAACATTAAGGTTCTTAGTGAATTTAGTCTAAAATAACAGTTTTAAATGGTATGTAATAGTAGAAGCCATACTAAAATGACTTGAGAAGATAGTGTATTCAGAGATCAAATTGAACAGCAAGAGGAGACAATCCACTTCGGATATTACCTGTCAAAGGGATGGTAGGTTGATAGATACTCCATAAATATTGAGTGACTGAATGAGTAAGGAAGATTAATGAAGGAATAAAGATGAGGAAAGATAAAGGACAGGCATGTCTGTTAATCAGTCATGGTGACAGTATTAGTGTAGTAATATTAATGATTATGCCATTTTGTTTTTCTTAGAACTTAAAGCAGTTCATGGGCTGGTCCCATGCCTCTGGTTCTCAATTCGATGAACTGCTAGGGCAGTGCCGGGCTCGTGGTCAGCAAGACCTTGTTGATTCTTGCTCTTCACAATACCTTAATAGCAAAAGGGCAGGAATGGGGATCCAGAAACAAGTCAAGATGCTATTACAGGCATCTAACAAGAATGATAGCAGCTTGAGTATTTACTTTCAGCAGATTCCAACATTGATTTTGTTTCATCAAATACTTTTCTTTTTAAAAAAAGATTTATTTACTTATGCATTTGGGTGTGTTATCTGCATATACATTTGCATACCAGAAGAGGGTATCAGGTTTCATGGAACTGCAGTTATGAGACAGTTGTGAGCCACCATGTAGTTGCTGGAATTTGAACTCAGGACCTCTGGAAGAGCAGCCAGTGCTCTTCACCTCTGAGCCATCTCTTTAGCCCCATCAAATTCTTTTCTTGTGAAAATGTAATGTTTTCTGAAATGTCCATTTCAAGATTTAGAAAATCTAGTATAACTACTTTTCTCCTTAACAATTTTCAGGTTTTAGTATATTAATCAAAAGATTATATTTGAGCCAGAGAGATGGCTTAGTAGTTAAGAGCACTGATTGCTCTTATAGAAGACCCACATTTGATTCCCAGCACCCACAAGGCAGATCACAACTCCAGTTACAAGGCATATGACACTCTCTTCTGGGTTCCATGTGTACCATTCACATGATATACAGTCATACGTGTAGGCAAAATATATATATATACCAATATACAGTCATACATCCAAGGAAAACATATACTAAATATAATATTTTTAATTTAAAAGATTATGTTCAAACTGTTCAGAGTTTTCAGAAATGAACTGGCTTTTTCAGATGACAGTATTCCTTGTCTACCAACAGTAATAGGAATTGATTAAGTTACAGGAACATCAGAGCTGGAATTTAGTAAATGTTCATTTTTAGTGTAACTGTAAACTATAAAGGCATCCTTTTAAATGAAATATTTCTCTCATTCAGAACTCTGTAAATAGAGGAAGTTAAAAGCTTAGCAATGGATGGTTTTATAAGTTTCCCATTTCTTGCTACTGCCATATAGTACCTCCTGGTATTTATCATACACAGATGACAAGCAACCTGGCATTCCTGTCATGTGCATTTACTCCCTAAAGCTTGTCAGTTGTGATGAAACACTGACATTCTGCAAACCAGCATAATAGCAGAGCTACTTTTACCAGCTGTCCTACGAGGTGTGCCAGGTGACAAGAAGAAGCCTTTCTAATTTTCTCTCTTATCCTCTCTATCCTAGCACAGCAGATTGTTTGCTTACTTGACAGTGTCTAAGGGCACCTTTCATTAAATTGTTATACAGTTTGCAGTTATTTTATAGTTTCCCAGCAGATGGCAGTAAAATGTCTCAAATAAAGGGTAATTTTATTCAGGTCCTTTCTGTAGACAGGGTTGTTCCCAGTTTGCACATTCAAAATACAAGGATTGGCACCTTAGAACAAGGTAGTAGAGTCCTCTAAAATGACTCCCTGACTACTGCTTCTCTTAATCTAATTCTTAATTCTAAAGCACTGTTAATGTATTATAATGTTAGTATATTGCTAATTGGTAATATTAGTACACAATAGGACATGTTAATATTACTAAAACACTATAGTGATTAGAAGATCAGATATGAAGAGGGAATGAGTAGATAAACAATCAGGAACAGCTTTTAGATTCATCTTGGATTTCTAGGAATAGAAATAACACAATGAACTTAAGTTTCTAATTGTACTCCTTCTGTAAACCAAGTAAAGCTATAGTCTAGAGGATTTAACTTTGAGGACCTAGCCCTTCTAGCATATGGAAAACAAGAACAGCAAACGTGTTCATGTGAGTGCACACTTGTGCAACATGCCCATGCCAGCACACTAAAAGCTAATAGTAGTTAAATTGTGGTCAAAAGGCATTTGAAAGAGCCAGAGCTTGATGTAGTAACAAAAAAAATAAAAATTAAAAAAAAAACACCCATTATTCTTATTTTTTTCTTCAAAGTCTTACAATTTGGAAGTAGATGGTACCATCATATGATGGTTAATTCATGGGTCATGTTCTCTTTTTCACTTAAGTGATTTTCCTGCTTATACATCTAGCCATATTTTCAAGGGAGGGAAAAAAACCCAGATCCCCAGAGTATCTGGATTTTTGAGATACCAGGGAAATTAGAAGTAAGTTACTTTACCACATACAGTGTGAATAAACAAATATTTGAACATGGAAGGATAGGACTTTTCCTTCTTCCTCCCCTCACTGTCATTACCCCTCAAGCAAATGTCTAGACTAACACTCTCCTGGTTAGCATAAGAGAAGCATAATGCTGCTAACTTTCCCTAAAATTAGCAAACATGAAGTAAAATGAAAGACAGTAAAATAAGCAAACAACAGAAAAACAAGAGTCAAAACAAAAAGTCAACTGGAAATTTAAAAATAATTTTCTCTACTCTCAGAAAGATAACCTATCATATGCATGTTGCAGGATATTTGATCACACTGTGAACCCCTAGATAGTGTTACTTACTGAAAAAAAAAATTGTTTCTAGTTGTGGTGTGACTCAGCCCTTAGCACACACCTTTAATCCCTAGAGTTGAAAAAATGACACATCCTTAGTATACACCCTTAGTTACAAACAATTAAGATAAAGTTAGTTTGTAGAAGGAAGCAGCCATGTTTGAAAGTGATGTTTAATTGACTGGCAGACAAAGTGGTGAATCAGAGAAAGATTTGGCAGGATAGGATACGGCCCCGCCCTCAGGAGAAGAGAGAGGAAGGAGGCAACATAAAAGGGAGCAGCGCAGAGGGAGACAGGAAGGAGGCAGCTTTGCCAGGAGACTTCTACAGAGGCAGGTTGAAGAGGGAACAAGGTAAAGACAGCCTGAGCCAGAGAATGAGAAGGAGCCAGAGGATTAGAACAGATGGTCAGAGTTAGAGGCCAACGGGACAATTCAGTCAGAGGCTGAGTGAAAAACCAGATTGAATCAATCAGTTTGGAGAGGAGTTTGAGCCAGCACAGCTGAGTTGACCAGCCAGCCAGAGTTCAGAAAGAGCTAGAAAGGGAGAGCATTCAGCAGTAAGTCTCAGAGACTGAAACCATTCTAGGATTAGATAAGATTGTATGGAGTCTGGAAGCTTCCAGAACTAGACCTAGGCCTAGGTTAGCAGATGGAGGCAGTAAGCCTGGGAGAAAACATTTACATTAGCTGAATAAAAGATAAAGTTACAAATGCATGTAACAAGAACTGAATGCTATGCAAAACACTTCTCTTTTTGTGTACTTTTATTTGAAACATAAATGTAGACACAGGACATTAACAAGATTGGATTTTAATATACATGTTTACTACATAGCGTTTAAAAGCAGGCTAAACATACATGTGTCTTCAAACATTTGTCTACTTTTAATGATGTAAACTTTAAAAACTCTTCTAGTTTTCTGAAGTCTAGAGTGAACATATTTTTATCTGTGTCGCTATACTGTGTAAAAGTACACCTGAACTTGCTCAGCTCTGACTGTGACTCAGTACCCATTGGCCAACTACTCTCTTATCTGTCTAGCCTACATAAACACTAATCTACTTGGAACTTTATTGAAATCAAGTCTTTTTTTATTCTACTGTAATTGAGATTATGTGTATTAGAAAATTAGACAGAAATAGAACCTGAATAGTGTTCAGCCATATCCTGTCAATTGACTCAACAAGGATGTGCCTGTATGGCATTAGGTAAATTCTTCAGATAAACACTCCTGCACAATTCAACTTACAATTAGAATCCTAAAAAGCTAAATACATAAAAAGTATGAGTAGAATAAAAGTTAACCGCTGGGCGTGGTGGCGCACGCCTGTAATCCCAGCACTCTGGGAGGCAGAGGCAGGCGGATTTCTGAGTCCGAGGCCAGCCTGGTCTACAGAGTGAGTTCCAGGACAGCCAGGACTACACAGAGAAACCCTCTCGAAAAACAAAAAACAAACAAACAAAAAAAGAGTTACCTTAAGTGTGGGGGTGGGTGAAGGTTGGAAGGGAGGTGTGAGAACAGAGAAGTTACTAGGTTCAGTAGCACAGCAGGATGAACAAAGTTACATGGAACACATTGTCTATCTTTATATAGTCAAAAGAGGATTTTAAATATTTTCACCATAAAGAAATAAGACATTAGGGCAATGGATATTCTGATTATCCTGATGTAATCATCATTTTGTGTATATGTTAACTAAACATAACTGTGTACTTCATGAATACATACAAAAATGTTTAAACTTGGGATTATAATTCAATTGGTAGATTACTTGCCTAGCATGCACAAAACACTGAGTTTAGTCTCTAGGACCACATAAAACTGGGTGTGGAACACGTGCCTGTTAACCTCAGGATGTCACACTCAGGAGGTAGTGTAATAAAGACTATATGACATGTTTTTTAAAAAAAATCAATGATGATGATGATAAAGATTTTGCTATGCATGGTGTTAATTCCTGTAGTTCTAACACTAAAGAAATTGAGATAGGATGATCACTGTGTTCGTGGCCGACCTAGACTACTTAGTATCCTGTCATTAATTTTTAAAACTTTTTATTGATCTTTGTGAGTGTCACACCATGTGCTCCAATCCCACTCACCTCCCTGTCCCTCCATACCCACCCTCGACCTACACATATACATACGTGTGTATGTGTATATGTATGTATGTATGTATATAAAACATGTAGTCGTATATTTAATATATGAGGCTTACTATCAAAACATAGCTCAGAGGGATAAAAGTAGTTTCCTCCATGAAGAGAATTTGGTTAGAGGGCTTCTGAGATTGCTCATCAGGAAGAGCTGCCTGCTCCCAAGCCTGACTAACTGGATTCCTGGGACCCACTTGGAAAAAGGAAAGAACTGACTCCCACAGTTGTCCTCTGAACACAAACACACAACTCACATACACACTAAAATATAGTTCAAAAACAATTTTAAGTTGTTTAAACATAGAGCTGTACATTATTGTTTTAGCAACCT
The DNA here is from genome assembly GCA_964023405.1 of Apodemus agrarius. Taxonomy (NCBI): domain Eukaryota; kingdom Metazoa; phylum Chordata; class Mammalia; order Rodentia; family Muridae; genus Apodemus; species Apodemus agrarius. The sequence continues at coordinate 37,640,383 of OZ030017.1, forward strand.
GTATAGAACTATTGAGCTCTAAACTATATTTGTATATTATTAACATAAGTTTATATACTGCTCATAGAAAAGAATAAGTATCACTTAGTCCATATACATGAATAAAAACAAATTAGAATAATAGTGAGCTGTAATTTTTACACATGAAATTCTCAACTATGTTTTCTGGGAAGATAAGAGGAAACAAATATGACAGCCCATTAATGCCAACTTGGCTTTTCAGCATGTAGACATGTGGTATACATAGCTCATGCAAGCTCATCCATACCCTCAAAGTAACGGGGCAAATCTCTAAAGTGGAGACTTCGACTTAAAGCACTTGTTTTGTAGTCTAATGTTACTTACTAGGCTCATGGCTATTAACACTTGTAAAACTGATAAAATGACAAACAATTTTTATAAATTTTGATTATCCTACAGTACAAGAAACATAATAAAATTATTACTCACCAGGGTAGGAAAAAGGCATTCTCAGGTCTTCTTGTGTGAGAACAGCTTGCTGTAAGTCTGTAAACCACGTGTATCTTTTAATGTTTGAATTCATTATTAGAAGTGTGAACAATCAGAAGGATAGGTTAAGTCACAGCCATAGCATGTATGAGTCATAGAAAACTTGGAGTGTAGCCTTTTTTTCAGTTAGGTTTTATTAGCAAAGGAACAAGGGGAAGAAAATGTCCTTTATAACATTCCTGAAGCATGAACAGAGGATATTTTCCTAATCTTTAGACTATAATAATCTAATCTAAATATGTTAGGAAGGTTTTAGCCAGGCATAGTAGCGCTTGCCCTTTAATCTCAGAATTAGGGAGGCAGAGGTGTACAAATCTCTGTGAGTTATAGGCCGGTTTGCTTTACATTGTGAGTTCTAGGACAGCCAGAGCTACAGAGTAAGACCCTGTCTGAAATGAACAAAAAAAAATCTTATGTTCAGTTTACTTCACTTGCTTTGTCTTTTATGTCCAGTTAATTTCACCTATCTTCATGTTTCCAAACAATCATGTCTATATGGATAGCTTTTAAATGTCTATTTCTGGCTTCTTCTTTCCTCTTAATTCAGACCTGTAATCCCAGTTGGTCCCCTGAACATCTCTCCCATCATGGTCAAAACCAAAATCCTGTGCAGCTTCCCTCTTCATCCCTTCCCAGCTTCATAACCAGTTCTCATGTGGTAACTGTCTCTGTTTCTGCCTCGATTGCTTCCATTTTTAAAAAAGTTTAAAGTTTATTTAGCACTTCCTTAGAGGATTAGTTGAATCATATTAGTTTCTTTGTTTCAACATAGCTATCTCAGATTCTGGCCTGACTGGACAGCTTCCGGGTTCCAGGCAGCCTCAGACACAGTGGCATTTGCTCACTTCGGGCTGTCAACTTGCAGTGCCTTGCTTTGTTCTTCCACCTTTACCTTGACCTCCTTTGTATGGAAATGTGCTCTGTCCTAAGGCCCAGATCATCTCTTGGCACTCTTTCCCTTTATTCTGCCAATCAGCATTCTCTAGTATAAGAATTTACCTATGGTAAATTGCACTGATATTTGGATATGTGCCCTTATGTTTTCATTAAGTTGGCGTATATCTTAGTTACTAGATGGAACCTTGTAGATGATGGCAGGACTGTGGTTTATGCACTCAGGTATCACTGCAACAGCTGTCGGCTTGTCCTGAGGTAGCGCAGGTTAAGCTGGTAGTATGGTTGCATGCAAGACATGCATTAAACCTATCTTGGAGCTCCCAGAAAGCATTCTGTTTCTGTATCTCACAAGATTGTCCTTTCCGTTTTTATTTGCATAGTTGGAGAAATTCTTCTCCTCTAAAGCATGGGAATAACTCAACAGTCCGTTGTGTGATGGAGGTAGAAAGGAAGGGGTGGAGTTATAATGCACTTTGGGGTTTATTATAGAGACTTGACCTAGATCCATAAAGACTCAGGGGCTTTATAGAAAGGAAAAGGAAACTGCATGATTCAGGTAAGTTGAGCAAAACTACCTAAGTACCAGTGCAGGCTGACACCCACTTCATTCTGAGTGCCTCTCCCTTCCCATCTCACCCTGAGATTCAGATGTGTGTATTAGAAACCAAAAGTAGGAGTAGAGAGCTAACAAAACAGCACGTTGGTGCCAATGAAAATAAGACAAAGATGCACTTAAAAACTCCATATGATTAAGAGCACATTTAACAATTCTATGGAGTGGGTACTTAATAGCTACAGAATTCCACACTGGTAGATATGGCTCCCAGAAAAAAAAAAAAAAAAGCTTGCAGACTAGGAGAAAAGTTGTCTTCTTCTGATAATTATTTGATATCAGTGGCATAGCATGGGACTGAAAGTCAAAGATGACTTTTATATACCCTGGTTAATAAATTAGACTGTTTTCTTGGGGTTTAGCTCTGAACCATTATATTTGGGCTGAAACAATACCTTTCAGTCTATTTCTCCTCTGACTCTTAATTGATGTAACAATTTTAAAAAATTACTGGCTTTGCAGACTCACATGAACTGTTTTCAAAGAGGCTGGTTTATGTTTTCCATAATAGGAATGAAGAACTATATCTCAGATAAAGGCATGGCGTGATCATCAGTTTTCTAAGAGAATGAAGATCAATTCAAAATTTCATTAAAATATTTATTTCCCTCTTATTATTGAGTAAAACTAGTAAGTTTTTTTAAAAGAAACACTATTACTCTTGTTTTTCATGGGTATTTGTCTTTCAAGTTTCATTCTACTGTGTTTTTATCTTATTGGTAATAATATACTCTATTAAAATTGATAATTGTACCACTGTTTTTCTTTCAGAAAAGAATATCTAATTAAACAACATTTGCTCTCGTAATGAAAGCACATTTACCTGCTGATTCTTATCATGACCCTTCATAAAAAATTTGAGTTCCATCCATTTGCCTAAGAATTTCATGAATTTATTGTTTTTAATAACTGAGTAGTACTCCATTATGTAAATGTACTACATTTTTCTGTATCCATTCCTCTGTCAAGGGAAATCTAGGTTCTTTCCACCTTCTGGCTATTATAAATAAGGCTGCTATGAACATAGTGGAACATGTGTCCTTAATACATGTTGGAGCATCTTCTGGGTATATGCCCAGGAGTGGTGTAGCTGGGTCCTCAGGTCCCTATGTCCAATTTTCTGAGGAACCACCAAACTGATTTCCAGGGTGATTTTACCAGCTTGCAATCCCACCAGCAATGAAGGAGTGTTCCTCTTTCTCCACATCTTCTCCAGCATCTGCGGTCCCCTGAGTTTTTGAAATTCTTACACAAATGGATGGAACTAGAAAATATCACGCTGAGTGAAGTAACCCAGTCACAAAAGAACACACACAACATGTACTCCATGATTAGTGGATATTAGCCCAAAAGCTTGGAATACCCAAGATACAACTCACACAGACCACATGAAGCTCAAGAAGGAAGAACAAAGTGTGGATACTTTGCTCTTTCTTAGAAGATGGATCAAAATCCCATGGCTCACAGGCAACCAATAGACTGAGCATAGAGTCCCCAATGGAGGAACTAGAGAAAGGACCTGAAGAGGTTTGCAGCCCCATAGGAGGAACAATAATATGTATCAACCAGTACCCCCAGAGTTCCCAGGGACCAAACCACCAATCAAAGAGTACATATGGAAGAACCCATGGCTCCCGCTACATATGTAGCAGAGGATGACCTTTTCAGACATCAATGTGAAGAGAGGCTTTGGTCCTGTGAAGGCTCAATGCTCCAGTGTAGGGGAATGCCAGGTCAGGAAAGTGGGGGGAGGGGTTGGTAAGCAGGGAAGGGGAATTGGATAGGGGGTTTTCAGAGGGGTAACGAGGAAAGGGAATACCATTTGAAATGTAAATAAAGCAAATATCTAATAGAATAAAATTTAAAGTTTATTTTTGTGTGTGTATGATGTGTGTATGTGGGCACACATGTACAGTGACATGCATGTAAAGTTAAGAGGACAACTCCTGTAGACTCACCTCCCTCCTACCATTGTTATATGCATTCTGGGAAATAACATACAAGTGCTTTATCATTGATCCCAAAGTCTTTTTGACATTTAAATACTGATGGTTATTCTTCCACATTGTACATGCATCTGGGGAAAGATGTGTGTAATTTAAGGAAGCAATTCTTTTGAATATATCAGATCAGCTTAATAAGTTCCTACTTCACAGAATTTGAAAGATGTCAAATGCAAATTTCCTAGCAAATTGCTGGTGTGTCTGTAGCTAGTTCTTTCTTTCCCTTTGCCACGTTTACTTTGTCGTCTTTCAAAAACTGAAAACAAAATCAGCTGACAACATGGAATCCAACCAGTTCAAGTATAGATACTTAATCTATCCAATTTTTTTTCAATCAAATCTTTTATTTTTTTTTCTTAAGCATAAACTAGCTTTTGTGTGTGTGTGTGTGTGTGTGTGTGTGTGTACAGGTTTTTTTTTTGACATTTATTTTATTTTATTTTCTATATTCTTTGTTTACATTCCAAAGACTTTGCCCTTTCCCAGTTCCCCCCTCACCATGTGTCCCATAAGTACTCTTCCCCCTCCCCCCCCACCCATTCCCCAATCACCCCCCAACCGTTTCTCTGTTCTGGTATTCTCCTGCAAAACTGGAACCAGTCTTTTCTGGGCCAGTGTCCTCTCTCTCCTTCCTTCTTCTTGGGAATCTTGTGATTTGCTAATTGTGCCTTGAGTATTCAGAGCTTGTGGGCTCATTAATATCCACTTATCAGTGATTGCATTTCATGTGTATTCTTTTGTGATTGGGTTAACTCACTTAGGATGATATTTTCCAGATCCAACCATTTGCCTACAAATTGCATGAATTCATTATTTTTTAATTGCTGAGTATATTCCATTGTATAAATATACCACATTTTCTGTATCCATTCCTCCTTTGAGGGACATCTGGGCTCCTTCCAGCTTCTGGCTATTATAAATAAGGCTGCTATGAACATAGTGGAGCATGTGTCTTCATTGCATGCAGGGGAATCCTCTGGGTTTATGCCCAGGAGTGGTATGACAGGGTCCTCTGGAAGTGTCATGCCCAATTTTCTGAGGAACCGCCAGACGAATTTCCAGAGCGGTTGTACCATCGTGCAATCCTACCAACAGTAGAGGAGTATTCAATCTATCCAATTTTTAAGGGGAGCACTACAATTTTAGGGTTTTTTGTTTTGTTTTTTAGCATACTATATTTTATATATGGTCTAAGAAGTTATGGCAAATATTCATATGCCACATACTTGATGAAGAAACCTTTCATGAAAAAGCAATAGACAGGGCTGGAGAAATGGCTCAGCAGTTAAAAGCACTGACTGCTCTTCCAGAGGTCCTGAGTTCAATTCACAGCAACCACATGGTGGTTCACAACCATCTGTAATGGGGATCCAATACCCTCTTCTGGTGTGTCTGAAGACAGCGATAGTGCACTCACATATATGAAATAATTAAGATAAATAATAAATAAATAGATACATAGATACATCTTTACAAAACAATAGATTATATGTGTATATGTACACTTATACATGTACATATATATACATATGTATGTATGTATACACACATATGTATATGTGTGTGTATGTGTGTGTGTGTGTATATATATATATATATATATATATGTATGTATAAAATGCATACCAAGACATTAATTTGGTGCAGTTTTTGTCTTTCTCAACTGCTTCTCTCAACATTCTGTGCTAACATTTATTAAGTCTTTGTTGGCCATATTATATTCTAAACTGCCTTTATTAAACAGGACAGTTGGGGAGTATTACTGAACACTAAAGGTAAGACATTGATTTATATTATAGGTCCATGTTACTGCAGATTATTTGCAGTTGACTAGTACACCTTGCACAAGCCTATTGAGAAATCATTTAATTAGATAAGCTTAGGATACTAAACTTGGCATGATTGGACAGAAGAAAACTAAGTGATGTGGTATGGTGTCTTAGCATTGCACTTGGAATGTGTACCGAATGACGGAAGCTCCTGACTATTCACAAGAGCATTCCATTTGTTTTCTTCCTTGGGGTATTTATATGTCATCATTCCTATCAAAACATATATGAACATAATATAGATTATGTGCTGTCTTATTTTTAATATTCTGTGGATGGAACAGAGTAGTAGTCTTGGTGAAAAGCTCATTTTAACAAAATTTGAGTTTTTGACATTTTTTGTTATAATGGTTTGTATTGTGTTTAGTGAACACTTTAAAAAATATTGCCTAGTAAAAGAAACAGTTCGATAAATGTAAGCAAAAAAAGACGTCAGAGAATCTAAGATGGTAATAGCTTGTGAGATCTAGTGCATGAAGAAATCTATAAAGGTATTTATACCTTTTTATGGAAAACAGTATTATTTTAAAGGAGCTATGAATGATAAAAGTTGTTCTCATTTTTCTTTTTTGCATTTTTATAACTCCCTTTGTCTCCTCCCTTCCTTTCTCTTCCCACTCCCATGAGGCAGATGCGCTTATTATGCCTCTTAGTTTGTTAATACTCAGGGAAACCGAGGCACTGTTTGCCCAAGATTCCGTAAAGGGTAAATGGCTCAGTTGTGTTTGAGCCTAGTAGTTTGTTCCTAAGGTCAGTCCTTACTCTTCCATGAACTAATAGCACCTGAGAAGTTCTAATTAAAAGTTCAGAAGCTAGAGAGAGAACACATTGGTTAGGAATGTTTGCTGCCCTTCCAGAGAATCCTTCTTTCAGAAGACCTGGGCTCAATTCCTAGGTTTAGTTCCCAGTACTTAAATAGGCTCACAACCACCAGTAACTCCAGTTCCAGGGGAACGGACACACCTTTTTGGTTATTATTGGCCTTTGCAGCAGCATACACATGTGTGCATACATGTATGCACAAACACATACACATACAAGTGCACAGAATTTAAAGTGTCAGAATTCTGTGTTCTTCATCCCAGTAAAATTGTCAATGTTTGAATATCTTACAAACATGAGTTCATAAGCCATTTTCTGTTTTACTGTTACTTAGTGGGAAGAATGTGTAGTTTTCCATTAAAAGGTACAGAATGAGACTATATATAGGTTTTAGTTGCTATTGGTTGTCACAGAAAAAAAAAGCTGATTAATGAGTTTCTATTTACTAGAGCTAGAACTCAAAAGTCATTAAATGAACATCCACACAAAGGCTGTATTTACAATTAGGATTACTCAATACAAATTGAGTTAAGTATTGAATATGATATATTCAGTAGTTTTGAATTCATACTTTTAAATTTCATTATATATATATACATATATATATATATGGATATGGTGTAAGACTAAAAGCATGTATCATAAAACTGGAAAATTTGAATGTTTTTGATAATTTAATTATGCAACAAGAGCATGAAACACAATCCATTAATAGTAAAACTTCATTCAGGTCTCTAAGGGGAATAATATATTATCAATGTAGTTTATATTATATTGATATTATCGCCCCCCCCTTGCCAGTGAGAGGGAAGACATTTTATTTATTAATTTGGAGAGAAGAGAGATATTTTTGTCCCTGTTTGTGTTCTCTGTGTGGCCTTCTGAGAGCTGTGATGGTGTCCTATGACTTTCTCCAGACTCCAGTGTACACTTTCCCTAGAAGCATACAAAAATCTCTTTCTTTCTCTTAGTTCTTGTCTTCAGTAAATATCATTTAAGTATTAAACTTTCCTGAGATATAGCTACTTTTCACTGTCTTTGGTCATTTTTTAAATTTTTTTTATTGGATATATTCTATATTTACATTTCATTTCCCTTTTTCTGGTTCCCCCCCACACACACACAAAGGTCCCACATGCCCTTTTCCCTCCCCCTGCTCCCTCATCCACCCCTTCCCACTTCCCTGTTCTGGTATTCCCCTACACTGATGCTTTGATCCTTTCCAGCACCAGTGTCCACTCCTTTCTTCTTGCCCGACATCATTTGGTATGTGAATTGTGTCTTTGGTGTCCCAAGATTCTAGGCTAATGTCCACTTAACAATGAATGCATACCATGGGTATTCTTTTGAGACTGGGTTACCTCACTTATTATGATGTTCTCCAGCTCCATCCATTTTTCTAAGAATTTCATGAATTCATTGTTTCTAATGGATGAATAGTATTCCATTGTGTATATATACCACATTTTTTGTATCCATTCCTCCGTTGAGGGACATCTGGGTTCTTTCCAGCTACTGGCTATAGCTAAAACTATCATCAACAGTAAAAGAACCTCTAGGGGAATCAATATCCCGGACCTCAAGCAATACTACAAAACAGTAGTGTTAAAAACTGCATGGTATTGGTACAGTGACAGGGAAGTGGATCAGTGGAATAGGATTGAAGACCCAGAATTGAACCCACACATCTATGGCCAATTAATCTTTGACAAAGGAGCTGAAAACATCCAGTGGAAAAAAGATAGCCTTTTCAACAAATGGTGCTGGCTCAACTGGAGGTCAGCATGCAGAAGAATGAGAATTGATCCACTCTTATCTCCTTGTACTAAGCTCAACTCCAAGTGGATCAAGGACCTCCACATAAAACCAGACATACTAAAACTAATAGAAAAGAAACTGGGGAAGACCCTTGAGGACATTGGCTCAGGGGGAAAATTCCTGAAGAGAACACCAATTGCTTATGCTCTAAGATCAAGAATAGACAAATGGGACCTCATAAAATTACAAAGTTTCTGTAAGGCAAAAGACTGTCAAAAGGATAAATCGGCAACCAAAAAATTGGGAAAAGATCTTCACTAACCCCAAATCCGACAGAGGGCTAATATCCAATGTATACAAAGAACTCAAGAAGTTAGACCCCAGAAAACCAAATAGCCCTATCCAAAAATGGGGTACAGAGCTAAACAAAGACTTTTCACCTGAAGAAATTAGGATGGCTGAGAAGCACCTTAAAAATGCTCAACATCATTAGTCATTAGAGAAATGCAAATCAAAACAACCCTGAGATTTCACCTCACACCAGTCAGAATGGCTAAGTTAAAAACTCAGGAGACATCAGGTGTTGGTGAGGATGTGGAGAAAGAGGAACACTCCTCCACTGCTGGTGGGACTGCAAGCTGGTCCAACCACTTTGGAAATCAGTCTGGCAGTTCCTCAGAAAACTGGACATGATACTTCCGGAGGACCCAGCCATACCACTCCTGGGAATATACCCAGAAGATTTCCCCAGCATGCAATAAGGATACATGTTCCACTTTGGTCATTTTTTATTTACTTTTTATTAATATGACATTTCAATATCAGTAGAGGGATTAGAGTAATGGCTCAGCAGTTAAGAGCACTGGCTGGTCTTTCAGAAGACCTGGGTTCAATTGCCAGCATCTGTAATATAGCTGTCTATAGTTCTTTCCAGTTCTAATGGATCCAATGCCCCTTCCTGGCCTCTCTGGGCACCAGGCATGGAAATAGTATGCAAGACATGCACACAGTCAAAACACCTTACATATAACGTAAAAAGACAACCAATAGATAAATATATTAGTGTTAAAACACAAGCCATAGGGTGTATGTTTCTGCTTTGATAGTAACTACTGTTGAAGACAGAATACAGAATATGTAGGCATTGTCATCATTCTCAAATACATTGAAACCCAAATATCTTCTATCTTGGAATTATTTCTATTTGCATCTAAAATAAATTTTTATTAGTAGTGGTTATTCTTGTCTTATTTCAGCTATAATAAATCTAAATATCGTATCCAGAAGAAAAATACATTATCATTTCCAGTGGACAAAAAAAACACCCTTCATTTATTTTCAAAATAGAAGAGTAGTAAATCAGGCTTTGACTCTGGCGTCAGGGTTTCTGAGCTCCACTTTGTTTCCTTTATGTCCTCATTGTTCGCAATTGACTGTGAATTGATTATGTGACTCATGTCATTCCTATGCCCCTTTTTTAATACCATTGTTGTGTCTAATTTATATATTTTGTGTATCTTTTAATAACGATAATTTTATAATGGCATGGAGTTTAGAGGGAAGCTTTAGCCTCTTGAATATTATTTTTTATATTTGTAAATATTTGAATACTAGACATTATTGTCATTATTTTGTTTTCCATTTTCATGTTTTATACCCGGTTCTACGAAAAATAAGAAAGAAACATAGAGAAGGCATGAGAGACAAGGGAAGGACAAAAAAAACAAAACGGATTGGATATTGAGGTCCATACATATAATCCTAGCACTTAGGTGATAGAAGTAGGAAGATTAGCAGAATTCTATTCAAAGGCAGCCTAAGCTGGCTTTGCTACAGAACAAGTTCAAGACCAGCCTGGGCTCCATAACATCCTGTCTGAAAGAAAAAAAAAAGGAGGAGGAGGAGGAGAAAAAGAAGAAGAAGAAGAAGAAAGGAAGGAGGGAAGAAAAGGGAGGGAGGGAAAGGAGCAAAACTTTAAATATATTATTTTAGTAAAAATTAAAATATTCAAATATTAAACTTTTATATGTAGGTATTTTCCCTTATTATGTTGCCTGGCTTTTGTTAACATGACATTTAAAACTAGTAGGTTAAATATATTTTTATGAAATTAGTTGAAAAAGAAAAAACACAAGATGTATGATAAGCCATTTGGGAGGGACATACTTGTTTTGTTGATAGTAATTACTACTGAAAATAGGTTCCAGGGAAAATGCATATATAGGAACTTTCAAAACATACTGTCTAAAGGTGCAGTATGCGATATCTGAAGTGAAATGACTTACTCTCTGGAGGCCTTGAGAAGCAGTGCTATCCTCTCTGCTTAGCACAGATGTCACAGACCCAGCCAGGCAAGAAACAGTTAACTAGAAGATCCGGCTGTGTAGCCAACCTACCATGATGTTACAATCAGCTGCTTTGCTTCTGTACACTCCCTTTTGCCTCAGCACCCACAGACTTAATATAAACTTCAACAGCATGTTCAAGGCAGACAAACTCCAACTTGGTATGTAGTTTTGTCTCATCAGCAGAGGATAGATTATAGAATACAAATTGAGCTTTCTTCTTACACATTTTGAGAGCTGCATATTCGAAAAACCAAACTTGCAGAGCTCTCGCATAGCGCAGTCAAATTTGGCCAAACCACAAAATATAATCCTCTTTCAGTGAATTGAGAATTCAACAAATCCCTTAGCTGTTTGAGGGTCCACCTGTATATAGCATTTACCAAATTTATAGCAATGACAGCAAACTTAGGATACCACCAAAGCCTACACAGTGCATAATACTTCATGGGGCCAGATTCACAACTATACTTTTCAGCTGCAAGGCCCAACTGCAGGAATCCATGAGGCTGTCACATACAAGCTCCAGATACACTAGTGTGCCATATTTAGTAAGCTGTAATTCAGAGTGGAGTTGGATTTTCTACTTAAAAAAAAAACCAAAAACAAAAACAAACAAACAAACAAAAAAAAACCACAAAGGAAAGGTACTTAGCACACCCAGAGGAGAAGGGTAAATACCAACCCAGCTATGAACCCTCTTGTGTAAAGTGGTGTCCTGCCTGCAAGATACACTGATGCTCTAGTGGCACAAGCATTGTGGGAGTAACCAAACACTATATGATTGGAATTAAGGCCTGCTCCATGAGAAGGAACCCATGTCTGATACTGCGTGGGAGGCCAAAGGCCCAAGACTAGGTAGGCCATGGACCTAGTGAAACCATATAATGCTGTTCTGCTAAAATGACTCCTAACAACATTCTGCTCTATGCATCTCACTCAGCTATTATTAAAGAGCAGTAGATGGGAACAAATAGAGACCTACAACTGGACAATGTGTAGAGAGTAAGAGACCTTGGAGCATTCAGCCCCAAATGGGATGTCTCTATCAAATCCCTCCCCTCAGATCTCAGGAAACTTGGGGAGAAGAGGCAGAAAGATTTAAAAACCCAGTGGGAAAGAAAACCAAGGAAACAAGGCCTTCTAGACACAACAGAAACTATGACAGCATGCACAGGTTTAAGCCAGATGGGGTCCTAGTGCTGAGAGGGGAAGTAGACACAATCTCCCATCTCTACCTAGAAGTGATCTCCAGTTGACAGCCACTCCCAAAGGAAGAACTAATTTCCTCCAACCCAGGGTCACTGGGTGTACAAACCAAACTTATGGGCTCATGCCCAGTAGTAAATGTCTAACACAAAACAAACTCAGTATTTTGGAGGGCTTTTTTTTTTTTCCTGGTCTCACAATGCTATGCCTGGGATGGAGGGAGGGAGGGAAGGAGGAGGAGAGGGAGAGGGAGAGAGAGACAGAGGGAGGAAGAGATGGCTGGACAGACTGACCTACCAACCCACTGACCAATCTTTTGCTTTTATATTTTTGTCCATGTTTCTTGTGAGTTTTCTTTGGCTCTTTCCCTTTTTCTTTTTCTTTTTCTTTTTGTATTCTGGTTGTTTTTATTTATTTATTATTATTGTTAATTTTAGAAGCTTGTATTCTAAAGAGAAAAATGAGGAAAATGGGTGTCGATTATGGGTGGTTGAGGAAGTGCAAAAGGTCTGGTGAGCAGTTGGTGGGGAGACCATAATCAGTATCTACTATTAGGTAGGGGGGATCTATTTTCAGGTAAAAATGAAAAAGGGGGGGCTGGCTATGCTTTTAAAAAGTCCTCACTGAAGATTAATAGTCTTTTTGTTTTTTCAGAAAAAAATAACAAAATACCTACAAAACAATGACACTTTGTGTATGTAACCAATACAGTTTCTTATAAAAGATGTGCTTTAGTTAAATCTATTAAGCAGGTCCAGTAAGAATGTTTTAAAAATAAGGAACAGAAGAATAAATATAAAACTGAGGAAAAGTGGTTACCATTCTCTCTTAAATTGGATTGATTATCAAATACACAATCTGAGACCAAAACTTTATTACATTGCATCCTGCCTTTAAAAGAAAGCAAGATCCAAAGCTGCCCCTCTTATAGGCCCTCCCAAGAAAGCAAGGGTTCTGTATCTGCTCACATATCATTCAGAAAAAATATTTTAGATTCTGACTAATGTAAATCTCTTTATTGAACTATATGAAGAAACACGTATGTATAATACCTTTTAAAAATCTACATAAATTGTTCTAATAGATGTTACATAATTACACAGTAAAGAAAATAATCTACTGATAAGTCGAATTAGGTACAATCTGCAAACTCTTATGTAAAATTAATATAGAAAATTTGGGTTGGGCAGTGGTGGCGCACGCCTTTAATCCTAGCACTTGGGAGGCAGAGGCAGGTGGATTTCTGAGTTCGAGGCCAGCCTGGTCTACAGAGTGAGTTCCAGGACAGCCAGGGCTACACAGAGAAACTCTGTCTCGAAAACAAACAAAAAAAGAAAAGCGAAAATTTGGTGTGAAGCTGTGAAGAGGCAAAACAAAACCCCAAATGCCAGTCTATAAGGAAATGTGGGGTGGGTCAGTAGTGCACCGCAGCGGCTCAAGAAGAGCACCCAGAGCCAACAGAAGTAAGCTTTCTAGTGCTTCCACATTGAGATTCGCATGTCACCAATTGAACTTGACTCTGTCTCCATCTCATTTGTAAAATGGACATTTGTTTCTTACATTGCTTATTTTAGAATTCAGTTGCAAAGTTGTTTTAGAATTTTCTTTTTTTTTATTAGATATTTTCTTTATTTACATTTCAGATGTTATTCCCCTTTCCTGGTTTCCACCCAAAAAATCCCCTATCTTCTCCCTCCTCCCCCTGTTCATACACCCACCCACTCCCGCTTCCCTGTCCTGGCATTCCCTTTTACTGGGGTATCGAGCCTTCTCAGAACCAAGGGCCTCTCTTCCCTTTGATGTCCAGCAAGGCCATCCTCTGCTACATATGCAGCTGGAGCCATGGGTCCGTTCATGCGTACTCTTTGGTTGGTGGTTTAGTCCATTAGAGCTCTGGGGGTACTGGTTGGTACACATTGTTGTTCCTCCTATGGAGCTGCAAGCTTCATCAGCTCCTTGGGACCTTTCTCTAGCTCTTCCATTGGGGGCCTTGTGCTCAGTCCAATGGTTAGCTGAGAGCATCCACCTCTATATTTGTCAGACACTGGCAGAGCCTCTCAGGAGATAGCTATATCAGGCTCCTGTCAGCAAGCACTTGTTGGCATCCACAATAGTATCTGGGTTTGGTGAATGTATATGGGATGGATCCCTAGGTGGGGCAGTCTCTGGATAGTCTTGCCTTCAGTCTGTGCTCCTCCCATGGGTATTTTGTTCCCTCTTCTAAGAAGGACCAAAGTATCCATACTTTGGTCTTCCTTCTTGAGCTTCATTTGGTCTGTGAATTGTGTTTTGGGTATTCCGAACTTCTGGGCTAATATCCAGTTATCAATGAGTACATACGATGTGTGTTCTTTTGTGATTGGGTTACCTCACTCAGGATGATATTTTCTAGATCCATCCTTTTGCCAAAGAATTTCAAGAAATGTTTCTAATAGCTGAGTAGTAGTCTATTGTGTAAATGTACCACATGTTCTTTATCCATTCCTCTGTTGAGGGACATCTGGGTTCTTTCCAGCTTCTGGCTATTATAAATAAGGCTGCTATGAACATAGTGGAACAAGTGTCCTTATTACATGCTTGAGAATCTTCTGGGTATGATTTCCCTGATGACTCAGGATGTTGAACATTTCTTTAGATGCTTCTCATCCATTTATTATTCCTCAGTTGAGAATTCTATCTTTGGCTCTGTACCCCATTTTTTTAATAGGGTTATTTCTTTCTCTGGAGTCTAACTTCTTGAGTTCTTTGTATATCTTGGATATAAGCCCTCTGTCGGATGTAGTGTTCGTAAAGATCTTTTCCCAATTTGTTGGTTGCCGTTTTGTCCTATTGACAATGTCCTTTGCCTTACAGAAGCTTTGCAATTTTATGAGGTCCCATTTGTCAAATCTTGATCTTAGACCATAAGCTATTGGTGTTCTGTTCAGGAAAATTTTCCCTGTACCCATGTGCTTTCCCTTCTTTCTCTTCTATTAGATTAAGTGTATCTTAATCTGGTTTTATGTGGAGGTCCTTGATCCACTTGGAGTTGAGCTTTGTACAGTGAGATAAGAATGGATCAATTTGCATCCTTCTATAAGGTGACTGCCAATTGACCCAGCACCATTTGTTGAAAATGCTATCTTTTTTCCACTGGATGATTTTAGCCCCTTTGTCAAGGATCAAGTGACCTTAGGTGTGAGGGTTCATTTCTGGGTCTTCAAGGCTGCCCTCTCTCTCCATATTTATTCAATATAATACTTGAAGTTCTAGCCAGAGCAATTAGACAACAAAAGGAGGTCAGAGGGATACAAATTGAAAAGGAAGAAGTCAAAATATGACTGTTTGCAGATGATATGATAGTGTATTTAAGTGACCCCAAAAACTCCACCAGAGAACTCCTACAGCTGACAAACAACTTCATCAAAGTGGCCGGATATAAAATTAACTCAAACAAATCAGTAGCCTTCCTATACTCAAAGCATAAACAGGCTGAGAAAGAAATTAGGGAAACGACACCCTTCACAATAATCACAAACATATCTTGGTATGACTAACCAAACAAGTGAAAGATCTCTATGACAAAAACTTCAAGTCTTTGAAGAAAGAAATCGAAGAAGACCTCAGAAGATGGAAAGATCTCCCATGCTCATGGATTGGCAGGATTAATATAGTAAAAATGGCCATCTTGCCTAAAGCAATCTACAGATTCAATGCAATCCCCATCAAAATCCCAACTCAATTCTTCATAGACTTAGAAAGAGCAATTCTCAAATTCATCTGGAATAACAAAAAAAAAACCCAGGATAGCTAAAACTATTCTTAACAATAAAAGAACTTCTGGGAGAAATCAGCATCCCTGACCTCAAGATGTACCACAGAGCAATAATGATAAAAATTGCATAGTATTGGTATAGTGACAGGCAGGTAGATCAATGGAATAGAATTGAAGACCTGGAAATGAACCCACAGAAGTATGGTCACTTGATCTTTGACAAAGGAGCTACAACCATCCAGTGGAAAAAAGATAGCCTTTTCAACAAATGGTGATGGTTCAACTGTAGGTCAGCATGCAAAAGAATGCAGATTGATCCATTCTTATCTCCTTGTACTAAGCTCAATTCCCAAGTGGATCAAGGAACTCCACATAAAACCAGACACACTGAAACTAATAGAAAAGAAACTGGGGAAGACCCTTGAGGACATGGGTACAGGGGAATATTTCTTCAACAGAACACCAATAGCTTATGCTCTAAGATCAAGAATTGACAAATGGGACCTCATAAAACTACAAAGTTTCTGTAAGGCAAAGGACATTGTCAAATGGACAAAATGGCAACCAACAAATTGGGAAAAGATCTGTACCAACACTACATCTGACAGAGGGCTTATATCCAAAATATACAAAGAACTCAAGAAGGTAGACTCCAAAGAGCCAAATATCCCCCTTAAAAAATGGGGTACAGAGCTAAACAAAGAATTTTCACCTGAGGAATATCGAATGGCTGAGAAGAACAGCATGTTCAACATCTTTAGTCATCAGGGAAATGCAAATCAAAACAACCCTGAGATTTTACCTCACACGAGTCAGAATGGCTAAGATCAAAAAACTCAGGAGAAAACAGGTGCCGGAGAGGATGTGGAGAAAGAGGAACACTCCTCCACTGCTGGTGGAGTTGCAAGCTGGTACTACTACTATGGAAATCAGTCTGGCAGTTCCTCAGACAACTGGGAATGATACTTCCAGAGGACTTAGCTATACCACTCCTGGGCATATGCCCAGAGGATTCCCCAGCGTGTAATAAGGATACCTGCTCTACTATGTTCATAGCAGCCTTATTTATAATAGCCAGAAGCTGGAAAGAACCCAGATGTCCTTCAACGGAGGAATGGATACAGAAAATGTGGTGTGTATGTGTGTGTGTGTGTGTATATGTGTATATATATATATATATATATATATATATATACACACACACACACACATACATACACTAATCAGCCATTAGAAACAATGAATTCATGAAATTCTTAGAGAAATGGATGGAGCTGGAGAACATCATCCTAAGTGAGGTAACCCGGTCTCAAAAGAACACTCATGGTATGCACTCACTGATAAACGGATATTAGCCTAGAAGCTTGGAATACCCAAGACACAATTTACATATCAAATGATGCCCAAGAAGAAGGAAGGAGTGGCCCCTGGTCCTGGAAAGGCTCAGTGCAGCAGTGTAGGGAAATACCAGAACAGGGAAGTGGGAAGGGGTGAATTGGGGAACAGGGGGAGGGAAAAGGGCTTATGGGACTTTTGGGGAGGGGGAATCCAGGAAAGGGAAAATCACTTGAAATGTAAATAAAGAATATATTGAATAAAAAACAAACAAATAAAAAGAACTAGAATTTTATTTTAGATTGTTTCCCTTTTAAAAAATGCTTTATGGGACTAGAGGTGGCTCATCCATTTAAGGATAGACTCACAACTAAAAATCACAACAAAAAAGGTTTTATGACTTAGTTTTTATTTCTGTTGAAATTTAGTTTGTTTCAATTACTTGTAAGGTTATTATAGAAATTGAATGTAGTACATGATGAAGTATTTTGAACTATGTAGTGTGTATGTGTGTGTTTTGTTACATGTATATATACAAATGAAATGCCAAAGACTTAATGTAGCAAAAAGCTTAATTTTTTAATCTAAATTGATTTTTTAGACATAGAGACCACTTACCTATGACCATCATTTGTACTGAAAGTAACCTGTGTTCTGTGTTTTATGAGAAGACTACAATATTGTCTGAGTTATTATAGCAGAAACAAACATGACTGGCAAGTTTGTATTTGTTTTTAAAACCATTGAGCAATATGAGTTTCCTAAGATCATTCTTTAAAGAAATAACTTATGATCCTATTTAATTTTTTTAGTATTTTATTTTGTGTGTGTACATGTGTACAGATACATACAGAGCCTAGATGACAACCTCAGTTATCATTTCTTTGAATCTATCCACTTTGTTTTTGTTGACGCAGTTTCTCACCTGCCTGAAGCATTCCAGATACCCCAGGAATAAAGTATTTGCCTGTCTCCACGTCCCTAGCACTGGGTTCTGTTGAGCCACCTCAGGTTCCTCATGTTTAAAGGCAGGTACTTATTAACTAAGCTGTCCCACTCCTCGCCCCACCTGACCTCTAAACTCCCTCTAAACTAAGAGGCCTCCAGTCTCTTGAGGGTTGGGTGCATCATCACAGAGCCTCTACTCTATGTGTGTTGGGGGCCTCATATCAGCACCAGCTGTATGTTGCCTGTTTGGTGGTCCAGTGTTTGAGAGATCTTGGGGGTCCTGATTTCCTATAGGATTGCCCTTCTCCTCAGCTTCTTTCAGCCTTTCCTAATCCAACAACAGGGGTCAGCTGCTTCTGTCTGTTGGTTGGGTGCAAATATCTGCATCTGATTCTTTCAGCTGCTTGTTGGGTCTTCTGGAGTGCAGGCATGCTAGGTCCCTTTTTGTGAGCTCTCCATAGCCTCAGTAATAGTGTCAGGACTTGGGCCCTCTCCTTGAGCTGGATCCCACTTTGGGTCTGTTGCTGGACCTTCTTTTCCTCATGGTCATTTCCATTTCCATCCCTGTAATTCTTTAGGAGAGGCACAATTATGGGTTAGAGTTGTAACTGTGGGATGGCACCCACTCTCCCTTGTTTGATGCCCTGTCTTCCTGCTGGAGGTGGGCTCTATTAAGTTCCCTCTCCCTACTGCCGGTCATTTCAGCTAAGGTCCCTCCCTTGAATCCTGAGACTCTCTCACCTCCCATGTCTCTGCTGTATTCTGAAGGGGTCCCCCAACCTCCTGTCTCCTGAAGTTGCCTGTTTGCATTCTTTCTGCTGCCCCTCAGGGCTTCAATCCTTTTCCCTCACCCAATACCAAATCATGTTCCCCTCTCCACCCACTCTCTCCCCATTTGTGATTGCTTTGTTCTCCCTCCCAAGTGGGACTGAGGCGTTCTCACTTGGGCACTTCAGCTTGTTGTCTTGTTCAAATGATGATATAAAACAAAATATTTTCCTTGTATCTATCTCACTTAATATTTTGCCCATTTTTCTTTGTTGTAGTGTTTTCACATGAGCACTCTAGTTAAAAGAGCAGTCAGCTAGGGCCTTGTCTGTACTACTTCCTCCCAGCCAAGTGCCAGGAAATGTATTTTATGCAATCATCTTAGCTCCAAGAGGAAGGTAATGTTCAAATTGTAGTAGTAGTAGTAGTAGTAGTAGTAGTAGTAGTAGTAGTAGTAGTAGTAGTAGTTGTTGTTTTTCTTTTTGAGATAAGGTTTCCTTGTGTAACAGCCCTGGCAGTCCTGGAACTCACTTTATAGAACAGGCTGGCCTTGAAATCACAGAAATCTACCTGCTTCTGCCTCCAAGCGCAGGGATTAAAGGTGTGCACCACCATATATGACTTCAGACTGGTAAACTGAAGTTTAAAAGGAATCTGTAATGATACTAATTATTCCATGTTTGTCAAGTGCCCTTTCAACAACCATGTGGGTATATTGCTATTCATAAGACTTATAGGAAATTCTGGTCTTCTAATGTCTTTTCATCAAAGTAGAATGAATAACTAATGTTTAGTGTCATTTCTGAGTAAGTGGGTGTTTTTGATTTTTGTCATAACAATTCTAAACAATGATTTCTTTTTCTAATATGAACTCTTAGAAGAATTCAGTAGGAAGACTGCATTATCAAAATGCCTTTCCCTATAAGGCAACATTAAAAGAAGCTGTGTTTGTGGCTAGAAAAACTGTGGGTTATAACCCATTTGTTGTTTAAAAGAGGGAACATTCATAAGTGCAAGAGCTAGATCTGTTCAGTTTGATATACACCTCAACCTGGTGGTTACGGAGATGTGTTTCTGCTTGGAAGAGTAGTGTTAAGAACGTCTTGCTTGTTGATCTATTTGAAAAATGAGTGATTTTGATTATGTGCAGCTAGCTAAATTGTTATCTTTTTGGTTTTTTTCAAAACAATGCATTTGTGGCACAAAAAATTACTCTTGGCTTTTTATTAACAAAGACAATTTTTTTTTGATACTAATCTTGGAATCCTTCCTAGATAGAACCGCTAGGAGTCGACTTTTGCCTGTGCCAAACTGTTTACTGTGGACTTGACACTGTGCTTACGATGAATAGACATGTGTATGCTCCTAGCCTCCTTGGAGCTTACCTGAATTACAGTGAGGACCATGTGAGGTCCACTGTAAGTAATTTATAACTATATTATTTCAAGATGTTTAACAAGAACTCTCTTGTTACATTAGTTACGTTAGTCCAGAATAGGACAACATTGAAGCTGGGCGGCGGTGGCGCACGCCTTTAATCCCAGCCCTTGGGAGGCAGAGGCAGGCGGATTTCTGAGTTCAAGGCCAGCCTGGTCTACAGAGTGAGTT
This sequence comes from Apodemus agrarius, assembly GCA_964023405.1. Classification (NCBI taxonomy): domain Eukaryota; kingdom Metazoa; phylum Chordata; class Mammalia; order Rodentia; family Muridae; genus Apodemus; species Apodemus agrarius. The sequence continues at coordinate 37,660,782 of OZ030017.1, forward strand.
CCAGGACAGTCGGAGCTACACAGAGAAACCCTGTCTGGGGGGGGGGGGAGGAAAACATTGAGACTGACTTAAGATATTTCTTTTGTTTGAATTATAACATTACAGAATGGAGTCTAAAAGATAGCTTTATAGTCATCTTATTCAGCTATTCATTCAGTGCTTAATTAATATTATTCATTGGTATTTTATTGTTTTATTATTGGTTGGTTGGGTTGTTTTGGCTTTAGCAGAGGTGAGCACCCATGGCTAGCATAAGCCTAGGCTATACTCTATCACTAAACTATAGTGGCAGCCTGCATTTGACATTTTTTACTTAGAAAAATGCATTTTCATGCAGTTTAATACAAGCATTTATTAAGTATTTTGCTTGGTCTAGACTGTGCAAAATGGATTAGTCAGGAATACCGTACCCATAGCTGTTCAGGGCAATATGTGAAACCTAATAATCATAATGTAAATAAAATGTCTTAAATGGCCTTGTCTCTCCAATTTGAACATGGTCAGTGCCACGTGGAGTGTTCTGAATTGTAGTTGTAATTGTAATTTGTTTAGGAAGGAAGGAAGGAAGGAAGGAAGGAAGGAAGGAAGGAAGGAAGGAAGGAAGAAAGAAAGAAAAGAAAGAAAGTAAGTTAGTTAGTTCACCAAACTATAAAAGGCTGTTCCTAAGCAGAGAGGGACTTTCTGTATGGGCGTGGATGTTGAGTTAGGTACTTTTAGATTATTAATGACTGCATAGTGAAGCATTTGCTCATACTTCCAGGAGTTGGAGGACTCCCTAGTGCTATGACAGAGGATTAAAAGTTAACTGAATTCTTAAGTCTCTGCTTCAGAGCTGCATTTCCCTAACCAAGGCAACATAGCAGCTGAGTAAGACTTCTCAACAGTGAAACACGGTGATGATAGTCCTGGGAACTACCTCTGCTGGCCAGATTTTTGACCATTATGAGTAGGTCCTAACTGGGAAACTATCTTTCCTTGATATTTAATTATGCTGCCTTCAGTTGGCTACTTCAATTCAACTGTTACATTAGAAGTAAAGTGTTATTAGCCCTGTTTTAAAGTTAGTTTAAAGTGTAGTAAGTCTAGATATTTTTTAAAACTTATTTTTAATTTTATATATTCTTTGTTTACATTCCAAATGATTTTCCCTTTCCCGCCCCCCCCGCCCCTGACCTCCCCCACCTCCCCCATCCCCCGCCCCAAGTCCCATAAGTCCTCTTCCCTCCCCCAGTTCCCCAATCCACCCCCTCCCACTTCTCTGTCCTGGCAATCCCCTACAATGCTGCATCAAGCCTTTCCAGGACCAGGACCCTCTCCTTCCTTCTTCTTGGGAATGATTTGATACATGGGTTGTGTTTTGGATATTCTGAGCTTCTACACTAATATCCACTTATCAGTGACGCATTCCATGTGTGTTCTTTTGTGAATGAGTTATCTCACTTAGGATGATATTTTCCAGTTCCAACCATTTGCCTAAGAATTTCATGAATTCATTGTTTTTATTAGCTGAGTAGTATTCCATTGTGTAAATATACTACATTTTCTGTATCCATTCCTCCATTGAGGGACATCTGGGTTCTTTCCAGCTTCTGGCTATTATAAATAAGCCTGCTATGAACATAGTGGAGCATGTGTCCTTATTTCATGCCAGGGAATCCTCTGGGTATATGCCCAGGAGGTATATCAGGGGTCCTCTGGAAGTGTCATGCCGAGTTTTTTGAGGAACCACCAGACTGATTTCCAGAGTGATTGTACCATCTTGCAATCCCACCAGCATTGGGATTATATCTCCCTTTTCATTTCTAATTTTGTTAATTTGGATACTGTCTCTGTGCCCTTTGGTTAGTCTGGCTAAGGGTTTATCTATCTTGTTGATTTTTCTCAAAGAACCAGCTCCTGGTTTTGTTGATTCCTTGTATGGTTCTCTTTGTTTCCACTTGATTGATTCAGCCCTGAGTTTGATGATTTCCTGTCTTCTACTCCTCCTGGGTGAATTAGCTTCTTTTTGTTCCAGGGCTTTCAGGTGTGCCATTAAGCTGCTTGGGTATGCTCTCTCCAGTTTCTTTTTGGAGGCACTCAGGGCTATGAGTTTTCCTCTTAGCAATGCTTTTCATTGTGTGCCATAGATTTGGGTATGTTATACCTTCATTTTCATTAAATTCTAAAAAGTCTTTGATTTCTTTCTTTATTTCTACTTTGGCCAAGGTATCATTGAGTAGAGTATCGTTCAGCCTCCATGTGTATGTGGGCTTTCTGTTGTTTTTGTTGCTATTGAAGACCACTCTTACTCCATAGTGATCTGATAGGAGGCATGGGATTAGTTTGATCTTCTTATATTTGTTGAGGTCTGTCTTGTGATCAATTATATGATCGATTTTGGAGAAAGATACCATTAGGTGCTGAGAAAAAGGTATATTCTTCAGGATAAAATGTTATATATATATAAAATCCAATTGGTCCAAAGCTTCAATTAGTTTCACTGTGTCCCTGTTTAGTTTCTGTTTTCCTGATCTGTCCATTGAGTGGAGTGTTGAAGTCACCCACAATTATTGTGTTAGGTGCAATGTGTGGTTTGAGCTTTAGTAAAGTTTCTTTTACAAATGAGGGTGCCCTTGTATTTGGAGCATAGATGTTCAGAATTGAGAGTTCTTGTTGGAGGATTTTTCCTTTGACCAGCAAGAAGTGACCTTTTGTGTCTCTTTTGATGACTTTAGGTTGAAAATCAATTTTATCTGATATTAGAATAGCTACTCCAGCTCGTTTCCTGAGATCAATTGCTTGTAAAAATGTCTTCCAGCCTTTTACTCTGAGGTAGTGTTTGTCTTTGACACTGAAGTGTGTTTCCTGTATGCAGCAGAATGTAGGGTTCTGTTTTCGTATCCAGTCTGTTAGTCTATTGTCTTTTTATTGGGGAATTGAGTCCATTGATGGTAAGAGATATTAAGGAATTGTGATTATTACTTCTTGTCATTTTTGATGTTATTTTTACATTTGAGTGGTTATCTTCTTTTGGGTTTGATGAAAGAAGGTTACTATCTTCCTTTTTCCAGGATGTAGTTTCCCTCCTTGTAATGGCATTTTCCCCCTATTATCCTTTGTATCCCTTGGGTTTGTGGAAAGATATTGTGTAAATTTGGTTTTGTCATGGAATATCTTGGTTTCTCTATGGTGATTGAGAGTTTTGTTGAGTATAGTAGTCTTTGTTGGCATTTGTGTTCTCTTAGAGTCTGCATGAGATCTGCCCAGGATCTTCTAGCTTTCATGGTCTCTGGTGAGAAGTCTGATGTAATTCTGATAGGTTTTCCTTTATATGTTACTTGGCCTTTTTCTCTTACTGCCTTCAATATTCTTTCTTTGTTTAGTACATTTGGGGTTTTGATTATTATGTGACGGGAGGTATTTCTGTTCTGGTCCAGTCTGTTTGGAGTTCTGTAGGCTTCTTGTATATTTTTAAAACTTCTAATAAATGACATATAGTCATACTTCTGCCTGTCCCTCTATCAGTTATTAAGCTCCCAGTGATGCCGTGCATATTTTTATAAGTCTGGAGATGGGTGGAAAGCAAGATGAAAGCTCCTACCATCTTCCATTTCCTGAAATGGACTTCATATTGTGGGTAGAGAAAAGGCACATAAGACATCAGAATATGCATGATACAGATAAAGAAAAATCATGAGGACTGTGAGAAGTAATAGAGCCAGGAAGATAGACAGTACAGGAGGATGTGATCAACTCTCTAGCTATGAAAGAGAAGATGTGCCATGCTAAGAACATAGCTGTGAATCTGGATTTTGAAGAATAAATAAGAAAGCAGACAGGACTGGCAAAGCATCCAGAGCTTGAAGGCTGGGCGCATAGCGTGTTATGGTGTCAGAGGTAGTGGTACAGCTATTGAAGTATGATGTGTCATCTCCTTTGAAAATTATTAAATATTGGAATAACGTATATTTAAGAAAAAAATTCCCTACATGGGATCTTGGATTTCTTCAAGATTTACCCAAGTATCAGAACTGCAGAATGTAAATGGTTTTTTAGAACATTATAGTTTTCCTTTGGATATGCCATTATTGACTTGAACTCACTACCTGAACTCAAAGCTTTTGTAAAAGTTCTAAGTAGTAGGAGAGTCTCATGCTTTAGTAAACATATTTCAGAAGAGAACTTCACATTTGAGATTATATGGCATTTAGTAAAAAATTATTGTATTCTATTATAAATAACATAATACTAATGTTGCTTAGGATTAGTGACAAATAATTGCTAAGTTATGGGGTTCCTATCACATGGGCACTCTGTTTGGGAAGAAGTTGGAGACCATTCTTTCTCAGAGTGGGCCGGGCCTCAGAGAGCCACTTCTATAACTCAACAATTCTGATTTCTGTTTTGTTTGTTATTTTAAGCTGAAATCTCTTCCTGCGACTTAAATCACTGTCTGTAAGTCTCTTAAATAGAACTGGGGAAATAATTATCTATTTATTTGAACAGTTGCTATCAATAATTGGTTTCATTGTGCTTTGTGTGTTCTAAGATCCAGCTATAAGCAGCAATTTATAATGATGTAACTTTGTATCGTATAAGAGTTGGTGCTTTGTTTTTTCTTGGAGAGGGCAGGGTAGAAGTCTGTGGAGTGATAGTCTTCATATGCAAACCATTGTTTGTATGTTTCTGCAGAGTATTTGGTTATGCTTTTCCTTCCCTTCCGTATTTTAATAGCAGTAGTGATTAAAGGGTAGGCAGTTTATGTGAAGTAGAAACCGGAAACTGAAAGTAAAGGCAGAAAAAATGTAATATAAGACTAAATTAAGGAAACTAAATTTTGATGGAATTAAAAGAGAAATTTTATCAAGGGAGAGTAGTGGATATATAAATATGAGCAAAATATAATGTACTTTGTACAGTAGACAATGTGATATAAGTATATATACAATTAAATATCATAAGAAACCTATTTTATTGTTCATCTACTTTAAATTTCCTTAAATAAATGCTATTTAAATCACTGAGACTTATTTAGAAAGGTAAAGAAGTGCTAAAAGAGTCATTCCCTAACACTTATATGTACATATATACATGTCTGTATATATGAATAGCTGATATTGAAGCTTATATGCTACATTTAACCCACACACACATATAGATAGGAGACAGAGTGCAGTGTGAATCCGTTATTGGTAAACAACCCCTAACAGATTAACTTACTTTCATTTCTGCTCTGCTCCCAGAAGTGGCACATGGAGTCTGCTGTGATAACGTGACATGCTAGCCTCAGCAACTGAGGAGCAACGTAATCCATTAGGGCCTCGTGCCAGTAATAATGATGGTCGCATTGGTAACCTGCCGTGTGTGTGTGTGTGTGTGTGTGTGTGTGTGTGTGTGTGTGTGTGGTGTGTGTGTGTGTGTGTGTGTGTGTTTATTGAGTGTAGAAAAGTGAGCATGTGTCTTATTTTAGACTCAAATGATGACTAAATGTGTGATACTATCTATAATTTCATCACACCTAGTAGGAAAGTAGTTTAGTAGAATCTCTGTATGAAATTATTCTTCAGTTAAAATGAAATTCCAGTTTAAGATCTGAACAAGGAACCTTATGGAAATAAAAAACTTTTCTAAATACAAGATATTTCCATCATGAGACATTAAATTGGTTTGATTTTTAAAGTAATTTAAAAGATACTGAGATGTCTGTAAAATACAAATATTTACTCCATTTTATGTACTTTAAAAGTGTTGATTTAGTACAGTAACATTCCAAAATAGGGTCTGAATAGCTTTTCTAGCCTTAAAATGGGACAGATTTTGAAGTCTTTTTGTTTTTTTTATTACATTTTAGAATACCCGTAAAGAAGTAGAATCTGTCCTCCCACCCTTGGAAAAGGAAAAAAAAAAAAAAAAAGAGTTACTTTGCTGGGTAAATCCCATTGCTTCTCCTGACAGTTTTTGTACACAGTGCTAATGAAAGAGACTCGGTGGTGAGTGAGCAAGGAAGAGTGGCTATTGTTCCGTGCTCTCCAGCACCAGAAAGGAGGGGGTGGACTGAGGATGACTGGCACTGGCTCTGGCTTTTCTGCATTCCAAACTGTCTGAGGCACAGACTGAGAGCAAAAAGGGAGAGAGAGAGAGCAGGGGAGCAAGCACAGGCGAGCACCGTACACAAAGTGTTTGGAGTTTCTGACCGATGCCGGAAAGATCATGTTAGCAACACCCAGAAACTTCAGAGAATGCAGACCCCAGGTAAGACTGCCAGGAAGGTTTGTGTACAGTTAAGAGTGTGTTTTTGTTGTGTAGATGTAGTATTTGCCATCATGAGTATTTTAAAAAATTAAGCTTTTTTTCACTTCTATGTGTTTACAGAAATATGTGTAGACTGTCAGTATTTTAGCCCAACACAAAAGCATCACTCGAATTAAAAGAATAGTGAACATAACAGAGCAGAGTATTAACACAATAACATTTGCTGCTCTTATTAATAAAATATGAAACCAATATTTCTTTGAATCTGCCTCAAAAAATTTTTCACAAAATATAAACATACCTAGGAATTGATAGGACTCATTTCTGAGAGACAGAATATACTTAACATTTAGCTTGAATCTCTGTAGAATATAATTGTCATTCAGAAAGTTCAACAGGTTAGATCCATAGACTACAGTAAGAGTATTCATATGGAAAGTGTGCTTGTTCTGCTTACAGAAGGTTGCCTTTTAATATTCTCTACCAGCAGATGACAGTTTAGAGATTTTAACTGGTTGACTCAGTGAAAGTTAAATCTTTGACTTTAAAGACTCTCTATACAGCCCATTCTCTTCATTCTCAGTGAGAACACTGAGACCTAAGGACTTCGGTACCTGCTCAGTGAAAACCTAATTTCTTAATTCTGAGTTAATGCCTTTTGGTTTATTTGTTTAGTTTTCATATGATATTGTTTATTTTTAGATCTTACATTCTAATCTATATTGTAGTTGTTAATCTCATAAATGATAAGTTATTGCCTAAATAAATCAGATATATTATGACCTCATATTAAAATCTCATGGGGAGAAAATATTAAGGATTATTATAAAATTTTTACTAATATATATTCTTGAATTATGTATCAATCAGTTGCAAATTAAATACTTACTAATAGATAGCTTATAGTTATGGAAAAGTCTAGTTTATATTGCTATTTTTAATGTTATACATTACATAAGTAGCATTTTGTGTCTGTATATCAAGTTAAAACTCTTAAAATTGATTATAATTTCTTTTAAAGACTTGAAGTCTTAGAAATTTTCTGTATAAGTAAATTTCCTATATAGAAATATCTATTTTATATACATTATCTTTTACTATAAACAAAATCTTCCTGTAGCACTTCTTTCATATATTAATTCAAAGAAGGATAATATGGAGGTTTTAAAGTATTCAACCATTTGGACCAGTTGTTTTTCAGTGTCCAGCTGTGCTTCTCTCCATTCATGAGAGTTCTCTGTTTTTACCTCATGAATTATGTGTTAGAGGATAACTTGAATGGAGGACCTTGAAAGGGCATCTCTCTTCATACATTGTCATATAGTCTCTTTAAAAAGTTGCTGCCCCTTCCATTTTTCTGGAGACCATTGTGATGAAAGCCACACTATTCTCGTGAGCTAAATAAGAATAATCACTGCCAAAACCATCTGCCACGGCTCTTTAAAATGCCTGAGAACAAGGTAGTCTGATTCAGCGATAAGCGCAGTGAAGACACTTACTCTTTTGTGTTAATTCCTAACCTTCATTCCAGTGTGGGGCTAGACCTGGGTAAGTTCAGTGCTGATTTCCAAGTATGTGGGAGATAGGCAGTAGGTTGTAAGGAATAGCTTCATTATTACTGTGGGCTATCTCAGAAACCATTGCAAATTCTCCACCCAGTAGGAAACAAGAGACTGTTCACTGTCTTACTGGAGAACCCATTACTTAAGTTTATAAGAGGTCTGAAGACTGTGAAAATAATGACCAAATAATAATAGTATTATAATAGCAACTTAATAGTATTTACATTTAACTACGTAAGGCTTAGGGTTTTGTCTTCAATTTCATTCTTCTTAAAATATGTGAAAGAACTGCTGTGGTATATATAAATATTATGGTTCGTGTGTACATCACAGGATAGAAAAAGTAGAGGAGCTTAAGATGAATCTTTGACCTTTGTTGTTTCCTTATGCCCGGAATGATCAAAAGCATATTCCATTGGTAGTATTTTACTAACATAAGTTGAAATAAACTGTTATTAGCCAACGTAACCCCAAAACTAATGAACCTAATCATTATGAACTACACTACTGTGCCAAAAAAGGAAGAAAGTGTCCCTTTCTCTTCTGCAGGCAGAAGAGATTCCAGATTCCAGGCAGTAAAGCCTTAGGCTTTGTAGAATAGCAAAAAGCAATTAGGTATCAGTTTAAAATGGAAATGTAATTCGGCTAGGCAGTGAGGAGCAGAAGGAAATAATGTCTCCTGTGTGTAGGAGGCAGTAGAATTGAAGGATTTCCTAGAAGGACCATTTCCAGTACTCAAGACACCCACCTCCCTTATTAATAGTTTTATAAATTTCTCTACTAAATATAACTCCATAAATGCAGGTTATGTATTAAGTTCCCAAAGAAGGAAAGTCATTCTGTAGTCATTTTTTACTATAGTTGATCACAACATTGAGTCACTCAAAATATTTTTCTTCTTTTTAAACAAATTTATTTGTTTATGTATATGAATATGCTGTAGCTGTCTTCATACACACCAGAAGGATGGTTTCAGATCCCATTACAGATGGTTGTGAGCCACTATGTGGTTTCTAGGAATTGAACTGAGGACCTCTGGAAGAGCAGTTAGTGCTCTTAGCCACTGAGCCTTCTCTCCACCCAAGATTTCTTCTTTTTAATTGATTCTTTTTACCTCATATTTTACCTCTTAAACATAATTCTATTTTGTGTTCTGATAAAATCTTTCTAATGATTGTGTCTTCAAATAAAATGAAGGCAAAAGGTCAGGGACACAGACATGAAGCTGAGCCTATGTGACACTCCCCCTCCCCCACCCCACCCCCATTTGTAAAGTTAATTATTTACTCATACACAGTTCCCGGAATCCCTGCTCAGAAACTGCCTGTTTCCCATCTGCCTCTGCAGCCGGTCTGAACAGAAGTGCTGCTTAGTACAGCTTTGTTTCTCTTCTGTCCTTTGATGCTTTCTGGTGATTGTTTATGATTGTTGTTTGCATTGCTCTGAGTTTCGGTTTTGGTGAAAAGTAACTCAAACCCTTTTACACCTGAGCAATACGGGGGAAGAGTTGTGTCTCTGTGCCCTGTTCTGGTCATGGCTCTACACTCAATATGAATTCTCTCCTGCTGCCTGAGATCTTCAAGGGCTAGGGGTGTACCAAAATTTCCGTTTTCCTGTGACCATGGTCAGCTTGTGTTCAGAAGCCTTCATCAGTACCATTTATATTCTGTACATACTTGATTAGAGAAACCTAACTGAATCAAAGATCAGAATTCACTTGGACTTCGTCTTCTCTGGTGCATTCTTTCTCCCACCCAGACTTGGGTATTGAGTTGAATCAGAAGCACTGAACTTAAAGGTGAGGAGGAGATCTGCCATTGCCTTGACTCAGGATGGCACAGTTTTTTATTCATGGATCCATAGCTTTTTATAGGTAATGAGTTGCATGCTGGAGAAATTAGATTTTACAGCCTTTTTCTTTGAAGAACTACCTGCTTCTGCTTGCTCTTTTTCATGCCTGATCTTAGAAAGTAAGCAATTTGAGCCACCAGGGGCAGGCATTGTCATTCAGTTTAGAGGTCTTTGCTGGGTGGGGCAACAGTTAGACAAATGGCTGTGACATCTTAAGCTCAGTTTGAAAGGCTGTGGAATCCACTGTCCCTGCTTACTACTTTAGCTATCTGAAGACTTGAAGTAGTGCTACTTTTTTCCCTGAAATACTTCAAATGAGATTATATAACTGATTTGACTTTTGAGTCAGATAGTAGAGCTAAGATCTTTGGTTCCCTGCTTAAGTAGTTTTCCTTTTTCAAGAACACCTGGAATACTAAATGTTAAGTAAATACATGAAATGGGATTTATAAAGAGGAATGTGTGCTGTGGTGAGCATAGGAAGAGCCACAAAGAACACCCACCTGTGTGAAAACAGGCATACATACATATATACATACACATCCTACATATATACACATATATTATGTATATTAACAAATATCCTGAAGTTTCTTTGGGAGCCTTTTACCACACTTGAAAGTCAATGAAATGTTCCCATACTTCCCTGCAGTGGTAAACACTACATTATTTTACTTATAACTGTTCACCTGGCTATAACTGCTAACATTTTTAAAATATGCCATTAGTATTCTAGTTTTATTTCTTCCATTCCTTTATGAAAATAATATTCAGTAAATGGTTGATGATCATTTGTAGGTAGATTAGCAAAAAGGGCAACCCTGTCCCATTATAGTCTGTGCCATTCTCCTAGCCCAAAGGAATCCCAGGAGCTGGTGTCATTAAGAGAAAACTAATGTCCCTTCAGCAGTATTTGCAAGCCCATGCAGACCTTCCATGCCTCAGTGGAACTTCTTGAGGCTGGCCTTGATAACACTGCTTTATTTTGCTCACTTTGTTTCTCAAGTGTTAAGGCATTTAAAAGCAGAAGCCAGGTTTTCATATAGGTCTCCTTAGGAGAAAAATCCAACCAATCATATCACCAGCCTTCCTCCCTTCCCCAGAAGCACAACTTACAGTGAATAGCTGCAAATTTTATTTGACAGTGAAATTTTAATTAAATATTGAGCTTGGGAAGTCTGACTTTCTTGTTGCTCTAACGTGCTGTGACTTAGGACAGCTTCCCAGTAAGTTTCTCAGAAGGTGTAATATTGTGACATTTAAATGTAGACTTTATGTCTTCATCTATGTTAAAGCTGAATAAAAGGTTTGAGGTTCTGTGAGTTAGCCTCAGTCTTATTGATACTTATATTACATTTTCTCAGATAGCTTAAAAAAAAAAAAGACATTTGAAAATTCTAACACCCAGTACATATCTGTAAGAAAAAGACAAGGTGAGAATGTGTGTTCCATAAGAGGCCATGTAGTCTATGCAGAGAAGCTCCCAACATAGAGTCATGTACCATCAAAATGGCAAAATTATGAAAAACGGAAAATACCACATGCTGCTTAGAATCTAGACTGAAGAAAGAGATCGTACATATAGCTGTTGAATGTATAGACAGGGGCATTAACTTTGGAGACACTTTGAAAGGTTCAATTGAACAGTGCTCTGTGACCCAACAATCCTGAACAGAAGCATAGTACAGAAATGGTCCCTGAGGAACCTGTACAAAACTGTACTGCTTTTGATAGGTAAAAATCAGAAACTACCCAAATATCCATCAATAGCAGAATAGACAAATTTTGATTTCTTTACATAGTGGAATTCTATACAAAAGTGAAAATGAACAATCTCTACTTTATACAATAGAAAATAACGTGGAGAGGGCTGTATAAAGCCTCAGAGGCCGACCTCTGCTTGTTGGGCATCGTCTGTTCTTTTGCCACTGTGCTTCATAGTTCTGGCATGTTGGCCTCTAAGCTTCCCAGTGGTTTTCTTGTCTCTACCTGTTATTTCACCATAGGGGTGTTGGGAGTATATATGTGTTCTGCTGCCTGTGACTTTTACCTGCTGAGCCATCTCTCTGGATCCTATATTTATTTTATATTGTCATATAATCATATACTGCCAGCTTAGCAAGTTGCAATACCTATTTTACCTTTATTATTTTCCAGACTAGCAGATAGAGTCTAGCTTATTCTCTTCTGAGAAGATTACAAGGCCAGACTAAAAAGTAGACTAACTTGTGTTCCCAAGCTACATGCTCATTCTTCTTCAGTTCCTTGCAGCCTGTTGGATATATAGGATTGAGATCTATGGCCATTTTTTGCTGGCTGTTGGGAAAGGGTTATTATTATGAGCTCCTGAAGACTACCTTTGTGTTCTGTTCTCATACCTGCATCACAATCTGGCAACTTATTTCTTTAAAGCCATCAAAATATCTTACTATATTGAGCTGTCATGGAGCAGAGAATGTAACATCTATAATCTGAATAGTAACTATACCGTTACTTTCACCGTGTAACGAGTCATTATGGCTTGCATTTGTGTTTCTCTGATAGTGGTGTTGCTGGCTATTATTTGAACACCGATTGGCCTTTCCTCCCCTCTTTGTGTGTTAGCCCCTGTGTAGCCATGTGTGTGCAGAGATGCATGTACCCATGAGTGCATATGTAGAAACCAGAAGTTGACATTGGGTATTTTCCTGCATCATACTTTCTTACCTTCAGTTTCTGTGTGGATTAAGCATGTCTGCTTATGTGCCTGAACATATGAAGGCTAGAGTTGAACATCAGTATCTTTCTTTGCTATCGTTCCCTTTGTTTGTGCCAGAGATCTCTCCCTGAACCTGGAGCTCACCTTTTTACCTAGCTGGTGAACAAATCTTGACCTGCCTGTATGTCTTTATAGTACTAAGATTGCAGGGTGGGCTGCTGTGCCCATCTTTTTCCATGCGTGCTGGATCAGAACTCAGGTCCTAATGCTCGTACAGCAACTCAGCCCATCCCCCCAGCCCTAAAACCATATACTAGGTTTCCTCCTCTAATTTGCTATGTATTTTTAATTTAAATATGCCACTTACAACAATGGTAAACATAGACACTTGTTTCCGTCTTTGATGTTGACAATGGAAATTTTATGAAACATAGCAAAAAAAAAAAAAAAGCCTCCTTACATGCCTAAAAATCAACATCCTTACTAGACATGGAAAATCATTTATCTGTTCATTTATGAAACACAACCATACATGTAACTGACTATATTTAGTGGTAATGATTTGTGAAATTCCATGTGTAAGAAGCGTGTAAAAACAATGAAACTTTAAATTCAATTTGACTTTTATTATTTTACATTAGAAAGTAGATGTTCTGGCTGCTTATTATTTGCAACTTTAGTCAAATCAATAAGCAAGCAAAATACTTTAATTCACAAATAATAACTACTCACCTTTTCTGTTTATACTTCATCCAAATAGCTATTTTAAAAATGCTATTTTAAAATAGCATCCAAATGCTATTTTAAAAAACCCTCTATTATAGAATGTATATAGATTTTCATCTCTGGAGTGGCACACCTCCTGACTCCTCTTCACTAGGCAGTCTGATTTCATCATGTAAAGCTTGGCTTTCCTGTTTACAAGTGAAGAAATGTTGAATCATCCTCATGCATTATCATAAGGAGTAATGAGGTTAAACATGTAAATGAACATCTGACCTATTTACTTTTAGTGACACAATTACTTCAAATACTGTTTGGTCTAGCAATAGTTACAGGAGATAGTATCCTACTTATTTTCAATTTTGTAATAGTCATAATTATGTAGATACTCCTGTTTACCTATTTACATACTCAGTAAATATTAAGAAGCTACTATTCATTTTATATTGGATGATAAATCTTTACATCAAGAATTATACATTGTTTGAGTAATTGATTAAGTTTACTTTTATTTTAGGGAAAAATTTTTAAATTATATATTAGCCACTTTCTATGGTGTTTTGGAGAAGAGTTTTCTGTTAATTAACTATAGTTTTAACTTTTCTTCTTCAAAGTGTAGCTTAAAAGAATCTGATCACCTTCAGTCTGAGACTTAAATAATCAGTCAGCTTCCTTAAATCAAATTAGCCTTTAGTTTTATGAAGAGAGGTTTTTTTTTTTTTTAAGTAATTATGTTACTTTTTTTACCATTTTGTTTCCTTCTATTTAAAGTCATATCAGGGAAGGATATCAGAGCATCCTCTGTGTATGTGCTAAGTATCTGATGGCACCCTCCTGTGGTTACTAATATCCTGTCCTTCCTTTGGCTTTGCTTTCTGAATCCAAGTAAGTCAAAGTTCATCTTAGCTTCATTAATTTCATCAGGTCTAAATACAGAAGGAAACTGTGGATCAAGTGAAAGCAGTGAGAGACCGACCCTTGGGAATGCGTGACATACATACAAAGGGCTTGAGGGCTGGGGTGCATGGGTAGAGTGAACTAACTCCTACAATTTCTCCTGGAACCATCACACTCATGTGCATGTATATACACACACAAACCAAAGCAAATAAATAAAAACTTTAAAAGTCTCTTCAAAAGCATTTTAAAATTTACAGTTTTGCATTCAGTTTAAGCTTAGAGGAAGAGTTTTGTACCTAGCCAAAGCAGTAACAAAATGGAAGTACAGCCACCATCTTTTAGTCAGCTGTCTTGGAGACGGTTACTCTCGTAGCTCTCTATCATAAGGGTGCACATGTCAGTATATTCAGAAGTCCCTCAAAATTTGAGACATTATTTACATGCACACACATACACACACACATATGTATATATATGCATACACATTATACCTTAGCTTATACTGTATTCTGATAATCGGATTTTATGAGTATAGGTTTGTATGTATTTCTTGTTCACTATGCAATGCCGGGTGCCTGCAGAAGCCAGAAGAGGGCACAATATTCTCTGGGACTAGAGTTAAAAACAGTTATGAGCCTCCATGTGGTAGACAATTGAACCTGGGTCCTCTGGAAGAGCAGCCTGTGCTCTTAATTGCTGAGCTATCTTTCCATTTGTTTTTCAAACAAAAGTCTATGATACAAAGTAAAATTCAGATGGTGGATCATACACATAGTGACATCTTTAATTTTATTCTTAAAATACCAAGGAATGCTGTTGTTAAATTTCATAAATTTGATTAGTTATGTTTGAGAGATTTTTCTTTGTTTAAGAAACTTAGTTTATGGCTAAGGACATAATGCCTGTAACTTTATAAATGATTTCAAAATGCACATATACAATACATACACAGAAACTGATGGAGTAAAGGTGGAAGCATCTGGTGAGTCTAGAAAAGGGGTTTTATTACACTATTCTTGTGCTTTATCATTAAATGTGAATCTACATAAAAATACAGGGGAAGTAGTTCTACTGCTTTGTCAACTTAGATGTTGCTTTAGAAAAAATGATCTGCCTTATATTACCTGCCACCATTCATTATTATTTAGTATTAGCCTTTGCCCATGTGCAAGAATAATACAAAAGGAAAAAAATGAGTAAGAGGTTTTAGTTTCATCAAGAAGAATGAATCCAAAAACATTTAGGAGGAAACATAAAGTGATTGTTAAATTGGAAGATAAAGTTTAATAAAAATAAAGATTATATATAAAACATCTTATTTTGGTATTCTATTAAAATACAGGCCTCCACATAAAACCTTAAGTACAGGTTTTCATGACATCATTGTTTGTAATATTGGTAAGTGTAAATAACCCAAATATAAATGAGTAGAAAGTAATACAGTACTATGCTTGCAAAGTATGGATGAACTCAAGCATAAGAAAACAAGCACCGAGACTTATCTAAGAAGTCCAAGCTAGGCTATTTCAGAGAGACAGAGCGTAGTAATGATAGGAGGTCAGGAGTTGGAGGAAGAGAACATAGCAACTGAGGGCTGTAGAGGTTCTTTTGGAGGCAGCAAAAAATGTTCTGGAGTTAAGTAATAGTGAGGGTTGCACAACTTTTTGATTGCTCTAAAAATACTTTAAGGCTGAGGGAATTAGTGCTAAATAGGTTTAGTCTAAGGCACTGGGTTCAGTGCCTAGCACCAAAACAAAATAACAGTTTACCTTGAGACAAATAATTGAGATGGTATGTGAATTGTATTTCATAACTGCTGTCACAACAGAAGAGCCTTATGTAGCCCAGCTACCCCCAACTTTTTCCTTTAACTAAGGCCAAGTGCCAATGACTTGAAATTTTACATGGTGTAGGATCCAGTGCCTTCATGGACCTGACCACCTTTCATCTTTGTCCTCTTTCCAGTCTAGCTGTGCTATGTTCTTGCTGTTCCTGCTTCTAAGCTTAACTGCTTCTTCCTTCTTCCTGAGAGCCACTACTTTCATTCTGTTGCCACTTGGTGGTGTGGCTGACTAACTGCTACCTGCTGTAAAATTAAACAACTCACTTCTTTGTTTTCTTTTTTGTGCTACTTACTATCAAATACAGTATTCACTTTGCTTTTTAATCTTGCCTGTTATTTACTACTTTAACAAACACTCTAAGCCCCTTAGGGCCAGAGATTTTGACTGTCTTGTTTGCAGCTGTCTCTATCTCGGGGCTTAAAATAGTGTTTGGCTTATATCAGCATTAATGTAGAATGAATCTAAACATGTAAGTACAGGCAGCTGTGATGAAATTTGGGAATATCAAGTAATTGAGGGAACGGTGTCTTTGGGTAAGTTTTATTTTCTTATTTTCAAGGACAAAGGATGAATGAAATCATACTTAAGTTATGATGGTTAATGGGGGGAAACCAGTGTGGTACTTTATATATTGATATGGTCTTAGCAGAGCAATTCACTTTTGTTCACTCAGTTTATAGGAAAGATTTATAGAGCAGAATTGTTTTGCTGATATTGTAAGTCTATAATTTGCTCATGTAAATAAGATATAACTTAAGTAGGTTTTATTTTGTTAACATGAAAACTAATGTCAAGGAACTTTACAGAAATATGTGAAAGTATTTAATATCTTTTATACTAGAAATACAATCTCACCTTCAATAATATGCCTTTCAGCAAACATGCATGACATCTATGTGTTAGACATTAATTTTTTAGTTAATAGAATAGGTTTTGCTTTCTAAAAGCATGAGGTGTAATGGGGAAAACCACTATGTAAACAAGTACTGTGCAGTAAAAGGAGCACTTACAGTGAAAATACAATGCAGAACCTAGAAATGCTACTGTTAGGTGTAGGAAGAGTCTGAAGTGATGATTTCAGCTGACTCTCAGTGGTCAGCTTGATTTGACACAGACACAGACACTGGCACGCGCACACACACACACACACACACACACACACACACACACGCAGACATGCACGCGCCCTTTCTTTCTTCCAAAGAAAGACAGCTATTGACTGGAAGCCCAGAATTGCCCCCAAGTTCCAACCACCAGCTCGGATTCTTATGAAGCGGACTTGTAATATCCTTAATGTTGCTGTTGGCAGTCTGTTACAGATTCCATTATTGTCGATCAATGCAGTCGCCATGTGAGGTGGGGGGAGGAATGGAGGAGGAGAAGAAAAGGAGAGATGAGAGCTTCCTATTCACGGATTTATCAACCTGCCTTTGCTCACAGGAAATCCTCCTGGAGGGGGCTGGGATGCTGCTGAAACAGCCACGGCAGGAAGGGGCTAGGGAGCTGCAATTCTGACTGAAAGGAAATTTGAAAACCTTTCTTTTCAGAACAACAACAAAAAATGCTGAGTTTGTTTTTGTATCTTTGTTTTTGTTTGATGATGTGCTTTACCTAGCTGATTAGCTATTGTGCTGTCTGGTTATCGAAGCTGTTTTCAGTGTAGGACACCCCTCTCCTTTTATTTTCTTTGAGTGTCTTTATTCTTTATTTCCCCATGCTTTCTCCTGTCATTAAACACACAGCATTATTCAATTTTATTCTGGCTTTCTCTTTCAGGCTAAAGCTGAACAAAAAAGAGAGAACAAATCTCTTTCCTCTATCCTACCACCCTCTTTTAACCCTTTCTATTCCCTGCATCGTTCTATCCCTACTGTTGTGTTAGATTGATGTAACAGAGACAGAATTCAGAGTGGAGGGAGGATCTCATTTTCTTTGATCATTATAGCCTAACCTACATTTTTAGTATTTGACCCTGCCACCTCCAAGAATTTAGGCTACCATTTCTTCCCACTTCATCATTCAGTGATTGTATTCTGTATGGAAAAGTTTGCTGGCTGGAGAATGAGTCTCCTTTCCCCTGGTGATGTGTCGGAGTGGTTGGATAGTAGCACCGAAGAGGAGAAGAGCCTTCTGTCATTTCTGGGTAAGGTAGGGCTTTCTTGTTCTTATAACCCTTTGTTGTCCAAAGTTTTTGTACTTTGGAAACAACACCCCAAATTTTCTAAATCTAACTTTGTATTTTTAAAAAAGAAAGAAGTGAAAAAAATGTGTTTGAGTTGTGTGTGTTTCAAGTTTTTTGTTGTTGTTGTTGTTGCCTGTAGACATATCCTGCCCACATTGGGTACAAGAATAAGGGACAATTTGTTTTGATTTAACAAAGAGTGGTAGCTCTATACAAAGCTCATCATGTCATCTCGCCTTCTGTTCACGTGTGTAGATAACTTCTAATAGCCAAAATATACTATTAATTTACACTGCTCTCAGTACAGTAACAGTGAAGCTTGCCATCTGAGAGGGAGGAAAATGCTTTGTGTGTGTGTGTATGAAAAACCTTGAAGTAGCTTTTATGCAAAGTGTACTTGTAGTGATCATAAAGGATTTATTCTGAGCATATAAAATTGGTTACATGGAACAGAAATTACTTTAACTTTGTACTTATAGATGCTTTTTAATAAATTTCTAAATGGCAGTTATTGGTCTTGGAGTTGTAGATACAATAGATAACTAGAAAAGTTAGGTTATAAATCTTTACTTCATGTACCTATTACTTCTGGTTATTATGATTGCCATCAAATGTATCATTTTTATTAATTTTATTCATATCATGTTTGTGTACATATTAGTTTATTATTACTTTATTATAAATGAGAGAAATCCTTGTCTTCCAGGTAATTCTTTATAAGTATCATTTTAAGACCTATAAGTAGTCTAATGCCAGTTCCAAAAATACCTCTACTTACACATCTGTCATAATTAGGATAAGTTTCCTTTGTTTTATTTGATTCAATTTGATTTCCCAACCTTAGCCTTCTATAGTTACTTCCTTTTTTCCTGCAGTTGAGAAATAAAGGGGTTATCCAAATCCAGTCTTTTCCAGTTCTCCCATCAGGTAGACATATTTAGACGTTTATCCTACTCTTTGTTTGACATGGTCTTATTAGGTTAAATATTTGTGTAACTATAAAATGATGCGTACCTCCTACCATTTGGTGTCTTTGGAGTCTGGTCTGTCTCTACTTGTTTCCTATTCATTGCCCCAATACATGCACTTACATAATGGGACACATAAGTTCAGGGAACAAATACAGAGATCCTTCAGCAAACCAACAAAGTGGACCCAGTGCATCATAGGAAAAAAAAAAAACAGACATTTTAAAATATTGTTTCCTTGCTGTTTAATACATTTATAAATCCTGGTTATCAAGCCTAGGATCTCAATTGTTCAGTTTCTCTCATTCTTCTCTCTTTCCCTCTTCCACTCCCTCTCTCCTCTTCTTCCCCTTTTTCTTTGTCTTTATCTTACTATACCTAAAAAGGTTAAATCTGATGTTTAAATAATAATTTTAAAACAATACTACAATGTTACCCCTTGCCCACCCTTGCTCCTGTCCTCTGATTAAGGGAGCTATTTTTCTGTAATTCATGTTTGACAACAAGTAGAGGTGATAAGGACAAGGATACTACAGCTTACTTAAAGGGAAATGTATATCTGTATACATCATTGAATTGACTTCTGCATAGAAAATGTTCAGTTGTCTACCTCTTTTTAATGAAAGGAAAGTTTAGCATGTATAATAAACACATTTTTGTTTGAATGCCATAAGAAAAAAATGCTTACTTGCTGAGTGAGTATACAGACATGAATCCCATGCTTTGCTCTGCAGCACTGAGTCCTGATGTAAGGACATCGTGGGGTGGGAATTGATTTGGTGTTTTGAGATAGAGATTCACTCTATAGCATTGACTGGCTTGGAACCCACTGTGTAGCCCAGGTTGACCTCTAACAGAGTACTCTTTCAGCCTCCCAAATGTAGGATTATAGGTGTGAAGCACCACATGCAGCTAGTAAATCTTAGCTTTAGGATTAGAGCTCTTCCCTGAGTGTAGATGGCTAGCATCCCCATTTGTGAATAATAAAGTATTTACTGAACTCTTTGAGAAGAACTAAGAGCAAAAATTTCAGGTACAGCCAGGCAGTGGTGGCACACGCCTTTAATCCCAGCACTTGGGAGGCAGAGGCAGGCAGATTTCTGAGTTCGAGGCCAGCCTGGTCTACTGAGTGAGTTCCAGGACAGCTGGAGCTACACAGAGAAACCCTGTCTCGAAAAAACAAAAACAAAACAAAACAAAACAAAAAAATTTCAGGTACAGCTTGTACTGAGTTGAGGATTGAATAAAACCTTTGTCATTTGCTAACATAGTTGCCATTCATGAAAACATACTATGCCCAATGAAGATGCCAAGGAAAAGAAACAAATACTTGAATCTGCTTTTAAGGTAATAAAGGATGAAAGAAATCAAGTCTGTGTCAGAGAGCCTTTCAAAATATGATTTTTTTCCTACAGATTTCAAATAAAATTTCTGTCCAGAAAAGATTCAAGAGAAATTATTCATGCTGTTAGACTCTAGTATGTCACTTTTAAACACTAATGTTCAGATATGCTTATTAATTTGACACACTGCTAAATTGATAAAACTTCATAAAATTACATTTGTTCATTATTTATTCAAAACTCCATGGTTTTCATTTCACCTATCAGACGAAGTTAAAATCCCTACTGTGAAACTTTGGTATTTCTCCCTGACATTCCACTGCTCATTTCAGTGGGACCTCAAATTCTGTAGGCCTACTAAGTCCTCTGACTTTCTATTGGCCAGATGCTTTACTCTGTACATGCTCCGCTTCTCCCCGCAGCAGAGGTCAAAGACATAGTTTTCACGACACCGTTAGGGACTGCATTTAGACACCAAGAACTAAAGATAAGAATGCTCAAGAAACAGAGTGTTGCTAGGAAGTAAATATGAATTCTGAAGAAGTTAAATGAGAACAATGATTACTCAAGACAACTATGGCCAAAAAAAGGCAGTACCTAGTTGTGAAATTATTCAGGTGAAAATTGCTTTGGGCCTTTGAAGAGGCCCAAATGGAGAGGATTTAATATGAATCTCAAAAGGATTAAATAGATACTTATTAAAAACAGTAGATTTTCCTTGTATGAAGACTGTGTCATGCAGAATATTAAATTATATTCAGTTCCAATGGATAAACTGACTTAAAAGGAAGGGGTTTGTGTAGAGAAGTAATGAAGGATACTTAAGAGTATTCAGGGCTTACCGGAAAACTTGGCGTAGCAGACTAACGAGTGACTGACAGTGTTATCCTGAAAGTTGTTGAAAAGAATTAAAAATACTTGAGAGAAAAAAGTTATACATTCAAAAATGTTTTCTTTTTTAGATGGGAACTCATGTAGCCTAGGTTAGTCTTACGCCAATGATCTTCCTGCCATTAGCTCTCAGGCACTGGATTTTAATGTGCCTGAGTACTACCATGCCTAGGTCAAAATAAACTTTTAAGAAGAAATAGATCAGCTGGGCGTGGTGGCGCATGCCTGTAATCCCAGCACTTGGGAGGCAGAGGCAGGCGGATTTCTGAGTTCGAGGCCAGCCTGGTCTATAGAGTGAGTTCCAGGACAGCCAGGACTATACAGAGAAACCCTGTCTCGAAAAACCAAAGAAAAAAAAGAAAAAGAAAAAAAAAGAAAAAGAAGAAATAGATCATGTGTCCTTATTGCATACCAGGGAATCCTCTGGGTATATGACCAGGAGTGGTAGAGCAGGGTCCTCCGGAAGTGTCATGCCCAGTTTTCTGAGGAACCTCCAGACTGATTTCCAGAGTGGTTGTACCAGCTTGCAACCCCACCAGCAGTGGAGGAGTGTTCCTCTTTCTCCACATCCTTGCCAACACCTGTTGTCTTCTGAGGGTTCTTTTTTTTTTTCTATATATATATATATATATTCTTTGTTTACATTCCAGATGCTTTCCTCTTTCCCAGTTCCCCCCTCCCCATATAAGTCCCAGAAGCTGGAAAGAACCCAGATGTCCCTCAATGGAGGAATGGATACAGAAAATGTGGTATATTTACACAATGGAATACTACTCAGCAATTAAAAACAATAAATTCATGAAATTCTTAGGCAAATGGTTGGGAACTGGAAAATATAATCCTAAGTGAGGTAACTCATTCACAAAAGAACACACATGGAATGCAATCACTGATAAGTGGATGTTAGCCCAGAAGCTCTGAATGCCCAAGACACAATTACATATCAAATGATTCCCAAGAAGAAGGAAGGAGAGGGCCCTGGTCCTGGAAAAGCTTGATGCAGCATTGTAGGGGAGTGCCAGGACAGAGAAATGGGAGGGGGTTGATTGGGGAATGGGTGGAGGGAAGAGGGCTTATGGGACTTATGGGGAGGGGGGAACCGGGAAAGGGGAAATCATTTGGAATGTAAACAAAGAATATAGAAAATAATCAAAAGAAAAATTAGTCACTGAAAAAAAATGAAATAGATCTAAAACTAGTACTATGGAAAAAAAAAAAGAGTAAAAACAGTTAAACCAATGTAAATACTTTTACAGTAAGCCAGTATGCAGTGTTTCTGTTCTGATATTTAGCCCTCATACTGTAATTATTGTTTTGATTACTTATCATTAAAATTAGATTATGAAGAGCTAAAGAGATGTCTCAGCAGTTAGAGCACTTACTGTTCTTGCAGAGGACCTGAGTTCGATTTCCAGTGCCCTTATAGTGGTTCACACATCTGTAACCAGATGATCAGATGCCCTTACTCGGCCTCCATGGGAACCAAGTATACACCTATACATACATGCAGGAAAAGCACTCACAATAAAATAAAATGAGTAACTCTAATAAAATCTTTTTAGAAAGTAGATTACAAAAGCCCCTAATAGAATTTTTAAAATATGTATTATTAGTGTATGAGGATCTATATGTATATGCACCTATATAAGGCAGAAAAAGTTTCAGGAATTGATTTGCTCCATTGGAGTGTTGAGGTTACAGATGTGTGCCACTCCGTCTCACTTTTTGGCCTTTTTGGAAAAAGGTGCCTCTAATAGTCAAACTCAGGTCATTAGGTGTACAGTCTTTACCTGCTCAACTATCTCACCTGCCTATAAATGGCTCTAGAAAGAAGATTCAATCACCTTTTTCTTCCCACCAACTTATAAACTTAAATCCAGCTGAATATTTGCAAAGCTTAAAAGCAGAGATGAAAAAGTGGAGAGCTATTATATTATGTCAGCAAAACAGGTGGAAAATCAGAGGTACACATACAAACATGCAGGCACCCATAAATAAATACACAATAAATAAAAATATTTTTTATTAAAAGAAAAAGGAGCGGGCGGTGGTGGCACACGCCTGTAATCCCAGCACTCTGGGAGGCAGAGGCAGGCGGATTTCTGAGTTCAAGGACAGCCAGGGCTATACAGAGAAACCCTGTCAAAAAAAAAAAAAAAAAAAAAAAAGGGAGAAAGGAAACTCACCTTTTTCAAATGTGGGGTATATAGTTCAAAGTTTTGGGCAAAAGGTCATTGATTTTTCAGCAGATGAGAGTAGCTGAGAGAACATCTTTTGTGGGCTTATGGCTGAGGATCCAGTTAAAGCTCAGGATTAATGTTTTGGCAGTGGAAACCAGAAACCCACAATGCATGCAGAAATTCAATAACAGGAAATGAGAGAAATGAGGAGATGACAACTCTTATTCTCCGTTTGGAGCATTTGTTACACCCCGACATGTGTTTCAGTTAGTTTGTACCTGTGTATACTGTGTAATATCTAATACTCTCTGGCTTCCAATAGGATGAGGGTCTTTTCTTAGTACAGCACCAAAGTACAGCGCTGTCTCAAGACAGCACTGAAGATAAGTTTAATAAAATGTTTTGACTGAACCAATATCGTCTAAAATTGTTGAAATTGCTTGTGTTAGATAATCCATTTTCCTCTCTTATTTTTCTGTTGTTTTATAATTTCTACAATATCAGCATTCTGGAGACTGAGGCAGGAAGATAACAGATTTGAAGCCAGGATGGCTATATATTGAGACTGTCTAAAAAAAATAATAACAATAAATCAAACAAAACAAAACAAAACCTGTGGGATTTCGCTGATATTGTAAGTTCAGCCTATTGTAATGTTATACCTAGTTGTAATACAGCCTGTTATATTGGGATAAAAGATTAAAAAATTAATTAGCTAAGTGTTTAATTCACTATTTTAGGGGGAAAAAAACCCAAATCACTCCAAAGAAAGTTTTAAAGAAGATATAATGAAGATGAGACAGATAATAATGAACTGGAAAATGCAAATATATAAGGTAGAATCAGTAAAGCCAAGAATTATCTTAAAATTCTAAAGAAAATAGATTAAAGTGACAAAATTTGATCAAAATAGGAGGTACAAACAGTCAAAACTGAAGAAGGAGCTATTACAGAAAATTAAAGACTTAATTAAAAGTTGGAGATTATGGGCTGGAAAGATGGCTCAGTGGTGGTTAAGAGCAAAAATAATTGTGAGCTCTTGTTAAAGTTCTTTGTGTTCTATTCAGCTCTGTAGAGCACCTGAGTCCAGTTTAGCACCAGTGTCTGGGTGCTCACAGTCACCTATAATTTCAGCTCCAGGGATCTTACATCACTGTCCTCCGTGAGCACCTATTCTCAGGTATACACACTCATATACAGATACATATACATACACATAATTAAAAACAAAATTTTTTTCAGCTGGAGAATATCATAAAAAACTTTACAAGTATATATTTGAAAATGTAGACAACCAACAACATCTGTGAACTATGCATGTTGATTGAATCGTATTGTACCTCACTGGTTGGGATTTTTAATCTCTGGTTTAGGGAATTTGTTTGAGGAAGGGGAGTAAGGGGAACAAATGTTCTTTCCAAAAAGTTCCTGATGAGATGAGTAACTATAAAACTAAAATTAAAAAAAAAAAAAAAAACTGGGCAGATATCTATAGAAAATGAAATTTGAATTAGAAACTATCAAAAATTAAACATGATTAACATATTTACATGTACTTAATAAACTTTGGGACTTTGTGGATTTTTAAATGAATGGTATATACATCCCAGAGCCTTCAAAGATCTTATATTTGACCTTCCATGAAGCTTATTCATCAAAATCTCAATTATACCTGATCATTCAAGTTAATGAATGCGAAAGCTGATTGTTAGACTTGTCCAGATAGTAAAATCAATTCCATTTTAGATTGGGAAAGCTAAAAATTGAAGTTAATTCCATTTGGAAAGCTGAAAATTTACCTTTTATTTTTATAGTAAGATGATAGTCCTGTGCAATTCAACTGAATAAAATCCTAAGTATATATGCCTATTAAAGAGGTTAAGGGATATCTAGACTCAGTATTTGTAACTATTTTTAGTTCTTTAGTTAAAAGTTACTTACTTATCATCTTTTATTCTATTTTAATAAAAGCAATTATGGATAGAAATAAAAACATTATAAGAAATACTTAAAATTGATGTGACTACTCATTTTGTTTGTAATGTAGAACAGACCACTACTGAAACTGGGAGTGTAAAACCTCAGCTGCAGAACACTAGTGTAGCTGGCAGTATGTTTAGCTCAATGGGGGAAAACTCGAGAACATATAATCAAGCAGTATGAACTTAGAGATGTATGTGAAGTAGGTGGACTTACCTTTATAGAAGTGGCTGAACTGAAGGTCACCTACAATTTGATAAAAGGGTAAATACTCCCTTTTTTCCTTTTTTTATTGGATATATTCTTTATTTACATTTCAGATGTTATCCCCTTTTCCTGTTCCCTCCCACCCCCAGAAATCCTCTATATTATCCCCCATCCCCCTGCTTCTATGAGGGGTATTTCCCCACCCACCTACCCACCCACTCCCACCTCCACGCCCTCGAATCCCCTACACTGGTGCATCGAGCCTTCACAGGACCAAGGGCCTCACTTCCCATTGATGCCCACAAGGCCTTCTTCTGCTACGTATTTGGCTGGAGCCATGGAGCTCTGGGGCATCTGGTTAGTTGATATTCTTGTTCTCCCTATGGGGTTGTAAACCCTTCACCTCCTTCAGTCCTTTCTCTAACTCCTCCATTGGGGTCCCCGTGCTCAGTCCAATGGATGGCTGAGAGCATCTACCTCTGTATTTGTCAGGCTCTGGTAGAACCTCTCAAGAGACAGCTATATCAGACTCCCGTCAGCATGCACTTCTTGGCATCCACAATAGTGTCTGGGTTTGGTGACTGTATATGGGATAGATCTCCAGGTGGGACAGTCTCTGGATGACCTTTGCTTCAGTCTCTGTTCCACACTTTGTCTTTGTATTTGTTCCTGTGAATATTTTTCCCCTTCTAAGAAAGACCAAAGCACCCACACTTTGGTCTTCATCTTGAGCTTCATGTGGTCTGTGAGTTGTATTCTGAGCTTTTGGGCTAATATCCACTTATCAGCAAGTGCATACTATGTGTGTTCTTTTGTGATTGGGTTACCTCACTCAGGATGATATTTCCTATCTATTTGCCTAAGAATTTCATGAATTCATCAATTTTAATAGCTGAGTAGTACTCCATTGTGTAAATGTACCACATAAGGAAAGGCACTAGAGAATGAGTGTGACCTCTTTCCACAGATTGTCAGACGCAAGCAGATTGTTGGCAAAGAGAAGGAATGTGTAAAGAAGGCATTTGACCTTTTTTCCCCACTAAATGTCTGATTGTGTACAGATCTGTAGTAAAATAATTCCATCGAAAAAGTCGTGTTTAGGAGAAATTACTTATAATTGAACATAGGATAATATTAAGTAGATGGATCGCTGTCACAATGTGCATTTTTAAAATGGCCCTAGGTTAGGATGTTAATGGATGGCCTTTCAAAGACAGCTGATACTGACTGAATGCTCCCCCGTTTCTGTTTCTTCACTAACACTTCAATACTTATAGTTCATTATCTTAGTTTTGGTTTTATACCATGCTGTGTGCACGTTTTATTCTCATAAATGATTGTTTCATATTTACATTAAAGGTCCATACATTTGTATTCATATTCTCTCTCACTTTTCTTCCTTTCGCCACTATTTCTCTTCCATGTCCCCCTCTTGTGGGGTAGGGGTCTTTTTATATTGCTTAGGCTGATCTCAAACTTTTAGGCTAAAGTGATCTTCCTGCTTCAGCCTCCCTAATAGCTGGATTTGTTTTCTTTTTTGTAGTATGCTATTCTATTAATTAAAGTTATATGTGGGGGTGGGGGGAACAAAACTGTTCTTCAAATGCCTTGGCATTTTTAAAATTACCACATGAGTGCTGAGATCATTGTTTTACCTCCAGTTGTTGTACCTACAGTTACATTACTGAGTCAGTTATTGGCATAGTGTAAATACCTTAGAGCATATCTGTAAATAAGGCGGTACATATTACTATGAAGCTTATTAATAAGAAGAACAAATTATTAAATCAGTTTCAGAAAAACATGAGACAGGACAGATACAATGGCACACACCTATAATCGAGCATATTTTGAGGGTGAGGTGTGCTTGTGCAAGACCTTGTCTCTGAAGAATAAAAAGGAAGAAACAGCAGCAACCAAGGAGAGTAGGCTAGAGAAGTCTTAAGGGCTGTCCATGGAAAGCTGGAGGGATAGTGTCTTCCAGAGTTGACAACATGCATAACCCACCAAAAATGTGGTATTAGAGAATTCTTATAACTGGTTAGATTGAAATGCTCAAACTGCTCATTTGGTGCTGAAATACTATTAGTTATTTAGAGATTATCCTTTGCAAGGCCTAAGACCTTGATTAACTTAGTCAGACTCCTAGAATTTGTGGAGGTACTTGTCACATATATTGAAGACTTCTTTAACGATGTTCAAGGGCATATTATCTTCTTGAAGGCTTTTTCCCCCCTGGTGTTTTAAGATAAGAAATAAGTTTTAGGTAGTCTTAATTGTTTGTGTCACTGTTACACTTTGTTATTAAGTTACATACCTTTCTCTGCTTTTTTGGTGCCTCAGCTCTGTGTATTTTGACTTGGAGAGTCTTACTAACACCAGCATCCCAGGGCTGTGTCTTCCTTGATGGGTCATGTTTGGCATAAATGCTTAGAATGCGTGCCTTAGTTTTAAAATACAAAGAATTGTGAACATACTATTAAAATTATTTTAGTTATTTTTAGGAACAAATAAACTATAACTACAGTTTCTCCCTCTGTTATAGACTATTATGTAAAACGTGCAGAGAACCAAGTAACATGCCTGGTGGTTAAAAGCACAGGCTCTAAATGCAGACTGCGTGGGTTCTAATCCTCATTTTGCCTCTTGCCTGCTGGGCAGACATGGGCAAAGTACTAGAACATCTTGTTTTTGTGTCTGTAAAATAGGGAGGATAATCCAGTTCCAAAAAATTATTGTCTAGATTAAAGATGTAATTCATTTAAAACACTTCTCTGAGATAAAGCATAATAAAAGATGGCTTGGTATTGCAGCATCACTTTTTTTTTTTTTTCCAGAATGCCTGGTTGTTATCACTAAGAACCAGAGATAACTTTTGTATTGGAAACTTAAAACTTGAGCCTCTTTAAAAATCCACTCTCTCTTTTAAAAAAAGTCCAAAGTCTTTCCATTGTGGATTTTTGTACACTAAAAAGCTATATACTTCTTATCCCAAGACGGAGGAACCAGAACAGATACAGTCAGATCAAAGCAAAACTATCCAGCAGTGTATGTCGTTCAATGTCCTATCCTCTGTTCTCAACTGCAGCTGAGACTGCTCCTTCATCATTCCTCTGCCTGCTTCTCACAATGCTACCTCTCAGATGCTCTCCAAGATACTTTCCATCCTGTGGCATTAGTGCCACAAAACCAGTGTGCAAGACTTACACATTACCAAGTTAAGCTGTCAGCCATGACTTCTCTGAACCACAACTCTGTGTGCTGACCCTGAAAAAAAATACTTCCTAGAAGATCATGCTGGTCTCTTATTAATCACAGCTGATTTTTAGCCACCACTAGCTTCACTTGCCACAGTAATAGCAAAGGTTTCACTGTAGTGTTGCTAGTCTTTTGCTAATCACAGCCAACTTTCTTTTTTTTTTCCCTTATATTCTTTATTTACATTTCAAATGATTTCCCCCTTTCCTGGTTCCCCACTCCCCGAAAGTCCCATAAGCCCTCTTCCCTCCCCCTGTTCCCCAGTCAACTCCCTCCCACTTCCCTGTCCTGGTATTCCACTACACTGGTGCATGGAGCCTATCAGTTGACCAGAAACCTCAAATTCAAAGTATAAAATACCATACGAAGAGCTCTGAGTCTTTAGTCCTCTAAACTTCACAAGCCTGGCCTCTGTCATGTACATCACATAGGTGCACACTCATACACAGAGCAGGGACTGCCAGGGACTGAGTAATCTAGCAAGCTACCAGTCAGCCTCCTGTTGAGACTACTGTCTTCTTTCTAAGTTAACATTGGTCTTTAGGGGCGCAAACCTTATGAGGAATCAAACTTGTGGTCATTCCAACGGTTATTTTATACCATGAGATTAATTGTGTTGTAGAAGGGTGAGAAATTAGTGTAAAGTACTGACTCCTTTCACTGGTTCAGTTTCTTTACCTCTTCAAGAACAATTTAAATACAAGTGTTGTTTGTTTTAATCATATGGAGATAAAAAGTATAGTAATTAACTATAGTTACTGGGTTTTGAAATCTTAAGTTGCTCACTTTAGCCAGTACAATTTCAAATAATAAGCCTTGAAATATATTTGCCTAATGAGTTCATAGGCCTGAAACTAAAATTAGATGTTTGGAAGAAAGTGAGGAAATGAGTTTCAATTTTTTCATTAACCAGAACATTGCATATTAAGGAAACTGTTTCATTCTGTCATTTTATCCTAGCTAATTAAACTTATTTTTCTCCAAGTTTTGTTTCTGTCATTTATCCAGAGATT
This sequence comes from Apodemus agrarius, assembly GCA_964023405.1. Classification (NCBI taxonomy): domain Eukaryota; kingdom Metazoa; phylum Chordata; class Mammalia; order Rodentia; family Muridae; genus Apodemus; species Apodemus agrarius. Next base: position 37,690,613 of record OZ030017.1, read on the forward strand.
AAAATATCTGCATCTTTGAACCTTTATAATTATTAGAGAAAACATGAGATTTTACTCCTGCCTTACCAGCTCCTCTCCCCACCTGCCTTGTCCCCCAACTTTAGAATCACCTGACTTGGATACATCACTCTTAAAGTCATGTCTTGACATTAAAGGTCTCACTGTGTGGTGTATTCCAACAAGCTGATTTGCTTAAATTCCTTTGTGTCATTCCCATGAATCTGAGTTAATTATACTGCCAACTTTCAGAGATGTATGTTAGAAGTCACGTGTGCCTAATTCTGAAAATGACTTCGTACATTAAGACTCATTTATCCTCTGATGGTTAGAGAGAAGCCGAGATGCAGTTATTGGTCATAAATTTAAAATATAGCAATATCATGGAACTGTCTTCTACTGCAGGCATCTAAGCTGCGGTATCAACTTCTCAGTCGTTAGGAATATTGTAATTTGGCTAATATCTTAATGGTCAGGATGCCACAAGGAGATGAAAAGAAGACCTGTATTCAACATGCAAACAATGATAGGGTAAGCACTTCCAGTTGGCTTTTCTTAGGCAGCATTGATTTGTGTGCATTACTGGGTCTATGTAAAATGGTGTCCTTTTAATACTAGCCGAATTTAAATTTAAGTAATTTTTTTCTGTTGCAGATTTGTGTAATACAGAGAGATTTTCTGTAAGTTGGGGGGAGGCAATGGACGCCTGTTAATAGCCTAAAAGTAACTAACGAGGATGTGCAGTCAGACGATTGATTGAATGAATAGCTGCAGTCCTGTGTGTTTCTTCATCGCTCGCTCTCTGCAAGCTGGCGAGAGGGAGGGGGAAGTGCAAGGCAGGGAGGGAGCACGAGAAAATGCTTTCTCTTAAGTGGAAGTAGCACGGATCCCAGGGGCCAGGAGGCCAGAAATGGAAGTTTAAACTGCATCTATCTTTTAAAGGCAGAACAGCAGGAATCAAAATGTCAGTCTCCGGAGTCATGGCTTACGCTTTATTTTTTAAGATCTGGAAGATAACACAGAATACTTTTTTTAGGATGTGTTTGGGTTTTTTTTTTGTTTGTTTTTGTTTTTTGTTTTTCTTGTCCATGTTGAGATTATCTAATGTTATCTGAGAAGCTGGATTCCTATCTGTCTGTCAGTTGAAGTGGAGATGGGAAGCAGTTGTGATAAAGGTATAATATATATAGATATCTCTGTGTGCATGTGTATATCTATGTATCACTATGAATAAATTTTAAAATGTAGCGTGTGTATTTATAGCTGTTAAATTAGAGCTCACATCATTTGCAGATTCTTAATCTTGTTAGGTTATTTGAACAGATTTATGATTTCAGAGTAAAATGTGGTAAGGTCATGTAGCCAGAACAAGGAGAAGCCGATCTATTTTTATATCTGCATAGGCATGTATATTCTTTTCTCCTGCAGCACCTTTCAGTCTTCTCATAGCTTTTGCCACAGTCTGGTGAATCATCTGAATAGAACCGAACTTTGACCTTTGTTCAGTGTCAAATCATGCACAACACTAGTATTTCTGGCTCACAAGTATATTAGAAATTTCTGATTCACTTAACTTCTAAATAGCTGATAGTGAAGTAGAGCCATATGGTACAAGATCTAGCTATTAAATGAACCTGAAAACTTTAAACATATTATAGCTTAGAAGAATTACTTCTTATATATGCACCCATGAAAACACAAGTTGTCTCTCAGAATAGATTCTTAACCGTGACCAAGTTTCTTTGTCTTTATAGGTCAAACATCAGAAAAATACCTAAAACACATTGAGATAAAAATGTACTGGACCTTCAAAAAATAAACAGCTTTTTTTTGTATGTGTGTAAAACCAGTAATTTGTATACTTTAGGGAAAGTCTGAAATTTTGGATCCTTGATGTTTTTATTTCCTCTATTTTTCCAGAGGTGCCAGCAGAAAGGTCCCCCCGCAGACGGAGCATCTCAGGGACCAGCACATCAGAGAAACCCAACTCCATGGACACTGCGAATACCTCTCCTTTTAAAGTACCAGTAAGTGTTGCTTTAAAAAGAAATATTTTATTTTTCTTTTGAGAATTAAAATAATCGAAACATTTTGTTCCTCAAGAATTTCATTACAAAACAGAAGGTAAAGGCCAAAAGTACAAATTTATTTTGATTAACTGTATATTATGTCCAGTATAAGGTCTATTAGATTTTAAGAAATATTTTTGCATGGAAACTATTTTAAAAAATAAGTACCTTAAATATAAATTTTTCTAAACTATAGAGTACAAATCTTTGCAAATGTCATTTAATTATTAGGTAAATTTTTTTTAATATCAAGTACAAAAGTTTGCCAAAAGCATACTGAAATGGGAGAACCATAGTGGGACAGGATAGCTAACCACTAGATGCAGCATTCCTATCTCACTGTAAAACTCATAATTTTTTATACTTTATTATTTGTGAGTTTGTGTGTGTGTGTGTGTGTGTGTGTGTGTGTGTGTGTATGTATATTCATGCATGTATGTGTTTGTTAAAACTTTTTGGAGTCTGTTCTCTTCTGCTTCTATATGGATCCCAAGAATTGAACTCAGGTCATTGGGCTTTGTGGCCTTAACCTCCTGAACCATCTTGCCAGTTTCAAATAACTCAGATTTCAAGTCATCTTTTCTTTTTGAGTATTGGGTAAGAAACGCACCGATTTTGTAAACATATTAAAATTTGTAGTGTTATAAAAGGCACATTTGAAGAGAATTGCTCTAAGAGATTGGTTGTTATTTTAATAAGTACAGTGAAAATCAGTATAAATTAGAAATAAACTATTTTATTTGGGGTGAGAGGGCTTTTTTCCTTTTTTTTTTTTTTTTTTTGATTTGGGTTTTTTTTTTTTTTTTTTTGGAGACAGGGTTTCTCTGTATAGCCCTGGCTGTCCTGGAACTCACTCTGTAGACCAGGCTGGCCTCGAACTCAGAAATCCGCCTGCCTCTGCCTCCCAGAGTGCTGGGATTACAGGCGTGTGCCACCACTGCCCGGCTGGCTTTTTTCCTTCTTAATGAGGCCAAATTGGTATGTTCTTATTCTCATACTTCTAAGTTGAGATGGCCTTTTAAGTAGAACTTTTTTTTCACATGTATGATGAATGTTAGTTAACACAAGTAGACATTTTATTTCTGTGAACTCTGAATAACAATATAATTACCTCTTCTACATTAAAAGTGGGCAGAGTGTGGATGTCCATTTCTGTAAGAACCTTTCAAAATTTTACAGATTTGTGTAGACTGAATGCTAGATTAATATTGTATTCAGAATCTGGCAGCTATTTAAGAGCATTAGACTTCATGTCTTACTAAATTTCTTAGTTCTATAGGCACAGCTACACATGTTTTGATTTTTTTCTTTTTTTTTATTATTTTCTATATTCTTTGTTTACATTCCGAAGGCTTTCCCCTTTCCCAGTTCCCCCCTCACCATATGTCCCATATGTCCTCTTCTACCCCCACCCCCACCCCCGCCTATTCCCCAATCACCACCCCACCATTTCTCTGCTCTATTCTGGTACTCTCCTACAAAACTGGATCCAGTCCTTTCAGGACCAGGGTCCTCTCCTTCCTTCTTCTTGGGAATCTTTTGACTTGCTAATTGTGCCTTGAGTACTCAGAGCTTCTGGGCTCATTAATATTCACTTATCAGTGATTGCATTTCATGTGTATTCTTTTGCGATTGGGTTAACTCACTTAGGATGATATTTTCCAGATCCAACCATTTGCCTACAAATTGCATGAATTCATTATTTTTAATTGCTGAGTAGTATTCCATTGTATAACTATACCACATTTTCTATATCCATTCCTCCTTAGAGGGACATCTGGGCTCCTTCCAACTTCTGGCTATTATAAACAAGGCTGCTATGAACATAGTGGAACATGTGTCTTTATTGTATGCAGGGGAATCCACTGGGTATATGCCCAGGAGTGGTATGACAGGGTCCTCTGGAAGTGTCATGCCCAATTTTCTGAGGAACCGCCAGACTGATTTCCAGAGCGGTTGTACCATCTTGCAGTCCCACCAACAGTGTAGGGGTGTTCCTCTTTCTCCACATCCTCACCAGCACCTGTTGTCTCTTGAGTTTTTAATCTTAGCCATTCTGACTGGTGTGAGGTGGAATCTCAGGGTTGTTTTGATTTGCATTTCCCTGATGACTAATGATGTTGAACATCTCTTAAGGTGTTTCTTGGCCATCCGAATTTCTTCTGGTGAAAATTCTTTGTTTAGCTCTGTACCCCATTTTTTGATAGGGTTACTTGGTTCTTTGGGGTCTAACTTCTTGAGTTCTTTGTATATATTGGATATTAGCCTCCTGTATGTTTTGATTTTTATGAATGAAAAATCATTCTTTCACCTCCCTTTTTTTTTTTAAACAAAAAAGTAACCAGTATAGCTTAACATGTATTAGTAGTTGTACTGATTGGTTTTTGATATCTGGAAGGAGAATCTTAATTGAGAAAATGCCGCCGTAGACTGGACTTGAGGAAAGGTGGTAGAATATAGTCTTCATTAGTAGTTTCTTTGGAGAGCCCAAGGCATTATTGTTGGTGTCATGCCCCCGCTGGTAATCCTGGGGTATACCAGAAAGCAAACTGAGCAAGCCAGTAAGCGCAGCCCTCCATGGCCTCTCCATCAGAGCCTGCCTGCAGGTGCCTGTCCTCATCTCCCTCTGTGATTGGAGTATGATGTAGAACTGTAAGCTGAAATAAACTCTTCCCCCCTTTATCACAGCAATAGAAACCCCACTAAGACTCTGAAGGATATGATCATACGTCAGTGTATAACAGTTCATAGTGGCAATAGTGACCCTAAATTAAGAAAAAGTATGAAATTTCCCATTAATTAATTATTCACTTAAAAGATGAGGATTTTTTTTTTTTTTTTTTTTTTTTTTTTGCTATTTTTTCCAAGGGATGCCTGGGTATATTATATATCAGTTAACGATATTTAAAACTACTTATGGACAGAGTTTAGTGATAAACTTGACTGGATAGAGTTCCAATTCAAGATCTTCACACTTGTCTAGCTGGAACCAAATGGCGATTTCTCACATATTTCTTGAAGTACACAAATGAGAATATCCCTCCGCATTATGGTAACAATGAAGAATGTTCTAAATTATGTGTGAGGTTTTATAGTCAGGCTTTGTAAATTTTAATTAAGAACTGTAGTTTTCACTTATTTAAATAATAAATTGATAACTAATGTTAGAGTTATCTTAATAAGACTATTCTTAGGTAGAAATTCCGAAGCAACAAGAAGGAAGTACTTAATACCAAGCACTACTTACAGACCATGTATTCATTTGATAAGCATAGAGTAATGAGGGAAAGAAAAGGCTCCTGACCAGCAAAATGAGTCTCAAAGTTATGTATTTCTAGAATGTGATTTCTAGAATTTCCACTCACAGCCGTAGACATTTTTCTAGAATTAACCATCAGAACAGAACCCAGTTTTTCATCAGCTCTCTAAAGAAAAAGACAAGTGTCTAACGTGTCTTAGTAGTCCTGGAGCATGCCATCACATCTCAGAGTAGAATATTATACAGAGGTTGACACTGAGAATAGTGATCCCAAGTCATTAAGACAAGAAAGGAAATTATATTTGTTTTATTTTTTAAAGTGTAACTGAGTATATCATTTGAGGATGCTTTAAATCTTGAAGATAAAGGATCTTTATAAAACTTACTTTCCAGAAAGGTCTGTTTTATGCTAGATAGATAACATTAATTATTTGACAATTTCATGCATGTATCTAATATATTTTCATCATTTTCATTTCTCATTTTCCTCTTTTAGTTTGCTTATGCCTTTGTTCCTCATTTAACATTGACTATCTATTCTGACCATGTTTGTAACCACCCTGATTGCTCTGTGCAGTAAATTGCACAGAGCAAACATCCAATCAAATAGTTGTTGAGTGGATAAATACACAGGATTTATAGAAGGATCTAAACAGAATGAGCGTGTCTCGGGTTTAGTCTCTTAGTATAACTTGTAGCTCTAGGCAACTGAAATAATAAACATTTGCTGTTTGGTGAACATTTCATAAGAGATTATTTGAAATGAGTATGCCTGTGCAAAATAGGGGTTCTTCCCTCAATAACAAATATTTTTAATTAACAGTTAGGATTTGTATCTAGAGTATATTCAGTATATATTTACATTTGGAAATTGAAACTAGTTAGAATTTTTTATCTAATAATTTCTTTCGTTTTTTTTTTTGTTGTTGTTATTGTTGTTGTTGTTGTTTGTTTGTGTTTTTTTGGGGGGGTTGGTTTTTTTCGAGACAGGGTTTCTCTGTGTAGCCCTGGCTGTCCTGGAACTCACTCTGTAGACCAGGCTGGCCTTGAACTCAGAAATCCGCCTGCCTCTGCCTCCCAAGTGCTGGGATTATAGGCATGTGCCACCACCGCCGACTATCTAATAATTTCTTTCTTGAGATATTTCTTTGAGACTCAGGATGTTTTTGGTACTTGTGAGTTTTTTCTTAGATTCTTCAAACAATTATAATCATTTGAATAGCCTTTGCTTCTTAAAAAGAACATTTTTTTCCTTTTACATGTTGCTAGGTTGTTTGCCTTGGTATATTTGTCCTTTCCTCTGTATAAAGCTTCCTTTGTGTATTTTATGCATTGCTCATAATATTTAAGTGATTTTTATGGGGAACTGAGATCAACTGAGTAAAATACGTTATCTAGTTACATTTAACTCAGAAAGGAAAACTATTGTGTCTGGCTGTTGTATATAGTTGTTCCATACATAGTTTCTGAGTTTTTAGAGCAGCCTTTTTTATACTCTGTTTTTAACGTGACTATTGATAGTTTGGATTTTTATATGACTTCTACTTAAATGATGCCATCCATTTGGCATTGACAAGAGAGCTGCTTGTTTCCTGGGCCAGGTGTTCAGCTTGGTGCTCTCATTTCCACAGCACAACGATCCGGAGTTGGCTTGTCTATGACACAGTGCAGTCACAGCTGCTCAATTTGAATTGGCTTTGAGCTTAGCTCTGAAAGAATTCAGACACTAAAAATTCTTCCAAGATACCCAGAAACCCTAGTTGACCTAAGGCAGCAGCCAGATGTTCCTATATAACCCTCCTTATTCTCTTGATACTGTGACACTTGACCACGCCCAAACAAGTGTATAAGTATAAGAGATTGTCAAATGATTAATCCTTTGTATAGGTTTTCTTTTTTTTTTAACTCTGGAAAATAAAGTGAAGCCTATATTAGACTCATGAATAACAAGATATTGGGGCTAGAGAGATGGACTACCTGGAATGCTGACTGTTCTTCCAGAGGACTCAGGCTCAGTTCCCAGTACCCACAATGGGACTCAGAGCCAACCATTGTAATGTTAGTTCCAGGGGATTTGATACTCTCATCTGACCTGTGCACGTGTGTGTCACACAAACATCTATGCAGGCAAAACACTCATACACAAAATATAAAATAAATTTTTTTTATTAAATGTTTCTTAAACATTTTTTTAAAAGTTGGTATCCCCTTAAGTATCTTGCTGTCAAGACCAGCTGGTATTGGTTTCTGTTGTATGTGACTCTATATGCTCTGTATAAGTATTTTTCAAAATTAAACAGACAAGGCTTGAGAGTGTTCGTTGTCCAAACCAGTGGTTTTCAAATTCTAACTAGCCATAAAATTTACCTTTCATAAAATACACTGATATTTAAAGATAAGCCTGGTCATCTGTGGTTTTTTTGGTTTTTGTCTTTTTTGGGGAGGGGGTGGAGTTTTGCTGTGTTACTGTTTTGTTTGTTTTTTTAATAAATGCACCCTGAAATTAAGAATTGTTTGCCTTTGAGATTGGTAAAATATAAGGAACTCACTTGCACTAATCTTAAGTTTTTAAACATCGGGGCTTTCTTTTGTACCTGCAAGTCTGACATAAGAAACTAATCAGTAGTGTTTCCTTTGTGGCCTGTTGCTGCTCACCTATAAACTACTCTACAGTGCAGTAATTGATTATCTATGTGTTTGCTATGGTTGGAAAGGCTACCAGTCTTGAGTTTACAAACCGTCACTGTGACACAGTGGCTGGTATAAAAGCCTGTCTTAGGAGTAAAGTAATGACGCTCACGTTATTGCATCCAAGCTGAAAAGCTATTTTAATTTTTATGTCTTTCTTGCTCTCATATTCTAGGAAGACAGTTACAGCCATTTCTCTCTAGTACTTAGAGACTCTGTATCTGTCTGGTCTCCTCCTTTTCATTGTCCCTCCATTCAGAGTTGAAGTCTATGATAGAATCACTCTATAATGATTCCCCTTTTAATAAAGAATATATTTGTGCTCCTATGTGCATGAGCATAAATAAAAATGTCATTACCAAAAGTAATAATAACATACTAAACAGAAAGGAAATGTGTGATACAACAAATCCAACTATATCTCTAAATCAGTTTAAAATCAGGATACAATTTAATAATAGCCTAGAAAGTTTGAAATTTAACATTGTGGAGTGCAGGAAAAAAGAATAAGATTAGTTACAGCTCTTTGAAGCATAGAATCTAAGAATAGAGATTTACAGATACCTGGAGACAGGAACAGGTTTGGCAGAAATTGTTGTTAAGAGTTTAACTTGAAAGAATGCGAGAATGATGTGAAGGAAGCACTCCTCAATCTATGGCAATCCTTAGACGTCTAAAGAGTCCAGTGTATCCCACCCTGGAGGAAAGGCCCATTAAAGAGGATAAAGCAGTCGCCTATATATAGCAGTTCTTTAGATAACTGCCCAAGAAAAGAGATTTCTCCTTGTCTTAAATGGGGGAGAGAGGTACAATAACTTTCACTTTATAATTAAAGACAAGTTTTTCAAACTAATTTAAGAATTGGTTAGTCACTAAGCATATCTAATATGTACAAGGGACATCAAATGTTTCCCTCCTATATAAGAATTCAGAAGCTAATGATTTGGAAAGAACATGTTACCAATGTCATGAGTTTATTAGAGTAAACTGTGCAAAGGGTGTTTTTTGCCCCTTTCTCTAAAACTTTGCAAGGTACAACCACTGCTGCTAAAGAATACCCATGAGGTGCCTTCTAGCATAGAACTCGTTAATTCTATAACCAGTGCCACCACTGCCACTGCCGTTCTCCTGAATTGTTTTAACATTTTGTATATTTTATGTTAAGCATCTACTAATTTTAGTTTAAAGGATAGCTATAGTTTAAATTAATTTTTTTTAAAAAAAACCCTCCTAAAAAGACCAAAAGAAGGTAAACAGTGATGCTTATATATACTTGAAAAGATGTTCCTTATCAACTCTTAAGGAATTTAAATGATGCATTGCTACGTGTAGGATAGCCATGATCAAAACAGGGAGACAATAGTGAGTATTACTGAAGATGTGGAGAAATTGAAACTCTCATTGCTGGGAATGTAACTTGATGCAGCTATTTTTTTTATTTTAAAAAAAGATATTAAAAAGTGTGGCCAGTTCATATAAATAGCACATTATTACCCTTAAGAAGAAATTAAATAAAGGTGTAAGCTACCATATTGGTGGCACCTAACCCCCAAAAGGCTAGATAAGGCAAAAACAGAAATCCATATGTTTTATGGCTGTGCATATGAAATGTCCAGAATCAAAAGCAAAAGAATTCTAGAATTAGACTGTGGTGATGGCTATATTATATTCTCTCTCCCTCTCCCCCACCTCTTTAGTTTTATTTTTTAAGACATCTCAAGTGCTAGGATAATTACAGGCATGAATATACAGAAACCATTTACTTGTACATTTTAAAAGAGTAAGTCATAGCATATAAATTACATACTAATAAAGATGTCAATTAAAATATGGGCCTGTAAGACAGGATAAAAGATAAAGACTTATTAATACTTTTTACATTGAAGCAATAGTATTTCCAATATACTAGATCAAATAAAATATTTTGGAGGGAAAAGACAAAGATATATTGAAGTACATTGTTATATATTAGCTGCTTATTGTCTACAAAGTTCTTAGTCATTAATGATGCTTTTAATCATTGCATTTTTCCAAGCTATCATAATTTTGCCTTCTACAGGGAAAATAATATTTTTTATTCCAGGATATAGGAATAGGAAACATAATATTTTAAAAGAAAATAAAGCAGGGACTATAGTGATACTTAACAGTTAAGAGTACTTACTGCTCAAGTTCACTTCATAGCATTGACATGGTTGCTCACAACTGCCAAAAACTCCAGTTCCATGGGAAACCAATGCTGTCTTCCAGCCTCAGAGGCTCCTGCATGTACACAGTACGTATATAATTATGCAGACTCAAAGGTTTAACCTTTCTCAATTTTGTATATCTTAAGAATGATTCATTTCTTATAGAATAAGTCATCAGATCTCTGCATCTTTTCACATTCATTGATCTATTCTCAGCCTGCCTGCCTTTAACTGCCTTCAGTTATCAGTGTTACTTATTCCTTCTGTGAACTCCTATGAAGGCCAGCTTCATGAAGAGGAAAGCAGTTCAGTATCTCAGCACTGCACTCAGAAAATCCTAATTATGGATTTGAATGCTTTGTGATTGCAATATTGAAATCCCCATCCCCTTTTTTAGATGTATGTACTTGTATGTGAACATATGGGGGGTGGCACATGTGCACATATGTGTATTTGTATGCAAAGTTCAGAGGATGTCAGATATCTTTCTAGCAGCTTTTCCAAACAATTTTGGAAATCAAACCCAGGTTTCAAACTTGTGTTTTGTACAGTGACATTCCTTTCCTGCATTTTGAATGGTTGCCTGTACTCAGACTGAGACACACTAGTTATGCTGCTAGTCCTGTGCAGTACAATAGACTGTTAGCTCACTCACCTCTAGCCTCCTGTGTCCACATGCTCTCTAGCCTTCACATTGTACCAGAGTGCTTTCTTTACAAAATTTAAACTTGATTGCTACTTCTCATGTCTCAGACTTTGCAGCAAGCACCTTCACCAGCCCACATCTTATCTTCTAAGAGATGATCTGTCACTAAATTTGGAGCTTGCTGATTCAGCCAGGGATGTTGACCACAAGATCCAGGGATCCTCCTGACTATACCTCTCTAGTACAGGGCTTAGGGGCACCTGCAGCCAAGCCTGGCTTTTTATATAGATGCTAGGAATCAAATACAGGACCTAAAGCTTTTGTGACAATCACATCACCAACTGAGCCATATCCTCAACCTTGAATCTTGAAATTCTTATTACTTGTCTCACTCAGTCTTCAATTGAGAAAGTCTTCAAGTAGCTCAAGTAATACATGTCCAAATCTTATACATTTTAGTTGGCTTGCACAGATTATTTTGGGGGTACAGAAATGATGAGTGTTTGAATCTTCATCTTTAGATTTTTGTTATTAAATGTTTCTCAGTCATACATCTGAATATTTTATTAAGTGAACATTAAAATACATACTCAACTATATTTTATTCATTCTATAGATTTAATACAGTTTAGGCACCACTTTTCTAGAAGCCCCAGAGTCCTTCAGCTTGTAGCACCAGACTGTCCTTTTTCCTATGCTTCTGATAGCTTACTTAAATCTGTGGGTGGTATGCATTATCATCCAAGCTATGTAAATTATAAAAGCATGCTGCAGTAGCCTCATCATTATCTGGTAGTTTTGAGTTAATCAACATTGTGATTTTTAAAGATTCTTCCATTAGTCTGCTAAATTAAACAATTGAAAATGATGGAATATAGTAAATAGAAAATCACTTTCTGAGGAAGTAATTTGAACATAGGGAAGACAAACTGACTTGTGAAGGTGATTTTCCTGATGTCTGCCCTTCACTCACAGTGTAGTTGCCTGTGGAGGAATGGAGTACCTTTCAGCCCTTTAAAAACCAAACAAGGAAAAGACACCAGCAACCAGCAGAACTCAAGATCAAGACCTGATGATTTGTCCTACTTACCTACATTTTATGCAGTCAGCGAGATCACTCTTACTCAGAAGCACCTTTGTGTGAAGATCAGGAGGTTGCAGTTGGGGGGAAAAAAAACCCTGAACTCTTCTCACATGTGACCTAAGAGCTTGTGTCATCCTACCTCATCAACTCAGGCTAGCATCAATTTATGGAGTACATATTATTGGCAGTTAAGGATTTGTTTCTAAAATAAGCAAAAGAGTGCTAACTTATTTTGGCCAACAACATGGCTGAGTAGGTGGAGGCACTTGTCACCAACCCTAGAGACCTCACTTTGATTCCTAGAACTCACACAGTAGAAGACCACCAGCTCTTATAAGCTGTTCTCTGATTTCCACATGTATACTGTGGTGTACCCACCAACACTCAATACACTCAAATGAATGTTAAAATCTTTAGTAAAGAAAGAACTGTATGCTGGGTGTGGTGACAAACCCAGCACTCCAGAGTCAGGGGCAGGTGGCTCTCAGTTCTAGGACAGCTACAGGGATATATATAGACACCCTGTGAAAAGGAGAGGGGAGCGGGAGGGGGAAAGAAAGGAAGAAAGGAAAACTGAAGAAAGAAAGAACTCTATGTTTTACTATATGGTCGTAACCTGTTTGACCAAAAACAAGATGATTGCCCTCATCTCAAATATTTTACTTTTTGTTTTGTCTGTTGAGACAGGGACTTAACGTTGTAGCCCAGACTAGCCTAGAACTCACTATGTAGCCTCAAACTTGTGGTAACTCTCCTGTCTCAGCCATCTTTTCATTGCCTAAACAAGTTGTGCTTAAGTGTGTGTTTACTGTGTGTGTGTGTGTGTGTGCTTGTGTGCTTGTGTGTACTGTGTGTATGCGTGTATATCCTGAATGAATGTATGAAACTTTGTTTAAACACCATTATATTCAGAGAAGTGAAACCTAGAGACACTATCCACCTTGCTGCTGAATAAAACAATTAATCTCACACCTCACAAAAGAATAATCTCCAAGTGGACTAGAGACCTAAATATGGGGAAGGCGATAGGAACAGGCTCTGTATCTGCTAACAGAAAACAGTTGCATTTTTTTAACCTTAGCAGGTTTTTTAGTTAAAAGAACCAATAAATCCAACTTTACAAAAAAATGTTATTAGGAGAAGACAAGATCCCTTCTGGGTAAAAGTGCTTGCCACAAAAGGCCAAGAAAGGCAACAGCTTCATAAGTGAAGCAGTGGGGAACAGACACTTATGTTTCTTATAATAATATAATATATCAGAATTTTAAGGTATGTGGAAGTTTAAAAATAAAAATGAGACTGAGAATCAGTTTAATATTTTAGTACCTTAGCTCATAATAGATGTTTGTAACATTAGAAACAATTCAGTTTGTTTCTAGTAAATACTTTCTAGAAGTAATATGCCTAATAAAATCTTTTCTACATTATGTTTTTCCATTTCTATTTCTATCCCTCATTTGTTCTGTACAAAAACAGACCAAAAATGAAAACAGATAACCCAACAGACATTAGGGGAGAGTGATCATGTTGTTGATGTTTTACCCATAGCTTACTGTTATCCAGAAGAGTGATTGATTTTCAGAACATCTCATTTCACACAAGGCACTAGGAATTTTATTTTTTAAAATAACTAATAGTCTCCACTCTCCCTCTATCTGTGATACTGTTATTCTTAGAGTCCTGGAAATGAGAGGCAGAAATTTTCAATTAAATTCATCTAGTCCATCTCCCATGACAATGAAAATTGCCTTTTACATTGTATTAGCTAATGCTTTTGGGGGCTTCCATGATAACCTCTGGGAGACTGTCCAATGGACTAATAGGCTAATAGACCTCACTTTAGGACAGTGTTCTCTCTTAGTTTGAACCATCATTTCTCACTATTTCAGGTCTTAAAGCTATCTTGCTTAATATTCATATTCAGAACTTGAGATCAGCTCAAGTCACTGTCAACCACAACAAAAGCATATGTTTACATGAGAACTGACCTGATTACCAAATTAATAGTCCAAATGCCAAACCTTTCCTCTTAAACAAAAGGTTTGGAATTGTTTTAATGAATTGGATTTCTCTTAATAATTCAGTCTACTTATTATTAACATTCTACTCTATAACTATGAAGTAATTCAAAGTTCCTTAAAAATTGCACAAATATAAAGATGACTTTAATTTGCTTGATCTTATTTGCCTTCTGGTATTGCAATTCAGTAGAGAATATAATATAAAATAAAATAGAAACAGAACTAATTATAGATCAAAACAGGAAAATGTCAGTGTAAACAAAGGGTCTTGTACAATTGGGAGAGAGATCTGGTTCTATTACAAAAATCAAGCTAAGTGATATAGGGACACACATGGAACCACTGGGGGAAAAATTAAAATATGTATATCCCACCTCACAATGTCTCCAAGTGGACTAGAGATCCATATGTAGGAAGATAATTGAAATAGTCCATGTAACTACTGACAACAGCATTGTAACAGCATTCTATAACCTCAGTACAGGGCAAGTTTTCGATCATGGATACCAAAAAATCCAGAAGCAGTTAAGAAGAATCACTTAATACACACACACACACACATATACACACACACACACACACACACACACACACATATACACACACACACACACACAAATGTTATTAGAAGCTGGCAAGATAACTTCAGCTTGCCACTAAAACCAGTGACCTCAGTCTGAGCCCCAGAACCCATTGCAGATCCGAGAGGACCATTTCCATAAGGTTGTGTCTTTGACTCCTAAATACATACCATGGAGCACATACATCCCCAGAATAAAAATGATAAATGGAAACAAATATTCATAAAATAATTGAATAGTATAAAATGCTAGAACAAAAAAAATGACAGCTAATAAACTGAGAAATATTTACATATTTTAAAACTACTGAAAATCTAAAAACAAATGATCAAAACACAAGATATTTTAAAATTGGGGGAGGGGATTTGAGGAAAGACATGAACAAGTCTTTTTTTTTTAAGTGTGTTTGTGTGTGTGTGTGTGTGTGTCTGTGTCTGTGTCTATGTGTCTGTCTGTGTGTCTGACAAAGTATGTGCTTATGGGCTAAGGTGACTACGGAGGCAGAAGAGGTTAGATCTGCAGGAGCTGGAATTAAAGGCGACTGAGAACTATAAAGCATAGGTGCTGAGAACCGGACCCAGGTTCCCAGTTCTTGAGCAAGTTATTCTTTAAGGAGGAAGGAAAGGAGAGAGAAAAATCTACAAAGGATTCTGAATGTACAGAACACTGTTCAAATTCACATTCAGAGGAGTGGAAACCTGGATATACTATCCACCTGGCAAGCTGATAGAAACAAATCAACAACTCTATCAATGAACATTTGGACAAACAGCATCACACATTGTTGATAGAAAGACAGGCTGGACAACCTTTCTGGAAATGTCACAAACAACATATTCTCTAAATACATTTTGGTCCAGAATTTGTAATCCATCCCTAAAGAGAAGCCCCCACATGAAAATGCATATGCACAAAGTTATTCGTTGCAGCAATGGTTATAATTTTAAAACACTGGAAATAGCATAAATAGTTAGAAAAGAATAGACTACTATATAGAGAGAAACTAAAATAATGTAGCCCACTCTCAAAATACATTACCACAAAGATGTATAAGTGTTCTTTTACTCAAACAAGAAGCAACTCCCTTAGAATTGATGATGGAGATTTTTAGAAGCTTGCAAGATCAACTTTCTCTAGAGAGAAACCCCAAGTTTATTGCCCCAGGCTTAGGGTCTCTACACTCAGGAGCTAGAGTTACAGCTCCTTAGCAGTTACTTTGAGGACTCTTGGTTCTTTAACCATTGGGATAGTTCACCTGAAACTATATTGTCTTTGGCTCCCACCTTTTGCCCTTTATGGCTTCTATAGTCTCAGGATCTCTGCCATCCTTTGTCTTGACTCCGCCAACCTTCTTAGCTTCCTGTACAGCCTGCCCTCAGGCACTCGGGCAAGTATTCAGCCACCTCCTACTGTTGCAGTTCTAGACTTCAGAAACTGGGATTCTGAAGTCCCAGCTGCTCTTTCCAGCACTCACCTCCAGTTATGGTAAAGTCCTATATTTTGCTGAACTAGTTCCTTACCTCTCAGTAACTCTGGAATCCTCAGCCTCCTCACTCTCACTCCTGGGGATAGAAACCCTGGATTCTTATTTATTTTTTGTGCAACCAACTGAACCTGCTTTACCAGTTACAAAGATTACAAGAAGGTAAAAGACCATCTAGAAGAAACCTTTATTGTGGTTGAACGTTGCAACATGGGGGAAGAGTTATTAGTTAATAGGAGGGCATCCTCCCAGACTATCTCCTACACACACACACACACACACACACACACACACACACACCGTACTTATATAGCTAAAAAGGGATGCCTATGCTCAGATTGTAAATCCCCCAATCAGAAGTAAGTCTCATACAGTGGCCACTCACTAGACTAACATAAACACAGCCTTATTCCTGTGCCTCATAATCTCTTATTTTTTTTCTTTTTTTAATTAATCTCTCTCTCTCTCTCTTTTTTTTTTTACAGTCTACCCATTGCCCCCCCTCCCAGGCCCTTCTCCCACAGTTCCTTATCCTATTCTTCCTTCCCCCTGTCTCCAAGAGAATACCCCGTAACTCCTACCAGGCCTCCCCACTCCCTGGGGACTCAAGTCTCTCAAGGGTTAGGCAAGTCTTCTCTCACTGAGAGACCATGCAGTCCTCTGCTAAATATGTGTCCTGAGCCTCGGACTAGCTCCTGTATGCTGCCTGGTTGGTGGCTCAGTTTCTGAGAGATTTCAGGGGTCCTGGTTAGTTGACACTGCTGGTCTTCCTATGGGGTGACCCTCCTCAGCTTGTTTCTGCCTTTCCCTAATTCAACCACAGAGATTCCTGATATCAGTCCAATGGTTGGATATAAGTATCTGCATCTGTCTCTGTCAGCTGCTTGTTGGGCCTCAGAGAACAGCTATGCTACTCTCCTGTTTGTAAGCACATCATAGCATCAGTTATAGTGTCAGGCCTTGGAGTCCTTGAGATGGATCCCAAGTTGGGTCAGTCACTGGACTGCCTTTCCCTCAGTCTTTTCTCCCTTTTTGTCCCTGCAGTTCTTTTAGACAGGAACAGTTTTGGGTCAGAATTTTTGATTGTGGCAACCTCATCCCTCCACTTGATGCCCTGTCTTTCTACTGGAGGGAGGGCTCTACAAGTTCCCTCTCCCCATTGTTGGGCATTTCATCTAAGGTCACTTCCTTTGAGTCCTGAGTGTCTCTGACCTCCCAGGTCTATACTTTCTAGAGTTCCCCCCCCACCTCCTGCCCCCCAAGGCTGCATATTTCTAATCATTCTACTGGCCCTCAGGGCTTCTCTACTGTCTGCTCCCCCCCAACACCTGATCATATTCCCTTTTCCCTCCCACTCCCCTCTCCCACCCAGGTCCCTACCTCCCTCTGCCTTCCATGATTATTTTCTTCTCCCTTCCAAGTGGGATTGAAGCATCCTCACTTGGGTCCTTCTGCTTGTTTACCTTTTTGAGTTCTGTGGATTGTATCCTAGGTATTCTGTATTTTTTTACTAATATCCACTTATTTGTGAGTACATACCATGCATGTCTTTCTGGGTCTGAGTTACCTCACTCAGGATGATATTTTCTAGTTCCATCCATTTGCCTGCAAAACTCATGATGTCCTTGTTCTTAATAGCTGAATAGTATTCTATTGTGCAAACAAACCACATTTTCTTTATCCATTCTTTTGTTGTGGGACATCTGGGTTGTTTCCAGCTTCTGGCTATTACAATTAGGCTGTTATGAACATACTATAGCACATGTCCCTGTGGTATAGTAGGACATCTTTTGGGTATATGCCCAAGAGTGGTATAGCTGGGTCTTCAGGTAGATCTATTTCCATATTTTCTGAGGAACCTCCAGATTGATTTCCAGAGTGGAATCAGTTTGCAATCCCACCATCAATGGAGGAGTGTTCCTCTTTCTCCACATTCTCTCCAACATGTGTTATCACCTTTTCACTAACCCCACATCTGATAGAGGGCTAATATCTAAAATTATAAAGAACTCAAGAAACTAATCACCAAAAAAACCAAACAACCCAATCAAAATAATGGGGTATAGAACTAAACCAAGAAATGCCAATCAAAACAACCCTGAGATTCCACCTTACACCAATCAGAATAGCTAAGATCAAAACTACAGTTTGCTAGAATTTTATTGAATATTTTTGCATTGGTATTCATAAGCAAAATTGGTCTGAACTTCTGTTTCTTTGTTGGGTCTCTGTGTGGCTTAGATATGAGAGTAACTGTGGTTCATAGACTGAATCAAGGAGAGGTGTTAGCTCTTTGAAGATCTGGCAGAAATGCACTAAAGCCATCTGGCCCTGGGCTGTTTTTTTTGTTTGTTTGTTTTTGGTTTTTGTTTGGGGAGTATTTAATGACTTTTATTTTCTATTTCCTTAGAGTATATGGGACTGTTTAGTTTACCTGCTCTTAATTTAACTTTGGTACATGGAAAATCATGTTTCATCTAGATTTTCCAGTTTTGTTGAATATAGGCTTTTGTAGTAGGGAATCTTTTTTTTTTTTTTTTTTTAATTTCCTCAGTTTCTGTTGTGTCTCCCTTTCATTTCTGATTTTGTTAACTTGGATATTATCTTTGTATCCTTTATTTTGGCTAAGGGTTTATCTATCTTGTTTATTTTGGGTTTGTTGATTCTTAGTAATCTCTTTGTTTCTATTTGGTTGATTTCTGCCCTGAGTTTGACTTTTTCTTGCCTTCTACTCCTCCTGGGTGTGTTTTCTTCTTTCTGTTCTAGGGCTTTCAGGTGAGCTGTTGAGTTGCTAGTGTAGGATTCTGATTTCTTTACCAGGGCATTTAGTGCAATGAATTTTCCTCTTAGCACTGCTTTCATCGTGTCCTATAAGTTTGGGTATACTATATCATCCCTTTCATTGAATTCCAGGAAGTCTTTAGTTTCCTTATTTCTTCCCTGACTAGTTTCTCACTGAGTAGAGCACTGTTCAGTCTCCATGTGTATGTGGTTTTTCTGTTGTTTTTGTTGTTATTGGCCTCTAGCCTTAGTCTGTGGTGATCTGGTAGGATACATGGGATTATTTCAATCTTCTTGTATCTGTTGAGGCTTGTTTATGACAATTTTGGAGAAGGTACCATGAGAAGAAGGTATGTTCTTTAGTTTTGGGGAGAAATATTCTTTATCTATCTGCTAAATTCATTTAGTTCATAACATCTATTAATTTCGTCTCTTTTTAGTTTGTGTTTCAGTGACCTGTCTATTGCTGAGAGTGGGGTGTTGAAGTCTCCCACTATTATTGTGTGAGGTTCAATGTGTGCTTTGAGCTTTAATAAAGTATCTTTTATGAATGTGGGTGCCCTTGCATTTGGGGCATAGATATTCACAATTTAGACTTTCTCTTGGTGGATTTTTCTTTTGATGAATATGAAGAGGCCTTCCACATCTCACTTGATAACTTTTGGTTGAAAGTCTATCTTACTGAGTACCAGAATGCCAACCCCTGCTTGTTTCTTGGGACCATTTGCTTTGAAGACTTTTCACCTGGAAAAGGAGTCTATTAGCTGCCATTTATGAGCAGGAAGCATTAAAGTAATCATGAAAGATGTTTACCATAAAGAACTATCCTGACAGTATTTAACAATGCTTTACTCTTAGCCAAGTACACTCAGGGAGTTGGGGTCATTTGATCTCAGTAGTATGTACCACAGTGGAGCTGGAGAGCTGACTCAGTGGTTGCTACCTAAGCATGGCAATAGTCTGCATTCCAGCATCCACACAAGAGCGGGATCATCCAGAGCGTGCTTGTAATTTCAGTGCCGAGGAGGAGGGGAACAGACTGTCAGCCTAGCCAAAAAACTAAGAATTCAGGTTAAGGAAGAGACTACCTTCAAAGAAATAAGGTGCGGGTGATAGAGGAAACACCTAACACGTTTCTCTGGCCACTGCACCAGCAAAGGCATATATACCCCCACCACACAAGCACAAGCATGCAACATACACACACATACTGACATACACACATGCAGTCGTAAAACACGAAGAACATTTCACAGGGTTATTAACATTGCTGGTTTAAGAAGATGGAGGAAAGTATAAGATAAAGAATATGGATGTCCTTTATAGGATAGAAAAGCAAGGAAGCAATTCGCGCTTAAGGCTTTCAGACACCTTGATTTCAGCCAGGACACCTCTTACCACAAAACTGTAAGATGCATTTGTATTGTTGAAGCCAATACCATCTCTATGCAATGTTGAGTAGAAAATGAATGCAGTTGAAAAGCTGGTCAAATTCCAATTTATAATTTAGGTTAATATGTCTTCAGTGTTAAAAGTTTTTATAATTATACATTTGTTTCAATATATTGTAGACAATAATAGTAACCAAACTGGTGAAATTTCAATTTGTAGCTAAGTTTATATATATGGTACCTATATTAGTTTTTGGTTTTGTTTTTTTTTTTCTTCGAGACAGGGTTTCTCTGTATAGCCCTGGCTGTCCTGGTACTCACTCTGTAGACCAGGCTGGCCTCGAACTCAGAAATCCACCTGCCTCTGCCTCCCAAGTGCTGGGATTAAAGGCATGCGCCACCACTGCCCGGCTAGTTTCTTAGTTTTCATAATTATATTATGCTTATCTAAGTTTAAGGGAGGCTGGCTAAAGAAAATTTCTCTGTAGTTTTTTTCCAATTTTTCTGATGTTTAATATATCTGAGGGAGGAAAAAACACTCCATTATTAAAGCAGAATTCTGTGGTACATGAAGACTCCTTAGTAAGTGCTCATGGAAGTTTTTATTCTTAATAGCCACAGATGGCAACAGCTTTGATACACTGGCCAATTGGCAGATAGATAAATAAATTTGGACACCATAATACAGTGAAATAAAAAGACACAAATCTGATGTATATAA
This sequence comes from Apodemus agrarius, assembly GCA_964023405.1. NCBI lineage: Eukaryota > Metazoa > Chordata > Mammalia > Rodentia > Muridae > Apodemus > Apodemus agrarius. The sequence goes on from OZ030017.1 coordinate 37,711,523, forward strand.
TAATGTGGGTAGATCTCAGAAATGTTATGCTAAGTGCAGGACTGCTTACAGCATGATCCTGTTTATATGACATTGTAGAAAAAATATAAAGCTATTGGCACCAATCAAACTGAAGGTCTCAGGAGCTGTGGTTGAAAGGAAGAGGCCTGATGCAGAGGAGCAGGGAAGAAAACATTGCTGATGGACATCGTTTTTGTTTTAGTTAGATATACATTGGTCATCAAGCTAGTCACATTAAAACTGAATGCATTTTTATCAATTACACTTTTAAAAACTTATTTTAAAAGAAAATATTTTAATAATGCATGAAGGATATATTTTAAAATATAGTACATAAACCTTGAGAAAATTTGATAGAAAAATAATCAAAAGAAGTCTAATAGCAATGTGTTCTGTCAAATAAAAATGAATCTCTTCAGTTTAGAATATCATTAATGATAAAAGTATATTACATATCTTCCCATTTGTACCTCTGTTAAATTATAATATATCAATATATTACATATAGCAGTATGGCATCACATATTTTTAATTAAAATAATTTTTAATTAAAATTTGATTTTGTGTGCATATGTGTTCAGAAGACAACCTGGAGGACTTTATTTTCCTCCACCAGCATGCGGGTCTCATAGACACAACTCAGGACTCAGAGTTGGTAACAGGCGCCTTTTCCCACTGAGCCATCTCAACAGCCTGTGTTTATACCTTAGTATATAAATAATATCAACCGGTTGGTATTGGTTCCATTTGATTATAGGTATGTGCTTATTGATTTCTGGACTTTATATTTTAAAAAATAATAAAATATTTACTTTGCTCATAAAATAATAATCACACTGAATCTTTTGTAAAAATAGAGATATCTTGTCAGAAAGTACACCTCAGTGATAGAATTCTAGCCTAAAATGCACAAGGCCATGGGTTTGATCCCAAACACAGCAAAAATCAAAAAAAATCAAATGAAACAAATAAATAAAAATTATAGTTAATTCTCCCCAAAGTTCTGAGATTCTGATTAGTCAGCTCTAGGCTTAGGAAAACAATTTTAGTTTGATAAGCTTTAGTTTCATAGACTTTTTTTTCTCTCTCTTGCTGATGCCTAAATTAGGGGAGGGTGATACCAAGATTGAGCCTATTTGTTAAAATGGTTACCTTGTTTGGCTTAAGGGGACAATGAATGAGCTAATATTCACAAAGTGAATGCCTCACTGTGGGCTCAATCCCCTAGTAACTGCTATGATACAATGACTCTAAAGCCAGGTTTTGTGATAGTTTTTATTACTACTTTTGTTTTGTTTTTCCAAGACAGGGTTTCTCTGTATAGCCCTGGCTGTCCTGGAACTCTCTGTAAACCAGGCTGCCTTCAAACTCAGAGATCTGCTCTGCCTCTTACTTCCTGAGTGCTTGGATTAAAAGGCATGTGCCACCACCTGCCAGCTTAATTAACTATTTGTTAATTATAAAATACTGTGATGGTTTGTATTTGATTGGCCCAGGAAGTGACCCTATTAGGAGATGTGGCCTTGTTGGAGTAGGTGTGTCACTGCGGGTGTGGGCTTAAGACCCTCACCCTTGTTGCCTGGAAGTCAGTCTTCCACTAGCAGCCTTCAGATGAAGATGTAGAACTCTCAGCTCCTCCTGCACCATGCCTGCCTGGATGCTGCCATGTTTCTGCTTTGATGACAATGAACTGAACCACTGAGCCTATAAGCCAGCCCCAATTAAATGTTGTCTTTTATAAAACTTGCATTGGTCATGGTGTCTATTCACAGCAGTTAAATCCTAACTAAAACAAATACTTTGCAAGTGTCTTTAACGGTACCTTAAGTTTCCTATGTGGTCTGGGCTTTAGTTATAAAGATAACGAACCTTGATGACTAGAAGATAAGTTTAAGGATTTCAATTGTTCTTTCCCTTTTCCTTACTAGTTTTTTAATAGTTATCTTTTATTCAACATTTATTAACTATCAGGTTCTTTGTTGTTGGTTTTTTTTGGGGGGGTTATTTGTTTGTTTTGTTTTGTTTTTTCGAGACAGGGTTTCTCTGTGTAGTCCTGGCTGTCCTGGAATTCACTCTGTAGACCAGGCTGGCCTTGAGCTCAGGAATCCCCCTGCATCTGCCTCCCAAGTGCTGGGATTACAGGTGTGCGCCACCACTCCCGGCAACTATCAGGTTCTTAAGATAACTAAGAATGAAAGAATAATGTAGATACATTTTAAATCTTTCTAATTAGAAATTGATGATAAAATTATAATTGAATTGATAAGATATATAAAATAAACAAAATAACTTACTAATTTCTTTGCAACTTGAAAAGCAAAAATTAAAACTATTCTAGCCTGAGTCTCTCCTAGTGGGCAAGATGACATTTTCTTAGTGAGTCATCCACATTTTAAGGAAATGCTATTAAATTTCCTAATGGCTTGGAATTGCTGTGTAGTCTCTGATGTGAGAAAGTTTCGAGCATAGGTTTGTTGCACATCCCATGTTCTCCTGTGAAACGTGATCACGTTTATGCCTCCACTTCTCCCTGTCTTAAGGGAGCAGCAGCGGGGCCAGGACACGCATATGTCAGTGCCTCCTGTTCCCTCCACTGAGGCTTTGGAGAGCCGTTGCATAGCAGCAGTTTTATTTCCACCACCAATAGCAACCAGATAGTTGAGCCTAGCCTTCCAGGGTTCTGCTCATTTGTAGGTGGTAGACAACTTTTGTTATTAGCTTTCTTTTATCTACCAAGCTCCAGGGAAAGCTGGCATTTGGGTTTTTATTATGCCAGCAGTTGCTGGTTTTCAGCCTTTATTTGAAGGAAAATAGTGATCACCAATTAATCAAAGTAAGTCATTTTAGAGCTATCAGTTACCATGGGCTTTTTCGAATGATGGGCTTTTGTACTATATTTTAAAGTTATGTACTATAATTCTTACAGCAAAGCCTTGCTATAATTCTACCTGAATTGAGAATAGTAGGAGTTTTTGTGTTGTTTTCTTTGTTTTTGAGTGTTTAATTAGAATATTTTTCAGTTAAGGTTGGTGTCAGGAGGCGGCTTGATGTATAGCCTTTCTTTGTTTCCATTTTCACTGTTGAATTTTTGTTGTAAACATACAGAAACAACTTTTATGTTCTTTATATCACTAGGACACAGATACTATAACTGTGAGAGGAAAGCATTTTCATGTTGGTATTCATCTCTTTTTAAATTTTATATATAAAAGTTGTTTTGATTTAAATACTCCGCAGTTCCAGGATTAGGGACATGTAACAGTAATTTTAGCAGTGTTTTCTTTAGTTGCTTGTACAGATAAGAACTGCATGACAAATTTTTCTAAGTCAAATTAACACTGGGAATTGTTGCTGCTTAGTTTCTTCTTCAATAATGTAGGCTTTGTTGTATACAGTTTTAATATATATGATAGTGCAGGACATATGGGGGAAATAAGTTACAGTGCTTAGGAAACTAAAGAATAACTAGAATATGGAGAATTAGCATCATGTAGTAAACAATGGAAGTTCAAAAGTCAGGCTACTTAATCTCAAACTCTGCCAGTTAGCAACGGTATAACCTTAAGAAGGTCCCCTATCTTCTCTATAGGAGATAGTCTGCTGTTAATAAAAGAAATTCACTATCAGTTGCACATTTTTGCTCCAGACATAGTAAGTCACTATACCTTTCTGTTTTTCATGCGGAAGGATATTTTTTTTTAAAGATTTATTTATTTATTATATGTAAGTAAGTACACTGTAGCTGTCTTCAGGCACTCCAGAAGAGGGCATCAGATCTCATTACGGATGGTTGTGAGCCACCATGTGGTTGCTGGGATTTGAACTCAGGACCCTTGAGAAGAGCAGTCAGTGCTCTTAACCACCAAGCCATCTCTCCAGCCCCGCGGAAGGATATTTTAATCAGAAAAATTCACCCATCATTACTGATTGGGCATAGCTTCCTTTCCTAGAGCAAAATGTGAGATTTTTATGAGGCTTTCCAGGATCCGCACACCATCACCCATCCCCGTGCCTCTTCTGGGAGCACTTCACTCCTCTGTGGCTGCTTCTGCTTTCCTCCCGTCATTTCCTCCTCCCACCACACTGACTCTCCCTTGAACATAGTAGACAGGTTTCTACCTTGAATCTTTTTCCTAAGCTACCTCTGAAGGCTGAAGTGCTTTTCCCTCTAATTCAGGCTATTTTACCTTCTTAAGTCTTAGTCAAGTGTGGTCCTTCCCTGTTGGGCCTACTCTGACCACTTAACATCACCAAAGCCCTGTGCATGGCTCTATTTACTATAGTACTTGCCTTTTACTTACTGTGTTCTTATTTATTCTTTATCTCTTTCTACTGGTACATAAGTTTAAAGAAAGTGGTTTTTTAAAATAATACTTTATTCACTGGTATGACATATAATTCAAGTATACGACAAGTAATAGATGCCTAATGAAACATTTTAAATATTTGTAGCATGCTAGGTTTAAGTCTTAACTCACATCTACTAGCTGTTTAAACTGGAGCAAGCTTTAGACTGTTCCACGGGTTGCTGCACAGATCGAATGGTTTAATAGATTAAACATATTACAAAAGCATTCACCCTGCCCACTATGCTATGCACAAGTTTTCAGTAAATTCATTAGGTTAACAGATATTTAGTGAGTACCTACAACATATAGAGGATTATTGTGAACACCAATGAACACAGCTCCAAACAAAATAGGAAGAAACCTCAGATTTCAAAACCTTCTTTCTAGAAGTCTTTCTTTATTCAGGTATGATAGTTTCCGGGAGGAAAGCTTGGTTCTATACATTTCTATTCAACAGGCCTTCACCCTGTATTCATATTCAGTTAGTATAAGTATTATATGTACTGGGAGCACCAAAGAGCGATAAGGAATGCTGAATCAAGATGGTATAAGCCTCAAATATACTTTTCTCCAAGCCAAAATTTTATGGAATAATGTGAGACAGCCATGATAAGAAGGGGAAAGGTCCCATCGTTTCTACTTCCTATGTACCACGGAGTACCAAGTATAGGAGATGATCTATGATATTCTCAGGTTAAAATATTATTTTAAAAGCAGCTGTAGTATGAAAGAAGGCAAAAAGAGAGGTTTGGTCTGACCTTAGGCAAGGCCATGTTTATTCATGGTGAGGGGCATCTGTCACCCCTAGATGTGTAGATGGCCAAAATGCCTATAATGGAGGGTGGAGTGTAGTCTCTTAGGGGCACAAAATAGGTAGAGATGATTTTGCAGTGTGCAGGGAAACAGTAGTCTTCCAGCAGGGCTCTACCATCACTAACCCTGAGAGCACATACAGATGCAGGGCTGAGGGGCAGTTATAGCTGTTTCCTACTGAGAAGCGTCTTTGTTACAGGGTGTGGTTCTGGGTTCATTGAAGAGGGGTCCTCTGGTCTTGTAGCACGGGGAGAGTCTTATCTTGTGCAGCTGCAGTGGATCAGGTGATTGCCATTTTGTAGGATTGCCTTTCCATAAAGAAACTTGGAAAATAATTATTAGAGGGCTAAAAGCAGATAGTTTGATTGTAGAGTAGAACTGAGAGATTTTCTGTAAAGACTGGGAGAGGGTAATAAAAGCAAAGGAAGCAAGAAAGACAGAGCAGCCCGGTGAGCAAAGAGTTGATCAGAGTGACAGTGATTTTTCCCATTGCCAGACTGTTGCACCAAAATGACCTAAGCAAAATTAGCAGGGAGCTGCAGACAATACAAGGAAGGAAATGGTAAAAATAGAGGACTAACGTAAAAGGTTATATCTGGCCTCTCTGTAGCATCTCAAAGGTCTTTTGTAGATGTGTCAGGGACATATTGAACTGTTGGAGACCTATTGGAAGAGCTTACATGGAACATTTTGGGGGGCTGTTGAGTGAAATTCAATAAGTAAAAGACAGGGTTAAGGACCCCTGGAAGCTTCCAGAGACTAAGCCACCAACCAAAGTACATCCATGGTCTAGTCTGTGGCCCCCAGCACATATGTAGACTGCCTTGTCTGGCCTCAGTGGGAGAGGATATACAGGTATAGGTCTTTTCTGTAACTGCTTCTTGGCTGACAAAGGGCAGCCAAAGCGGAGGGGACAGTAATCAGAGTCCCTCAGAAGAGGGCCGTCCAAGGGGCCATGGTAAAGCTTAAGGCCTGCAACGTAAGCCAGGGGGAATAACTGTATGGCTTTGTGGGGAACATTAAAAGACACAGTCGCTGAGGAAAAAATGTTATATAAACATGAATTAAATACAATTTTACAACTGGACCATGTACTGGAATTCTGGGGAAGGGTAAAGTAACTGTAATTAGCTGTTTGTTTACACCAGCGTACGGAACCAGCACCTGGAAGCTTTCTAAGTAAAGTCAGTTTAGGTCAGCATCCAAGGATAGACTGTATCTAAGTCGTATTCCTTACTTTTAAATATGATGAACTTTGTATATTTGTATTAAATATTATCAATGTCAGCTATTATTTAATGAGCAAAAATATAATTATCTTGAGTAAAACAAAATTTTGAGTTAGAAAAATTTGTTGATAAAAATTTTAATAATTGAGACTATTACCATAAATGACAATATCTAGTATTTAAAACATAACATGGTTCCAGTCAGATTTGTGGAGGAAGAATTTGATGCTTATCAGGCATCAGTGGAAGAAGAGGTCCTTGGTCCTATGAAGGCTCTATAGAGACCCCAGCATGGGGAAAATCAAGGGTGGGTAGGTGGGAGTGGGTTGGGTGGAGGGGCATCCTCATGGAGGCAGGGTGAGGGATGATGAGAGGGGGGAACCAGGAAAGGGAATAACATTGAAATATAAATGGAGAATATAGTCAATTAAAAAACATAACTTAATACATGTTTTGTTAACATCACATTTTTATACTTATATTCCAAGAGACAGTTTAATTGTAAGTTGCATTTCCCCCAAAAGAAATGGTTTTCAATTTCCAGTTTAAAAAGTATATACCCAGAAACAATGCTAGCGAGGATGTGGAGATAAAGGAACACTCCTCCACTGCTGGTGGGATTGCAAACTGGTGGGATTACAACCACCCTGGAAATCAGCTTGGCTATTCCTTAGAAAACTGGACATAGAACTACCTGAGGACACAGCTATACCACTCTTGGGCATATACCTAGAAGATTCTCCAACATGTAATAAGGACACATGCTCCACTATGTTCATAGCAGCCATATTTATAATAGCCAGAAGCTGGAAAGAACCCAGATGTCCCTCAATGGGAATGGATACAGAAAATGTGGTATATTTACACAATGGAATACTACTCAGCTATTAAATGAATGAATTCATGAAATTCTTTGGCAAATGGATGGATCTAGAAAATATCATCCTGAGGTAACCCAGTCACAAAAGAACACACATGGTATGTACTCACTATAAGTGGATATTAGCCCAGAAGTTCGGAATACCCAAAATACAATTCACAGACCAAATGAAGCTCAAGAAAAAGGAAGACCAAAGTATGGATACTTTGGTCCTTCTTAGAAGAGGGAGATACAGTGACCAGGAGAAGACTTGGTTGGTCTAGTTCAGTGGTTCTCAGCCTTCCTAATACTTCAACCCTATAATACAGTTCCACATGCTTGTGATGACCCCTAACCATAAAATTACTTTCATTGCTACTTCATAACTTTAATTTTTATAGTGTTATGAATTGTAATGTTTATCTGTCTTTTCTTATGGTTTTAGGCAACTACTATGAAAGGGTCATTTGATACCCCCACCCCCTGGTTCTCTAGGTTGAGAACTGCTGTTCTAATTATTCTATGGATAGTGCCTTAGTTTATTTATACCATGTTGTCACCTTAACCAAGATGACAGTGAAGTCACATGGCATGCCCTTTCTTTAATTTTAGTAAAGATGATGGTTAAGTACCTGGCCGCCAAGTTGGTGGTAAGCCACATGATGGTTGTTTACTCCAGCATGGTCAGCCAAGATGGCGGCAAGCCACATGATACTCCAAGGTGAGCCCAGCAGGCACTTACTCCTTTCCTAAATAAGAGTTGCATCCAAGTTACATACATGGTGTGCTATAGCAAATTAAGATTATCTGTACATAGACTTTTTAACTATTAACCCTTTTTGTTACAGATTTTAAGCTAACTTTTTATGCTTGGAATTTTATAGCCTCTTTAAACCACACTTACAAATTTTATTAAGTTTAACAAAAGTTTTAGAGATGCAAGAGGGGGGTAGTATTCAGAGAATTAAATAAAAGCAAGAAAAGGAACATGAAATAAGCAACAGTAGTACCTATTGGGAGTAGCTTACCTTTTAGCTATTTTCAAGCACATAGTCTCTTCTCCTAGGTTGATCTTTTCCCGATCACAGTCAGGTAGCTGGCATAACCCAGGTAGAGAATTTGGAGGAAACTTTTAAACAAATATGCTTGTGTCTGGGACAGATTGGGTCAAAATCCAGCTCCAGAGCCAGTGTTCTTAGTAGAATAGAACAGCATGAAACAATGTTGAATTCTTACGCTTAAGCAACCTTTCTCCTGCTTCAGTGCTCCAAATAGCTAGGATTACAGGCACACACTAGGCAACCCAGCTTCTTTAATACATGACAGACTGATCTGTTTGTTGTTTAAACATGGCAGATCATAACTGCCATTGAATTTCATCTAGGCCACCAAAATTTTGGTTACACAGTTGCATTTTTTTTATTATCTTAATGTTGATAAAAATGTATAGAAATGTATCCTCTTTCATTTTTACTGTATCCTACAAATTTACATGTGTTATTTTCATAAACTGTATTTTTTAATTACTCTTTAATTCCTCCTTGATTCACATGATTTTTTAGAAGTGTATTATTGAGCTGACAAGATAGCTCAGCAGACAAATATGCTTGCTGCCAAGGTTGAAGGTACAGGTTCAATCCCCAGGACCTACAAGTTGTCCTTTGCCTATCTACATAAACCATGGTGCACTCAAATAAGTAAACAGACTTTTTTTTTTTTTTTAGTAAAAAGGGGGGGGTATGTTATTTAATCTAAACTTTTTCAGTCATCTTTCTTTTGCTTAGTAGGAGTTTAATTCCATAGTAGTCTGAAGACATTCAATACATGATTTCTATTCCTTTAAATTTGTTAAGGTTAGTTTCATGACCTAGAATATTTCTATCCATGAATGTTCCATAGACCCTCAGAAGAATTTATTCTGCAATTATAGAATGATGTACTCCATAGGTGTCAGTTATAGTCAGTTGCTTGATTACGGTATTAAGATATGACCTCTGACTTCCTGCCTGTAAGACCTGTCCAGACTTCAGTAACATTTTAGTGCAGTCATTATCTAGCATTTTTATCAGTTTTTGCCTTGTGCTCTCTGATGCTCTTGTTAGGTATACACACATTGAATCTTGTCTTTTGGGGATATTTACCCTTTTATTGTTCAGTTACCTTCCTGATCTCAGCACAGTCTTTCTGACATCTGCTCTGTCTGAGATGAGTTTAGCTACTCCTCTTTCTCTGGTGTCGGTGAGTCACATCTTTACAGTCCATTTACCGTTCTTCTATTAGTATTTATATTTTATATGAACTTGTCTGAACAGCATATGGTTTATTCCTGTTGCTTTGTAACTGATACATCTACACTATTAATGTTAAAGTGATTTTTAATGGATTACAATCTAACATGTGTTCCTTTTTTCTCTTCATTGTCCTTGTTTTGTGTTCTTATTTTTGTCTCTTTTTCTGCCTTTCATACTTTTGAGTAGGCATACGACTGTTTTCTTCTTTTTTCCTCCTCCTATAGTATATCAGCTAGACTCCCTCTATTTTTGTAATGGTTATTTTCTTCTCCACCTAACTTCTTTTTGGTATTTCTTGTTCAGCGGGTCTGTTAACAACCAATGCAATTTTTGTCTTAGAAACTCATGCCTACTTCTTTCTTTACTTTAAAAGAATAAATTTTCAGGTTGTAGAATTCTAAGGCAGTCACATTTTTTCTCTTACCTATTTAGTTTGTGCCATGTGTCTTATTTCCATGGTTTCTGAAAAGATGTATTTCTTTTCCTCTTTTAGACTTTTTTTTTTTCTATGCTGGACTCCATAACACTGCTTTGATGCAGGTCAGAAATACCCTTGGAGCATGCAGCCGCTCCTCTCCCCATTCCTCTGCACCCAGGGAGTTTCTTCTTCTACCCCCTGGAGTTGTGTTTTCAATATTTTTTCTTTAAATTTAAGTTTCTTTGGTTTAAAATATGCCACTTTGGGGCTTGGGAAATGACTCAGGGCTAAGAGCTCTCATTGTCTTTGCAGAAGACCCAGGTTTGGTCCACAGCACCCACACGGTGGCTCACAACCTCTATACCTCCAGTTCAGTAGGCTCCAACACCCTTTTCTGAACTGTGGTGGCATTCTTATGGTACACATACATGAATGCACACAAAACACTCATGCAAATAAAAACCAAGCTTAAAAAATACGTGTAAGTATAATCGTGATGTCTTTAGTTTGTTTGGGGTGTTTCTGCTGCTTGCCCTGTAGATCTTGCTTTAGTGTCTGGTATTGAGAAAAATCCAGTTATTTCATAGGTTTCTTCTGTTTGGGGCTGGTTTGCTTTGCTTTGCTTTTTTTCCTCTCTGTATTCCACGTGCATATGTTACTTCTCGTGAGCTTCACAGTCCTTGCCTATTTTGTTTTTCTTTTTTTAGTCTTTGTTCTACTTGGTCTTAGCTTTAGATCAATGTTTTAAATTCCAGCTTATAGTAGTTACAAATTTGAGGAAAGAGAAAAAAGTATCTTTAAAAATTCTTTAAACAGTCTTTGCCTGATCTGCTGTACAGTGCTAGTGTTGCCATACAGTTGTCATTAGTTCTCAAGATATGTGCTCTGAGGTCTTTGCTCAGCCATTTCAACTCTTCTAATAAGGAGATAGATAGATAGATAGATAGATAGATAGATAGATAGATAGATAGATTTATTTCAACTCTTCTAATAAGGAGATGAAAGAAAGGGAGGGCAGGAAAGAGGGAAAGAAATAAAACGAAAATGAATTCTGTATCAAATCACAAACTCCATTATGGCAGAATTTGCATTTGTTTTCTCTTTATTTATTTTACAATTTTTAAATAAGAAACAAAGTAAATTTTATTAAATAAATATTGCAGTAAAGTAGTGTGGTGAAATAAATGCCAATAAAAGGTAAAATTCAAGGGCTAGAAAAATAAATATCTATTTGAATATTTTTTAGTCAGCTGCATAACTATATTTTTATTAGAAGTTTCTTAGTATTTAGTGAAGTCCTGGCCTGAATCTCCTCCAGCCCTCGCAGTCCATCTAGAATTCTGTCATTAAGTCTTGCTTGCTGAATACATTTCTGAGCACATGAAGAATGCTTCTTAACTTGTGGGTCACAACCCCAAAGGGTATCAGATAGCCTGCTTATCTGATATTTACATCACAATTCATAACATTAGCAAAAAAAAATGAGTTATGAAGTAGCAATGAAATAACTTTATGGTTGGGGGTGACCATAGCGTGAGGAACTGTATTACAGGGCTGCAGCATTAGGCAGGTTGAGAACCGCTGATGAGGGGACCATGTCAATGAGATATAGTTAATAAAGTACATATCTTGAGAATTAATGACAATTATATGGCAATACTAGCACTGTACAGCAGATCAGGCAAAGACTGTTTAAAGAATTTTAAAAGATACTTTTTTTCTTTCCTCAAATTTGTAACTACTTATAGTAATAAGCTGGAATTTAAAATGTAGATAATTGCATCTCTATGGTATTTTTCTGGGTTTACCACATTCTTTCATCTTCTTTTTAAATTTTGTGTGCTTAGTTATTTCTTACATTGAGATTGATCCTTGATCCTCAAACTTTCTAAACTTCTGAGCTACACTCTGAGTCTTACCCACAATTACCTTTCCAGGTAGCAAAAATAACCAAATATAACATATATATTTTTCTTCAGTCATAAGCTTTTTCATCTTTCTCTCTTGAGTGGCTAAAGCCCTAATGTGATTGATTGATTGATAGATAGATAGATAGATAGATAGATAGATAGACAGACAGACAGACAGACAGACAGACACACCAACTTGTATAAAAGGAAAACACCAACTATCCCATAAAGGTAGAAACATCAAAATAATGTCACCTCTGTCATGAGCAAACCCAGATGCCAAGAACTATGGAATGGTAACTTTCAGACCCTGAAAGTAGTATCTGCTGACTGATTGCTGTGACTAGAAAAGCTAATTTTTTAATAAAGGAGAAATAAATATATCAAAAGTAGCAAAAACTAAGTTCATGATCACCAAGCCATCACTGCAGAGCAAGAGGTAGGAGTGGAAGTCTCAATCACAAGAGCATGGAAACGATCTGATTAAAGGGATGATTAAAAGAGAGCAATCTACACTTATTAACCAGGGAGGAATAAAGAGCAAACATTAACCCAGCCAACCAGAAATTAACAAACAAAACTACAGGAATTAGTGAACATTTCTCCATAATAACCGAAAAGGTAAATAGCTTCAATCACCAATAAAGAGATACAGACTGGGTTAAAAATAACTAGATTCAACTATTTTTGTCTCAAAAGACAACAAAAACAACCACCAAAAAAGCATGCTTTATTGGTAAAGATTGAAAGCCAGAGGACGGCAAACAACCTGCCAGGTTACCAGCAGCCAAAACCAAGTTGGTATAGCTCTTCTATAAAGTAGACTTTAAACCAAGCTTAGTCAGAAAGAGCTAAAGAGAGGCAGGGACTATTCTGTAAAGAAAGCAAGAGGGGGTGTGGTATGTGTGAGAGAGGAAGAGAGCTGGCCAGTGTTGGGCAAGGAGGAGAGGTGAGGACAGTGGGGGGGCGGGGTGGGGGGGTAGTAATTGAGGACAAGGTGTCTAACACATGCAGTAACAACACCAGAATGAAACACATTGTTTGGTGTGTCTTGTAAATAGTGACTGTCTTCATTCATTCTTGAGTTTATCCAACATTTTTTATTGTATGTTTGTTGTTTGCAAGATGAGGAGGAGCTTCCTGTAGTTTGGTGTCAGAAGGTCACCAAAGAAGACAGAGTACTTTTTTCTGTAACTTCTCAGTACTTTAATCATTGCATAGATGACCTGTATTTCATGTAAAATAGTTTTTTATCTGCATATGAATGAATTTTATAAAAAAACAATATCCAAAGATGTGTGACTAAATTTTAGTAATGCTTTGGAGGCTGAAAGTACAGTCCTTGTGCTACTTAGCTGGCTCGCCCAGGCTCCTCCTGCAGTGGCTTCCATTTCTCTAGGACACCAGGTACCTACCCACTTCTGGGACTTTTGCACATGCTGTTTGTTCTCTCTAACCATTTTTTTTTTAGTTTAGGAAATCATGAGGTGTCATTTCTGATGCTATTCAAATTACTGAAATATTTTCTTAGAAAACAATATATTTATTTTACTGCTGTTATAAATTTTATTTGTAAACTTGTTTTTTTCCTGCCATAACTATTATAAAAACTAAGATTGGTACTATCAACAAGTTTATCTCAGCTCTTTTTTTCAGTAGAAAAAAACTTTCACTACATTACCAAGAAGTTTCAAACAACTAGCATTTATAAAATGAAAAAGAAAAAGAAAGAAAAGCTAGATTCTGTCCCAGTCCTTTTCAATCTACCCTCCTTTTGCAAGTTCATTGCAGAAGGCAGTGTTCCCAAATAGTTCTCTCTCCCACCACTCTGCCTTTTCATTCTAGGGATTCTTCAGCAAGCGCCTGAAAGGTTCCATCAAGAGGACCAAAAGCCAGTCGAAGCTTGACAGAAACACAAGCTTTCGGCTTCCATCCCTTCGCAATGCAGATGACAGGTAGGATATGACTTGTTTAAAATAAGGACAGCCGATGAGAGAGTGGATTGTTTACTTATCTATTTTGAGATAGTATCTCAGTTGGCCTCAGCTCTAATTAGCCTGGAGCTCACTATTACAAACCAGATTGGCCTTGAATTACAGAAATCTAGCTGCCTCTGCTTCTCAAGTGCTTCTAAAGGTGGGCACCCCATGTCTAGCATAGAGTGGATTTTGATAAGACGCTTGAACTTCTATATCTTTACATCAGTGACAGAAGAATCCAGTACAAAGTTTCCTTTTTTTGTCTTGTTTATATTGAGACAAGTTGACCAACTAACTTGTTGGTTCAGCAGTCAACCAGTGTAAAATGCATATAAATATTAGTGCTTGGGCATATGTAAGTTTTATTTTTTTGATATGTAAGTTTTTAAGAATAAGATATATTATTTCTGTAAAGTCACATTGTGCTGGTAATAGGTAAATTCTTTTTCTTCAAATGACACTAAGGGATAACAGACATAACTAAAATCTGTTGAGTACTATATAGGATACATATGATTATCTTATTCAGTCTCCATAATAACTTTTATGATAAATATGTTCTTCTGCTCATTTAATAAGAATCAGATGCACAGGGATAATAAATAATACCCAGGATCATACAGTTTGTAAATAGCAAAAATGATATTTGCACATGAACCTTTTTAGTGCAAAGGGCAGCATCCTAGCTCTTTGCTATTCTACTGGTCTGTATAAAATCAGTATTGGGTTTACAGTCACTTGTAGAAGATACATAATGGGAAGAAAGTGTGGATTTTAATAGAACTGCTTACTTGGTAAATTTTGCATGTTTAACTCACTAAGGATAACATGCCTGCAAGCCATTGCATATGTACCCATACGCATCTGGCCACCTCACAGCATTCATAGTGTTAGAGATGGCACTGTTGGGCCAGCACGTTGGCATGGCCAATGCTCACTGAGTGCTCACTGTGCACCCAGTGTTTTCCATGGACTGTTTTGTGTGATCCAGCTCCAGGAGCTATCCTAACCCTCACCTCACAGTTGAGGAACTGGAGGTAGAGAGACTGAGAAACTTGCCCAGGCTTAGGCAACTGGTAGACCTAGATTTAAACATGTCTGTCATTCATATTTGATACTCTTATTTATACTTGGGGACTTGGAGTTAATCTTTTTTTTCCTCTAGGTAGTAACACTGTTTTCTGTTACTTTCCTCACAAATAGAAATTAACAGGCAGAGAATTTTCACATTTATTTTAGTATTGCCTTCATCCTGAGTTTTATCAGATCTTATTTGTGGACCACATAGAAAATAGTGAAATTCAGAACTCTGTCCTGACATACCCACAGGACTAGACACCACAACACTGTGTTTGATTGGTTATGGTTTTCTGTAATGTCTCTGTCTGTTGCAAATGAGGGGTAAGGACTACACATATCTGTGAATATAAGGACAAATATAGAACGTGATTAGGGATTACGGTGGTTTATTAAAGCAGTTGTGTAGGTGCTTCTCCAAGATCCAGGACTTCACTAGCTCTGGGTAGTTGACTAGATTACCAGTACCAGATGAGTGGGCCTTAAGTCCAATTAAAGAGCTGTTGGTTACTACTAAGATATGCATATCACTTACTGTACCTTTAGAGTTATCAAGATGGTTAAGAGCCAAAGACTCCAGGAGTTTTCTGTGAGATTGTCTTTATTAATATCAAATAGTCTTTCCCAGTGAAGAGCATACCAGTTGGTTATCTAATGCCAAATGGTCATCCCTGAAAACTTGCATTCAAGATACATTATTCAGACCAAGCAGGTTATATTTAGGGGTGTGTGTGTGTGTGTGTGTGTGTGTGTGTGTGTCTCGCGCGCGCGCTCTCACGCACATATTCATCTTACAACAGTTAATGAAAACTGAAGCTATGAAATTGAAAGAGAGCAAGGAGGATTATATGAGAGCGTTGGAAGTGAGGAAAGGGAAGGGGGAATGATATACAAAAATAAAAAATAGTTTTTTAAAAGAGAGGAAAAAAGAAAAATTATATTATTTATCATTAGTATGTAAGAATGCTGCTGTGGTTTGTTTTACATGTTAATTTTGTGTCCTTTTTTGCTAAAAGTGTTTGGCAGATTAAGTGTTTTCTGGTAGAGTCTTTAGGGTCTCTTATATATATCATATTATCTACAAGTAAGGATACCTTGATTTAATTTCTATGTGTGTCCCTTCTCTCTCTCTCTCTCTCTCTCTCTCTCTCTCTCTCTCTCTCCCTCCCTCCCTCCCTCCCTCCCTCCCTCCCTCCCTCCCCACCCCCAGCCAAGTGGAAACTCCTGTCATTTTGATTTTAGTAGAAATGCTTCAAGTTTTCATTTAATATAATTCTATCATATATAGCTTTTATTATGTTGAGATACATCCCATCTAGTCTAGTCTCTGGATTTTATTAAAAGCCTCTGAATCTACTGAGATGATGTGTATTTTCTATTTGAATCCATTTGTGTGAAATACTATGTTCCTTTATTTGCATATGTTGAGCCATTCCTACAATTCTGTAATGAAGCCACCTCAGTCTTGGTGAATTATCTTTTTGATGTCTGGAATTCAGTCTGCAGGTATATAGTTTTGCAGCTATATTTATTAGAGAGATTGATGTATTTTCTTGCTGTATCTTTATCTGGCTTCAGCATTAGGGTAATACTTTGTAGAAAACGTTCAGTACATATCTTTCCTTCTTTTCTATTTTATGGAGTAGTTTGAGAGGCAGCAAGACTAGTTCTTCTGTACAGGTCTGGTAGAATTTGCATCTGTTTGGGTCTAGACTGCTTTTGTCTGTGGAATGTTTTGTTACTGCCTCAGTCCCATTGCTCGTTATAAATGTGTTTAGTTTTTCTCATCTTGGTTTAATTTGGCATGTCATATGCATCTAAAAATTCATATATGCATTTTATATTTTCCAGTTTAGTTGAATACAAGGTTTTAAAGTATGCTCTTATGTTTGGTCTCTCTTTGTTTTTTGTTGTTTCTTTTTTTAGATTTATTTATTCTTATGTTTATGAGTGTTTTCCCTGCATATATGTCTGTCTCTATATCACATTGGTGCTATGTCTGCAGAGGTACAGAAGTTGTTAACTACCGATCAGTGCTGGAAATCGAACCCAGGTCCTCTACAAGAGCAGGCATTGCTCTTGACTGCTGAGCCAGCTTTCCAGCCCTTTAACTTTATCAAACAGGATCTATTCTTTCTTTGGTTACTTTAGCTAATAATTTATTGTTCTTTTTCATATTTTCAAAGAACCAAGTCTTCCTTTCATCAATTCTCTCTGCCTCTCTCTGCCCCGCCTCTGTGTGTGTGTGTGTGTGTGTGTGTGTGTGTGTCTGCATAGATCTTATCTGTTTCTGTCTACTGAAAGAAATGGGGTTTTAGGTTGTTCTTGTTTTTCCAAGGCTGTAAGATATAATGTTATTTATTTGAGAACACTCTGATTTTTAATGTAAGTACTTTTAGCTGTAAACTCTCCTCTCAGATCTACTTTCATTGAATCTCATAGGCTCTAGTATATTGTGTTTTAATTTTTGTTCAATTCTAGGAATATTTTTTCTTGATTTCTTCAGTGACCCATTAATAATTCAAAAGTTTATTAATCACTATGTATCTGTGCATTGCTTGCTCAACCGCTTTCTTATACTACCCAGGGCCCAGGAAGAAAAAAAGATTCAATTTTAAAGGTTATACATAAAAGGTATTCTTTTTCTCTTAAAAATTACACTAGAAGCAGAAATATGAATGCTAATAAAACTAGAAAATTCTTAGTCATAGATTACTTACAAGTGAATGATGAGATACAGTTGCTGAGCAAAAAGGATTTCTGAAGTATTATCACTTAAGATATAAATGAGCTATGAACAGATACTTAAAGTAGTAATCACTTGAGCAAGATGTATTTTCCCCCTTACATAAAAGTCCAAGTCTGCCATTCTCAAGATCTTCAAGGAGCTCTTTATGAACTCAAGATAATTGCTTTAGCTTTGGCCATGACATCCATGTTTCAGATATCAGAAAAGAGAGAGCCTTTTAAGGGTATTGCCTACTACCAACTGAGTTATCACACTTTAAAAGAATTTCCATGAATCAGTCCAAGGACCCTTGGTTATTCATTACTAACTGATTTTGCAAGGGAAACTGGAAATTATTATATTTGGGTATACTGTGTTCCCAGTAATGCAAGAATTAGTTCATAAGTTCAGAGAAAAGGATAAAAACTAAGAAATAGTCAGCTAGTTGGCATTTGCTATTGAGGGTTAGTTTAGCATACATACTCCCAGAATTCTGGAAGAGTTCAGCCTGCCCTACTTTAGGAGACTAGTATTTAAGATTCTACTTACCACATACATTGGGAAAACAAAAGTTCCCCAAAGAGATTTATAGTAGTGATGTCAGTGTTTCTCTGTTAAAATCCTAACTAGTGAGTACATGCCAGATAAAAACATATCCATACAAATACATGGATATAAGTGTTCACAGCAGCATTATTCCTAGTAATTATGGTTACCAAACTGATTATAACCCAAATGCCCATCGACTGATGAATTCACAAATATATTATACCCTCATACTATTAGTCATCCACAAGAGAGAATGGAATACTGATATGTGTTACCATGTGTCTGACTGTTTAACCTTGAAAGCATGATAATTGAAAGAAGCTTGTCATGGACTGTAGGCACAGCCTAGGACTGCAACACTGCCTATCATACATTTCATCCCTACCATGGAGAGAAAAAAGCTAATCACTTTAGTTTTCCCAATCTATATGATCAGTGTTATCTTGGATACTAATTCTAAATATTGTGTTTCCATTTGTAGAATATGGAAGTGTCAAGAATAGGAAATTGCATAGAGATTAATAGTTGTCAAAGGCTGAAGATGTGATATAAAAAAAACAATGAGAGGAGTAACTGCAGAGGGGTTTTTGGCTTCTGTTTTTAGTGGTTGAAAAGATTTTAGGCATAGGTTGTGGTGATGACTGCACCGATATGACTGTACTAAAAAATGTGTAAACTTGAAATGGGTAGATTTTATTGTATGTGAATTATATCTTAATAAAGATGTTTAAAGAAAAGAAAGACAGATGGCCAGGAAGCACTCTGCAATGGAGCTCATTAGTCTACGAGCTCATTCCAGGAAGAAAGTTTCCACTGAGCTTTTTAGTGCTTTACTCTTAAACATATGACCAAATGTCTTATAAATACCAAAGAAATACCCCAAAATGAAAGACAGAGACCAAAATAATAAGGTAGAAAGAGCAATGTTAAAAGAAAAAAAAGCTTCACA
This sequence comes from Apodemus agrarius, assembly GCA_964023405.1. Lineage (NCBI taxonomy): Eukaryota > Metazoa > Chordata > Mammalia > Rodentia > Muridae > Apodemus > Apodemus agrarius. The sequence goes on from OZ030017.1 coordinate 37,730,674, forward strand.
AGTAAAATGAGTATTTTCCAATACAAGAAAGAACTTGAAAGTTAATATGAAAGATAAAAGAAAAGCATTGTCACAGGAAGTATAACAGAAGATGGAAGAGTCAGACTGGCAAGATGGCAGAAGCCAGTGAGGGTACTTTCCCACAGTACCTGGTTTCATCCCTAGAGCATCTGTGATGGGAAGACAGAACACATTTCTACAAGTGGTCTTCTGAATTCCATTACCCTCCTGTGCAGCAATAAATAATATAAAGAATGAAAGAATCCATGAACAATATTATAGAAAAAAGAATAAAGGCTTTAGGGAGGCAATTATCAAAGGAATAACACAAGAAATGTCCCCAGACAAGAAAACAAATGTCTAAACTGAAGAGACCAGCCAATTTCTAGTAATGTAATGGTAAAGACACCCTGAGCAGAAGCATATCAGTTTGTAACATCACAAAATATCAGATCACCAAGGTTTGGAGGGGGGTGTTTGTTTTCTATTCTTAAAATGCTTCCAGAAAGCAAACAGTAGGTTGCATGCAAAGAACTGGATATAGCCTGGATCAAAAAGAAGCTAATTCACCCAGGAGTAGTAGAAGACAGGAAATCATCGAACTCAGGGCCGAAATCAATCAAGTGGAAACAAAGAGAACCATACAAAGAATCAACAAAACAAGGAGCTGATTCTTTGAGAAAATCAACAAGATAGATAAACCCTTAGCCAGACTAACCAAAGGGCACAGAGACAGTATCCAAATTAACAAAATTAGAAATGAAAAGGGAGATATAACAACAGAAACTGAGGAAATTCAAAAAAATCATCAGATCCTATTGCAAAAGCCTATACTCAACACAACTGGAAAATTTGGAGGAAATGGACAATTTCGTAGACAGATACCAAATGCCAAAATTAAATCAGGATCAAATAGATCATCTAAACAGTCCCATAACCCTTAAAGAAATAGAAGGGGTCATAGAAAGTCTTACAACCAAAAAAAGCACAGGACCAGATGGTTTTAATGCAGAATTCTATCAGACCTTCAAAGACCTAACACTAGTACTCTTCAAACTATTCCACAAAATAGAAACAGGAACACTACCCAACTCTTACAAAGCCACAATTACACTGATACCAAAACCCCACAAAGATCCAACAAAGGAAGAGAACTTCAGGCCAACTTCAGGTCTCTGAAGAAGGAAATCAAAGAAGACCTCAGAAAATGGAAAAATCTTCCATGCTCGTGGATTGGCAGGATTAATATAGTTAAAATGGCCATCTTGCCAAAGCAATATACAGATTCAATGCAATCCCCATCAAAATCCCAACTCAGTTCTTCATAGAGTTAAAAAGAGCAATTCTCAAATTTATCTGGAATAACAAAAAACCCAGGATAGCTAAAACTATTCTCAACAGTAAAAGAACTTCTGGGGGAATCAGTATCCCAGACCTCAAGCAATACTACAGAGCAATAGTGTTGAAAACTGCATGGTATTGGTACAGTGACAGGCAGGTAGATCAATGGGATAGGATTGAAGACCCAGAAATGAACTCACACACCTATGGTCACGTGATCTTCGACAAAGGAGCTGAAAAGATCCAGTGGGGAAAAAGCCTTTTCAACAAATGGTGCTGGTTCAACTGGAGGTCAGCTTGCAGAAGAATGTGAATTGATCCGTTCTTATCTCCTTGTACTAAGCTCAACTCCAAGTGGATCAAGGACCTCCACATAAAACCATACACACTGAAACTAATAGAAAAGAAACTGGGGATGACTCTTGAGGACATGGGCACAGGGGAAATTTTCCTCAACAGAACACCAATAGCTTATGCTCTAAGATCAAGAATTGACAAATGGGACCTCAAAACTACAAAGTTTCTGTAAGGCAAAGGACATTGTCAAATGAACAAAATGGCAACCAACAAATTGGGAAAAGATCTTCACCAACCCTACATCCGACAGAGGGCTAATATCCAATATATACAAAGAACTCAAGAAGTTAGACCCCAGAGAACCAAATAAAAAATGGGGTACAGAGCTAAACAAAGAATTTTCACCTGAAGAACTTTCAGATGGCTGAGAAGCACCTTAAATGTTCAGCATCATTAGTCATTAGGGAAATGCAAATCAAAACAACCCTGAGATTTCACCTCACACCAGTCAGAATGGCTAAGATTAAAGACAGCAGGTGTTGGTGAGGACGTGGAGAAACCGGAGCACTCCTCCACTGCTGGTGGGATTGCAAGATGGTAGAACCACTCTGGAAATCAGTCTGGTGGTTCCTCAAAAAACTGGGTATGACATTTCCGGAGGACCCTGCTATACCACTCCTAGGCAAATACCCAGTGTAATTGTAAGGATACATGCTCCACTATGTTCATAGCAGCCTTATTTATAATAGCCAGAAGCTGGAAAGAACCCAGATGTCTCTCAGTGGAGGAATGGATACAGAAAACGTGGTATATTTACAAAATGGAATACTACTCAGAAATTAAAAACAATGAATTCATGAAATTCTTAGGCAAATGGTTGGAACTGGAAAATATCATCCTAAGTGAGGTAACTCGTTCACAAAAGAACACACATGGAATACAGTCACTGGTAAGTGGATATTAGCCCAGAAGCTCTGAATACCCCAGACATAACTCACATATCAAATCATTCCCAAGAAGAAGGAAGGAGAAGGACCTGGTCCTGGAAAGGCTTGATGCAGCATTGTAGGGAATTGCCAGGACAGAGGAGTGGGAGGGGGTTGATTGGGGAATGGGTGGAGGGAAGAGGGCTTATGGGACTTATGGGGAGGGGGAAACCGGGAAAGGGGAAATCATTTGGAATGTAAACAAAGAATATAGAAAATAATTTTTTAAAAAAATGGAATCCTTTAAAAAAAAGAATTGGGTATAGTAGAATGGCATTCTAATTTTTGGTAAAATTACTAAAATGCAGACGTCTGGGGGAACATGTCTTTAAAGTTATGAGAATAAGTATTTTTTAGCTCAGTTCTCTTAATTTCTTAAATGTTAAACTAAGAAGTGTAGATTCTAATCTATGAGCAGTAATATACCGGTAAACAGTTCTCAGCAAATGACATAGTCAGAGCAGCGTTGTGGTTGGACAGATCCAGCACTGTGGAGTATGGGATTCCAGATCACGGAGACCATGTTTGGGAGACCAATTATTATAAAGTTACTGTGAGGTACAATGAATGCTCTAAGGAGAATATTGGCTGTGGAAATACAAAGTCATCTTTATTTAAAAGTCATCTAATCATTTAAAACCCAGCAAAATCATTTCCTATGATCCATATTGGTTATATTTTGACATTGAAAGTGTGCATGTGAGAAGGCATGGGGCCATGAAAAGACTGGTTGTTTTGCCTTTTACTCAAAGGCACTTAAAACTAGGGAATGGTGAAAAACATTGCCAGATTTCAAGGACTTATTGCCTCTGCTAATTTTTGGATTTTGAGTGAATAGACACAGGAGAAGAAAGGAAGGAAAAGTATCATCTTACTTTTCCATTATGATCTGTGGACCTGGTTTGTATCCTGATTCTTTGAGGAATCCTTCATGAATTTTTCATCTCTGAAGAGGCTCTCGCCTATAGTTTGATTCAAGAAAATCTGTAGAGAAGAGATACATCCAAACAAGGGCATGAAGGCCAGAAAGAGGTTTCCTCAGGATCTTCCTCTATCACTGTCCACAATGTTTTTTGTAACAGGGTCTCCTCTTAAACCTGGAGCTCACTAGTTGGCTAACTACAGTCCCCTGTGTCCGCCTCCTATCCCTGAGACCATAACCATGCCCCACTGTGCCTAGTCATTTATATGACTATGAGGTTACAGAATTCAGTCTTCCAGGCTTACAGCAAGCATTTCACACACTTAGGCATCTATCTCCCCTCCCATTCTGAGAAAAAACTTTTGTTGTTCTAGTCTCTTCACAACTGCAAAGAATATTCATATGTTTCTTTGGACTGACAAGCATTAGAAAGTAGGCATGCAGACCACTGCTAAAACATTGACGTTCTTGTTCCACTACCAACACTTAGACATTCTCATCATCTACCTAACTAGAAGGAATCAGACCTTACCCTATTTCCCCTACCTATATACAGGGTAGAGAACAGCTTTCTCAAAATTCACTCTGACAGAAGTCTTTGACTTTTCAATCTCTGGCAACTCTCTATAGTCTTGATCTAATTGAAGGGTTCAAAGTAGTGGGACCAGTCCTAAAACATTTTCTTTTTTCTTTTCTTTTAATTGGGTATTTTATTTATTTACATTTCAAGTGTTACGCCCTTTCCTGGTTTCCCCTCTAGAAACGCCCTGTCCCATCCGCCCTCCCCCTGCTATGAGGGTGCTCCCCCACCTACTCCCACCTCCCCTCCCCCACATTCCCCTACAATGGGGCAACAAGCCTTCACAGAGTCAAGGGCCTCTCCTCCCATTGGCAGCATTTTCTTTATAAACACTACTTTTTGTCTAGTACCTCATTTTGGCATAGTTCTCTCTTTATCTCAGTATCACAAATGAAATTTCAATTTTAATATCTTACTGTATGTATATACTTTTATTTTTTATTTTTTTGATATATTTTTTCTATATTTTTTGTTTACATTCCATAGGCTTTCACCTTTCCCAGTTCCCCCCTCACCATATGTCCCAAAAGTCCTCTTCCCTCCGCCCATTCCCCAATCACACACCCCCCCCCCATTTCTCTGTTCTGATACTCTCTTACAAAACTGGATCCAGTCTTTTCAGGACCAGGGTCCTTTCCTTCCTTCTTCTTGGGAATCTTGTGATTTGCTAATTGTGCCTTGAGTATTCAGAGCTTTTGGGCTCATTAATATCCACTTATCAGTGATTGCATTTCATGTGTATTCTTTTGTGATTGGGTTAACTCGCTTAGGATGATATTTTCCAGATCCAACCATTTGCCTACAAATTGCATGAATTCATTATTTTTAATTGCTGAGTAGTATTCCATTGTATAACTATACCACATTTTCTGTATCCATTTCTCCTTAGAGAGACATCTGAGCTCCTTCCAGCTTCTGGCTATTATAAATAAGGCTGCTATGAACATAGTGGAGCATGTGTCTTTATTATATGCAGGGGAATCCACTGGGTATATGCCCAGGAGTGGTATGACAGGGTCCTCTGGAAGTGTCATGCCCAATTTTCTGAGGAACCGCCAGACTGATTTCCAGAGCGGTTGTATCATCTTGCAATCCCACCAACAATGTAGGGGTGTTCCTTTTTCTCCACATCCTCGCCAGCACCTGTTGTGCCTTGAGTTTTTAATCTTAGCCATTCTGACTGGAGTGAGGTGAAATCTCAGGGTTGTTTTGATTTGCATTTCCCTGATGACTAGTGATGTTGAACATCTCTTAAGGTGCTTCTCAGCCATCCGAATTTCTTCTGGTGAAAATTCTTTGTTTAGCTCTGTACCCCATTTTTTGATAGGGTTATTTGGTTCTTTGGGGTCTAACTTCTTGAGTTCTTTGTATATATTGGATATTAGCCCTCTGTCAGATGTGGGGTTGGTGAAGATCTTTTCCCAATTTGTTGGTTGCTGTTTTGTCCTTCTGACAGTGTCCTTTGCCTTACAGAAACTTTGTAATTTTATGAGGTCCCATTTGTCAATTCTTGATCTTAGAGCATAAGCTATTGGTGTTCTGTTCAGAAACTTTCCCCCTGTGCCCATGTCCTCCAGGGTCTTTCCCAGTTTCTTTTCTATTAGTTTCAGTGTGTCTGGTTTTATGTGGAGGCCCTTGATCCACTTGGAGTTGATCATGGTACAAGATGATAAGAGTGGGTCGATTTGCATTCTTCTGCATGTTGACCTCCAATTGAACCAGCACCATTTGTTGAAAAGGCTATCTTTTTTCAACTGGATGGTTGTAGCTCCTTTATCAAAGATCAAGTGACCATAAGTCTGTGGGTTCATTTATGGGTCTTCAATCCTATTCCATTGATCTACTTGCCTGTCGCTGTACCAATACCATGCAGTTTTTAGCATAATTGCTCTGTAGTACTGCTTGAGGTCAGGGATATTGATTCCCCCAGAAGTCCTTTAATTGTTGAGAATAGTTTTAGCTATCCTGGGTTTTTTGTTACTCCAGATGAATTTGAGAATTGCTCTTTCTAGCAAACCAGTAGCCAACATCAAAACAAATGGAGAGAAACTTGAAGCAATCCCACTAAAATCAGGGGCTAGACAAGGCTGCCCTCTCTCTCCATATCTTTTCAATATAGTACTTGAAGTTCTAGTGAAAGCAATTAGACAACATAAGGAAGTCAAAGGGGGATACAAATTGGAAAGGAAGAAATCAAACTATCACTTTTTGCAGATGATATGATAGTATACATTAAGTGACCCAAAAAAAACTCCACCAGAGAACTCCTACAGCTGATAAACAATTTCAGCAAAGTGGCTGGTTATAAAATCAACTTAAGCAAATCAGTAGCCTTCTTGTACTCAAAGGACAAGCAGGCTGAGAAAGAAATTAGGGAAATGACACCCTTCACAATAGCCACAAACAATATAAAGTATCTTGGGGTGACTTTTACCAAACAAGTGAAAGATCTGTATGACAGGAACTTCAAGTCCTTGAAGAAAGAGATCGAAGAAGACCTCAGAAGATGGAAAAATATTCCATGCTCTTGGATTGGCAGGATCAATATAGTAAAAATGGCCATCTTGCCAAAAGCAATCTACAGATTCAATGCAATCCCCATCAAAATCCCAAATCAATTCTTCATATACTTTTATTATAATCATTATCTTAAATGCAAAATGCAACAACATGGTCCAGTCTTTCCTTAACTCTCAGCATGATCTCTTGTCAACCCTATGAAGTCTTTCATTTACAATAAATCCCATGGTGTTTTGCATTGTTGTTCTGCTTTTGAGTGTGTTCTCAAATAATATTCCCTGTTCCTATACTCTGTCCTGAGTCTGGCTCATTGCGCTAAAATACCATGACTCGTATAAGTCCTTAGTCTATCTAACCATTAACCACCCATGTAGATGACTTAGCACAGAACAAACTGTATTGTATTAGATATGTGCCTGTATTTCTGCTCGGTGTCCTTTCATGCTGATAACCATGGTTCATAGGTGTTACAGCTGCTAGGCTTATTTAATTTGCTTATCTCCCTTGGCAGCTTGCATAGTATTTTCTGAAACCATAAAAGCTAGACCACATGAAAGAGGCTTTCAGGTCAGATCTAGTTTGAGTCATTTAAGTCATGTATCCTAAGTGTGTCCTTAGCAGTAGGGACCACCCTCAACCCTGAGAGGCAATATCACAGAAAACCACTACAGGACATAATCTAGAGTTCAATGGATTGGGCAGAGCCCAGCTCAAGCAGACAGATCTATATTACAGTTCATGCATCTATAGCTCAAGGAAGTGGAAGAGGAGGGCCAGAATCCCAGGAAGAAGCAGGACAGAAACAACAGCAATGCATGTTAATGTGGAAGAGGGAAATTTTCACTCCTAGATTAAGACTTACAGGCAACTGTAAAAAATTAGACTCTCTCAAGGATGAGTCTCCTTATTGATTGCCTAGTGCAGAGTGATCAACCTTGAAACCATATACACAGTGTGTGTGTGTGTGTGTGTGTGTGTGTGTACACACATAGAATTAAAGAAAAGAAGGATAGCAACTTGAGAGTGAGGAAGCCTGGAAAGGGTTTTGGAGAAGGTAACTGTGAGGGGCTAAAGAGAGGAAAAGAAGAAAGTGACATAATTCTAATTAAAAATATTTTTAAAAAGAATTTAGTATTTCCACCCTTGGACTGGTCTATTAGTTGAGTTGGATTCTAGGTGTAATTTGGTTTGTTTATATGTCTTTGCTTAACTCAGTATATCTGTGTTTCTATTTATTTGATTGGTAGTAGTAGGTTTTAATACATTTACAATTTAAGGACCAAGAAAGGTGTATTATAAAATGGTACAGTTTCTATTAGATAATTTTCTACTTCTCAAAATGTATTTTGATTTTTCTAGCCTCTATGTCCCCTTTATTGAATGTGCACATGAATACATGTTGAGGTTGCTTTGTTTCACTTTTTGTGGGATGGAGAGCCATGAGGTTTTTATTTCCACTGATGAACCAGACTGCAGATACCCTGCTTATACCTCACATCTAGGCTCATCAGACCATCCCGTCTGGAGACTTGAGTGCAGAGAGAAGGAAAGTCTGCATTACATACTGGGCTTCCATAAGTAGCTTTGTGTGGCTAACATAGAAACCAGTAGCATAAGCAGTAAGGACTGGTTTCACCTACAGCAAGCAGGCCTGTGCAGCTGGAGCTAACGAGACTCTCAGACAGTGGGTTTTGAGTGCACAAGAGAACACTAGTGAATGGCCTGAGAGGGAAAGCCAAAACAAAACAAGAGAGTTAGATGTTTTTCTTTAAAGATTTATTTATTTATTTATTTATTTATTTTTATTTATTTATTTATTATATGTAAGTACACCATAGCTGTCTTCAGACACTCCAGAAGAGGGCGTCAGATCTTGTTACAGATGGTTGTGAGCCACCATGTGGTTGCTGGGATTTGAACTCAGGACCTTCGGACAATCAGTTGGTGCTCTTAACTGATGAGCCATCTCTCCAGCAAGTTAGATGTTTTTCAACAGATAGAATCACTTGCAAATGTTCACAACATATCGGATCGGTAAAATACAGGCAACAGGAAAAAAAATCTTTTCTTATTAGTAAATCTCAGTTTTAAAATGTGTTGAAAGTGTTGAGATACCCAGGTTTGTTAATTACTCTTTGGGACAGTTTCAGAGTGAGTGCCTTAAAAAATGCATGCTGGTCAAAACAGGAGTGCCCTGCAATACTCAGCTACCGGCTCTGTGTCTCTTCAAGAATTCAGTGACACAGTTCAGAATCATAACTGCCAACCAAGCAGAAACTCACCTGCACTGAGTCCAGGATTTTGTATGGCAATAAGTATTTTTAATTAAAAGTTTCCCAATTCCTAAATTTGGAACTGAATCTGTAAACATGTGGCAGATTGAGCTAGCCAACCAAGCATTATTGGAGCTGTCAGGGAAACATGACTAAAAGCTGAGAAAATCCAGCTGTGTTTATTTCAGATTGCACTAATCAGGGTTCTTTTACTCTTTTCTCTCTGCACCAGTGCATCCACTGGTTTGTGTGTGATGGCGCCCCATCCCCCGGCCATTCACTTTTCTAAGACAGATTTTAAGTAGTGATGAAGGGTGAAGTAATATAACATGCGTTTACTGTGGTAATAGAATGCCTCCCTTGCCTGGTAGTTTATATCCTCAATAAGTCAGCTATAACTTTCATCAACAATTAGATTTTTAACCCTTGATAACCCCACCCTCACAGTCCATAAACTGACTAAATGTAGATTGTAGTGTTTGTTAATTAAATGTATAGTCAACCTCTAGGAAGCTATTTTCCAGTTAAATTTAGAAACAGTAACATTGGAACCCTGGATTATTCCTCTATGATGCTTCTTATACTAATGGTCCAGGGCAAAGGAGATCAGTCAGGAAAAGAACCTGGCCAGCAGGCAAGGAATGCACATTATCTACATTTAAGGCCAAGTCGGGTTTCTTGATGAAGGCACTTGTCAGGCTCACCTTGGAAAAGTTGTTTTAAACTCATTATTCTCCCAATAAATCCCCATTCTCTTCCATTAGAAGAGTAAACTGGTGGCACCAGGCTCTAAAACTCAATAATTAGAAGACCTGTGGAAAATCAATTCATGTGAAGACACAGGAAGAGGTAAACATGATTAGAGGTGACCTGGGGTTTCTAATGCCATATTGAAATAATGCCTCCTTCCCCTGCTCTAGCCCTGAGACATCCCCAGGCTGTTTGATCTTCTGTTTACTGTAATCATGCTTCTGTGGGAATTACTTCTCAGAGACTGTCTTCTCAGTAGAGGAAGAGCTTGCTTATTTATTCAGTAGTAAGGTTGGACATATTAGACTTTGGCTATCGATTCATGTATGTGCATATCCACATTTTGAACTATAGAAGATTCTAAACTATATTTTAAATATTGAAATTTCAGTAAGTAGCATTTTAAATTATAATTCCAGATTGCTTGATTAGAATTAGCTTTTATAGCAGCTATGAGAAGTTGGATTCTACTGGAAAAACATTGAAAAAATATCTTATTTAACCTATTCTAAAGTTAGAAAATAACTTTAAACCAGATAAACCATGCAAAAAGAGACTTCTACCTAGAGTGGGCACTGCAAAGGAAACAGGTGTGAGATTGTCCCTGTAAACAGGGATATAGTGACTATCTGGTGGAAGGGTGGCTGGTAATCACGTGAAACAAGCTAAAGCATCCGAGGTCTGTCCGTATGTAGTCTTTAATAAGAGATCATTCCCCACCTCCAGAGCTGCCTTTGTTACTAGCCTTTGACTGAGAATGGAATGGGCCCTCACTGCTCCTTCCCTGCTATTATAAAGCAGTCTCCTTTGCCGCGTTTGCAGAGCGTGCTCCCTGGGCCCTGCCAGCTGCAGCTTCTCCCTGCTGCCTTCCAGCTCTAATCTCCTTAAAGGTGTAGCACCATGGCAACAGGCCCAGCCTAGAGCCCTGGAAGCTTGTTTGTGTTACCTGAGGGGCTAGATGCAGCCTGGAGGGATAGAGGGACATCGCCTGCACTGCAGGCTTTGCATAGAGAGGACTTGTTCTGTTGTTTGTGTTTCTGTCCTGCATCTGTTGAAGACCAGTAGCACCTGAAAGGCTTTTTATGCAGCATCAGTAACTGAAGGCACCAGGGAAATCATACTCAGTTGGTTCCTGTCTTCTAAACAGAATTTTCTGAGATGTAGTCCAGGAAGTGACTTGCTACATCCCGGGACATGTGGCACCGCTATGGTTTGGGGCTGCACTGCCAAGTGGCTGTACAGTTGCTTCATGTAGGTAGACGTTTATTTTATTTTAAATAAAATTAATATTTTAATTTTTTGAAGATTATAAAAATAAAAAATGTTGTCATAACTCTCTCTACTTTAAATATATCCTGGCCTTTCCCGGGGATCCAGTCATTCCTGAGCTACAGTGGTTTCCTCCAGCAGTTCCTGAGAAGGATAACTAGAATAGTTTTCAGTTTGTTTAAAAAAGGTAGTGGTGTTGTTTCTTCAATCCGGCTTCGGATTCAGCGAGTGAGAAAAGCTGCGTTATGATAAGTTGACTAAGGTAAAGAAGCACTTAGTTATTTACAACTGTGCTGTACTGTGTTTGACTCACATAGCTTCAACATGTCTTATCTAGATGAAAGGGAAATGAATGCCGCAGTTGCTGTGTCATATTTTATGTACCCTATATTTGGTGGCTTTTGTGCCTTTTTGTACATACTTTGCATTATTAATAGGAAATACCATGTTGCCTTTTTTACTTAAAAAATATGCTGTTAGAACACAGAATTTTTCAACTGTAACTTTAGATGGTGGTTATTATTTGTTGTTTTTGTTTTATCAATAGGCTAATTATCCATATTGCTTAAGATGTTTCTTATTTACGGAGTTTGTCTAAGTAGAGTGGAAACAGAACCTTAGTGTGAGTTTCCACTATCCTATTGTTTAATAATTTAGACTCTTCTATCAGTAAGTACTAAAGCTCTCTTCAGTACAATCCTTGTTCCTAGTAAATGAATACAGTTGCTTAAAATATTTTACCAAAACAAATGTCGTTTACACAGACATTTCTTTTTAGACCTATTACTAAGACCTTCTACTTGAAGCTTATAGTTGTTTCAGTTAATAAGAATACTTGTTGACTAAAACTGCATGACCATACATTTCTGAATTCATGAAAATAGTTTTCCATAATGTTTGGTTCCACTAATTTTTACAGTTTACAGTAGGAAGGCGGTGAGGTCCTCATTTAGACAGTCGGGAAAACAGGCAGCCAGGATGCCTGCCCCAGTGGCTGCGGTCCTCTGCCGATATTTGGCTTTTTTTTTTTTTTTAACTATATGAGAAGTTTCCTCAAGGCATTCTATTCCTTATTCACATTTATACAGTAAAGCATGTATAGAAGTCCTAGTTTGAACCATCCCTGCATTCCTGGAATGAAAAGCCCTAAATACTCAAGACACAAATAGCAAGTCAAATGATTCCCAAGAAGAAGAAAGGAGAGGACCCTGGGCCTGTAAAGATTGCTTCCAGTTTAGTAAAGAAACCGAGGGGGGAGGGGGAATTATTGGGGAACAGATGGGGGGGAGAGGAACTATGGGAACTATGGTGGGTGGGAACTGGGAAAGGGGAAAGCCTTTGGAATGTAAACATAGAATATAGAAAATAAAATTAAAAAAAAAAAAAAAAAAAAAAAAAAAAAGAAGTCCTAGTTTACTAGAAGAGAATTCCGTATTAAGATGGAAATCAGGCTGTTTGAAAGACACTCTTGTGCTGAAAGTTTGTCTTTCTTGCTGTCACTCAGACTACTATTGCTTACTTTTTCTTGCTGTGTGTGGGGGATGGGGTGGGACCTACCAGCACACAAAGAAGCAAGCTGAGGATTCAGCCATTGTCGGGATCCAACAAGATGATACATATCCCCAGCAAGAATGTCTTTTCACAGTACTTTTGCACAAAAGTGATAAAGTAATTCTGAATAGTGTATATTCGTTTTCCAACGCAGAAGTGAGAATAAAAATAACATCTGTACAGGAACGTAGGGGTCCTTTGAGGCTTGTAAAATTATGTTTTTATGCTTTCTTGAAGGTGTGTTCATGTATGCATAGATTATGTATACCACATAAATGTGCTTGCTAGTACTCTTAATATCATAGAATATTTCCTCCTTTATTTTTCTCCCTTCCACTTTTGTGCATCTTTGTTAGTCTCCTTTCATTAGACCTTCTTGTAATACTGCCTTAAGTGTCCTATACTTTTAGGTCTCGAGGTCTGCCTAAACTGAAAGAGTCCCGTTCCCATGAGTCCCTGCTCAGCCCATGCAGTGCAGTGGAGTGTCTGGATCTTGGTAGAGGGGAGCCAGTCTCAGTGAAGCCACTGCACAGTAGCATCCTTGGACAAGACTTCTGCTTTGAGGTAAAACAGAAAGAAAAAAAAAAAGCACAGGAAGAAGGGAGAATAATTGGTAATAATTTAACAATTTCACTATCATGTTTCTGATTTCATTATCTTAGTTGGGTTTCGGTTCCTGAAATGTTTTTTTCTTAAAAGGAAACAGTTAAAAAATCTGTTAATAGAATTCTATTTGTAATTGAAGTTATGAATAATTTTTATGCCTTTGCTTTCAAAAACTTAAGTGCTTAGTACATTCTCAGTATAGGTTACAAGATAAACAATAGCTTCTCCAACTAATATGCTAATTTTTAATATTAATGCCATATACTGATATTTAATCCTTAATTTTAAGGGAATTTTGAGAGACCCACCAAAATCAGTTTTATAACTATAACATGAGCAGCTCTTGACCGAGGACCATACTTTGTTTTTTGTTATCTCCTGCATGTTCCTAGATCAACAGCCTCATTTCAGGTCTTCACTAGCCGTCTGAATCTAGGAGCTGCCAGTTTAGACACAGCACACTGTCCAGTCTGATTCATTGTGTTAATGAACTGAGAGTGACAGACTACAGCACTTTGAGCAGATCATTTATATATGTTTTTATAATTAAGAATAAAGTTATTGTTATTATTATCATTATTGAAAATTTCTTGAACTTTTTATTTGTAGAGTTCAGTTCAGTATGCTTTCCTGTGGACATAGTATACTATGTCCAATGTTATAAATGTCTGGAAATCAGTGGGTTGGTTGGCTCCTGGAGGAGAAATGGCTTCCAAAGAGTGATTCAGTTATACTGATGCCTTCCAACTTCATTTAATAGCCTTCTGTAGCATCGTAATGAAGCAATCGGAAGAAATCAAATGATTTTACAAACATCTTCACTTTTTAGTTAATTTTTATAGGCTCAAATGAACATATTCATTTACAAGTTATTTTAGATGTGTCCTTAAATTTTTTTAGTCTTGATTTTTCTCAACTACAGGCAAGCTAAACTGTAAATGAGCTTTGTTCTTATGGCCCAGTCGTGTGCATGCTACTTAGAGGTTAAATCTTAAGTAATGATATGACAAAGCTAAAACAATTGTTTTAGTTTTACATGATAAGATTTGAGTTCCAGACATGTCCCTAATTCTTAAACTATAGAAATTAGGAGATAAATACACACACACACACACACGCACACACACGCACACACACACACACACACACACACACACACACACACAGTCTTACATCAACATCTCTAATCTTTGTGTTAAAGGTGACCTACTTAAGTGGAAGTAAATGCTTTAGCTGTAACTCCGCCTCAGAGAGAGATAAGTGGATGGAAAACCTTCGAAGGACAGTTCAGCCAAATAAGGTAATGGTGGCTTTGAATGACAAAAATGTGTCACAAACAGGACATTTATAATACCCCCCTCTAAGATGTATGGATCATCTCAGAAGAGAGAGCAGACAGAATATAAATGCAGGAAGACTGAAGGATTAAGAAATGCACAGCCACCCACACAAAACTAGGTCTGTCCTATCAGCAGTCAGTCATGGATTAGAAGAGGCTCAAGGGACCCTAACCCCTCCCTTCTGAACTACTGGCTACTTATAGATTTAGGGGAAGAGCAATTACAGGTCTCAGTTGTGTGCGCAGCACAGGAGCCCATCGGGCTCAAGTGGATGGTTCTAAACCCGTGGCCATGTGTATTTTCTTGATTAAACTCAGTGGGTCTCAGAAGAGTGGAGGGTGCAGTGAATGTATAGGAGAGGAATTTGTAAGGAGGGGAGTATGAGGGTGGGAAGGAATTTAAAATGTACATTATACATGGATGAGATTGTCAGGACCAATTCAATACAAGTCTTTTTAATGCATCACTTTGTAAGCAGCAAGTTGTAGTAATATCTTGATTTATAAACCTTTGCAACTTTTTGTTGAAATAAGATCTCAGTGTGTAACTAAGACTGGTCTTACACTTACAGATGTTTTGTACCAGCCTTACCAGTGCTGGGATTATAAACTTGTGCTACCACATCTGGCTTAGAGTTTGACAGCTTTGAAAAACTGTATACATGTTATGACATTTTGCACTGAAAATAATCTTACTGCAAATGATATTATTGTCATTTTACCAATGTGAATACAGAGACTCAAAAAGCTAGGTGACATGCTCTGCCAGAAGACGGCAAGGTTGTTAGCAGGTTCTTTTTTTATTTTCCTAGAAATTAGTCCAGCCTCACACAGCTGGCTATAGAGAACTTACTATTATGTGCTGATATTTTTTAACCCAAGTAAAACAGGAAATAAGTGGTTCCGTAAGATTCTTTTAAAAGTATTTTTGATTACATTTATTGTGTGTACAGTGTGTGTGAGAGAGACAGACAGACAGACGGAGAGAGTGAGAGAATGAGAGTGAGCACAGTGTGTGTAGAGAAGAGGACAATTTGCAGGAGTTGCTGCTTTTCCTTCCACCATGTATGTCCTGGGATCAAAAGCAGGTTGTCAAGCTTGGCAGTGTGTGCAGCTAATGAACCGTCTTACCTAGTGCAAGGCTCTTCTTCAGAGTTCTATAATCCCAAACAATGAGATGGTGATTCTTCTTCCCATTTGTCGACTGCTCTTAGTGTAGTAGGCCATTAATAGTCAGCATTACTTAAAGAAGAAAGCATTTTCTTCCTAATCTGTCAGCTTTAAAGTCAACTTTGTTGTCTCTCTTTAGGACAACTGTAGACGAGCTGAAAATGTTCTTCGTTTATGGATCATTGAAGCCAAGGACCTTGCCCCTAAAAAAAAGTATTTCTGCGAACTGTGCCTTGATGATACCCTCTTTGCTCGTACAACCAGCAAGACCAAAGCAGACAATATTTTTTGGGGTGAACATTTTGAATTCTATAGCCTTCCACCTCTTCATAGCATCACAGTTCATATTTATAAGGATGTGGAAAAAAAGAAAAAAAAGGACAAGAATAATTATGTAGGGCTAGTCAACATCCCCACTGCCAGTGTGACTGGTCGCCAGTTTGTAGAAAAGTGGTACCCAGTGAGTACACCCACACCTAACAAAGGAAAGACAGGAGGACCTTCGATTCGGATTAAGTCACGTTTCCAAACTATCACCATTCTGCCTATGGAGCAATACAAAGAGTTTGCAGAATTCATCACCAGCAACTACACCATGCTGTGTTCTGTTCTTGAGCCAGTAATTAGTGTGAGGAATAAAGAGGAGTTGGCTTGTGCCTTAGTACACATTCTTCAAAGTACTGGCAGAGCCAAGGTAAGTCAAAAGGGGTTTGTTACCTTAAAGTCTTTTCTTATCATGTACAAAGAGACAAAGCTGGGACACTGACACACACTGTAAAAGTCCAGCCTAGAAACTTTTCAGGAAAAGAAAAGGGAATTAACCGTGAGTTAAGAATACCTATTTGCAGATCCATAAGAGCTTGAGGTTCTTAACTAAAGTAAAATGGGAGAACTAGCAAATACTTATTTCTAGTTTGTTTTCATGAGGTAGGTAACAAGGATGCAGTTGCTATAATAACCCCACAACATATTCTGGGGTTATTGTTGTTTTTGTTGATTTCTCTTGAAAACATGGTCTCACCATGTTACCCATTCTAGCCCCAAATTTGTGATCCTCCTGCCTCTCAGCCTCCCAAATCCCAGAATTAAAGGTATGATACAGATGTGCCACATCATGCATAGCTAAAGTTTTTCTGAAGTCCTTAATCTTTCTGGAGTACTTTCTCACTGTATTTTAAGATTAACTTCTAACTGTATCCCAGTGGTACAGAAGGAGATATTCAAGAAATGTATGAAGTGTAAATCTTCGTGGAATTAAAATCTGGATCTGAAATGAAAACACCAGGGGGTGTTGTACAGTTACTTGGCAGCTGTTTCTTGGTAATCTTTCATCTATATGGAAATGAAAACTGGAAAGATGAAATAGCACCCAACATGTGCCAGTAACGGTTAGATGCTGAAGTGTGCCTCACTGTGTGTGTTGAACAAAAATAAACTATCCTTGCTCGTGGAGCTTTCAGTTTTCTGGAGCACAGCATTAAGTGACTGAACAGTAAATCTGTGATTATAGTGAGATGTGCAGAGAGGAAAAGATAGTTGTATGGAAGTGTGGGAAGGGGACACTGTCGGGTGAGGTGCCAGCGTAATCCCGGTCCTGGAGGATGCAGTGTGTGAACTAAGAGCTAAAGATTTCCAGGAACTCTGTTTATGGTATGGTAGAGGTGACAGCAGGAGGAGAGCACAACTGGGAACAGCATCTGCAAACATTTCTTGTGGTGAATAGAAAACGTTGTGTGTAGAAATGGCTGTGTGGAGTAAAGGACAGAAGAACCAGAGCAATGTGCAGGGACTGGAGCAGAGAGAATAGCACTAGTTACGGGGTGGGCAGGGCAGGGGGAGAGAACTTGGACATGCATTCAGAAATTTGTTTCAGGATTGCATTAGAAAATCTCTGAAGGAATTCAGAAAAGAAATTTAGAGCTAGAAATACATAAGCTTTTTAATCTGTCTTCCTTTTCTCTTTCCATGGACTTTGGTGACTTAGTTTTAAAGGAGTGTTCCCAGAGTATCTGCTATTTCCATAATCTTTTCTAATGTTTGTTGCCTAACTCGGTTGCTTTCTTTCTGACTGAACATTATTCTTCCAGGATTTTCTGACTGACTTGGTGATGTCAGAGGTGGACCGTTGTGGAGAGCATGATGTCTTGATCTTCAGAGAAAACACCATTGCCACTAAATCTATTGAGGAATACCTCAAGTTGGTGGGACAGCAGTACCTTCATGACGCACTCGGTATGGAAAAGGAAGATATCCATCTTCTTTGTCTTTCAGTTCTAACTTTTTTTTTTAACCCCCTAGGACAAACATTGAACCCAGACTCTGCCTGTATTTAGTTCATCTGACTTGAGTGATTTAGATTTCAACTGTAAACTGTCCTTCCCAGCACAGTAACCACACGCATTCGCTGTAACATGAGTCAAAATAGAAAACCCTTCAGCGTATACACCCATCCCAAAAGCTTTGTGTTTCTGATCCTAGGATATGTAGTATTATTGATAGATTTCATTACTAGAACTGAGGTGTTACACCTATTTCTCCTAAAATTATTGGGCATTCATATTATGATATGGCTATACTACCTCAATCTTAAATGGATTAACCTACCATTTATTATCATGCATACAAAGCTCTTGTCAGAAATTAAGAAATGCTTGATATTTCCTGTAGTTCTATACTTCTGTTTTAAGGTCTTTAACTGGTAACTAATTTTTGTCAAATCGTAATTGTTGATGACTAAGCCACTCACTTAAAGATCTAGATATAGTTATGAAATTGTCATTGCTGATAGAGTAAGGGAATGTGTTAGACAAATAACATACTAAGGTAATGGAATAATAAATTGGTGTGCGTTCCTTGAAGAAAATAGTGGTTTAGAGGTAGACTACTGGTCTGTAATAGCCTCAGCTCGCTGGTCTGTCTTATCCTCAGCTGGCCTTGTTTTCATAGCAATCCTCCTGTCTCAGCCTCCCACTGCTAGGATTATAGACATGAGCCAGCAATTTCTTGTACACTTCATACAGAATGTAATACGGTACTCTACTGTACAAACATAATGATAGCCACATATGTGTGTAATATTATGTGTTTATCAAGTAACTTTGACCTTTTAAATAAGTGAAAAAGGAATAAGAGAAACCAATGAAATTATGCCAAATTTTATTTAATACAATATATTTCAAATATTAACAGATGATCAATATGGGAATTGTTAATGATATATTTATTTTCCATACTCTGAAATATGGTGTATGTTTTACATTCATCCCACATTTTAATTTGTTCTAGTTATATTTCTAGTGCTTATCAGTCACATGTAACCATCAACAATGGATAGTAATAAAGGTATGCTGAATGATTATAGGGATTTTTTGTTCACAAGGAGTTTATAATGTAAGGAAATGAGATAAGATTGTTTGTTTAACCAAAAGAGAAGTCCTGTATTCAGGACAATTAGGAATAGGCATAAAAGAAAAAAGAATGAGACATGAAATAAAAAGCATAGAAGGGAAGGAAAAAAATCAAAATTTCAGTGGAAAGGGGGCATGAGAGTAAAACAGTGAGATGGCTCAGTGAGTAAAGGCAGTTGTCACCAATGCTAGTGACCAAATTTACTTCCTAGGACCCAACTTCCGCAAGTTGTTCTCTGACTACCATGCATGTATCATAGCACTTGTGGGCAGGGGCACACACACACACACACACACACACACATACACACATACACACACACGGGGGGGGGGGGGGGGGAGGAGAGGAGAGGAGAGAGATCATGCAGTTTATGACCTGCCAGATGTAAATGTTGGGAACCAAACTCAAATCCTCTGTAAGGGCAGTGTATATACTTAACTGCTTAGCCATCTCTCTAGCCCCTTGATTAGATTCATAACAGAAATCATGGAAGTAGTAGTCTTGAAAAGGGGGAATTAGGGGCTGGAGAGATGGCTCAGCGGGTAAGAGCACTGACTGCTCTTCCAAAGGTCATGAGTTCAAATCCCAGGACCCACATGGTGGCTCACAACCATCCATAAAGAGATCTGACACCCTCTTCTGGTGTCTGAAGACAGCTACGGTGTACTTACATATAATAAATAAATAAATCTTTAAAAAAAAAAAAAGACGAAAACAAACCAAAAAAAAATCACAATAAAAAAATAGAGAGAGAGAGAGAGAGAGAGAGAGAGAGAGAGAGAGAAGAGTCCTCATGGAATCTGGGCACACAGTTAAGGTCTTGGGCCTTACAGAGAGAATGCCCGGGGAGCAAACGGACTCTGCCTCCACACATTATGACGGCGGGCAGTGGTGGCGCACACCTTTAATCCCAGCACTTGGGAGGCAGAGGCAGGTGGATTTCTGAGTTCGAGGCCAGCCTGGTCTATAGAGTGAGTTCCAGGACAGCCAGGACTACAAAGAGAATTAAATGTTTACCTTATATGTAGTCACCTTAAGTCCTGATAGGAATTTGTGGGTGTTTCAATAGGAAAGCAAATGAGAACATACATCTAGACTCGGTGTGAGGACTCGGGGACTAACTCATATAGAAGTGTTAACAAAGCTAAGAAATTAACAAAAAAAAGGGGGAAAGAGCCAAAAACACACGTCATGATTCATGTCTGCTGAGAGTGTAAAAAGACAATAAGGAATCAAGAAAATGATCAGAGAGACAAAGCAAAAAGAGAAAACCAGGGAAACACAGCCCTGGGCACTGATAGAAAATACAGGAAGAGAGTTAGGAAAGGGATCTTTTTCTGGGTGCCTCTTACACAGTCAGCTCTATCTGGGTGAATATCAGAAACTCATTGAAGTGGACGGTGAGGAAGTGGACTGTGAGAAGCACACATTCCCGCTGATGCTCTGGATGAAGAGTAGAAGGGCTATGCGATCCAAGTCAGTGGTAGGAACAAGGCTTCCCTACAAGCACGTGTCTCCATGCACAATAGGGTGTGCCTGCTGGTTAGTAAGAGGCATTCTAGAAGACTGTGCCTGTTCACAGATGCATTGTGGATACCAAGCTGAGTGTTCTCAGCATGGTCATTGTTTAAAAAGAAAAGAAGGATATTTGCCTGAGAGAAACAGCAGAATCTGATTGTTCTAGTCTCTAAAGAAGATGGTGTCCACCAGCATGTTGTCAGGAAGCCCTTAAACAGAGAAGGTGAAAAGCCCAGGACTAAAGCCCCAAGAGTCAGTATCTTGTCACTCCACGTGTCCTGCAACACAAGTGCTCTGAGGAAACCACACACTAAGAAGAATGAGGAGGAGGGACAGAATGTGTTAAACCTTGGGCCCAGAGAATGAAAGAAGCCAAAGAAAAACTTCAGGAGCAGATTGTCAAGAGATGTGGGCTGTCCTCGCTGAGAGCTTCCACTTCTGAGTCCAGTAAAAATAAAGAGCCTTTAAAAATCATAAATAGTCAGGCATCGGGGGCAGGGAGAGTCAGAGGAGCTGGAGATCCTCCTCAGTGGTAGCACATTTTTAAGTATCCATGATGCCCTAGACTTAATCCCAAGACTACCTTTTTAATTCTATTATTACTTACATTTGTGTGTGTGTGTGTATGAGAAAGAGGCAGAGACAGAGAGACAGAGAAAGAACAAACCCAGCTTGTAGTTGGTTCTCTCCTTCCACCATGTGGGTGCCAGGGATCCAGCTGAAGGCCATCAGGCCTGTAGCAATACCTTTGCCCTTAGAGCCATTCTGCTAGCCCAAGACCCTTTGACAAAAAATTCAAATAGTAAGAAAAAGTAGTTGTCAAATTGTTTCACAGGTTATTAAATACTACTTCAGATCAGTGA
The DNA here is from genome assembly GCA_964023405.1 of Apodemus agrarius. Lineage (NCBI taxonomy): Eukaryota > Metazoa > Chordata > Mammalia > Rodentia > Muridae > Apodemus > Apodemus agrarius. Next base: position 37,752,067 of record OZ030017.1, read on the forward strand.
ATCAAGAAGAAAGAGCCAGACAATGGTGGCATATGCTTTAGTCCCAGCACTTGGAGGCAGAGGCAGGTAGATCTGTGAGTTCGAGGCCAAACTGGTCTACAGAGCCAGTTCCAGGACAGCCAGGACTACACAGAGAAACACTGTCTTGAAAAATGAAAAAATAAAAAAAAAAAAGGAGGGAATCGTAAGCGGTGAGTGTAATGCCTGACTGGCTGGTCAGGAAGTAGGGCTGTGTTCCCATGAAGACACCTGCTGTAGGAACAATTCCTTATCTGAACAAGAGGGTTGTTTTTTCATTTCTGTTATCTTGAAATCTACTCAGTTGCTTTGGTATAAGATCTAATAGAGATTATGAGGAAAAACAGTTGACTTTCACTATATTAGAAAAGATGCTATTAATCTCATTTATATAGGCACTTACTATAATTATCTATTACATGTCATGGTTTGCTTTAATGACTTATGTTATTCAATAAAAAGTAACAATAAAAAACAAACAAACAAAAAAAAAACAACAACCTGCTTATTTTTAAAGCACGCCTTTAATCCCAGCACTTGGGAGGCAGAGGCAGGCGGATCTCTGAGTTCGAGGCCAGCCTGGTCTATAGAGTGAGTTCCAGGACAGCCGGGGCTATACAGAGAAACCCTGTCTCGAAAAACCAAAAAAAAAAAAAAAAAAAGTAACAATGAAGCATCTCTAACAGTATTCTCTATTTTGTGAACATGAAGGTGAGAATATTGATATTATAAGATCTATTTGCTTAAAGAGATTTCTGAATTAAATGTCCAAAGTGATAAATGAATATCAAGTCCTTTGCTACAATAATGAATAATTAAACATCTAATGAGCTTACCAAGCAGGGCATGAAAATTAATTCATTGAGCATGGGAAACAATTCAGATAACCTCCCAAAGATCTCTTTTAATATTCTGTAACCTAACAGCATAGGCTAGAGTAAAGAAAATGGTTGTAGCTTCTAAGGGCATGAAAGCAATTAACCCATAAGATCCTCTGTACTGAGATTGGATTGTAATCTTCTTAATGAAGTTTTGTTGTATGTCATATGCTTTAAGTAAAAAGCAAAAAAGAGCTGCTATTTCCAAACTCTTTGAACTCTTTGATTTTAGAAACTGCCAGTGAGGCCTGGGAATTGTAGTTCATTGGTAATTTAATATTCACCCATCCTCAAAGAAAGTTGCCTGTCATACAGTATTATCTAGCTTCGTTAGTTGTCTTGATCTTAAAGCATTACTCTTTACTGAGAAAAACTCTGCTTTATTTAGCCTTAAGTCTTCCATCTGTTAGCTTCCTTTACCTGACTGATTTAAGTCAACTTGTTGGTGTCTTGTGACACAGAAGAAATGCCATCTGTAAAACATAAATCTCTCAGATGATGTAATTTCCATGCTGGTATTGGAGGCAAACGCCTTTCAGCAGTAATAAAGTCAACATCCGTTGACTTAAACCTATACATGAAATGTTGATGATAGTAACGATTTGGTGATTGACATAGAAAACACATAATAGAACTGAGCATGGTGGAACATGTTTGTATTTCTGTCAATTTCAAGGTAAAGGCAGGACTGCTTAACAAGTTTGTCATCGGTCTGCTGTACATGAAATCTTTCCTAAAAGGGGGAAAGGGGCGGGTTGGGGTGATGTCTCAGTGGTTGAGTGCTTGTTGCTCTTTCAGAGAACCCACATTGGGTCCCCAGCACCTTCATGGGGGCTCACAACCATTCACAAATCCAGTAGCAGTGAATTTGATGTCACTTTCTGATCTCCACTGACACCAGGCACTTGGGCAGTACACATACAGACATGTACACATAAAACTTTTTTTTTTTTTAATTTAAAAAGTGTTTTCAAAGAAGGGGCTAGAGAAGCGGCTAGGCATTTAAGAGAGCTTGCTTGCTGCACAGTCATGAGGCCCACAGTTGGATCTTGCTACCACATAGTAGCTAGGTATCCATAGACATCTATAACTCCAGCCCCCGTGTGCAAAGGCATGCTCATAAACACACATACATGCTTATATTCATGTAAATACAGATGAATAAATTATTATTTTTGCAATTCATAGAAGAAAATTACCTTTTTAGATGCAAACCTATTTAAAAAGTTTCATCTTTGTTTCAGCATACTACACATTATCAAATATAAGTTGTAATTGCAAAAAGGAGAATTTTCTGAATTTTAATAATATTTTTTAGGTATCTCATCTTTTGAGGCTCTGTTGTGCTAGTACCACAGTTTGTGTCTGGACCCTGAGTATTTACTCGAAGAATGAAAGAAAAATAGTATTTATATTATTAGTATTTCCTAGAATAGTTGTGACCCAAATGAACACCCTTAACAGAATTTTAGATTTCCAGTTTGACCAATTATTACCAAACTATTTGAAGCTGATAGTTTTGAATTTACATTAAATGGAACAGATTATGTGGAGACATGGAACAAACATAATCTTATGAGAATTGTTAACATTTTCTAAACATTACCAGTTTAGTGATTTTTGCTTTAAAGTAGCATATTTTATACATAATAATGCTTTCTATATGGAGCCCAACTAAGTGCCAAGAACAATACTACATTCCAGAGTGCTCCTTATCACAAGTCTACATGACATGACATGTCTAATGCTAATAAAGCAGTCATGGCCAGGGCTTGACCTTACATCTCTCTTGATACTATAGTGCATATTTATATTCATATTCTCTCTCTCTCTCTCTCTCTTTCTCTCTCTCTCTCTCTCTCTCTGTGTGTGTGTGTGTGTGTGTGTGTGTGTGTGTGTGAGAGAGAGAGAGAGAGAGAGAGAGAGAAAGAAAGAGAGAGAGAAAGAAAAAGATAATGCATGTGAATAAATATGCACAATAGTATAAAACATGGACTATTAGAAGATATTGAAGAAGCATACATAGTAGAGTTAAACAGATAAGTTGATATCAGAAAATATTAAGCATATCTTTATAGACAGGCTATTTGGCCAGTGCTTATAAACCATTATCTATGGAAAGCATATGATATATATATCAAGAAATGTTGCAGTTTTGTGTGGAAGGTTAAATTACTGTCCCCAATGCTAGTGGTAGACTTGAAAAAAACCTTGCTTGAAAACAAACAAACAAACAAACAAAAAACCAAAAAGCCTTGCTTGGATCTGTGTTTGATACCAACATTACCCCTAAATTTAACCTTAGTTGTTTACCTGTTCAATCAAACTTGGGTTGAGTTTCTTTACCTGGAATGATATCACTTAAACTACTAGGGGGAAGCTCTGTTACAAGTTCATGATAATTAAATGTTCTGTGTTTCCAATAGAAGATACTATATTTTTAAATCAGATTGTCGCTATGTTTATAGCTAATGGTGATCCTGGTGATTGGCTGCATTCTGCTTCCAGGATAAAGAGAATAAACATAGTGCATGGGTGAGGACTGTTAGCTTGTAAAGCAGTGATGCCTCATGGTCTCTCCATGCATGGTCTGAGGAAAGAAAACTCTCAAGAGTGCTCAGTCGTTTTGCATTCTGATTAGGAAGATAGAGTATGGCTATAGCACTTGTCACCTTTTCTCTTTGATCAGGGGAGTTCATCAAAGCCTTGTATGAATCAGACGAGAACTGTGAAGTGGATCCCAGCAAGTGTTCATCTAGTGAACTGATAGACCATCAGAGCAACCTGAAAATGTGCTGTGAGTTGGCTTTCTGCAAGATCATCAACTCATACTGGTGAGCTTGTGTCCTTGCCAAAGAACCTACTTTTTCTAAATGAAAGTCAACACAAGGAAAGGACTTGAAGGAAATTGCAAGGTTCCCCTTCCTTAATGCTGTCTAAAATGTCAACCTTCACTGAAAGCAAGCCTTCTGAATCACACCTTTTATCTGTCAGCAGTCTACTTCCTAATGCCTAAAAGTAGAGGTTGGAGATGTGGGCCAGGGCTGTTTTATTTGGTTTGGTTTGGTTTGGTTTTTGCTTTTAAATGCTAGTATGGAACAGATGCCTTCATAAATTTTTATCTTTTCTCTACCACAAGCAAATGGTGACTTTAGGGAGATTTTTCATGGTCAGCCTTTAGGGGTGTTATGGTAAGCTGTTAAACCAAATAGATACTCAGGAACCTTATGCCATTTTCCCACTTAGCTAAACTAAATTTGTACTAATCCAGAGTTTTGTAACTTTTCAGTTTCAAACTGCCATCTGGCCGTCTGTGAATTTCCCCATCTTGTCAGCCAAGACTCAGGCTGATCCCATCCCTAGGTGTCTAATGGGTCCTCCTAGCTCGGCCCTAGGTCAGTGGAGTCCTGGGTCAAAATGGGGTCACTTATACTTTCATGCGTCATGATACTTTTATATTTAGAGGTTTGGGGGTTTTGTGTGTGTATGTTTTCCCTTTTCTGTAGTGTCTTCCCTCGTGAGTTGAAAGAAGTGTTTGCATCATGGAAGCAGCAGTGCCTGAACCGAGGCAAGCAAGACATCAGCGAGCGGCTCATCAGTGCCTCATTGTTTCTCCGTTTTCTTTGCCCAGCCATTATGTCTCCCAGTCTTTTCAACCTGATGCAGGAGTATCCTGATGATCGAACATCTCGGACACTAACTCTTATTGCCAAGGTCATTCAGAACCTGGCCAACTTTGCCAAGTAAGGGAAACTACTACCCTGACCCCTTTTAAAACACCTGGTTTTAAAAATTCATGAGCATTTGGATGAGGCTAGGGAGCCACATACCCCCTCTTACTAGATTTTTATTGCATTGTCAATAAAATTTTTAAAAGGGAAACAAATATTAGACTCTGGTATAAACATTTATTGAAATATTTATAACAATTTAAAGTAATTTTTATAAAATATCCAATAATATGTAAATGCTGATAACTTGATTAAAATACTTACTAAAAGATAGGCTGCCAAATGATACATATACTATCATTTTAGTGATATGAAAAAATAATATAATACAGGTGTGAGAGATTGGGAAAAGGCTGGTAATATGCTTACATCATATGTACAAGTGTTGTCCAAAGAGCCAACACTTGAAATTTATTAATATTGTAAGTTAGAGGTAGTATCTATAATTTAATCTAAAATGATTCTATATGCCGGGCGGTGGTGGCGCACGCCTGTAATCCCAGCACTTGGGAGGCAGAGGCAGGCGGATATCTGAGTTCGAGGCCAGCCTGGTCTACAGAGTGAGTTCCATGACGGCCAGGGCTACACAAAGAAACCCTGTCTTGGGAAAAAAAAAAAAGATTCTATATAATAAAACAAAAAGTGTACATATCTGGAGAGAATGAAAGCAAACCTGCCCCTTCCCAAACATTAGCAATTGGTTGATAGAGATGAAAAGCATATGTGTGTTTGTTATTCTTCCAACTTTTCTATAGGCTTAGAAAACCAAAAACAGTGACTCACACCTTCAATTCCTGCACTCAAGAGGTAGAAACAAGTGGTCTTTCTGAGTCTAAGGCCACCTGGGCTACATTGGTTATAGGGCAGCCAGCCATTGAGATTGTCTCCAAGAAAAAAGAAAGGAAGGAGGAGGTAGGGTGAGGGATGGAGCAAAGGGAAAAGGAAAAGGAATGGAAAGAAAACCAGGAAAGAGTTCACACATTGCAAAGTTGATTACAGGTATATTTAATGTTGAGACACACAAGCTTCTACCAACAGTGTGTGGAAGAAAAACTGTCAGTAAAGCAGATTGTCCTCTCATATATCATTTTGTAGGTTTTTTTAATTTTTCATTTATTTATATGTATGGGTGTTTTACTTGCATGTGTGTTTGTGTACCACATGTGTGTCTGGTGCCTGCAGAGTCCAGAAGAAGGCATGGGATTTTCTGGGATTAGAGTGAGAGACCATCGTGAGCCACTGTGTGTGCTGGGATAGAACCTGAAGAGCGGCAGCTCTGGAAGAGCAGCTTGCGCTCTTAATCTCTGCGCCATCTCTCCAGCCCTCTAATAGAATATTTTTTAATTCACTGTTTGAATTTTATGGACCTCATAGCTAGGTCAAGACAGAAAGATTTGCCCACATTTGAGCTATTTCTTATAAAATTACTTTTAGGTTATGTTGGGACAGGTTTTATATAAAGTAGTATAGATAAAATCTAGGGGACAGAAATATCTTCTCTGATGAAATACAGAGCATGAGTAGACTTAGAAAAAGCCTACTCCCATACAATTTCCCCTTGCGCGAGAATTGCAGTCCATGGTTTTAATTACCCATGATCAACTCCTGTCCAAAAATATTAAATGGGAAGTTCTAGAAACACACCATTCTGAATAGCAAACATTTCATGAAGTCTAGCTCAGTCCAACCCAGAATATCAGTCATGCATTTATTCTATATATCCGTGAAGTATGTCCACCTACCTGTTACTAGGCTCCTAGTTTTTATGTTAACTAATGAAGTATCATAATGCTCCTATTCAAATAACCTTTTATTACTTAGAAATAGTCCCCCCAAAACAAAATAGTTATGCTGGCAGTTTGGATGTGCTAAAGAAAAATTATGAAGTCATTTTAAGGTTGGTTTTGCTGGGGATTTTGTTTTGTTTTTGTTTTGTTTTTAATGAGTGCATGTATAGGGCAAAACATAGTGTTCATGATATCTGCAGTTTCAGGCATCAGTTGGAGGCCTTCAATATGAACCATGGGTAAAGAAGAGACGACTGTGGAATATATTTAGAAACTGAAATTAGTTAAATTGACAGTTGTCTTGATGGGCATTTGATAGCTATCTAGGGGCTGGCTGTATTATATGAGAATTTTGAAAACCAAAAAAAGGCATTTTGTTTCTACCCTTGAGATCTTTCAACATGAATTAAAGTAATACTAAAAAAGAATATTGTAGCAGTTACCACTTAAAGAAACAAAATCCTCATCACAAAAAATAATTTGTATGCCAACTCAAAATATTAATATCTTTCCTTGATCTATGTTCTCTCTTATTTTCTCACCTAACTCAGGTTTGGTAACAAAGAGGAGTACATGGCATTCATGAATGATTTTTTAGAGCATGAATGGGGTGGAATGAAGCGGTTCCTTTTGGAGATCTCTAATCCCGACACCATCTCAAACACCCCAGGCTTCGATGGTTACATTGATTTGGGCAGAGAACTGTCAGTCTTGCATTCCTTACTGTGGGAAGTAGTTTCCCAGCTTGATAAGGTAAAGTACAGGGAGGGTATTGGGAAATGGGAGATACTGACCCTTAGTGTCCAGATTCTAGCAATCATCTGTGATGATAGCACACAGCCTTTCTGCTGGTTAAGCAAACCTTCCTTACGTTAGACATCTAAAAATAAATGATAATCACTGAGTGATGTTCAACCAGAATTCCTAGAAAGCCATGGTATCATTAATTATCTGAGCTATTGAAATATTTCTATAAATTTATCTTAGTTATCTTAGCTAATAAAATATTTCTATAAATTTATAGAGTTAATTATAGAAAGTTTTCAGATATGAGCACATATATACATATCTACAACATATATATACACATATGTACCCTGCCAGTGTATATATATGTGTGTGTGTGTGTGTGTGTGTGTGTGTGTATGTGTGTGTATGCATATATACATATCTGAAAACTTGCTTAGAAACTACTAGCAAATAAATACTAGAGTGTGCATCTTTATCTGTGTGGGAGAAACTTCTGGTAATTTCTAAGGACAAGATTGTTTTTAAAACTACAGGTTTGCCAAAATATTGTTTGTCATATTTAAGCTAGCCTCACCATGGAGTTGTTTGTCCTACTGTGTATGTCAGACTTGGATATAATTTTTACAACTAAAAGCTATATAGGATCTGAAAATGTGGGTGTTTTATTTATCTACCTATGTGAATTAAGAATACAAAAATAGCCGGGCGGCGGTGGTGGCGCACGCCTTTAATCCCAGCACTTGGGAGGCAGAGGCAGGCGGATTTCTGAGTTCGAGGCCAGCCTGGTCTACAGAGTAAGTTCCAGGACAGCCAGGGCTATACAGAGAAACCCTGTCTCGAAAAACCAAAAAGAAAAAACGAATACAAAAATAATTTATTTTCTAATGACAAATGAACTTTCATTATTTTAATAATGAATGTAAAGTATGCCAATCATTTTCTTTATTCTGGGATCTTACAAAGAGGAGTATATTCTATAGTAGAAAATAGTTCAGTAATGAATATTATTCTTATGTGATAAGGACTTACTTGTTTTCTTAAATTTTCCTCAGCTCTAAAATGCTATATATAATAATGTCAAGTAATAAACTTCTTAGTAAATTTCATTTTCTAAAATAAATATATAGATGAGAGTGTGTCCACTGGTACTTAAAATGTTTATAAAACCATAAACCATTCCTTATTCTCAGGAACTACCTCTTCACTTTGAGAAACGCTAAGTAGATATTAAGTTGAAATTATGTAGAAGGTAAATTCTTATATGAATCTTAGCTTAGCACTGTTGAGCAAGTAAAGGCATCTATCAGATGACATTTATACCTACTCAGAGTAGAAGAGACCGTTAGTTGCCTGGAGCATGTAGCTAAGTGTTAGAGCACCTGCCTGGCATGCACAGACCTTAGGTTTGAATGCTAGCAATAAATGCATACAATATAAATCCGTAGGAATACCTTCCTGTCATGAACAAGGCCCTGGGTTTGATTACCAGACTCACACACACACACACACACACACACACACACACACACATACATACACACACACACACACTTAATGATCTTTGAGAAGCTAAAGAATCCTTAAAGGCAACAATGACTCTTAGGCTAAAATGAGTTGAGGATTCCATGAGAATCCATGAGGATAAGAATTCCATTAGGAATGCTGGACGAAGTGGCACAAACCTTGAATCCCAGAACTTGGAAGGCAAATAGGTGGATCTACCCGAGTTTGAGGCTAGCCTAGTCTACAAAGTGTGTTCAAAGACAGAGCAGACTAATAAAACAATTATTTTAAAAGTTGCAGGTACATCAATAAGATACACATGCAATTATTTTTTGAAGTAAATCTTGTTTATTCATGAAGTCTCTTTTAACAAATTTTTTGTGTAGGCACATTTCTTCATTTTTAATCTTTAGTCCTGGGAACTAGAAGTTTATCTAGGCATATCTGAGAAGAGTGAAAGATGATATGATTTTACTGGTTTGGTTTGGTTTGGTTTGGTTTGGTTTGGTTTGGTTTGGTTTGGTTTGGTTTGGTTTGGTTTGGTTTTTAACAGAAGACTCAGTTGACAGTGAGTCCAGATTCCCAAGATTAAGTGGGATAGTGGGATGTAATGTAAACTAACTGCATTCCCTGCAGTTCTCTGGTCCCTGAGGGCAGCACCTTCCTGTATGTTGGCATGCATTGCTTTCCTCACATAATCCTTTTTCTTTGGAAGTGTCATCACACTAGCGAATCATCTGATCCTGAAGTTTCCTTTGGTTAGAAGGTGTTTGGTTCTTCCATTTCCCTCTCCATCTTGGTCTGGTAGCCTCTCAAAGCCTTAGTGTGCTTTGCATGCATATTTTAGTCGGAATGGCAATTGTTTGTTTGTTTGTTTTGAGCATGTCTTTTAATTTTTATTTGCATAATCCTAATTTCTATTTCTTTCTTTCCTCAATGTCTACTGCACCTTGTTCCGCCTCCTCCATTCATCTCGACGCCATGGTTCCGCTGCTCCATAACAATGCATTATGAACTTGCCACTCCCATATGCAATACCTACCCTCCCTCCAACCTGCATCCTTCCATCAATGGGCATCATTGTCCCCAAAACAATATGTTGTGGATATCACAATGCTTATTGTCCAATTAGGGTGAAAATTCCTTCCTACAGGCAACTGTGGCAAAACTGGGACCTCTCCCTCGTGTTCTTGCTGATATTACCAAGTCTCTGACTAACCCTACGCCAATACAGCAGCAGCTAAGACGTTTCGCTGAACACAGCTCCAGTCCAAATGTCAGTGGAAGCCTCTCCTCTGGGCTACAGAAAATATTTGAAGACCCCACTGACAGGTATGAAAGAGAGGGTTCAAATGCTGCTTCCCCAACAGATAATGTTTAGATTTTGCAGAAACCTTTTTAATTTATTTTTTAAGTTTGTAACTTAACAAGTTATAAGCAACTGAAAAGAGTCACAAGATAAACCCAGTTGTTTGTCACAGTGCACACAGTATATCTTACTTTCTAGGATGATACTGTAGTGCTTTAGAATGTAAATATACAGAGATCATTCATGCTTCATAGAAGATGAACGGCTTTTGTAAAATTCATATTTTCTTATTGCCACTCTCTGGACCAGTGGTTCTCAACCTTCTTAATACTGAAACCCTTTTCCAGTTCTTCGTGTTGTGGTGACCCCCCCATAATAAAATTATTTCATTGCTACTTCATAACTGTAATTTTGCTACTCGTAGAAATCATAATATAAATATCTAATATGCAAGATATCTAATATGCCATACGCAAAAAGATCTCAACCCACAGGTTAAGAATCTCTACTTTAGACCCTCAGTTAAAACCATTTTATGGTTTTATGTCTATGTCTGCTTGGATGGGTCAATAAAATGTTGAGCCTTAGACTTTGTGCTCTGAATTGGCAAGGTTTGAAGATTTAGACAGAACTAAATATGAATAAGAGTATTTGGGAGAAGCCGGGCCATGGTAGCACACACCTGTAATCCCAGCACTTGGGAGGCAGAGGCAGGCAGATTTCTGAGTTTAAAGCCAGCCTGGTCTACAGAGTGAGTTCCAGGACAGCCAAGGCTACTACACAGAGAAACCCTGTGGGGGCGGGGGGGAGTATTTGGGAGAGTGTTCTAACAATTATATAGCGATGAAATCTGATTTCTATAGAAATAAAACTTCCGCATTGGACCTGTGAAACTTCAGAAGAGTTCATATGCCCAAACGGAAGAACTATTATTTTGATTTTGCTTCAAGAGTAATTAGGAGCCATTCTTTTTCCACAGTGATTTGCATAAACTAAAGTCACCAAGCCAGGATAACACAGACAGCTATTTCAGAGGAAAGACATTATTGTTGGTTCAGCAAGCCTCCTCCCAGAGTATGACATACTCTGAAAAGGATGAGAAGGAAAACAGCCTTCCTAATGGTCGGAGCATCTCCCTCATGGACCTCCAGGATACTCACGCTGCTCAGGTGGAGCATGCGTCTGTCATGCTTGATGTGCCTATGCGCCTCGCAGGAAGCCAGCTTTCTATAACCCAGGTAGCTAGCATCAAACAGCTCCGGGAAACCCAGAGCACTCCCCAGAGTGCACCTCAAGTGAGAAGACCCCTGCACCCAGCCTTGAACCAGCCAGGAAGTCTCCAGCCCTTGTCATTCCAGAATCCTGTCTATCACCTCAACAACCCAGTTCCAGCAATGCCAAAGGCCTCTGCAGATTCCAGTTTGGAGAACCTAAGCACTGCCAGTTCTAGAAGCCAAAGTAATAGTGAAGACTTCAAACTCAGTGGACCCAGCAATAGCAGTATGGAAGATTTCACCAAAAGAAGCTCACACAGCGAAGACTTCTCCAGGCGGCACACTGTACCAGACAGACATATACCTCTTGCTCTGCCACGACAAAATAGTACTGGACAGTCCCAAATCCGAAAACTGGACCAGTCTGGGTTAGGTGCCCGAGCCAAAGCACCCCCATCTCTGCCACACAGTGCTTCCTTGCGTAGCACAGGGAGCATGTCGGTGGCATCTGCAGCCCTGGTGGCTGAACCTGTGCAGAATGGGAGCCGGTCCAGGCAGCAGTCCTCTTCCTCCAGAGAGAGCCCTGTTCCCAAAGTGAGAGCAATCCAGAGACAACAGACACAGCAGGTAGGGCGCACTAAAAGGCATTTGCCTCTGCTTGCATGGACAGCTGCGTTGGCCCTTATGTATAAAGTGTCCAGAACTGAATTGACACTTACTAATGTTTCTACAACCTTTAAACAGAAGAAAGGAAAAGGTTTGGGGGAGGGGCTGCTTCTGGATAGGGAAGCAGAAGAGGGAGAGCAGAAGGGAGCTTGACTCCATACAGTTAGGAGACAAACACTCAGGAGGCTTTTCCTTTCCATGAGGAATAGCACCTTTCCTTCGAGGTGTGCTTAGAGCACAGCTGTGGCACTGAATAATTACACAGTGAAGTAGGAAATCCATAGTCGAAATCAACTGTACTAGGGAATCTGGAAATTAATCCTTAATTTTTTTCCTTAAGCTTTCAAAGTAAAGTTTTATGTTCTGAGCTTACAGTTTAATGTAACTGCTCTCCACTTCATCCCCCACCTCCCTGTGGAAATGCCAAGTCCCACGTGCCTTTTCCTGGAAATGACTAGAATAATAAACAACTGAACAAACACCTAGAGAGGCAAGGGAAGGAAGGAGAAAATATAAAACTGCAGATGACTGATAAGTACTTGAAATATTTGTACAACTCTTAACATTACTACATACATGAACAAGTCCAGCTCATGTCACACCAGTGTAACATTTTAAAGTTTTACTTATTTGCCCAAAATGTAATCATTCCCTCCTTAATGTGTGACACTTTGAAACATTTATATATTTTTGCCCTTAGATATAAACTACTAACTTTAAAGAGATCTCTTTATTTTATTATTTATTTATCTTGGAGGCAGGGTCTCACTGAGTAACCGTGGCTGGTGTTGAACTCACAGAAATTAGACTGCCTCTGCCTCCCTAGTACTGAAATTACAGTCTTACACCACTATACCTGGCTTAAATATTTGTATTCTTTGAGAATTTGCATAAAAGGAGTTTTGATCAAATCCAACCATATTCCCTCTCCTCTAGCTCCTCCCCTATTATTCAACACTACTTTGTGTGTGTGTGTGTGTGTGTGTGTGTGTGTGTGTTCGTGCACATATAGCCCTTAGGTACAGACTACCTTCTGGAGCATGAGTACTTTTTCAGGAATGGTATCCCTAAAGCCAGCTTACTCTCCCTCCCCTGGCAGCACTCGGGTGCCAATGGCTTCTCAGCAAATGGAGACTTCCTGATCCTGTCCCCTGTCTATGTTGGGATTTTAGCTGGCTTGATTTTGTACAGACACAGCTGATTTATTGGGGGTAGTGGATTATCATGTCCAGAAAATAATGGACATTAGTTTCACAAAACCAGCTATATCTACTAATTATGTTTTTTTGCCTCCTGGAAGGGAGGCGGTGTGTGCTATTGATTTAGAACTGAGTACTCCAGAGTCTTCATTCTCTGCATACTGGCCAGTTGTAGGTCTCTGCATTTACTACAAAAAGATGTGTTAGTTTACTGGTATAAACATAAGAACTTAGGACTGTCAGTTTCTTTTTTTTTTTTTTAATTTATTTACTTTTGTATATGTGAGTACACTGCCACTCTGTTCAGACACACCAGAAGAGGACATCAGATCCCATTACAGATGGTTGTGAGCCACCATGTGGTTGCTGGGAATTGAACTCAGGACCTCTGGAAGAGCACTGACTGCTCTTAACCACTGAGCCCTCTCTCCAGCCCCCGGGGCATCAGTTTCATATTGTGTTCATTTAGCAGAATAATATTAGGTTGTCCCCTAAGACCTATCACCTAACCAGTGATGGGATTTTGGGCCCAGTTAATAGTACCAGGCATGAGTTCTGTCTGTGGAGCAGGCTTTAAGTCTAATCAGAAGGAGTTTGTTATCTCCTTGTACATATCTTCCTAGACCGGTTATTATTGTAGCTCACAGGGTTCAGAGCTGGGAAGACTGTTGATTACTTTCTAGCATGCATAGAACCTTCCAGCACTCCTCCGAAAGCTAGTCAGAAGGGATGAAGCTTCCAGGTCAGTACCACTTGATTGTCCTATGACTCAGGTCTGTGGCGCTTCAGCAGTAAGTCATCTTTCAAGTTCTGGAGGGAATCTAAGAGCAATGGCAATAGCCTCTGATTAGCCTCTGATGTTTTGGTGGGGTCTGAGGGATCCTGCTGACCCACATTTCAAAAGGGTAACCAGACCTGACACTAGCCCTTTAGCATGTTGTTGAGAGCTTAGGGCAGTCAGAGGGAACTGAGGATGACAGAATTAGAAAAAGTTCTCACTGATTAGGTTCAGCCCTGAAAAGAAAAGGGAAATTAAACATTTCTTCTTTGGCCAGGCAGTCCTCTTGCTATTACCCACCCAAGTGCTCCTTGCAGTATATTAAATAAAATTTTCTTTCAAAAATGTGCTATAAAATGTTCTCCTCTTCTGCCTTCCCATTTCTCTTTTCTGCATCATGGAGTCCTATCACGTAGTATTTGTGCTTACATTTCTTGTGCATTTCCCTGAGACCAATTGTTATTTACAATATTTTTTCCTATAGAAAAATATGCCTGTCACACAAGCACAAAACATACGGATTCCACAAGTGAATAGAATCCCGCCTAGATAGGCAGAGGTAGGAGATGTAGATCATCTCCAAAATCAAATTTTAATTTTAATTTTTGTACATGATTAGTGAATGAGGGAGTGGCTATACTGGCATGAACTGGGCACAACAACAGTGAAGATGGCCTAGCACAGATTTCATTTATACCCTGCTAAGAACAACCACTGTCACAGAAGTTGAAGCCTAGTGTTTTGATTGCTCAAGTTCTACAGTGAACTGAATTTTCTACAATGACTTTTTCTACCCAATAACTAAAGAGTTTATTCTTTTGGACTTATCTTTTGGACTTTTTCTTCTTATCTTTACATTTCTTGTGTTTTTCACTTTACATGAATCTTCTAGTTCTGTATAATCAGCACATGCTAAGGCAAATTCCTCTACATATTTTAATTGCAAATTATGTTAGGGAATTTTTTTTCTTTCTCCCAACCTAGAGGATCTCTTTGTGGAGATTGCTCTGTAGGCAGCTGTAATTATCAGTGGCTTTGTCCCTACAAATTCCATTTGTGTCTTAGCACAAAGGAGAGGCCTTTGTTGGCAGTGACTGGATTCATTCAGTCTTCTCAAGTACTGAGTAGGAAGAAAATAAAATCCTAGTGAAATACTTTACTAGGAAACAATTCTTTCTCGGAAAATTCACAGGGAGGCACTGTCTGGATTTCTTTTTTTCTCATTTCTTCTCTTTTATTTTTTTACGTATCATCTATCTTGTACAAATAATAGACTATTTTAAATATATGAGTTGTTCAGACTTAGTGTGTCAGAAATTTGACTTTGAAGAGGCCTTTTCAATAGCTTGTGACAAGCCCTCCAGCGTCTGCAGCAGTTCTCACATATAGATTTGTGGAGACCTCTTCTAACCCATCTCCTCAAGAGCTCTTGGAGTTTATGTCCTTATTGATACCAGACTGGTTGTTCATTTATGAGAACTTATTTCAGACTGTGAAGAAACTGAGACCAACAAGTGTTGTTTATATCTAGTAAACACCAGCAAAAGCAGGGGAACTGGCCTGTTCCCAGCTGTCCCAACAGAGCCAGACCATGACTAACTGTGGTATCAGTGAAACTGTTGTGTCAGGCCCCTTTGCCCTAGAGCATTGTTTTTCCCAAGGAAAACCTACCCAGCATCAACTCAGAGGAGATTATAGAATAACCTCCTTCTCATGCCTTTTTTTCACCCTTCATTTTTGTTCATGGCCTCTTAAAAGTTAAGTAAATATAAATGTTTTCTTCAGGCTATAGCTAAGCAAGATGAAATCTGAGCCACTCTATTTCTTTGACTATGAATTAGAGATAATAACTTTGTTACATATCCAGCTTATAAAAGAGATTGGATGATTGTTAATGAAAAGCCTTTGATGTTCTTCCAGAAAACTAAAGGAAGAACAGTGCCCTTCTCCACACAGTGTATTTTTTAACCAGTGAATTCTAAGGAGAACTCAGTGACAATATATAAAATCTTATTGAGCATTTCTTGTACATTGATTTAATCACTGTTATTCAGAAGAGTTGTATGATATGGTGCTGTTAGTTTGATGATGTAATTGAGAAGACCAGCACGTGTGAGACAAAAAAAAAAAAAACTAAATAAATAAAAATGACTCTGTGGTTGAGAGCACTTACTGCTGCTCTCTTTTGGCCTCCTGAGAGCTCCTACATACATGTGCTACACACAAACTTACAAAGACAAACATGCAAGCACAGTAAATAAATATTTAAAAAAAACTGTAAAAGACAGATTTTTTTTAATGTAGTCTACATATTCTAATAGTTTTGACTCAAAATTACCTTTATTTTCTCCCATTCTAATATAGTACCTACTTATAATCTCCTCACTATTGTTTTCTACTCATGGTCTTTAAAGGCCATGACATAGGCAGGAGTAAAGCTGATGTGACCCATCTTGTCAATTTTATATATCTTTGGCTTTTTCTTTCTTTCTTTCTTTCTTTCTTTCTTTCTTTCTTTCTTTTTTTTTTTTTTTTTTTTTTTGTAAACAGCTTACTCCAGAGTGAGATTCAACCACAAAACTAGGAAGAGCGTTGAGATATCCAGTACATTTCACAGTCTGCCACAGTTCACTGGGTGTTACATTAGTCCTAAAAATACAGCAGCACCACCATCCGCAGTGATGCAAAGCAACCCTTGCTTTAAAATCTTCTCATTAGCATTCCAAGCCGAGATCACCCACATTGTTTTTAATGTTTTTCAAGCTGAGATCTTCTTCCTTTGTATGTGCTTAGGAGCACTATTAGTTTAGAACTAAGGAGCTTTGTAGATAATGAAGTTATCCCTAACAAATGACAGGGAAGGAAAATTTATTCAGGTAATATCTCATTAAACATTGAAAGCAGGAAACTGTTGGGTAGCTGCCTTAAGTAATACATTCTTAATAGTGAGTTATTAGTTCAAATAGTTACTTCATCTCAAACTGCTGTTGAATAGAAAATTCTAGCCAGCTGCTTCCGTGTACCCTAACTGTGCTAAAGTCATATGATTGTAAAACTAAAGGGCCACCTCTCACCTTTAAATATTGATAATCTATTCATCTTTGAGATTCAGTGCTACACTTTTTGTTTTATAGCAGATAATTAAACCCAGTGCTTCTATTTCTATGGGTGCAGAAACGGTTGATCATACCTCGCTTTTCACATCTGACAAGCAGAGAACTCCCCATGTATTTTTGTATAAACTACTAGCAATTTATGAAGTATTCTCACTTTCTGTCTTTTTTTTTCTTAAAGATTTATTTATTATTAAATGTAAGTACACTGTAGCTGTCTTTAGACACACCAGAAGAGGGTGTCGGATCTCATTATGGATGGTTGTGAGCTACCATGTGGTTGCTGCGATTTGAACTCAGTACCTTTGGAAGAGCAGTCAGTGCTCTTAACTGCTGAGCCATCTCACTAGCCCCTGTCTTGTTTTTCTTATAGCTTGTTTTGTTGTTGCTGCTGCTGCTGCTGTTGTTGTTGTTGTTGTTGTTGTTGTTGTTGTTGTTGTTAAAAGGGTCTCTGTAATCCTGGCTGTTCTAGAACTCACTATGTAGACAAGGCCATTCTCAAATTCACAGAGGTGCCTGCCTCTACCTTCCCAGAACTGGGATTAGAAGAATATGACACCATGCCAAATTATCACAACTTTTCTATGGATAGTTCTTTCCTTTTGTAGATGTCAGTATATTCTTTAGGCCAGAGTTCCCAAAGTATGATGTTTAAAATTGAGTTTACAGAGGTATTTACTTAGTCATATAAATGATACATTTGGAAAATAGAACCATTAATGTCTGAATATATAACAATTACATAGTATCAAATTCATGGGTCTACTGACTTTGCTTAGCATAAGGACTTAGCTAACTATGAAAGGTTACCTTTAAAGGAGATAAATGTTAATGAGAAGTGATGGGTTCATAAAAAGAGAGAAAAGGGTTTAGAGAATGGTATACAGCGGTGTGGGGGAAAGGGGGTGCCTAGGTGGGCCCATGCCCAGGTACCTCTTCCCCCTAAGGGACCACACACACACAGACATGGTATAGAACAGAGTTTATTCAGGGCAGAGGATGGGAGTTAATGGTGTGGTGGAGGCAGAGGGGGGGGGCAGGCGGGCAGAGAGAGAGAAGTGGAGGAGTGGAGGCCAGCCATGACCACGTGGAGAGAGGGGGGAGGGGAGGAGAGCCCAAGAGGGGCAGAGAGGAGAGAGTGCCAAGAGGCCAGAGCAATGAGAGAGAGGAGGGGCAAGCAGCCCCTTTTATAGTGGGCCAGGTCTATGGGGCAGGGCATACCTGGCTGTTGCCAGGTAATTGTAGGGTGGAGCTTAGACAGAATGCTAACAATAAGATAAAGCAAACACCGACACAAATAAGGTATAAGAATTTTAAGTACAAAGGATACTGAAGTTTAAGACTAAAACATGCAAATTTAAAAGGTGACTTTAGAGAGGGAATTTCTACATTCGTGTGTGTGTGTGTGTGTGTGTGTGTGTGTGTGTGTGTGTAAAGCGATTCTTACTGAGCCAAGTTTTCAGACCTTAAGACAGCCTGTATTAGTCCTGTGTGTATTTAGAAAGTCTCTGGCAATGCATCTCTGAGTTCTGCAGACAGGCTTTTCATTTCACCTTCTAACCCTCACAGTCATCAAAATTCCCTTAAGAGTTTAAATGAGTTCTAGTCTAGAGTGGCATAAAGATTCTTAAAGTCTATAGCTAGGCATGAGGGAGAAAATTCTCTTCAATTATGAAATTTAGAGTTATGTCTCAAAATATAAACCCATTTTAATTATAAAAAGCTAACAAAATATACAAATTTTTCTCACTCCTGCTCACACACACATACACACATGTTCCTCCCCATCTTCCCACACCCTCACACACACACACATGGAACATACACATTTGCTTCCTGTCTCTGGCAGCCTAGAAACTAACACTCTTGTTACCAAAGAACTTTCACATATAGTTAGTGTCTTAAATCCTCAGAACTCCCTGTGAGATTATCAGGTAGGCAATGGGAATGGTGATGGTGGTGACAGCTTCATTCAGTAGACAAGGAAATAGAATTGAAGAGTTTACATTCAGAGTTCTTTAAATGCTAACACTCTGTATATCTGTATTGAGAAAGGACTATTTATCTTGCTATCCTATCTAAAGGGAAACATGCTTTAGAGGCTTAGACTATTAAAGGAGTTTATAGTTTGATCTTAGGTTCTTCACAAACTTTCTTATGTATTTTTGAGGACATAGTTTAGCGGTAGGACATTTGCCTAGAGCATATACAAAGCTCTAGGCTCCCTATCTAACACAGCTAAGTAAAGCACATACTCTTGAATGGTCCTAACACACCAGGAAGTCAGATATCACTTCTCTTTCTCTAAATGGTTACTATAAAAGTTCAGCATTGGCATTCTGATATGTACATCTGTGAGCTTGCTTAGCATCAGCCAGTTCTTGAGCCCGTGGATATCTGGTTCAACACACATCCCAGTACCCGAACATGCAACTTGTCTTGTTTGTTCTGTCATCATAACTGCAGCAGGTTAACGTCATAACTAACAACATTTGTTTGGCTGATCAACTTAGTAATGTTAAGGATTTCTTCATAAGGAAAAAGAAGAATGGTTCTTAGAAGTTATATATGTGGATTCAGAATGGTTTGTCCTTATACAGATGCGTATTCTCTGGCCCTGGCATTGATAGATTATTACCTAAAACTGAAAGTATTAAGAGTGATCACAATTATCTTTTTTTTTTTTTGGATAAATTCTCTATTTACATTTCATTTCCCTTTTCCTGGTCCCTGCCCCCCAAAGGTCCCACATGCCCTTTTCCCTCCCCGTGTTCCTCCATCCACCCTTTCCCACTTCCCTGTTCTGGTATTCCCTTACACTGATGCTTTGAGCCTTTCCAGAACCAGGGTCCACTCCTTCCTTCTTGTTGGACATCATTTGGTATGTGGATTGTGTCTTTGGTGTCCCAGGATTCTAGGCTAATATCCACTTATCAGTGAGTGTATACCATGGGTATTCTTTTGAGACTGTTACCTCACTTAATATGATGTTCTCCAGCTCCTTCCATTTCTCTAAGAATTTCATGAATTCATTGTTTCTAATGGCTGAGTAAGTACTCCATTGTGTATATATACCACATTTTTTGTATCCATTCTTCTGTTGAGGGACATCAGCGTTCTTTCCAGCTTCTGGCTATAATAAATAGGGATGCTATGAACATAGTGGAGCATGTATCCTTATTGCATGCTGAGGAATCTTCTGGGTATATGCCCAGGAGTGGTATGGCTGGGTCCTCCGGAAGTATCATGTCCAGTTTTCTGAGGAACCGCCAGACTGATTTCCAGAGTGGTTGTACCAGCTTGCAGTCCCACCAGCAGTGGAGGAGTGTTCCTCTTTCTCCACATCCTCGCCAGCACCTGTTGTTTCCTGAGTTTTTTATCTTAGCCATTCTGCCTGGTGTGAGGTGAAATCTCAGGGTTGTTTTGATTTGCATTTCCCTAATGACTAATGATGTTGAACATTTTTTAAGGTGTTTCTCAGCCATCCGAATTTCTTCAGGTGAAAAGTCTTTGTTTAGCTCTGTACCCCATTTTTTGATAGGGTTATTTGGTTTTCCGGGGTCTAACTTCTTGAGTTCTTTGTATACATTGGATATTAGCCCTCTGTCAGATGTAGGGTTGGTGAAGATCTTTTCCCAATTTGTTGGTTGCCAATCACAATTATCATAATTGTCTTTATGAAGCATAACTAGTGCTTTAGGAAATGGTAATACAAATCTCTGACGTAGGTTCAATCACCTGTGGACTCTGCCACAATGTCCCCAGTAGAAAGGACAGCAGCCTGGGTTCTGAACAACGGGCAGTATGAAGAGGATGTGGAAGAAACTGAACAAAATCAAGATGAAGCCAAGCATGCTGAAAAGGTAGAGCCTAATTTGTCTTTGTTGACAATGGATACAGGTGATTTTTAAAAATAATTAATTAATTTAAAAAAAAAAAAAAAGCCCTCTGGCCTGGAACTCATTGTGTAAGCCAGGCTGTCGTCTCTACTTGTGTAGAGCACCATCATATCTGTGCTTCAGCTGAGGAGGAGGGGATGACAGTTTTTAATGCAGATTGCTTTAATTTAAATGGCACTCTGACACTTGTTTATAATCATTTTAGATTAATGCTATTTCTAAAGACTCAGATCTTCAAGTGCACAGTTACATTAAGTCAATCCATATTTTGGGAACAATCAATTTATATTTTAGTTCTATTGGGGTTTTTAACTTTTGTAAATAAAAACAAATTAGCTGTATAATTAAATGATATCTGTTGTTTGAGGGATTTCATATAGTACTTTGAAGGTATATGGGTAGGTGGGTGGGTTGGTTGATTGGTTGGTTTACTAAGACAAGATCTTATACATACTCCCATACTGGCCTCAAATTCAGTCTTCTGTCTTCCACCCCTGGAACTAAGGGTACTGTTTTAAAGAAAAAACAGACCTGGAAAAAATTAGGCAATAACATTAACATTTAATTGACCATCAGAAGTTAACCCTTTTTTTGTTAGAAAATCATCAACTGAGCCTAGTAATGCATACCAACCTTTCAGAGATGTCCTAAGGTTTTCGGCTTTCTCACTAGCCAGCAGAATTTAGAGCAGAACATAAGGATAAGCAGTAACTAGTTGTCTTTTCACCAGTTTAATAAGACAGTATCATAAGTTGTATTTTATAAAACTTCATACATATGTATCACTGGTTTACTAATGACTATAATAAGTAGCTAATCTATGAAGAATCTCATGATTCCCACCTTGCCTGAACAGTTTGACTTTTTTTTTTAAGCATCAAGCGGTCTTTTTTTTTTTTTTTTTTTTGATTTATTTATATGAATACACTGTAGCTATCTTCAAACACACCAGGAGAAGACATCAGATCCCTTTACAGATAGGGAATTGCGGTTGCTGGGAATTGAACTCAGGACCTTTGGATAGAGCAGTCAGTGCTCTTAACTGTTCAGCCATCTCTCCAGCCCACAGTTTGACTATTAATCACACTAACCACCCCATCCACATGAATTACATGAAGGGCTGAGTAAGCAGCTGAATTACAGAATTTATAGAAGGCTAGTGACAATGGGTGTGGATTCTAGCAGGTGGGAACAGGTCAGGCTGATGAAGCCACATTATCGAAACAGGGCAGGAGACAAGATTAATTCCCTTGAAAAGAGGCAGACCCTGGTCAGTGCTTACAATGTGAAAATTTCATACTCTTATAATTAAGGGGAAAGCAGCAGTGGCCTATTCTGTCATGAAATTGTATTAGCTGATTTAATGACTTAATAGAAACGTTGCTTTACTCTGAATTGTCTAAAGGGTAAGTTCTAGTTGAGTAAAGATAGTCTAATGAGGCCCAGTGTCAGAACTCCTGAAGTACAAGTAATAACATGTAAGTCTTTCTCTTGTGGACAGCTAGCTTTTAGCTTAAGTCATTTGTCAGGCTTCTAACTCTTTAATCATTTTCTTTTTCTTTCTCCTTTCCATTCAATACCATTACAGATTAGATGTGGCTTGCCACAACTGGTGATTTAGTGTGAAGAAAAGTACATAAATTTGTAGAAATCATAATGACAAGTTAAGATTTAAAATGTAATTTTAGACATGACAGTGCTTCCTTAACATTTATGTCAACTGACACTCTTAAATAACCCACATAGTAGCAAGGGCATGGCAGGTCAGGTAGCATCTACCATGTCACCTGGGGTTCTCTGGCTAGCAAATTCCAAAGCCGATAGACTTCCTGCCATTCATACATTTCCCCTTTTGCCAGTATGAACAAGAAATAAGCAAACTGAAGGAGCGCCTGCGAGTGTCCAGCCGGCGGCTGGAGGAATATGAGCGCCGGCTGCTGGTGCAGGAGCAGCAGATGCAGAAGCTGCTGCTGGAGTACAGGGCCCGGCTGGAGGACAGCGAGGAGCGACTGCGCAGGCAGCAGGAGGAGAAGGACAGCCAGATGAAAAGCATCATCAGCAGGTTAGAAGACCGCCTGCTAGCTCATTGGCTCTAGTTAGGTACAAAGAGGTGGGAAAATGATCCAAATCCTTGGAAAAAATTTTCATCCATGTCTATAAATATATTTTGTAGTACTCAGTACAAATGTAATGATTGTGTCTCTCAGGTATTAACCCAGATGATATCTGGTATACTTACTATGAAGATAAAGTAGGGCCTTTTTTCTTTAACTAAACAATATTAGAGGAAAAAAAGAGGGGAAAACTAGGAATTTACTTTGAAGTTTTAGAGAAGATTGGGTTTTCAAAATCTATAGTCTAAGATTTAACTCAGTTTTCCCAAGACAAATACAAACACAAAGCTGACATCACTGGATGTCTTAGGGCCAGACGACCAAAAAGAGCCATAATGCCAAAAAGGAAAGAAAAGAAAAAATCCATACATTGAACTGTATTTGCAGAGCACTCACTATGGGCCAAGTACTTTTCTAATCACTTTGTAAATAGTACTTTGTTTTATCTTCATCTGGTCTCTGAACCAGATGTCATTGTCACATTTCTACAGATAGAAAAATTGTCAACAACTTGAGTCCCCAAGGTAACATAGTCAGTGGAGACCTAGGATTTGAGCCAGGCATCAGACTTCAGACTCCAAACCACTAGCTTTGATAACACTACACACTGTGGACAAAGTAAGAGAACATAAAGAAGGGGTGCTGAGTAGCCTAGAGTTAAGTGACCTCATACTGAGAGCGGTGGGACTAGAACTGAGGGATTCTGTATAAGTGGATTGAGATGTGAGGAGGAAATGAGAAAGGAGATCTTCTGTCAAGGGAGGAAGAAGACTACAGTGTAACTTGAGAGGAAGAATAGATGGTTTGCAGCCAGGCATGGTGGCGCTTGCACATACTAACTTCAACATTCAGGAGGTAGAGAGGAGTGCCAGGAGTTTAAAGCCAGCGTCAGCTTCATAGCAAGCTTAAGGCTAGTCTGAGCTATATGAGATACTCTCTCAATAATAAATAAATAATTTAAAAAGTAGGTAGCCAGCCGGGCGTGGTGGCGCACACCTGTAATCCCAGCACTTGGGAGGCAGAGGCAGGTGGATTTCTGAGTTCGAGGCCAACCTGGTTTACAGAGTGAGTTCCAGGACAGCCAGGACTACACAGAGAAACCCTGTCTCGAAAAAAACAAACAAACCAAAAAAAAAGGTAGATAGCCTTTTTTTTGTTTTGTTGGTTTTGTTCATTTGGTATTTTAAGCTGTTTGCTAAGGGACTGATCTAATAGGAGGAAGATTACTAGAATACTCTTCTTAGAAAACGAAATGTTATGACTCAACCACAGGTAAAAGACTCAGTTTAGGATATCTTTTTCCAAGAGCAGATAGGAGAGGACAAGAAAGGTTATTATAATAAAAGAGGTCTTCTGTTGGGAAACACAAGTTTTAAGTTTCTCATTCTCTGTGTTGCCTAACCCTGTCTTTGAAAATATTGATACCTTCTTCCTACCACATTCTAGGCTAATGGCTGTGGAAGAGGAATTAAAGAAGGATCATGCTGAGATGCAAGCAGTTATTGATGCAAAGCAAAAAATAATTGATGCACAGGTAAGCAGGCCCTGAACTAGTAGAAAACACTTGTTTTAATAGCTTTTACTTTCTGATGTCCCATCTTTGCAAACAAAATACCGGAAGTTTCTTGGCATTATCCTTTGACTATTAAATGAGTTTCCATATGACCTCCATATTGATGTAGCATTAATATTAGTGTGTAAAATACTATATATTTAGTGTAGTTGTTTGACAAGTCTTATCATAGTACATGATGAAATTCTCTCTTTGAGGAAAGGAGGACATTCTCTAAGCAGGTAACTGTAGAAAAGTACACTGCATGTATTTGGGTTGTGACCTCCACTAACAATTGCTTGGCTGTGTTCTTCACGGTCTTGTCAGTCACGTCCACTGCCATCAACACCTAGTCACAGCAAAGGAATTGTAGAGGAAAGATAAGGTTGGAGGAGACGGCTTTCCTTGCTGTCCTTTTGGTTCAGGGTTTGGCACTGCTGCTTGGAATGCGCTTGGCTGCCCTTCTTTGTTGGTGCTATTCTCAGAGAGCCTCTGGATAAAACTTTATTTTAAAAAAATATTGATAAAATTAGAACCTAGGTTTCTGTTGATGATAGCTTATACCTAGTAATATGATGGTCTCAAGAGCCAGCCCTTCACAAAAACACACACCAGTGATCAGAGTATGAAATATTTCCAATTCCTTGATGCTTCATCACTGTAGAGTATAAAGCTTCCTTAGGAGCTCAGTGTAAAGTGGGGTTTATTTTTCAAACTGGGAGCATAGCCGTGGAAGGATGCTTCCCAGACTTGGTCTGTCTTGACCCACACTAGGTTTAGAAGCTAGCTGTGAGTTGTGATGCTTTCTGACGCCGTAGCTCCCAAAATGTTTAGACTCAAAGTCTGAATCTTTTTTAAGCCAGAGAAGTATATGCTATGATTTACCTTACTTGCCCTTCTTACTCTTTTATTCTTTCTAGGTATTCCCAAAGTTAGGAAGAATAGTAGAAACAAGGCCATGTTGCTGTATTATCTTTTAAAAAAAAAAAAAAATTCACTCAAGATTAAGAGAAACAGTATAGATAAAGATGGTAATTTCCTCAAGAAGACTAGTGCTGAAAAGTTCCCCCTTTGGATTCTGAGTGTAACAGTGTGAAGCAGTGCAAGACCTATTAGTAATCACACAGAGAGATCTTAGTGCTGAACTAGAACAGATTTCAGCCAGTCTTAAGCAGAGGGAACTTGCCAGCAACACAGCATGGCTCTGTATGCTGGCTGACAGCACAGCTTCATCACTAGTTTCTAGGGAGTTTCTACTCCACCTGTCTCCAGAAGTTGTGGTCACTAAAGGTGGAATCCAGGAAGGGAATTTGACCAGGATTCAAAAGCTCTCAGAGGTGGAAACAATGGTATCCTCAAAGCTCAGTCAGTCAGACTTATGGTCTGGCCGATGGCAGTTGGTTTTCCAATGGCTTGGTTCTCTGGATTATTTCCATTGAACCAAGGCACCTTCCATAAACCAGGGCTCTCACTGACTACACAACCATGAAGACCACTCTCAACTAATGGGTCAGAACTTTCTGGGTTTGATTAAATGTGACATGCTTCCCACAAAAGCATAGGCTTTATTATCATATACATCCCTCTGTGAGAGCTAATATAGATCCATAAAGAATACTCAGACTGGACCACACTTGAAAACTACTGCACAGACTAAATACCAAGGCAGTTCACAATATAATAGTGTCTTAAAAGGGAGCATTCTCAACCCAAACTATTGGCCTACTGGTACATAGAATCATAAAATAGCAAGACTATACACACTTAGTTATTCATTGTAATGAATGGCTTTTTATCAGATTCTTTTCTGTAAAAACAAATCTTACCTCTTATTGGAACAGAGTAGCCCTCTTGGCTTCATTTCTTAGATGATGACATGTTTGGGAATAATAGTCTATCTAGGGGACAATCCATAATTTTATATCCTAGCCCTGTGTCTTAGTGCCAATAATAGTAAAAGATCTTTCTAAAATTGAAACAGTTACTTTCTTTGTGCTAGTATTAATTCTATCATTTATCAGAACACTAACACTCAGGCACCCAGGAATGGTTTTCATCTCTCTCAGCAACCCCTGCTCCTTGTCTGGGAGTTCAGCTTCTCCCTTTCTGTGAGTCAGTTCATGCTGCAAAGCTCAGGCCCACACCAGTCCTGAACCTCACAGCTCAGACCTGGGGTCACAGTGATGGCACCGAGGACTCTTATATGAAGGATGGTATCTTTCACCCCTGCGAGTAGAGGGAAAACAGAGCAGGGCTTCTTCCTATGAGAAACAAAGCAGCTGCCTAGTTACTATTGCAAGTGATGTCTCCACTGTGTTAAATTACAGGTCATAAATGGAAATGAGATTATTCAAACAGGCAAGTAAACCCTGTCGTTCTCTAGCTGAGCAGTCCCCAGCCTGGCCAGTGCACTGGCCTCCTACACATTCCAGCTCCTGGCACTCCCGTGTGAAGTCCTTCCTGTCAGGAACGTTAGATTGCTTTGCGTGCCAACCCAGGCAGAATCAAATGTCATAGCAACTTGGGCCAGCTGAGCCTTAGTTTCCTGTTTGAGGTTTTTAATTGGGGGTGAGGATTGTTACTCCATTAATTTCTGTTTCATTTTGAAAGTTGGCAGTGGGGAAAACTAAACTTTCAGCTATCTAGTAGGGGAGGTTGTTTGATATCAGTTATTTGCAGGTAATAAATTATCGCAATCCTTCTCAGGCTCTTTTTTGATCCTTTATGACTAAACTGTTTTGTTTTTTTTTTTTTGTTTTTTTTTTTTTGAGACAGGGTTTCTCTGTGTAGCCCTGGCTGTCCTGGAACTCGCTCTGTAGACTAGGCTGGCCTCGAACTCAGAAATCCGCCTGCCTCTGCTTCCCAAGTGCTGGGATTAAAGGCATGCAACACCACTGCCCGGCTAAAGTTGATTTTTAAAGGAGCTAGGGGATTGTCTTGTTTTGTTTTTGTGAACGCTTGATTTTTTTTTTTTTTAATGAATCCAAAGAACAGTGTTTTCCTTAGTATTGGAACCTTATCATTTGTCCTAATACTGAAGTAACTTTCCTTGCCTATTCTAAAAATTACCAGTTATGATACAACTTTTTATTTATATAATACACAAGAAATTTGGTACTGACAAAAATGAAACAAATATTTATTTAAAAATTTAAGTAACATTTATACTACTTAGGGGTGATTACATACTGTGAAGAGAGGAATTATATTTGGGATCTACGTCTTGTTTTTCAGTCTATCCTTACTTATTGCCTTTAAAATGACCTGTATTTGTTCTCCCAGTAAATTCCACTAGCTATAATTACTATTTTTTTAAAAGCATAACAAATCTGTCTTTGAGATTCTCCTGTTCTTAAAACAAGTCATCTTTGTTTTTGTTTTTTAAAGACAAGATTTTTTTCTTCTGTGTAGTCTTAGCTGTCCTGGAACTCAGTCTGTAGACCAAGCTGGCCTCAAACTCACAGAGATCCATCTAGGTGCCTCTGCTTCCTAAGTGCTAAGATTAAAGGTGTGTGCGCCCACCACCTTCTAGCCACAAGTCACGTTAAAAAAAAAAAAAGAACTTATATAGTAAGTGGATAGTTAATAATACTGATTCTGTATGTCTTACCACTAAGTTTTACACCAGAGAATGGGAATTATTTAAGGGAATAATAATAATAGCAATAGTTGTTGTTTTTGGTTTTTCATACATTTAAGCGGAGGCTACCAACCCCTACTTCCTTAAAGACAACTTCCTATTTGCAACAAGTGAGTGACAGATAAAGGCAAGCATTGCCCGATGCTGTAGTCACCTACGGCTTTACCCAGACTCCCTCACCACCACCACCCCCAGGTCCCTGAACATCGCTAGCTGCTCTAGGTCCCAGTGTAGCCCAGTGTAGCGTCTGCTCTCACAGTAGCAGCAGCAGCAGCAGCCGCAGCCCTCTTGCTGCTCTCTGAACCTTACCATGACTAAACCTTGTCACATGTCTTCCTGGGTAAACTCAGAAAAGAGAACTTCGATTGTGTTAGGGTTGATCCTCATTGGCTATTTCCTTTTCAGTTAGTAAGGAAAGGCCACGATTGTCTTTCTCTGTCTTTATTTTCTGAAAAATAAGGAATTAATGTATGTTGGGCAAGTTCTAAGATATAGAGATGAAAGTCTCCTAATTTTTGTGAGCCTGATGTTTTATCCTACTGTAAAACATTTCGGGGGAAGGGGTCTATCTAACCCCTCTCTCTGGTGGATATGTGAAAATTCAGCAACCCATAGTTCCAAAATATTATCTCTAAAGAATTGCTTTGTTTTGTTTTATTTTATTTTAAAATCCAAGAATAAGATGAAGGTGTGCCCCTTACTGGGCTCCTTTCCTGGAGTAACTGAGCTGGAATGGGCTAGGAGCCTGTGTTCTCTGTCTGTTCTCATGTGTTATGTTTATAGCATCCCTTCCAGCCACATCGCCCTCCCGTATTCAAACAGCTCCTTGGTCTGAGCTTCTGGCTGCTCTTACCTCTTGCTCTTGCATCCTCACCTTGTTGGTGACTCTAGACTGCCACCATGCATTGTTTTAATTTTGAGCACAATGTGAATTCTTTCCAGATGTGCTGTTCTGCCTTCTTTGGGCAGTGAATCCATGGATCACGTGCACTTCTCTTCTGGGAAATGAAACCTCTGGTGCTTCTTTCTTTGCCACCTAATTTCCATGTTTCAGTTTTGACAAAAGCACTTACTACATAAGTCAGCTTGACTCATGGTGTCATTTTCATAGAGAGCCTAGTAATGCCACAGAGTGTTGTTGGTAAGAAGCCCTGTTATGCAGACATGGATAACAGAGAGATTATGGGGAGGGGCGCTGAGCCTAACCGTGTGCAGAAAGAGGCAGAGACGTTCCATTTGTTTGGGGAGCACCATGTGCACCATGCTGTTGTGACTGAACGTACTGAACTGTTCATTCAGTAAGAGAGTGGCTTCCTCCATGCAGCATGAATAAAGCCATGGTTGGTGTGTTGTAGGAAAAGCGGATCGTGTCCCTGGATTCGGCCAACACGAGACTGATGAGCGCGCTGACGCAGGTGAAGGAGCGGTACAGCATGCAGGTCCGCAATGGCATCTCCCCCACCAACCCCACCAAGCTTTCCATCACGGAGAATGGTGAATTCAAGAACAGCAGCTGCTGATGGCCTTGGTGACAGACTGTGGGAGGAGGCAGAAGGAAGTTGCCCAGCTCTCCTACCCCAGCCCTTTAACCCTCCAGGTTTACAGAGTGTTGCTTCAAATGGCAGTGTGGTGAGAAACTCTTAAGTGAAGAAAGGAACCTTGTCTTTCAGGGCTTAAAGCAAAGACTTCAAGTTCAATGCTTTTCCCCAGTGTCTCTATGTACATAGGGAACTTAGTTCTGGGCCATGTACAGAAACACCACTGTAATATACCAAAAGGAAGTTAATAATGTAGATTACCTTTTTAATTATTACTATTTTATTATTGTTTTTCTCTTATTGAAAGCACTGCAGTTGTTAGTGGAGGAAAAGTAGGAGCCAAGTGTGAGTGAGGAATGAGCCTGTTGGTTCAGTAGGTAGAGTCTGTGTATTGGATAGGAGCACGTGGAGTGCCATAGGACCTCGTCAGAATGGATTTGTTTCAGGGATTCATCTGCCAGTTTAAACGCCCCACCGTAGTCCTTCCATTAGGAAAACATGCAAATACCAAGATCCATACAAAACAGTAATTTATGCCACTGGTCAACCAAGATGCTTCTACCAGACTGTAACCTGCTTTGGAAAGCTGCCGTTTCAGAGGACACAGATAAACATGGATGACTGTACTAAAACTAGACTAGGAATGATTTCTCTTGAACTCGTCAATGTTTATTTTCTCCATCTATAACGGACATTTTCTGTTTTAGATGTGGGACTTCTTGATTTTACTCCAACTTTTTTTTAACTGCTCTTTAGAGATGACAACTATAAATACCATGTCTCTATCTCTACTGTCTTCATGTTCACTTATCCACTGCCCTTTCCTCCCCATGCTGGGAGCGGTCAGCACCAACAGGACTTAACTCTCCCCTGGAAAGTGGCCATTCAAGTATACCGCACATAAGCCATCTGACTAAACACCCTTTCTTCCACACAGAAAAGGGCTAACCTTACAACAGAGCAGGAATCTCTGAATATCCCACTAAAAGTTTTCTTCCTCTTTATCAATTGTATTTTTCCTTAGGATAAAGGTTTTATCCACTATATTAGCAAATCTGTGGACAGGGTAATTCCGTCACCAATTTTAACATTTGAATTACTTCCTCTTTCTATTTATCCTCTCCATAAAATTTGGGATTTTACCTAAAACTGAGACATATCCCTTACAAATGATGATTAATCTTGCTAGAGAAAACCAAAGTGTGAGGACAGCACGTTCTCGTTGTTACTCCACACTCATGGTGGACTCTGCAACAACGGTGGAATTGGCTTATCGTTAATGGCTTTAATAGAGGACAGAAAATCCATGTCTTTCTCCAGAGTGTGACATGTCATCTGGAATGCAGGCTTGATTACCAGAGATATGGAAAGTTAGCTGCAGGTTAAGCAAATATTATATATATATATATAAATATATATACATATATTCACACATATGTACATACAGTGTGCACATCAGAAATGTTCATATCTTTTGTGCTATCAGATATACAGAAATAAATGTTTATAAGGGTCTTGAATCTCTTTAAGCAAGATCTACACACCATTTTACAATGGAAAAAAAACAGCATTTCTCAAATAAGTTAATGTTTTGTTTTTTAAGTTATAAACTTTAAGAAATTTTTTAAGTAAAGGACGAGGGGGGAGACATAGCGGAGCCATATGCATGGAGTATGTGTTTCTATTTAACAGAAAACCTAAAGGAAACGAGAACATGTGTAGTTCCCTCCTATTTGAAGCCCAGGCGTAAAAACCAAGGCGTACTTCCCCTAGTCTCAGGCACGCATTCGGAGTCTCATTTGCTCCTCAGTTGACCTTTGGATCTGATCTTGTACTTCAGCCACCCACCAGAGCCCTCAGCCTACAGCCCATGAGAGGGTTTCTTCATAACTCTTGAAAGCAGGAACACCCCACAGTGCTTAGAACTTTAGGCTCCACACCCACTTGACCCTTCTCACCTGATCCTCAGCAGTTCTTTTACATCTTATCCCTTCCCTCCAAACTGAAGTCACAGTGTGGTTAAAATTACTTCTAAGAGAGAAGGTTATTGGCCCTGTAGTAATGCCCTGTATTGAGTGAAGAGGGATGTTAACATAGATCTTTTTCATGTTTGTAGCCTAGTAGTGTTTCCTTCATTCTTCAAAACCCTTTAATACTGCCACACAAAACCTAGTCAAATATTAGTATTGGTGGCCCAAAGTATATAATGTGGATAATGTCTTGCTTTGAGGTTCGGAAGGTCAGTGCAGGATATAGATTACAGAGAGCTAGTCAAACAAGTGTAATGATGAATGCAGTTTAACTGTTAACATTGTGGAACCTTCTTAGAGAGCCTGTCTGCATTACAAGATTGAATGTCCAAAACATTTGGACATATTACGAGATCCTGTAATTTAACATGAAGAGAAAAGTAAAATAATAACGGTCATAAGAGAGTTTGGGGTCTTAAGTTCAGCATTGTTGCCAGATATTAAATCTTAGATTATTCTTTGAACCTACTCATATTTTTAGCCTATCTGAAATATTCTGAGCTAGGACATAGCTCAGTTGGCAGAGTGCCAGCTTAGCATTCCAGAGGCCCTGGGTTCAAACACCAGCATGGCATGAATTTGGATGGTGGCACACAAGCCTGCAGTTCCAGCACTTTAGGGATAGGAGTTCCAGGTCACCCTCGGCCTTAGACATTTCTTGGCCAACCTAAGCTACTTGAGACCCTACCTCAAAAAATAACAAAATGTTTTTTGAGTATTTCTTTAGAGAATGTTTCAATCCTAATAAAGTTTATTTTGGAATTTTTTGAGTATACGAGAGGACAGCAGCAGGCATTTTATATAACATTTCTTTACCCTAAATAGGTTTCTTTATCCTGAACAAAAATCACTAAGCTTTGCTAGGAGGAAATGTGTGATTTTTAAAAAGCTGATGGGTCTTCCGATCCCCGTGTTTGTCAGTGTATCATCACAGCGTGGAATGAGACGAGGGCAGGCTTAGGTGGGATTTGGGTTTGGCGTGCAGGTGAAATGCTTGTGAAGCTTTGATCCAAGTGAGGTAGACTTGGCCATTCATTACCCAGGTCAGTTTCATAGGACCAGGAAAGGGCTTCTTGTTTCACCCCCACCCCCACCCCCATCCTCCCACCCCCCCTGTCATTTGAAGCAAGATTTCAGAACAGCAAAATTCATATTCCCATGAAGCTAGCATTACTTCAGTGTCTGTCCCTGTGTGCTGCTTGGGTCTTGGACAGTCTTTCTCGGAAGGCAAAGTGAGGCCAGCCATTATGCTACTATGGCTCTTGGTTTTCCTCTTAATAATGTGTGTTCTCACTGCCTTCTTTCCTCTGCTATGGAGTTGGGTAGTAAAGAAAGCATGAGCAGTTCTAAGACGAAGTGAACATTGTGTGCACTGGGGCTGAGCATGGCTTCATAAGCAGTCTGTACCAGTGGCTTTTATATGAGGTGGCGGCTCTCCAGAGCCCTGGCTCCCACTGTGTCAGGAGCAGGAGTTTATTTGAAGTTGCAGAGGACAGTGCCATCAAGTGGGCTTGCATTAGTGTTTGCTCTTCTATCAGATTTAGCTCTGGTTCCTCAGGGCACAGTTCCTGAGACCTGTTAAGGGACTGACCTGGGGAAAGCAGCCCTCAGGAATACCCTAGTCTCCACATCAATAGACTGACAGAGCCCCAGACTGGACCACAGACTAGCAATGTCACTGGCCAATTTAGCAACTCTCGGGCCCATTTCACGACTTTACTTCTTTCTTAGCAACTTTGGGGGCTATCTTCTGTGACAGGTTAAGCCAGTTCAAGGGACATTCTGCTCTATAGCCCTTGACTTTTCTAGTCAGTAACTTGACTAGGTGACTTTTACTGCTTGCCTCTGCAATAAAAGTCACCTTCCTACCCCATACCTGGCATACCTTTTTAAATTATTATTATTATTATTATTATTATTATTATTATTATCTTAATTTAAAGGATTTTTGGGTTTGTTTTTTTTTTTTTTGTTCTTTGGTTTTTGGTTTTTGTTTTGTTTTGTTTTGTTTTGTTTTGTTTTGTTTTGTTTTGTTTTGTTTTGTTTTGTTTTGTTTTGAGACAGGATTTCTGTTCATAGCCCTAGCTGTTCTGGAACTATTCTGTAGACCAGGCTGGCCTTGAACTCCAGAGTTCCACCTGCACTTGCCTCCAGAGTCCTGGGATTAAATGTGTGTACTACCACTGCCTGGCCATACATGTTTCTTAAAACAAGTAATGTTTAAGCCCGTTTTATGTTTGAATAATTGTTCAGTTCTTCTAGAGCATCCTCCTGTCATTGACCCATCTAGGAAAGCACTTGAGCTTTGGTAGGGAAATATGCATGAGAGAGAATAAATTTCCTTCAGAAAGATCCTGAGGAAAACACATGATCCAATGACTTGTTGCTCAGAAGTTCAAAGAAACAAGTGGAGCGGCATCCCCCTGGCTCCTCCTAGGGATACACACACACACACACACACACACACACACACACACACTCTCACACACTCTATATGCAGCTCCTGAGACAGCATGTAACATGCCTACAAAAATACCACTCTTAGGGCATCCCTTTAAAAAAATGTTAATCTACTTTATAAACTAGTAATTCCCAGACTTTCTTGAGGCTTTGTTTTTGTTTTGTTGGTTTTTAGATTTTATAACATTCTATTCTCTTTGAAATGTACTATATGTGTTATATGTATATATAAGTTACAGTGACTTGGACTCTGTTTGGCATAGGTTGAGAACTATTGTTGGTAGCATAGAGTGTATAGAGCAGCCGCTGACTGTAATCACCCGAGAGCAGGATACAGAAAGGAGTTTGGTTCCTCAGCAGTTAATGCCCAGGTGCTTGAGCAATAGCCCAGCCAGCCTCAGTGAGTGCAGCAAGCCACCCAAGGAAAGGACAAGAGAATTTGAACCTGTTTCAGCACACAGTTTTAATTTTGTACTGTATCATTTTTTATCAAATGCCCTTATTATTCCCTAAAGTCTTGGAACTGAAAACCAGACTGAACTGTTGGTGCAGTGACATCTCCACAGCTGTGCTTTAGGGGGTTCTGTCCTCTTTGTGTGGTGCAAGTATTTCAAATAAATAGCATGGATATGTCATTTCCAAACCCTCAAGAGAAAATATCAGTTTCCATTTTACTAACAGATTAAATGCTAGTTAACCCAATGCCCACCGTCCTGCAGAAAAGCTACAGTAAGTAATAAAGGGTGGATTTGGCTGGTGCTTGGATACTTCTTAGCTGTATAGATCAACTCAAGCAAACAGCAGCATTATTTACCTGGGTCACACCTGGGAGGAACTTATCTTCCAAATTTGGTTTTTGCTTTTCATCTCCAGGGCCTTAATAAGAGTGTGTTAATACACATGACTATTTTACAGATAATTCAAAATAATTTATTTTTTATTTGAAGAAAGCGAAATCCACCTTAAAAAAAAAAACAAAACCCAAGATTTTATTTTATTTTTAAAGCCATATTTTTGTGCTTTGTAGCACTTAGATTGTTCCATATGTGATCCACATCTGCATTTCATTACCTGGGTTCTAAAAAAGATTTATTTTTGTTCTGTGAATAATTTTTGACGGTTCTTGTACATGTACAGATATAGATACGTTTGAGGTCTTTTATTGATATTCCTACAAAAAATACAAATAAACTTTAACTTTAAACATTTCAGACTAAGAGTTGCTGCTGTCCTCTCCCTACATCTGTGTGTTCAAGCACTTGGAACACTGGAATATTGTTCTGAAGATGCAGTGTGCATTAGGAACATCATGCCTCAGACTTGGTGACTCACGGGTGAAAAACTTAGGCACAGGGCAAATACTTGGCACGGGCATGCACTGTGCTGTGCTGTGCAGTTCCCTGGGAAGAAAGCTTCCTACGGCTCGCCTAAGCCACTGTGCTCCTCTCAGAGCCTCCACAGGATTCCTCTTGTTTGGTTCAGGGAGTGTTGTCTTGTCTTCATTCTCAAGCTGTGCTATCTTCAGCTTGCCCATCTCGTTGTATAAAATCCAAGGATGCAGGTTTCATATGTCCTTTTCTTTTGTGCTACATGTAGGTCTATGTATCCTAGAATATTTCAAGTTATTTCTAACCTTGTGCTTTTTAGGAATTTAAAACAAAAAACAAACGAAAACAAGAACCCTAAAGAAAACTTAAAGACTACGTTAGAAGGGAAGTGAAAGCGAGTGGGCGCTTGATATTATTTGTTCCCTTCGAAGCCAATCCACTTCAGTGTGAATTCCTCGTGACCTAACACAAGCTTTAAGACTTCTTGGATCTGAAATAACAGAGAAGTGGGATTGAGGATATAGTTCAGTGAGATCCAGTCCCTAACCTAGCACCACAGAAAGAAAAAGAATTACCAGTGCTGCTTCATGACCCTATGATTCACTTAGCTTTAAGTCACTAATAAATACACCTTCTATGTACATCTATCCTATTTATTCTTAGCCTTCCTTCACCTGTCTGCATCTTGTCAGTAGCACCAAATTACTCAGTGGTTATCAGTCTAAAACTGAGCATCAGACTTGTTTGGTAAATTTAAACAGACAAATGCATGCACATGCACGCGCGTGTACACACACACACACACACACACACATATACATGCATATATACATACACTATGTGTGCAAACATAGAGACGCACAGATAATGGCTGCCTCTTGAATTCCATGACTTCATATTGACCTCTGAGCACTCTGGGCGTTTGTAGCTGTGTCTTTTACCACCATTGCTAGTTAGCTGTGGGTGTTTCCTTTGTATTTGGAATTTTAAATGCTATTAAAACCCCCACTTACCTTCTTGCTGTCAACTCTATTCCTTTTATATCAGTGAAAGTCTGTGGCATGCTCACCCCATAAAGATCCTTTACCTTGGTTTTCTTTTTCATAGTGCTAGGGACTAATCCCAAGACCTGAGGGCCATGCCACATATGGAACAAATACATTCTGACAAAGCTAAGCAAGAGGTGGGATTTAACAATTCAAACTCAGTTCTCTCATTGGCTCTAGTTTAATACATAAATTAGATGCCTCTAGCTTAGCATCTAAAGTTTCAATCACTACTCCAGAAAGCACATAAAAGCCCAGGCTAAAACCAAAGAAAATACCTCTGACCTTAAGGAGTAAACAAAAGTAGAGAACCCAAAGCTGTTTCCCATGTCCTTTGTAGCGCTGTGATTTTACCACCTGAAGGTTAGGTGAGACGCTCATTGGGTGCTGGATTGTATCATTTCCAGGTGTTCTTCCAGCAGCAAACACATCAGTCTCCCAAGCCCCACCCTACCATTAGCCAGCGGGTACATGAACCCGCACAAGCTCACAACACTACTGGCCATTCTAGAAATCCTAGAAAGGATCACCCCTGTGCTCTTTCTCTGGGCCTTTGAATATGTTGCAAAGAACTGCTAAGTAAATATCAGTGTTTCTTCTTATCTATAATGTACTCTCAGGTTATGTTCAGTAATCTATTTAATTATAGTGATAATGCTATGAATAGCTAATAATTGATTGAATACCAACAGTGTGCCAGGCAGTTTGCTAAGATTTTGTACAGAATGCATCATTTAGTCGTGATACCAACCATGTGAATTTCTTGAGAAAATTGGAGTTTAGAAAGACTTGAGTTTCTCGCCCAAGTTACAAAAAAAAAAAATGAGTGCAGAGTCAAGACTTAAATTCTGGTAGTTCTGATCATCCTGTCTTGGCTAAATGAAGAGCTCAGAAAAAAGTGTTAGGCTACAAAAACTCTAAAGCAATGCCAGCATTGGTGTAGGACAATTTAGTCTCCAAAGCTTTTTCTTTGTGTCTGGAGGGTGTGTGTGTGTGTGTGTAAGGAGTAGGGTGTGCATGCTAATGTGTACATATACATGTGGGAGCCTGTCTTTCTCAATGGCCCACCTTATCTTCTGAGATGTGGCCTCTTGCCAGCCTGGAGTTTACCTATTCAACTAGAGTAGACAATAAGTTCCAGGGATCCAGTGTCCTGAGCACTAATATTGCCTCCACATCTGGCTTTTTTACATGTGTTCTGTGGCTCAAATTCAGGTCCTCGTGCTTGCAAAGCATTATACCAACAGAGACATCCGCTCAGCCCCACGTCTCTTAACATGTTGGTTTTCACAACACTGCTTTGCATTCCCATCACCTGAATGACCAAAGTTCAAAAAGCTAGACATCTCACCTCACTCAAAAGTTGGTCTTTCATCTCTTCTGGATCCCTCAGTGTTGGGATGGTAAAATCTGCTTTCAAGATTCCAAAGGAGTGCCCTGGAAACAAATGCTACCTGGTTCAGAAGAATGTTACCCATTGACACTTGAATTTCCCAATTCTTGAGAGTTAGGGATACCCATTGGATCCTATAGGTGCTACATGGTAACATAGGATTTCAAAGAGAGAAAGAGGGAAACGGCTAAACAGGACAATACTTGACCAAAATTAATACCAACAACCATCCCCTACCCCCCAAGAAAGTCCTGTCTTAGAGCTCTCCTCCCACAGCCTGGGCGCCCATTGGGAGTTACTTCCACCTCTTCTGTGGTCTTCTGTTCCCTTTTTATAAATCCACTAAACATGGATTTATGTATAGTGGATTTATAAAAAGGATTTATGTATAGTAGATGTTCGTGGTCATCTACTCTTGCTAGCATTTCACCTTCCCCTGGGCTCACTACCCCCAGAAAACCCCAAAGAAGTTCTCTGAACTAATAGGGAGATTCATTTTCAGCTCCATGCCCACCATAATCATGACAACACTACAGACTCACGAAGGATGTACATTCTGCATAGCTTTTGGTAGCTTACAATGTTCCTTTGCCTAAGTACCTTGTCGTGTGGTTACAGCAACACTATACTATAGGGTAGTTACCCCTCATTACACTACAGCTTAAACTAGAATCTACATCTTCCTTCCTATCCCTGGTGCCAACATTTCATGTTATCTCACCTAAGAAGGCCCCCGAGTGTCCTGGTCGGCAGATGGTGGAGTTGGCAAACAGAAGCAGTTACCTGATTCTGATGCTGCAGGTTTCTTTTTAGACTCTGAGTAGTTAGGTGAGTTTAAATGTTGAGCCTGAGTGGCGGTAGTTGTGTCCCCTTTATATGTGTCACTCTCTATAGTGGTCATAGCTATAGGAAGGAAGAATAAAGGAATTATTGTAAATGTAGCCAAGAATCAAGGTATCTAATCCTGGTGACTGACTGTGAGCCAGAAACCAGGCAGGGGCAGCAGCCCTGCTGTGCACAGTTGTTTGCTCCTGTTCATCCTTCACATCCTTCACGCGCCCCCAGACGCTCCTTCCCCATCTCTGGAGTTGCTATACCATCATTCAGAAAGTGTTCCAGTGTCAGGCTCTATAAGGCTTAAAGCAATAACATCAGGCTTGCTACAAATAAACCAAGTTCCAGTTTATCTTCTTTTAGCAGTACTCAGTCCAGAAGCCCAGTGCTCTAGTGTTCCCTGTGAGCTGCCCTATCCATGGTGTACCAGAGCGGCCCTGACATCTCGACCAAGGCAATACCCCAAGCTCTAGCATACGCTAGGCACTCTGGACAGAGACCAGGAGTCCTCAGTTGCTGTCTCTTTCAGCCCCCAAATCCTGTGTTTCTCCTTTTCTCATAATTGCCCCACCTCCAGATATGAATATAATCATATTATTTAGAAATCTACTACTATAAATTACTTATAAAATAATTTCCTAGGAGCCCAGCCCTAGGAAAAAACAACATTAACAGTTTACTAGACAATATCTTTAATGGGTTGAGTTTTTTATTTAAAATGCAAAGTCTACCTTACTCTCTAAAAGACTGCATAGTTCACTGAGTGTGACGTGACTGCCTTAAACAGTCTTCTCTCCATAGACAGTAGATCACTTCTAGTTTTTAGTATAATAAACAATGCTGGTGTGTGTGTGTGTGTGTGTGTGTGTGTGTGTGTGTGTGTTTGTGGGGGGCGGGTTACTTTGTATAATGGTTTATATATTAGCTATATATATATTAGCTACATATAATAGCTCAGGGTGTGGCACTATTAGGACGCCTTGTTGGAGTAGGTGTGTCACTATGGGTATGAGCTTAAGAACCTCATCCTAGCTGCCTGGAAGCCAAGCCAGTCTTGCAGGCCACTAGCAGCCCTCAGATGAAGTTGTAGAACTCTCAGCTCTGCCTGCACCATACCTGCCTGGACACTGCCATGCTCCCACCTCAGTGGTAATGGACTGAACCTCTGAACCTGTAAGCCAACCCCAATTAAATGTTGTCCTTATAAGTTGTCTTGGTCATGGTATCTGTTCACAGCAATAAAACCCTCTTCTTGGTCATGGTGTCTCTTCGCAACAGTAAAACCCTAACTAAGACAATTTGTATTCTTACTTCCTTTATCAGTTCCTAAGTGTAGAATGTCTGTAGGAAAGGGCATGCCATTTTAAAGCAGAAACATCTCACCAGCATGACAGCCCCACTTGACAGCCTACGATATTGGTCATTGTCTGTTCTTCCTGCATTCACATTATCACTGCCTTTAAATCTTTGCCAAACTGTTGTTAGGTGAAAATATACTTTTCGGGGGGGGGGGCTTGTTTTGTTTTTTGGATTTGAATTTTTCGAGACAGGGTTTCTCTGTGTAGCCCTGGCTGTTCTGGAACTCACTCTGTAGACCAGGCTGGCTTTGAACTCAGAAATCTGCCTGCCTCTGTCTCCCAGAGTGCTGGAATTACAGGCGTGCGCCACCACCGCCCAGCTAGAAATACACTTTAAAATAAAGCTTAAGTTCTTTTTTTTTTTTTTTTTTCAAGACAGGGTCTCTCTGTATAGCCCTGGCTGTCCTAGAACTCACTCTAGACCAGGTTGGCCTCGAACTCAGAAATCCACCTGCCTCTGCCTCCCAGAGTGCTGGGATTACAGGCATGTGCCACCACCGCCCAGTTCTTAAGTTCATTTTTGAAGTCAGACTTATTTCTATGATTTCATGAACAG
This sequence comes from Apodemus agrarius, assembly GCA_964023405.1. Classification (NCBI taxonomy): domain Eukaryota; kingdom Metazoa; phylum Chordata; class Mammalia; order Rodentia; family Muridae; genus Apodemus; species Apodemus agrarius. The sequence goes on from OZ030017.1 coordinate 37,792,761, forward strand.
TTCTTTAAATGTATTTGTGTTGTGTTTCTTGACCTGTGTCATTTGTGACTAATCTAGATCTAGTCTTCATGTCCCTTCTCATGTCACCACTACCTCAGCCTAACCCAGGCTTTCTTTCCTGGTGGGCCTTCTCTCTACAGCCCACTTTTCCTCATCCAAAGACTTATAAATCTCTTTAATAAGATTCAGAAGGACTGGAGAAATGGCTCAGTGCTTAAGAACACTGACTGGTCTTCCGAAGGTCCTGAGTTCAAATCCCAGCAACCATATGGTGGCTCACAACCATTCATAATGAGATCTGATGCCCTCTTCTGGGGTGTCTGAAGACAGCTACAGTGTACTTATATATAATAAATAAATAAATCTTAAAAAATATTCATACACAGAAGTGGGGGCGATACTCATAAAGCACAGTTAGCCATTTCCTTCTGATCTTTATTTTTTTTAAACCTTGGTTGATGCATCTCTCACTTGAAATTGTGATATTTTCCTTTAACATCCTAATGCCAACATGGCCCATGTCACCTACCACCTCTGGTAACTACAGATCGTAGCATTCTGCTCCTTTTCTGAAACCTGTTGGTCCTCTTGACAGCAGGTTCAAGGCCCTCAGAATGTGGCCACGGCCCTTCTCCCTTATCTCTGTTACTCCCTCCTCCAAATGTAACCTGTACACTAACAACATCAGCCTGCTTGGCAATCATTACACCTTTGTCTAGCAAAGGAGTCACTTTCTGCTCTTGGTTCACACGTCACACACTCACAAGCTATTCTAGTTGTCTGTCTCTGTCCTATCAGTCCTGCTCACCCTGTGTGTGACACACAGAATGCACAATTCAAAGCAAAGCAGGGGCTATTGCATACGATGGAGTTCAAAGCGTGGAAACAAAGGAAGTACAAATGGCCTCTGTCTGGGAGAGTCTATAATATACACAATGCACAGCTGATCATCTGTCATCATGTGTAGTAACATGAGAATGAGCCTTGCAGATCTACTAAGAAGATAAGGACACTAAGTGTCACTGGTGAGTTGAAATTAAGATGGGAATAACTATATTTACTGTTTGCTGGAACCAGAAATTGAGAATACCACACTGACTCAAGAGAAATGAGATTCAGTGAGGTTAAGAAAGTTGTGAGCCACCGGGCAGTGGTGGCACGCACCTTTAATCCCATCACTTGGGAGGCAGAGGCAGGCGGATTTCTGAGTTGGAGGCCAGCCTGGTCTACAGAGTGAGTTCCAGGACAGCCAGGATTACACAGAGAAACCCTGTCTCTCCAAACCAAAAAAATCAAAAATAAGAGAGAGGAGAGGAGAGGGGAGGGGAGAAAGAAAAGAAAAGAAAAGAAAAGAAAAGAAAAAAAGAAAAAGTTGTGAGCTAGGCATGGTGGTGCATGCCTTTAATCTCAACACTTAGGAATCAGGGGCAAGTTGATCACTCTTAGTTTGAAGCCAGCTTGGTTTACAGAGTTAGCTCCAGGACAGCCAGAGCTGTACAGAGAAACCCTGTCTCACAAAGCAAAACGAGGAGAAAGAAAGTAAGTTATAGGAACATGAACTGGTTCATTTCTGTAATCTCAGCAGTTAGGAGGTTGGGACAGGAGGATTGCAATGAGTTAGAGGCCAGTTTGAGCTATAGAGTGAGGCCTTATCTTAAAAAAAAAAAAAAAATGAAGGGAGGGAGGGAAGGAGAGAGGGAAAATTGGTTGTCTATGGCTGTGCAAGTAAATTACAGAGCCACCGTTCTAATCTTAACTGTCAGACTTCAGGTCTTAGGAGTGGATTTTCCTAAATCATACTGCCTTACCCCATCCTTATCCTTCCTGATCAAGGGAATGGGCTTAGGTGCTGGAACTGGCCAGACTTCCCTATAGAGAGGCTTGCAGTGCAGCCCTGCCTAGCCCACGAGACCCCTGCACTCAGCTCTACACTTTGCAACTTGATATTTGGCTGCTGATGCCCCAGGTTTGGCTCCCAAGCCCCAGTGAAGCACATGAGCACCTGGAGTAGTTCCTGGCAGGCTCCCAGCTGTCGCAGTGCTGGTGTCCAGGCTCCAGACTGCAGAAGCATTGGGCCAATCTTGGATCTCTGCTGGGCCCCCTGGGACAGATGTCTCCGTAGCTCGCTCTTTGGTCTCTGCAAAGTTCCACAGACTCTCTGAGCTATAGGACTAGCTGAATGAGGACCCAGGGACTATTGCTAACATGGGAATAGCTGAAACATTGTGGCTAGAGCTGAGCCAGGGCCTGTGGCTACCTCCCCTGTAGCCATGAGCCCCCTCCAGGTTACAGGGACCTGTGCTGCATAGGTTCTGCAGAACCATTGGCAGTGGTAACCTGGGGCCTCTGGCCACTTCCTGGTGAACTGATCCACTTTCTTGAGACACAGAACCAGTATTGGCTAGTGTCAAGGGTGCAAGATCCAAAGATTCGCTCTGAGCAATGGCCATGAGCTTTTCATCAAGATCTGAAATGCTATCTGGGGATCTGAGATACAAGGGTGTGGTTCTGGCAGTGACCAGTGGTGGTGTGGACTTTTCTTCCAGAACTCAGTTTTCCCCAAGGGCCCAAGGTTCAAGGACACGATCTGAGAAATTAGCAGTGGTGTCCTAGGCCCTTCTCCCGGAACCACACTGCTTTCTGAGTGCTCAGGGTCTAAAGACAAGCTCTGAGCAGTGACCAGTGGGCTCGTGAACCCTTCTCAAAACCAAGGTACCTCCTGAATGTGTAGAGGTTGCCACAGGACTTATTGAAACCATCCCTTGAGGTTGGAGAGCTGTAAGGCCCACGGTGGTCGGGGCAGGAGTGGTGGTGTCACAGATGCTGAAGTCACGGATGCCAGAGTTGCCCACAATTGGTTCATGATTCACTTGCTGTGGGATCCAGGTTGTTGGATACAGTGCTTGGGAGGCATCTATGGGGCCAGTGCTGGTCCCTATGGCAAGAGATAAGAATTATATGGCGTGCACTAGACATAGGGCCTTTTTCAAAGCCCTAAACACAAGTCAGGAACTCCTAGTATCCCCAGTGGAGTATATCGGAGTGAAGATCGTAGCTCCAAACCCTGATTTTCTGCCATACCTAGTGGTATTCACCCACTGAAGACAGAGCTGAGTAGAAAGTCTTTCTAAATCTATTTGAGTCAGTACTAGTAAACAGTAAGCCTGAGACAACTGGATGGAGTCCAGGTTAGACCATAACAGGAAAGCAGAAGACAGTTTCTCAACCCAGCTCTTTAACCAGAAAGAACCATGCCTCTTCCAGCTCTCAGTAATGACATCACCACACGAGCATACTGGCAATCCTTCCTCTCTCCTGCCATCCCCTACCCAACTACCTACCAACCACTTCATCCTTCTAAAATCACTCCAAAAATTCTGCTACTACAGCTGCTGGATGGCTCCTGTTCTCTGTATGTTCAAAGTACCAGTCTTTACCTGCCGGCTGTAAGCACCATCAGAATGAGCCCTGCCTTTGTTTGGAGGTCTTCATGGTTGTATTTGTCACTCATTGTTCGGTCTTAATCAGTTGCCCTAACTTATAACCACATCCCAAAACCTTTCCCAGCACAGCATACTCTAAAAAGGATAATAGGTCTGCTGTGATGGGCTTCCTTTCTCTGACTGCTGAGCCTCCAAAGACTCTCTGGTGAGCCAGGATCATCACTCGGGAGTATCACTCAGTCATCTGTCTCTTTGGGTCCTAGGCCTTTATTTCTTCACTTGACTATTTCTTTACTTGAGAGACTGCACAGCTTCTCTCACATCTTCTGGCCCTAGAGCTTCAAAATTCAGAAGCCCACAAAGAAGGATGTCTTCGGTAAACCAATTCCTTATTTTCCTACCTTTGATTAGGTGAGCAGTATAAGGAGGAGAAAGAGAAAGAGGAAACGATTCATTGGCGTAAGTAGTAGCTGATTGCCACCCAAGTGGCATGCCCCATCTCTGTTCACTCACTAGCACTTCAGGAAGGGCTGCTCACTTGAGTTCTACCCAGGGCTGCTGTATGTAGACCAATAATAATTTTCTCTAGTTTCCTAGGCCCAGAAGACCCTAGACAGCCAAGGACAGACTCAAAGTACCTGTGTTTGGCCTAGAGGTTGTCCTTGTAGGAGCTTTTGAGTGCTGAGTCACTCTAGGGGTGGAAGTATCATCAAGTGGAGGCACCTCTGCTAACATCCGATGTTCAATGGAGGGGTCTGTAAGAAAGCAGTGTAAAGGCAGGCCCTGTCACACCAACCCTAGGGGAAGTCAACAGACACTGCTGGACAGCCTCCATCAGAGCAAAACCACTACTGCACACTGAACAAATCACTGGATAGAGAGGTCCTCTCCCCTCATCAAGCAGCATTTACAGTCTTAGACACAGCAGCCAGGATTGTCTTAAAATCCAAGAGGAAAAGAAACAGCTACAAATAGGCAAATCCAGAGAGACTTAAGTCTATTTTGGTTGCCAAGGGGAAAGTAGGACATGACCAAGTAGTAAGGACTTTTGAGGGTGGTGGACTTGTCCTTAAATTGGACAGTAACAATAGCTGAATAACATGCAAAACAGTAAAACCCACTGAGCTGTACACTTCAAAAGGTTGTCTTAACGTATGTGGATTCTCAACAAAGGTATAAAAGAAGGAGGGAAGCTGAAAGCAAAGGGTACCACAGGGCTGTCACTGAGGAAGCACATTCTATACAGAGATCCAGAGTCCCCTGCTGCCCTCAGATTCGTAGTGAACATAGCTGCCATTAGCAAGGCACTTGCTCTATGTCAAGATCTAGTCATTCAGCCTTCAAACATCCTATGAGGTGGACGTCCTCAATCCCAATTTGTAAAGTACGTTTTCCAGATGAGGAAAGGCAAACTCAGATTCTGCCTGTTTTCTAGAAAGTGGTAAAATCTTCCTGATTATAAAGTGCAGGTTCATGGTTACTTATTTCTCTGATGATTGTTGGTGCTAACAGCTAATGTAATACGACTCTATGGGATTTAAGAATTACAACTCCCTGATAATTCTGCCACCCTGAAAGCTTCCAAGTGCTTGCTTAGGTCTACCCTGGGTATCCCCCACTGTCTAATAAATTCTTTTTAACCTCAGTGAGCCAAGGACAGTCTCACATACCATAGAAACAGATAAAAGGTTTCAGATTAGTACAAGGCAGAGCATAAATCTGAGGTGGGTGGTTTGCAAAGGTTCGGAGTCCTGCACACAGTCCTTGACCAAACATAGGCATGTCCTCCTGGAGCCACTCAGGGATGCTGGAACCCTGGTCACTGGACCAGGTCAGATGATTGATCTTTACGTTGAAGTAAAGGCCAATCCAGGCATCATCGTCATTTATGATGGACTTGAGAGTTTCTTTGTCCTTGTCGATCACTCTCTGCAGATCGGCCAGGTCTGTGTAGTGGTTGCGACAGTAGGTCAGAGCCAAGGACCATGTCATGGTTTGTTTAATCCGAATGAAGGTCTGTTGACCAATCTTGACCTCAGCTGGAAGCAAAGAATACAGAGACCACAGGCCTGAGATCCAGGTTCTCTGAGCCTATCATCAGGGGTTAGGTTTGATCAAAGCCACTATTTTACAGGGAAACTACCAAGTTGGAAGAATGAGATATCAGAGCAGCAGTGGCTAATGTTGGGGGATCATTGAAGAAAGGGCTCTTCTTATAGCTATTTGATTTTACAAGTTAAATTTATGTTTCATTCACTCCATCTGTCCAATAGAAATAATAATACCAAGAGTCAGGATTACATAAAATCACACATTAGCACTTAATAAAATGATAGGCACTATTTGAGAGAGAGTAAGTGGGTCATTCCTATGATAGAAGTAAGTCTTGGTTTTCATTTGTGATCTACCACACACATATATTCATTCTCATATTCTCTCTCTCTCTCTCTCTCTCTCTCTCTCTCTCTCTCTCTCTCTCTCTCTCTCTCTCTCTCTCTCTCTCTCTGGAACCAACCACATCAGTGCAGATCTGGTGGGCAGGAAGCATAGCAGGCTGTTTCTAGCAGATCTGCAACTCATGAGCTCAGAGACATGATAGTCTCCCTCCCATACACACGGTTACCTCCCCTCTCCAGGCTGAATTGCTTCGGGTCTCAGAGGCAAGTTCTACCCTGAGAAGCCCCTCAAGCCCATGCCGCTCCATCTGTGTTGGTTCTAGACATTTGGATAAAGAAAAGACTGTTTGCAGAATCTGGAGTCATATCCTTCCATTCAAACGAGAGAGCCCCTTCCTGCTCTCTGGCATGCACCTGCTCACCTCAGCCGTTAAGACAAGCTTGCTTCCCTATCTAAATGGATTTTTGTTTGCACTTTAGTGTGCACTTGTGCATGACACAGCACACACACGAAGGTCTGGAGATAACTTGGCAGAAACCAGTTCTCTCTTTAGTATGTGTGTCCCAGTGACTGAACTCGGGTCCTCAGGCTCAGCAGCAAGCACCTTGGCTCTCTGAGCCATCTCACCAACCCCAAAACTAATCTGTTAAAGTTACTCTAGATCGCGCCCCGTGTATGTGCCAGCCTTGACGTGTGCCTTTGGCCTACATGACTTCTTAATATTCTATTGACTGTCATCCTGAGAGGGAGCCATTATTAATCTTATTTCACAGCTTAGGTAAAAGAGGTGATGATTCATCCCAAACTCAGCGTCAGGATGAGATTAAAGCACAGGTCTGTGTGCCCTGAAAGCCTTTGCTGTGTCACTCTATTCTAGAACACTCAGAGGACAAACCCTAAATGTACAGGTATTAACTCTATTTCTTTCATCATAGAATTTTTCTATATCAGATAAAAAAAAGAAACTTTCTTTTTAAATACCAGGGCAGTGTTGTCCAAGGGTCAGAAATCTTGAGGGAAATACCCCTCTCTAGGCAGAACCCGAATTGTGAAGAAGTCCTACCCACTCATCCCCCAACTCCCAACTCCCAGAGGAAGACACATGGGCAGGACTACATACTACCAGGAGACCCGGAGCTAGTTACCCCCGACTCTGTTCTTTTCCAGGCTTGTCACCAACAGTCTCTGGGTTTTCAGCCTGGGGACCCCAACGCCAAACAACTAGTCAGGGAGAAAAGGGAGGAACAGAGGGACTCATAGTGATCAACATCTGCTTGCTGGTCCAGGGAGATGAGCCCAAGGCAAAGTAAGTCAAGTGTTTTACCGTCCTCTGGAAGAGTGGTCAGGCCCTTGAGAGGGGACACCACGGAGATGCGGTGTCCTACAGCGGGATCTGTAAAAACAGAAGCAGACTTCAAATTATGAGGTAGCGAATGAGAACTGCCCAGGAACCACCAGGTTAGAGCCAAAAGAAGTTGAAAAGTAGCCTCACCCATCCTATATTCAGTAAATATAGATTAAGTTCCTATTGTATTGCCTGGTGCTACTCCCTAGGAAAGTGATATAAACATAATAAGCAGTCTTTGCTTTCAAGAATATGAACCACCCAGTCCCCACAGAGAACAGCTGCAGTAAACTGCAGAAAGGAGCTAGGTCAGTTGGGAGGACAGAAATGTCAATGCACCACAGCTAGAGAAAGGGCTGAGCAGTGGGCCAAGGAGACCAGACAGGGTATGGTTGTCTATGGAAAGAATGATATTCCAAGCGCTTTGAAGGTCTGCTGAGTATTTTGTAAGGAAGTTATCCGGGTGTCTGTGAACCTCTCTCACTCTGACAAAAACAGCGTCACCACAGGGCAGACTTAGAGAAGAGGATGGCAGTTTGACCCATGCACTCACAATGGACCTGCAGAACTGGAAAGAACCGAGTGATAGGAGAGTGCTGTAGCCAGGTTCTAAGGCAATGACGGACACAGGAGGAAGTCATCACACACAGCTCCTGTTTCTGCAGGGATTCCCACCGGACGCCCTGGCCAGCCCTGGAGATGGTTATGTTCCCTTGGGATCCAGAGATAAAACCAAGGCCATCACAGGCTTCTGTTTCAAGAGCTTCATGGCAAACATGGCAACCTTGGGGAAATGGCAGATTGACCTCCATGCCAATATCTGGGCAACAAGGGTGACATAGTATTGTGCTGAGCCTTCGCTGGCCAAGAAAGCCAGAAGTTGGCACTTTTACCAGGAAGCTGCAGCTCTGTTCACGACCACACCTCTGTGTGAGCTCTCAGCGCCAGGGTGGGGATGTTAGTAGTAGTGTGGACTCCAAGGGGCAGATGGGCATAGGTAGAACACAAAGATGGGACGTTCCCCCAGCAGCCAGCACCATCATGTGCTGATGGATGATCTCCAGCAATGCCGTCTGGAGTTGGTCCTACCCACAACTTAGCAAATAGCAAAAGGTCTCATGGAGCAAAAGTTCTCCGCTCTGCCACCGGAGTAAGACAGTGGACCAGACCCTGGGCTTTCCAAATCGATACCTCGAGGTCTACTCTCATTTCAATGGGCCCTCCAACCTATCTTTCCCATTTTCTCCCTTGCTTAAATCTTTAATGGGCGGATGGAAGAAGAGATTTAATAGAACATCCCAGGTTTTATTTTCTTTCTCCTTATTCATACCCAGTTCTTTGGTGAGGTATTGGGAATTGAGTAGAGAAAAACTAGGGAAATATGAGGAGGGTAAGGGAGCATCCAATTATTCTCATAGATGTCACACACACACACACACACACACACACACACAACACACATTCCTCCCTGCCAAATAAAAACAGTCCTGAAGAGAACAGGCCCAGAATATTATTCTGCACACACCGAAATAGCAAATGAAGGGCTTCTGGTCTGTGCAGGAGGCAGCTCCCAGTGCAGGTACGCTGTACCATGAGTACAGAGTAGCACAGAGTCCTTCCCGGAAGACAGGCAGTGAAGTCCATGTTGGCATAGTAAAGATGGAGCCGCTAGACCAGCTCAGGCCAGAGATGCGCACATTGTAGAAGAGGCCGATCCATGCCTTTACGCTGCTGGTGTAGGAGTAGACCACCATGATGCTTACTACGTCGTTGATGCTCTGCAGGTCAGCGAGGTCTGTGTAATGTTCCTGGCAATACCACATGGCCTCTCTCCAGGTCCGCGGCTCATCCACCCGATAGAAGGTCTTGCTGCTGCTCACCAGATGAAGGGCTGGGGCAGGAAAAGCTATCACTACGTGACTACCTACCCCCGCCTTCACCCTTGTCCCCAACAGATCTCAACCATACCACAGCAGGTCTCTTGTGTCCAGTATACCCCCCACTTCTGACCTCCACTCATAAGCAACTCTGCCTCTGGACCTTTCCATAGGCTGCTAGCTTGGCTCAGAAGGACAGGCCATACCCGTTCCCTGCTCTTTGATTCTTTGACCTTCTCCCTTCCTTAACTCGGTGACCAACAGTGATCATCAGTGTTTATTGTGCCCGTGTGATGTGCTGTTTAGCTCACTGAGGTTTTCTGGGGACTACCTGAGATTTCATTTTATCTGTTTTACAAATAAGGACTCCAAGTGATAGAGAGTTGAATATGTGACGAAGGCCACTGGGTGGGAAGTAGAGAGCCAAGGCTCCAGAACACTGCTGTGTGGCTCCCGAGCCCAGACCCTGGACCACAGCTCGGCGTGGCTTCCATTAGAATCACCCAGGGTGTTTCAGGTGTGCTCCAGCAGAGTGCAGGGGTATGCCTGCTGCGACCAGCCCCTGAGTTCTTCAGGTGCCTCTGGGGAAGAGAACTTATTCTATTCGTGTTGTCTCTACCAGGTAACTTGGGTGATGGAGCGAGCCTTAGTCATCATTATCTCCCAATGCTGACCTAGATGCAACAAAAGTGGTCTATGTGTTGAAGGAAAGTGGAGAGACAGACAGAAGGCGAGAGGCAGAAATCATCTCCAGGAATCCCCCCCACCCCCTGACGGACTCATTCCTTCCCTCCCTGGCTTCTAACAACGGTTTATCCATAGCTCTCCACCCTGCAGAGCAGAGGGGATGGGGGGACTTGATGTTGAAGTCTTGGGGACCCTAGAACACAGAAAACTAGCCTTGAGTACAGAGACCAGACTAGATACCAAGGGCTAAGAGCAGGGACATGATAGGGCTGACAGGCACTGGCACCCACCAGAGCTACGGAAGCCACCGTCCCTGAGCCCAGCTGGAGGACCCCGACGCCCAGGAAGGAAGGGAAACAGTTTTTTCTATTCACTCTGGTAGTAGATATGAGTCACTTTGATTTTTTTTTTTTAATGCCACTTTAATTTTTAAAGCTCTTGCTGTGGCCCACTAAATTGGATTTTAGAAACTAATGGATCACAGCCAACAGTCTGAAAAAAAAAAAAACCCATCAGCCCCTTGAAACTCTCAACAAGCCTGGGACTCCGTGTACCCTCTTTCCATCCCTGAGCCAGGACCCTCATTTTGTGGGGTCCTGTCTCAAGTGGACCCTTCCACTCTAATCCCTGAAATCTAGTCTCACATCAAATGCTGTCAACAATAGCAAGCCTTCTGGAACTCTCTGCCGCTAACTGTGCCTTCGGCTGTTTGGGCCTAGGTCGTCATCTTCCACAGTGGCTCACCCAGCTTCCACCGGGGGTGCTCCACATTTTGTGCTCAGTGAGGGGGGCTTTAAGTGGGGACCAACTGGCTGCTCTCATTGTTCCTGTCCTGCGCTCAGCGAGGGCGCCTTCTAAGAGGATCCTGTACCACTGACATGCTCGTCCCTGGCCTCCGCCCAAGAAGTAAACCCAGCCTGCATTATGTGCCTGCACTCAGCAGCTAGCCTAGAGCTGATCCGGCTGCCAGGAACCTGGTCACCTTCTTCCTGTGCTGTTCCTTCCCACCCAGCCCACACCTCCCCTCCTCAGAGAACCTCCCCACTGCCCCCCCCTCCCGCTGCCTCACCCCAGTTCTGGCTCTCCGGACATGCTGCTTTGGCTAGTTCTGTGCAAGGAAGCTTGTGGGAGTGGGGAAGGGCACCTCACTCCCCAACCGTGGAATAATGGCTAAAACTCACTTATCTCTTCCCACTTTTTCTCCCAACCAACCTAGAAGTCTGAGGGCCTCTGGGGGAGGGGGTGTGTGGAGCAGTGTGCCCTCCTCCAGGCCCAGGTTGGGGGGGTCTCACCTATTGTCCAGATGGAGAGTAACAGCCATGCAGACAGCATGATGGTGGCCCGGTAGAAGCTTCTGGAGCGGGCGCCCTTCTGGAAAGGCTGCCCCAAGTGTGTTCACCCCACTCTCTCCTCTTTCCTATCCAAATTGACGGATTTTACTAAGCAAATATGGAGTGCCTGCTGTTTGCCAGGTTACAGCCGGAGTAAAGCCGGAAACATGCTTTTTCTAAACTTTGCACAAGCACCATGGGCTCTACCACCACTAAGCAGAGGGTGAGGAGGAGCCCTCGGGGCTGACTGCCATTAGAGGGGAGGAGCCAGGTTAGTAGACGCTTAGGTGCTGGGGTTGAGGGGAGCTCGTGACATAGAGGAAGAGGGAAAGGGGACAAAGGGAGAGGAGCTACACCTGCCACTCCACTGCCCACCTGACAGCCGTGCCGGAGATTCCGTCATCATCTCTCTGTCCCCTCTGGGCAGGAAAGACTTCTGTGCCCCTGAAATCGCTTGACCAATGCGTCAGAGGACGGCACAGAACAGCGATTCAAACCTAGGCCACCCCAGAAAGCATGAAATGGGATGATGCTCCCCCCTCCAAATCCCACATGGGTCACCCCAAGTCTAAGATCTGGATCCCAATACAGCACAGCCTGTAGACTGAGGAACCTGCTCTGGAGAACCAAAGCAGTTTGCTTGTATTCTGTCGGCCTCAAGACCCTTATTATCCCCAAGATCTCTCACTGTGTCTTGCCATGGGCTGGGTGTTTACAAATAAAGCCTAGAAGACTCCTTTTCCTGCCCCCCCTCCCCCCGCCACTTTGGTAGAAGCAGCAGCATACACAGACTGGCTAAATGGGCAAAAACAAAGTACAATGCAGATTGTCAAAGCTTGGGCAATGATGTCATAGTACCGGCTGGTTTGTGTGTCAACTTGACACAGGCTGGAGTTATCACAGAGAAAGGAGCTTCAGTTGGGGAAGTGCCTCCATGAGATCCAGCTGTGGGGCGTTTTCTCAACTAGTGATCAACTGGGGGAGGGCCCCTTGTGGGTGGTGCCATCCCTGGGCTGGTATTCTTGGGTTCTATAAGAGAGCAGGCTGAGCAAGCCAGGGGAAGCAAGCCAGTAAGAAACATCCCTCCATGGCCTCGGCATCAGCTCCTGCTTCCTGGCCTGCTTGAGCTCCAGTCCTGACTTCCTTTGGTGATGAACAACAGTGTGGAAGTGTAAGCTCAATAAACCCTTTCCTCCCCAACTTGCTTCTTGGTCATGTTTGTGTAGGAATAGAAACCCTGACTAAGACATCGTGCCTTCAGGTGTTTCATCAGTGATGGCCTCAGGTGACTTCATTCCAGTACAGAAACAGCTCACGTCAGGGTCTTTGGACGGGAACACCTGCTCTAACACTGCTAAGCACCAGGCTTCTCATGCCCAGAGAGAAGTGAGGTGAGAGTACAAGGGTCTCTCCTCAGCATGCCCCAGGGGCATCGAGTAGCACTCCAAGTGGCAACTTAGCATGCCTTCTCTTTCCTTTAGACACATGCTCTTGAGAACAGGGACTGTGCCCAGTTTACAGAGCACTCACCCACCCTACTGCTCAGCCCTGGATTCCAGTCCATCTGCGAATCTTGCACCCTGGAAAGCACCCAAGAATCCAGCATTCACTCCTTCCTTAGGGGCAGGTGAATGTCCCTCCATAACAGTGCCAGCCCAGTGTGTCTGGCTGTGTCTTAGCCATGCCAAGACTTTCTCTAGAGAGATTACCCCTGCCTCTCCTTCCCCGTATTTGCTGCCTCAACATGTAAGCTCTCAGCCACTCCGCTAGCACTATGCTCGCCTGCCTGTTGCCATGTTTCCTTCCGCGATGGGCTGGGACTCTAACCCTTTGGAACCACGAGCCTCTAAATTAAGAGTGTCTTTTTGCCCCATAGCAGGGGGGCATGCAACTGTCACCATAGCAAAGAGACACAGCAAACTATACCCCATGGGGGAAGGTAGCCACATCAGGATTGCCCTCGTGAATTCTGGCCCTCAGGGGGATCTGTTCCCATTGCTCACCCTGTCATCCAACAGCAGAGACAATGCAGTCACGGCTGCCAGACTCACACCTGGTCCTGCTCAGGCACCAATTGTGCGACATGGCTTCTCTAGAGGAGACATGAACAAACATGGTTCTGCCTCAGACAGGCCTCAGAGACAAACCAAGAACACTTCTACCCACGTCTAGCTTGTTGAAGCAGGACGTTCACTGCAGTGCTAACAGGAGCACCGGCAAGAGTATATTTATAGGTGCATGGATAACTAACTGTGGCTGCACACTGAAAAGTCCATTTTAACATGAGGGGTGACACAAAAGCTGTATCCATGGAGATCTTTGCTAAGCTGGTAGACAACTCTCCAGGAGTCTCCTGTTCCTCAGCATTATTTATATAACCTTAGGGGAGCAGGAATTGATAGTCTGGTAACCTTAGGCTTCCTCAGCTTAATAAATTCTTAGCTTCCTTAGTCTTAATGTGTGTGTGTGTGTGTGTGTGTGTGTGTGTTGTATTTAAATATATAAAATAAAATTAATATGTAAATATATAATAAAATTAATATTTAAATATATGAAAATAAATATAATTTATATAAATAAAGTTATATATGCATATATATGTATACATATATACGGGTATTTTGCCTTCATGCAGGACTGAGTATCACATGCACGCAGTACCCTCCCGAGGCCTGAAGAGAGTACCCTAAGAATGAAAGTGGTTGTGAGCCACCCTGTGGGTCCTGGGAATTGAACCAGGGTCTTCTGTAAGAGCAACAAGTGCTTCAAACTGCTCTCTCTCTCCAGCTTTAGTGCCTTTAGTCTTAAAGGCCTCTCTCCTCCCTGGAGGACTGAATGTTGCCTTATGTCCCAGATGGACGCTGAACTCATGACAATCTCTGCTGTCCACTTGCCAAGTGGTGGGATTACAGGCATGAGCCACACACTTGGTTTCTTTCCTCTCTCTTAGAAGCACGGCCGTATTTCCCAATCTCCTTTGTATCAGCTGTGGCCTTTCAGTTAAGTTCCAGCCCCAGGACAGATGTGAACGTGACAGGGAAGGGTGAGGACTGTTGCTACCAGAACAGACCATGAACCCTCCCACCTCGCATCTTCAGTGAACACGAGACAGTCCCTTAAAGCCTAGTCCACAGATTCTGTGGTATTCCAGTGACAGTCCACTCGCTTTTGGTATTCCAGGGACAGATGGGAACCGGAAAGTGTGGAGGTTGGAGAAGAAGTAGGGACAGGGACAGCAACACCGAGATTTCCGGGAAGGGGCCTGAAAGGGGTAGGACAGAAATAAATGCTATATTCACCTTGGATCCTGTCCAAAGACAGAGGAGGCCCCAGGAGTCACACTTGCAGGGAAAGCTCTGGTTGCTGGTGGCTCTTGGGTTATCCTGCACCATGGGCTCTTGTGGTTGGTTGTGGAGCAGTAATGGTTCCCCTGGGACCTGGAAGACCTGGCAAACCTCTTCAGCCTAGTGGATACACAAATGCGAACAGCCAGCAATCCCCACAGGACACCTTTGCTGTGAGTTTTCACCCCTCCTCAAGTGCACAGAAACAGCTGGGGATTTACAGCCATCTGTGTACACAATGCTTACTTCTTAAACAGCTCAGATAATATCAGCAGAGAAGAGGTTTTTTTTTTTTTTTCCCCTGCAGAAACAATGTAAGCAGACCATAACTATAGATGGTCTGATCAACTATTTATAGAAAAGATCAGAAGTTACATACTAATCAAGGTATAAATGATAAAAGACAACTTTACACAGTTGATTCCCAGCTCTTCAAGGATATACCAGTAACAACATGTTTGGATGCACCATGAGAAAACACAGCAGTGGTGGTGGTGGTGGGGCTTGTTTTTTACTCTATAAAGCAGGTTCCCACCCACTCAAGAGTGATTTTTTTTCTATCTATTTGTCTGACATACAGTGTGGTATGCCTATATGTGTCTGTGTGCTTGGCTAGAAGGTAGCTCATGTAATATCTGCCCTGCTGAGCAAAGGGATCATTCCCAGCAGATCTCTGAGGCTGTCAAGCCAATGGATAAGAGATGGCCATGACAGTAGGCCTTGAAACTGTTCAGCTGAGCTGTGGTTCCCTCATTTACATGTGGGGAAATGAGGCCCGGACAGCTCCGGCCACACTCCCTCCCCCAGCCTGGACCAGCACGAAGTATAGCATTCTCCTTTGGTTGGAATCCCGTAAGGCCCAAGGCTGTCAGGGGGAGGGGCCTCGCTGGAATCACCGCCCAGGAGACGTAGCCGCTGTGGGTGGCTCTGGAGGAAGCTGACCCTGGGAGGCCCCAGCAGCTGCACGAAAGCAGAAGAGTCAGTGTGGGGAATGGTATCTGGGGTGGCGCAGGATTCACACATATCCTGGGCTACTTCCTGTACTGGTGGCCTACCTGCCCTCGGAATGCTCAGGCTGACGCTTCTGTGCCAACTGTGCCCTCGAGACAAGAGAGAAGGAGAAAATGGAATCCCAAGTGAGGAGAGAGATCAGGTTCCCCATCCCAGATTCTGAGTCAGGTGAGGCCCCAAGAGATGCCATCTGCCTCTAATTCTCCATGTTCAACACAAATCACGATTACCTCTGTGTTACACACACACACACACACACACACACACACACACAGTCTTCCTGTCTTAAGCACTATTCAATATTTCTTCTAACCCTCTTCCAACATGAAAGAAGCATCAAGAGAAGAGATAGGGTAGGGGTGGATGTGGGGGGGTTGTAAGATTGGAGAGTGGGTGCCAGGGAAAAGTCAGCCATCTGCAACAGCTTCTCCTGGTCAGCGAGCGAGGCCTCCTGCATCAGGAATCAAGGACTCGACTTCACCCAAGGTATGTGTCTGAGTTAGGGTTTTACTGCTGTGAACAGACACCATGACCAAGGCAAGTCTTATAAAGAACAACATTTAATTGGGGCTGGCTTACAGGTTCAGAGGTTCCGTCCATTATCATATCCAGGTGGGAGTGTGGCAGCGCCTAGCCAGACATGGTACAGGGAGAGTAGAGAGTTCCACAGCTTCATCTGAAGGATGCCAGTGAAAGACTGACTTCCGGGCGCCCAGGGTCTTAAGGCCACACCCATAGTGACACACCTACTCCAACAAGGCCACACCTCCTAATAGTGCCACTGCCTGGGCCAAGCATATACACCATCACAGTGTGTCCGTGCTTCCAAATGGCTGGCTGGGGTCCTCGGCAGCCCCAGGCTTAAGGCCTTTTGGCTTTGGAACCTGGTAAGAGCCTTTGGTCTCAGGGGCAACAGCAGACAGAGCCAAAGCTGTCAACACTCTAGGCCAGCATGCAAGTCCTGCCATTGTGACCTCAGCTGTTCCGCACACAAAGAGGCGGTCAGCTTCCCCTTGCCTAAGCCTGTAAGTTACATAGGACGGTGGCCTGGTCCCGAGGGACTCTTGTGGGGAGGTTGGGAAGTTGAAGAACACCTGGTCCTTCCATCATGTCAGCCAAGAGGGCAGAACTGAAGAAAACTAACCTGGTAAAGGAAGAGTATTGCTGGGCACGGTGGGGCCTCTGTGGGCTCCTGCTGGATGCAGGCAGGACAGAGAGGCTCCTGGAAGCCATCCTGGGAGCCTGCCAACCTCCTTTCTTTGTTCAGGGCACAAAGCAGCCTCTTGCTTGGAATAGGTGTGAAACTGGTTCCTGGCCTTGGGGTGGGGAGGCAAGAGGCCCACGCTGCTCCCATGTAAGACCCGACGCTCTTCGCGGGCCAGGTCCCCGCCAAGATCCCGTCTCTAACTGGCGGATCTAAGACTCAAAGTAACCATGATAGATTAGGCCCACTTTATAGATGAGGAAATGGGGGCCCTGGCACTTAGATGCCCACGTTGGCCTTAAAAGAGGGGACGGCTGAGATTAGAACCCAGGTCAGTCTCTTGAAAGCCTCCTGGGGCTCTCCTAAAAGTTGTTCAAAAGCACGCATGCTCATTAGAAACAGATAACAAGACCAGGTTCAGTGGCCAGAAGCAGACAGCACAGCTTGCTGGGACCATGCGAGCCTGTACTCAAGGGCAGATCACAGAGTTGGTGACTGCGGGCCTTCCCCCCCCCCCCAATCCTGATATGTGGCCAACTGCGGCTTCTTCTCTCTGCAGAAAAAGAACAAGGCCATTTGCATGGAACTGAAGCCAGAGCTGACACGAGTAAGCTGTTCTGAAGTCACGCTAGCAGCCAGGCCTGAGCTCCGGGGGGTGGCACCCGAGACACGGGAGGGTCAGCATCTATTCTCGGTGGCCAACGCCTAGCCCACGTGCTGGGGTACATAAGAGAGAGAGACGCTCCTTGGCTTCATAATTCTTCACCCCGGCAACCAGTCAGAGACACAGACAACCCAGAATGCCAGGAGACAGGAGACAGGAGTGGTTTGTTTTAGACAAAGTGATTGGGAAAGGCCTCCCCTGAAGCAATACCCGAGGACTAGATGCTGGCAAAGCAGAGGCTGACAAAGAACCTTCTGGATGGAGGGAAGCAGCCGCCTGAGGTGGGAAGAAGCCCAGCTGTGCAGGGAGCAGGAGGGGCAGGAAGACTGAGGCCGAGGGAGGAGCAGAGCACACCGAACCCATCAAGACAGAAAAGGGTGGAGGGGTCTTCTGGACAGGCAGGGCCACCAGCTTTTCCTTGTGTCCTGTCTCCACAGAGGCACAGGATTCAGAGCAGTCTCTCTAGCCTCTGTAACTCCACCCGTGTTGCTGTTTCCAGGGCTTCTGTGTTTCTGTTTCGATCCACAGATACATGATTTCAAAGGATTTAAACAAGAAGGGCTATTCAGAAAAGGGATGACGCAGGGGCTAAAGGTCAGTGTTTGGGCCCCCCGTGGCATGGGGACAAATCAGCGCGGTAAAGGGTGGCCAGCCAGCTGACTGCTGAGTGTTGGTACCTGCTGGCACCTGCAGCCTGGAGACTTCACTCACTCCAGGACTTATATTTTAAACCTGTTAGTTTGAAACTATTTGAATTACCTAGAGCTTGCAAAGACTGGCATAATGGTTTCTAGTACACATTTCACCCAGTTCCTGCCAACGCTGCCAGTTTATCGATCACTTTATTCTGTTTCTGTTTTCCTTTCTACTTCACATGCACACAGAAGTGCGTGCGCACGCGCACACACACACACACACACACACACACACACACACACACAGCCCTCCAGGCCTTTAATTCAACCAACCTGTGATTTAAAATATTTGGTAAAACATTACAGATGTTTTTCCATCACGTTCTAAACAAGACCAGATAACGATCATTTGCATAGCATTTATTTGCATTGTGTATCTAAGTGATCCAGGGATGATTTAAAGTGTTTGGGAGGGTGGGCTCAGGGTGGAGGGGATGTCAGCCTTGGCAGATCTGGACATCTGAAGGATTCCTGAGGCACTGCTGGGGGCGCTCCAGTCGTCCCCTTTTAACAGCGGGTGGGTATCTGACTGTATCTGTGTCCCTTTCCTGGGCTCTTCCCTTGGCCTTCCTTTATCATAGAGAGTCCTGAATCCAGAATTAATGACACCGTACATTTTCTGAACCATTTGAGAGTTAAGTTTACCTAAATTTTTAATGTATACTTTCTAAAGTCAAGCATGTTCTCTAACACATTTTCGCGTGTAATTATCTAAATTAAGTCATTAACAAAGCCTTTCTTTTGGTGTTACTGTCTCATTAACAACAAAATCA
This sequence comes from Apodemus agrarius, assembly GCA_964023405.1. Lineage (NCBI taxonomy): Eukaryota > Metazoa > Chordata > Mammalia > Rodentia > Muridae > Apodemus > Apodemus agrarius. The sequence goes on from OZ030017.1 coordinate 37,811,532, forward strand.
ACTGGCCTGCCCTCTAATCGCCACATTACCTCTAGTCTCTCTTTCTCTCTCTCTCTCTCTCTCTCTCTCTCTCTCTCTCTCTCTCTCTGTGTGTGTGTGTGTGTGTGTCTCTGTGTGTCTGTCTGTCTGTCTGTCTGTCTGTCTCTCGGGTGTGTGTGCATGCATACGCGCATGTTTTGCCAGTGTAAAGTTGGAGTTATAAGTAGTTATAAGCCTCTAGATGTTGGTGTTGGGAATGGAACACAGGTCCTCTGATAGAGCAGCAAGCGTTCTTAACCGCTAAGACATCTCTAGCCCCACTGTGTCTCTTTAGTGTGAATTACCCTTTCAGTGATTATCTTCCTGAAAACCAACAGTTTTGAAGATTTATTTTACTGAGGGATGCTTTCTATTTGTTGTAAAAAAAAAATTATGTGTACACACACACACACACACACACACACACACATCTTTTATTCTTCTGGTGTAATTGTCATCTCCAAGGCTTACTGCCTTAGTCTGTTAGCCTAGGCCTAGTCCTCGAAGCTTCTAACCTCCATACAATTTTATCTAGGCCTAGAAAGTTTTCAGCCTCTGAGACTTATGCTGAACAAGCTCACCCTTTCCTAGTTCCTTCTGAACTCTGGCTGGCTGGTTCAACTCAACTGTTCTAGCTCAAACTCCTCTCCAAACTGACTGACTCAATCTGGCTTCTCTCTCTCAGCCTCTACTGAATTGCTCTGCTTGGCCTCAAACTAACTCTAGCAATCTGGTGTAATCTTTAGGCTCCTTCTCATTCTCTGGCCCATTCTGCCTTTACCTGTGTGTAGCTTGTTCTCTCTCTCTCTCTGCGACCCATCTCTCTATCACTGTCCCTGTAAACCTGCCTTCTTTTTTTTTCCTCTCTGCATTGCTCTTCTATGTAACTTCCCTTCCCTCTTTTCTCCTGAGAGTTGGGCATATCCTGTTCTGCCAAATCTTTCTCTGATTCGTCACTTTGTCTGCCGCTCAATTAGCTATCACTGTGTTTCCTTCTACAAACTATCTTTACCTTCATTGTTTGGGGTTAAAGGTGTGTAGTAAGGGAGCATCTATATTGCAGCTGGAGGGATTAAAAGTATATGCTGAGGGCTGAGCCACACCATAACTAGAAACCCGTGTTTTCAGTAAATAGCACAGTCTCCAGTTTCACAGTGTGATGAGCAAATATCCTGCAACAATTTGTCTGCTATTTGTAGGTTTAGGCTCGGTGTTTTCTGGCAAGCCTTCCAAAGCTATGCTCTTTTCAGCGTGTCTCCTCTGCAGGGTTTCCACAGTCCTTTCGTCTCTATTTCGTAGTGCCCCAAGGACCTGCCCTTGTCAACTTCACTGTGTGCCTCTCACATTTATTTCCCCAGAACGAACTCAGGGAGGTGCGAGAAGAACTCACAGAAAAAATGGAAGAGATAAAACAGGTAACAGGATAAGGCTTCAGCCAGAGAAGAGAAGCAGAGCTTTGAGGCAAATGGAATTGCTATCTCTGAATAGAAAGGCAAGCAGGACTTTTGTGGAAAAGCAGAAACTTAACTCACACACAGTCCCATAGTGTTTCAGCCCTGGTCAGAATAGAGCATTCTTTCTTTCTTTCTTTCTTTCTTTTTTTATTCAGATTTTTCTTTATTTTTTTATTGAATATGTTTATTTACATTTCAAATGTTATCCCCTGTCCCAGTTCCCCCCTTCCAGCTAACCCCTATCCCATCCTCCCTCCCCCAACTTTTAATGGGGCATCTATCGAGAGTAGAACATTCTTCTGGGCCTAAACCCATTTTTCAATCGATTAAGGATTCCTCCCTAGTTTGTAAGGGTTTGTAGAGATGTAACTTCAGCAATAAGAGTGAAGAGAGGCTGATTAGGAATTTGGAGGCAGTCACAGGTTAACTATCTTCTTTAGGCATCTTATTTCTATGGTACAATCACCAATAGCTTACTGAGGGAGCAAGACACAAGCAAGGAGGTGTTGATTCGAGCTGTGGTCTGAGCTCCGCAGAGAAGCCCTGTCAAAGCCGACGGTAGCAATGGCTTGGTGGTACCCGTACCCTAGACCCTTCATAGACTTCTCGAAAGTGCGTGGGTTAGATAGCCTACTATCTATCTTTTCCCAATATCCTTTACTTAAAATGCCCAGAAGGTTCTCTGACTGGCTTCAGTAACACACTTTGTGCCTTGTTAAAGCGTGCTTTTCTTCCTTGTTAGATAAAGGATCTAATGGACAAAGATTTCGATAAACTTCATGAGTTTGTGGAAATTATGAAGGTAAGCTTTCATTCACAGTATGCCTTCCGTGGGTCACCTGGGAAACGATGGGAGAGAGGCCAGGCCCCTGCCCTTGAGGTATCTGTAACTCACTAGATAGAGTTGGATGCTAAGTTACAGGCAGTCTGTTAATTAGGGGTTTAGAAGTAGGAGTAATGAGTGAGCGTGGGGGTTAGGAGAGAAGTCCTTAGAGAAACTGTGAGTCTTAAGCCCTGATGATAGTGTTGGGAGTTTAATATGACTGTGACGAAGGCCCAGTGCGGTTCCCCTTTGACTCAGGAAACAAGAAGGATGATTCCGACCGTGGAGTAACGGTTTGCAAACGTTCGTGTGTTTCAGAATGACTTGCAACAAGAGCCCCAGGTATGAACATTCAGATGGGGCCTGAGTTCCCCCCAAAAGAAGCTTGAGAATCCCTGATATAGATATCTAAGCAGGCGAAGGCCAATGACTTGAGTGTTTTCAAGACTTCTAAGGGACACTAGGCTTACCAGATAATTAAAATTCGTGATAAATCCACAGCCATCAAATCAGGGTGGTGAATGATAAGCAGAGACATGAATGTTCGTCCATCATTCTAGGATGGCTTCTTTGCACCTTAGGGTGGATATCCTACGAGTCCCACAGGAGCACATTAAAAACATCCACACACCCAGGCTCCATACAGACCAGAAAATGGACAAAAACTTCTTCAAGGTGGAGTTGTTCAAGTGCCCCAGATGATTTTAAAATGTATACGTGTGTATCTATATGCGTATATGTATGCGTGTATGCATGCGTGTATGCAGATGCACATATATATTAAGGTAGTCTTTGTAGCACATGCTGGCTTCCAGCTTTTGATTACTCCTGCCTTACCCACTGAGTTCTGGGACGGCAGGCCCATCTCCCACACTTGGCTTCTTCACACAGGACCAAAGTCCTCTCAGATGCAAGCCAGGTTCTTCATTTTTGGAAATGAACACAGGCATTAACCTGCACACTGAAATGAGGTCAGAGAGCCCTTGTCTCAATGCCCCCTGCCCCCCTTAAACCCAGGCTCTCCTCACAACAAACAGATCAGAATCTTGGAGGGTGAGATCCCAGCAGCAGGAACTTAAATTTCTTCGGGGCTGAGAACCACATTTTCATAAAGTTTTAAATATGATAAGGCGATTTTTTTTTTGGCGTGGTTCATGGGACTGGATCCTGGGGTCTCACAAGCTAGGGGTCAGTCATTTGACCATTTGGATCCATCTCTGTAATAAAAGGTGGTTCTCAAATGTCAGGGAGAAGAGGAGGGGTATGTAATGACATAAGAACATTGCTTGACTCTGAGAGAAAAAAAAAAAAACAACCAATCCATTAGCAATGTATGCTGAATTGGCCTATAAGGTAAATTAAAAAAAAATAATAGTAGGAAGAGTTATAAATCTAATGGATGAAATGACAAAATATTGATATATTTGCCTATATAAGCATGTCTAAAGAATCAGGACAGGAAAATAACCATATACTGAATTCAGAAACAGTTTGAGAAAATCGATTTCCATAAATGTGGTAAGGGTCAAACGGTTTTTAACCTATAAAATATAGATCTCATACAAATCGACGGGAAATAGGTGAGAAGACGGGCTTGAGGGACGGACGAGTTAGTGAAAGCAGGGCACACAGGCAGCTCTGCTCCCACAGAGCCAGATCTGTGCAACGAAATCCCGCGAAGCTGGGGCGGAGGGACGCTGAGAGGTCAGCCCACTGCCCTCACCGGACATCTCAGTCGGGTTCCCAGCGCCCACACTGGGTGTCTCACAACTGCCCATAACTCCAGCTCCAGGGGATCTGATGTGTCCGCCCTTGGGAGGCCCTGGACAGACACACATACTGCATACACACACACACACACACACACACACAAATACATACACACAATACACATACAAACACACACATACACACAAACACACACATACATACACAAACACACACATACACACACAAACACACACATACATATACAAACACACACACACATACACAAATACACACATACACAAATACACACATACACAAATACACACACATACACATACACATACAAACACACACACAAACACACACACACAAACATACACACACACACACAAACACACATACACACATACAGACATATACACAAACACACATACACACACACAAATACACATACACACACAAGCATACACACACACACATACACACACATACACACAAACACACACATATACACAGAGCAGCTAAAAAGAACAAGTAATGTGACTCACACTCAAATAATCAGAGTGTGGATTAATCACAATAAACTATTGATAAGAATACTAATCTATTGAAAAAACAGAATATTAAAAATAGGCACTATTGACTCAGTTCTGTTTCTCAGTACTTACCCCATGAGAATATTGAAAACTGTCAGCACAAGTATGTTCATTTCAGAGTTATTGATAATAGCAAACAGGTGCAACCACAATTTCCAACAATAGAGGAGTAGTTGAATTGTGGCGTATCCATACATTACTATTAGGGTCTATTAAAGGCAAAGCTTATAAAGAATGCTTATCATGAAATATGAGTGAGATTTTTAGTCTAATCTCAAAATGTAAGTAAATATATAGGAAAAAATTGGGAAGAAATATACCCAAAAAGGCAAAGGTCTTGATTGGGAGGTGAGAAGGTTCATTTTTTTGATATAGTCTCCTGGTTTATCCAGTGTTTTTGCAAAGGGCATGTGCTATTTCTATATTAACATGCAAACACCATAAGCATTTTTCAGTGCCCACTCTGGGTTATGGAAAGGCACAAAGAAAGCTATTTCAGGCAGGGGACAGCTTGGGCACAGCAGCGGGGTGGCTGTGTTACCCAGTCCATGGGGAGACCAGCCACAGGAAGGGTCATCTGGGGGAACCGAAAACTACAACTGCATAGCCACACAGCGAGCAATGACAGGGTTTAGAAACAGCTGACACGCTGAGCAAGACTCATCTCAGGAGATCCCTAAACACACGGGGAGCAGCTGCTGGCAAGGTGGCCTGGGGGTGCAGGCAGATGGGGAGGGCTGGACCTGCCCCCAGCTGTGATACAGGGGGCTCGGAGAAGGGGGCCCAGGGAAGGGGGAGAAGTCAAAGGAGCCGTGGTGGTTCTTGGCGACAGATTTGGGACAGTGAAGTCTTAGGAGTGTCCATGGTAACGCCAGGGTTTCCACCACGATGGACAGAGGCTGTGCAGAAAAGGACATTCACAGCGAGGATCCGGGCTGATTTAGAAGCGGAAGGAGAGGTTGGGTTAGACTAAGGGTTAAAGGCCACCGGAAGTGTGCTCAGCCTGAGGGGCGTGCCCGACCTGAAGGAGATTTTGACCCTATTCCCGTGTATATTAACGATTACAAATGCTCACACAGCTGTCCTCAGGACAACCCCACCCCCACCCCCTCCCGTGGTGTGAGTGCGTCCTCAGCCTCCTACAGCAGATCAAACCGGGTCAGAGTCTTTTTACACTAGAAGCACTTTCACTTGGAGTAAGCTATTTTTTTATTCGTATTTTATGACAACCAGTCTACACCCAGTTCTGTTCATAATGAAAACTGTCAGTTAGAGCTTCTACACCCTTAGGGTTTCTCCGCGTCTATTGTTATTTCTATCCGGCTTCTCCCACAGCAAATCCTTTGGGTTATTTTTACTTTCTTAGTTCTCAGTGAATAATAAATGAGCTGTGTTTGTTCTAACTCCTGTCTTCTATTTCATTTTTATGGTTTATTTTTATTATTTTAAATTAGTGTGTATGTGCGCATGTGTGAATGTGTGAGTGTGTGTGTGTGTGTGTGTGTGTGTGTGTGTGAAACTCTGAAGTCAACGAGCCTTTGAGGTCACAACATGTTTTCTTAGCTGTGCTGTCTCAGAGGCATCAACTCAAAGCCTCATATCTGGGGTCGAGCAGAACATCCCCTGGCCTCCGGCTGGCCTAGGTCAGTCTGGTATGCCTCTGCCCGGGGTCTAGTCTCCTCGTGGAATGGGGTTAGAAGGTGGCTGTCGGGGGCACGCTCCATCCTCCACCTCAGCCAAGTCTAGAGAGGACTCCTAAAGACTGAGGCAGAAGTGGCCTGGAGGGAGGAGGGATCTCCCCGCTCTCCGGGAGAGCGGTTCTAGCCTGGGGTTCTCTCTTGAAGGAGATGCAGCAGCACATGGATGAAAAGATGGATGTTTTAATTAATATTCAGAAGAACGACAAGCTGTAAGTGTCCTCCTACCCCCAAAGGCTCCTCCCTTCCCCTTGCCCAGTGCACAGGGGTCTCCGAGAGTGCACTCCTCAAGGAACGAGCTTGGCTCTGCCATGACCATGGCTGGAAGCCAAGATCTTCCCTGCACATGTGTCCTGGTAGAAACAGTCTCCCCCAAATCTCTACCCCTCCCGACCCACCAGTCCCTTTCAAAACCAACCAAAGGAGCGGCAGAAATTCGGACTGATAGGCAAGACGGAGAGAGGCTCCCGGGCCCTGGTCATGGAAGAACCCCGTGGAGTACCATTGGATAGTGACAGGATGATTGTGCCACTAAAGCCAACGAATAATCCACTGGAGTCACTCCATTCTTGTCAGAGTTGCTGCGTAAGTGAACTCGGGGGCCCACCCTCGGCGCTGGCTCTGGAGCCCTGCGCTGCCCCTGTCCCGACTTCCCGAGAACTCTTGCCTCGCCCGCCCTATTGCCAGCCCGTGGGATGCATCCCTTAGTCTAGAAACCTTCTGTAGGCGACTCACTGTGGTGAGTCTTAAGCCACGATGGTGCAGCCGGCCCTTGGACACGCCTGCTCCCGAGTTGTGCTCAGTTACTCTGTCCTTTCCTATAGCAAAGCCTGATGAGGTGCCCAGCAGGCTGGCCAACTCGAAGCAGGAAAAAAAAAATGATCTTTCTTGTGCCGTTTCTGTCCTCTGCAGGAGAAATGTTTGTTGTGTGCCCTAAAGACCAACTGCAATCGGGGGTAGGTAGATCCATACGAGAAGTGCCTTCTCTCAGTTGGGTGTCTTCGCATCCCAAAGGGGGCATGCTTTAACGTCCTTTTGCAGTGAACCCCATCTGAGGTTGTACAGGGACTAGGGACTGTACGTGGATTCTGCCCCCCCCCCCCAGCATAAGCACCCAAGCATAGAGGCTGTGGCACCAGGAGAGAGGATTTGGGTGGCGCAGCCTAAGGCTGCTGTCCACAGGCTTGCTCGGTGGGGAGGGTACGCCTTGAGCGGCAGCCTCAGCCTGGCCCCAGGCCCCCCACCTTTGTCCTCCCCAGCAGGAGACCTTCACCCCATGCCTGGGCGCCTTTTTCACACTTGTCGCCTGGAGCTGCTTTCTGATTTATCTGTTCTTCAACCTCGACGAGATGGAGCGCGTGCTTCCAACGTAGCGCGGCCGCGGAGCCCGCCAGCAGCACCGACGCATCACCTCCGGACTCCCGCGAGCTGCACAGCGGATTTCCGCCCTCCTGAACACCCGCCAACCCCCACCCCTGCCCAGGCTTCCACCTGGAGATTAAAGAATTTCATTTAAAGCAAAACAGGCTGTCACCCTTTTGAGTACCGGCCCAACATTCGGGTACCTGTAGCATCTGTGGTTTGTTTTTTTTTTTTTTCCGTTCTAAATCAACATATTTCCAACCCCAAATCCTCTTCCTCTCCCTGGCGGCTAGTGATCACAGGATTGCCTCCCTCTCCAATCTACGGGGCCCTAAAGAGTTCCAGGTCATAGCCCCAAGAGACCCCCAAAACATAGAACAGCCTGTTGTGTAGATACAAGACACCCACCTGCTGCCCTGCCTACTGCTCCACACCCCCCCCCCTGCAACCTCAGCTCCTGCGGTGCTTCTGGTTGTCATGGGTAACAAAGGCAACCCCTGAGCCGAGAGTCCATGAGTCTGACAGGACCATGCGCGCCCCTCTGAGGTGTCATCTCCGAGCAGTTTAGTGCCCTTCTTGGGTTCTGGTGAGGTTTGCTCTATTTTCCCCCTTTGACGTTTTTTTTTGGTTTGTTTTTTGTTTTTTTCCTGCTTCCCTCCCTCCCTCCCTCTCTTCCTCCCTCCCTCTCTCCCTCCCTCCCTCTACTCCAAAGGAGCATGTCATTTCAAAGACCTTCACATATTGGAGATGAGCTGGACATGGTGGTGCTTTCTGGGATCACTTGGGAGACAAAAGTAGGTGGATTTTTTTTTTTTTTTTTTTTTTTTTTTTTATGAATTCAAGACCAACCTGGTCTACAGAGTGATTTCTAAGCCAGCCAGAGCTACACTGTGAGGCCCTGCCTCAAACAAACAAGCTGTGCCCACCTAAAATCCCTAAACAAGGAGGGAAAGATAAAAGTGAAAACGGTAATTTCGTGTTTATCCCACGGGTTGGACGGGTCTCTGTGTCCACTGCACACCAAGCCTCCCGTTCTTACTTTGCTGGACGCTTCCCCTTGTGGGCAGCTAATTAATCAGCCAGCTTTGTAATGACAGCAGAGTGTTTGGTCACAACCAACGCGTTTGGTGCCTCGGATACACATTTTAAAACAAAAGCCAAAACACAACACGGACCTAGTTATTCCAAGGAGTTCGTCGTCGTCTGAAAGGAGCTATGGTAAACACAGGACACACGCCATATCCTATAGAGTGTCCGTGATAAAGCGCCGTAACCAAACCTGAGGTGACGACGGAGACGGCAGGGCTCGCCCTGTCCTAGTTCCCGCTCTCCTCCATTAACATAACCACAACTGGGATAATTTACAGCAGCAAGAAATGGGTGTGGCTCTGCAAGAACAAAGTGTCATCAGACTTCAGTCACTGCTGGAAGTGTCACCGGGACTTTCATTACTGCCGAAAGGAAGCTTTGGAGAAGCCTCCCCTGTCTTTCCCAGACTTAAGGGCTGCCTCCCATCCTCAAAGCCACCCCAGAGCTGATGGGGTCTGTCTCAAGTTGTATGATGCTAACACACCTCATCTCCCTTCGGGTTTCTCTTGAAGACCCTCACGATCACATTGGACCGGCCCAGATAGCCCAGAATGTTCTCAGTGTACTCAGTGTTTAGCAATCTCAGTTCCTCGTCACTGCCTCGTGGAACAGAAGGCTGGAGCTCATGTGGTTTTGGAGGGCACACTCTGCCTACCATTGTGACATCTCTGGGTGGTGGCTTTAAAAGAGGCCCCCACACTCCATTGGTACCCTTCCACTAAAGGAAGCTAATTGTCCCCCACCCCCCACCCCACCCCACCCCCGGTGGGCTAGGTGCAGTCACTGATCAGTTGGACCAGGCAGGGATATTCAGGTTACTTTGGAGATCCAGTGGTTTCCTTCCTTCCGTCTTGCTGCCCTCGGAAGCCAGTTACCGTGCTTTGGGGACACTGACGCTGTCCCATGACTGAAGCTCTCTGCCAAGAGCCCCCTAACAGACTGTATGAGACGCAGGTCTCGAACTGGGAATGTAGCTCAGTCGACTGTGTAACGTGCAGAAAGGCCTCAGGTTCTCCACAGTGTAAAGCTGGCTCCACGCACTCGCGAGAAGCTCTCAGGCCCCTTTGATAAGGGCAGTCCGTTCACAAGGGCCGGCACATCTCAGGGGCGGGTAAACATCTCCACGATAGCATCTCTCTGCTTCTGCACTGTGGGTCACCTCCAGGCTCTAACCCACGACCCTTCACTGTTTCCTACGGACCTGCTTCTCTTCCTTCTTGGGATACCGAGGGCTGAAACTGAGTGTTTTTCTCAACCCTGAGGCCCCAGAATGAACACACTGCCCCCCCTGAATGTGGTCTTTTCAGCATCGGCCTTCCGAAGGTCACGAGTTAAATTTCAAATCAACACAGAAGGGAATCAGACTGGTTCTAGTCTCGTCTATATTAATTAATGGCAGAAAAGAAAACGGGCCTGGAGAAAAAGAGAAAGCCCCCATGACCCTACAAAAGAACCCCCAAGTCGTCCTCTTCATTAAAAAATAAAGCAACCTTTCCCCCTCCGAATCAAGTGTCTATAATCACAATTGGGTTAATTAGGAAAGGTTTCCCTGGCCCTCTGCTTACTAACATTCATCTGCTAGCTCATCTTCCTAGGATGGCTGCCATGGGAATATGAAATTGAGAGGAGCCAACGTTAACTTTTCTTGAAAGAAATGAACTTGAAGAAGCTCTGAATACTCAAGACACAATTAGAATATCAAATGATTCCCAACAAGAAGGAAGGAGAGGGCCCTGGTCCCCGAAAGGCTTGATGCAGCATTGTAGGGGATTACCAGGACAGAGAAATGGAAGGCGGGTGATTGGGGAATGGGCGGAGGGAAGAGGGCTTATGGGACATATGGGGAGGGGAAACCAGGAAAGGGGAAAGCATTTGGAATGTAAACAAAGAATAAAGAAAATTTAAAAAAAAGAAGAAATGAACTTGAACCATGATCTCAAATCACAGTCTCTAGCAGGTGACCCTAAGCCTCAGGATTCAAGCCCTGACCTGTCCCTCAGGATCTATCCACCTGTCTCTCTGGAGCCTCCCTGTCCTGTCACACGCCACACAGTCAGGGATAAATTGTCCCACCTGTGTTCCCAAATCTCCTCTTGACCCAAAGTCCCAACAGGGGTCCTCGTCCCCTCTCAGTTTTCTGGCAGCCAGAGATCCCTAGCCAGCCCCGGGCGGCGGTCCCCAGCCCCAGGGCTCCTTCAGTCCATCTGCTCACCTGTCTACTTGACGCCCTGAGTGAGACACCCAGGGGACCGGGAATGTGCAGAGGGCTGAGTTCCCCCGAGCGGCTGGGCCCAGCCCAGCACTCCTGCCCAGAGCTCTTTGGGTTATTCTGAGGATTTCTGAGAAGGTGATTAAAGAACAAAGCCCGAGGTGAGCTTGTCAGGGAGCGATCCTTCCTCCCATCATTCCACGGACCCTTTTGTCTCCCCCGTAACTGACCGAGTCCTCCACACACACCTGTGCTGAGGACCAAGCCCAGGCTTACACAAACGCTTAGAAGGCAGTTTCCACTGAGCTACATGCCAAGCCCAGTGAGCTATCTCTGAAGACTTTTCCTAGAAGAGCTGAAAGTAAGAGAAGACAGGAACAACACAGAACCCACTGGTGACACTCCACTGCTTCTGTTGGTTGGCTGTTGTGACGGAATGCAGGCTTTTGCAAAGCATGTTGGCACCGCTTGGTCACTCAGTCTTGGCATTTTCTTATAGCAAACAAGAAAGTTCCACAGGACTCCCCCACCCGTGATTTGGTTTTGAGACAGTGCCTCGTGTAGCTCACACTAACCAGAGACTTGCTATGTAACTGAGGCTGGCCTTGAACCCCCGATCTCCTTCCTCCCCCTCCCGGATGCTGGGATTACAGGCATGTACCATCCTTCCTGACCCCATAGGATCTCTTAATAGTTTATATGTGTATGGCTAAAGGTCCCCACCCCCCACATTCCCATATACACCTTAATCCAAGTCCTAGGCATCTATATTCTGAATTACAACTATTTCTGGTCTACTCCTGTCAACTCGGTAATTTTTACCTCAAAGCTTGCAATCCTTGTACATAGTATCACACTGCCCAATACATCACCCCTAACCGATGCTTTCTGTCAAGTCACCCCCTTGCTCAAACACCCCCAGAGCCCAAGGCACATGGGACAGTGGCATTCCTCATAACTCCCTGTCTCAGTACCTTCCACTTCTGATGGTGGATTTCTGCAGTTTCCCCGTTCCTATCTGTAGACCCGCTGGACCCTCCCACAGTCTGGCTTTGCTTGCCTTGTTCTCTCACCCCTGTAAAATCCTTCTTGCCTTCCCTCTGCCTCCACCCAGTGTGGTTGTCTCTGGAGGCACTCACGGTGTCATCCTCTGTCCCCAGCATGGAGGTCACACCCGTCCTCAGCAAGTGCCGAGGGAGTGTTGTCTGAACTTGTGCTGCCTAGCTTGTGAAGTCCATGTGTCAACTCAACTGACTTCCTCCTGAACCTGGAGCCTGTTGCCTGAGCACCGTGAGCATTCCCAAAGGAGGTCTGTATGCCAGCAGGGGCCTTCCACCACAGGGAGCCCTCTAGCACTTGACAGGCTTGGGGAGGTCCCACATACAAAGTGTCCCATGCTCAGGTCGGCCAGTGGGATGAGGACGCTTCTCCTCAATGCCAGTTTTAAGAATGAGAGGAGAGCCATCAAGCCAGTCTGACACCGTAGGCCCAATCTCCAGGATCCGAGTGGTAGGAGGGAACTGAGTCCTGCAAACCGTTCTCGGATCTCCGCGTACACATTGTGGCACATGAACATCTGCAGGCGCACAGAAATAAATGCAATGAAAATGCTTAGGGGGGAAAACTTCAGGTCATTATGGAAAATGCTGCCAGGAGCAGCCGGGGCACCATGACTTCTGTGTGTCTGCTGTGTAGTCCTTCCGGTTCTGAGGATAGTTAGAGAGCAGGGAGGGGCTCTCCCGATCCCTTGGCCCTTCCCAAGCCTCAGAGCATCCAGCTCAAGGGCAGCCAGACAGGTTTCTGTTGAGAGGCTACATCTTCCTGGCTGTCCAGCAGCTGCTGTGTGTGCCTCAGGGAAAGACCTACAGGGAGTCACAGTGCCTATTCCTGGTGACAACGTCCCTGGGGACACCTTTGCTTTTCTGTAAGTTTCAATGTCACCTCATGCGGAGTGGAGTGACGCTTAACTTCTCATACTCTGCAGACAGTGTCTTGGGGAACATCTCTCTAACCCACTTCCTGCTTCTTTGTGCTCAAACACCTTGCTCTCCTGAACCTATCTGGGACCCAAGATGATGGACAGGTGGATATTGGACCCAGCTGTCCACTTGGATAGCTTTCCCTGGGAATTTGGAGTAGGATGCAGGTGACGCCGTTGGCCTGCAGGACTGAGAGCTTGGAACTCAATTAAAAACGTACAAAACAGAGCATGCAAAGGCTGCTGTGCTAACGAGGAAGAGAGAAGGCCTTCCATTCAGTCTCACCGTCCTGTGTCTACCTTGACTAACCACAGCCATGGCAGGGCTGCAACAAAACGAACTCTGTTCTACTCTAGGAGATAATAAACAAACGACCTATGGCTCTGTGGGGGAAACAAGAAAGCTAGTGTGCTAAGCAACACAAAAACACGCCCATGCTATGGGGGATGGCCATTGGCTAGTGCAGAAGATAGGGAGGGGTCCCAGGTGACCGCATCTTATGCCTATAAGCTCAGTGACCATGACAACAGAGTAAGGAGCACCTGGCTCAGACCACCCCACCCACAGCAACAGGTACGGCAGCCCCAGGCCCTGACTCAGCCATCATCAGAGACACTTAAGGGTGAGTCATTTGAGAGCAGCTAGGGAGAGGGCTGGGCCCCAGTGGAGAGAGGCCAGATGGTGTCAACCATTCCCAGTCACTGCTACCGACCTGGCACAATGCCTACCCTTAACAACCCTTTTCTGTCACAAGGTGAGAAAGGATGAGCCCAGGCTACCACCACTGCGTTCTCAGTGTAGACCCCTCTCAGTCCCAACATACCTGACTGCACTCCATCTCTATGAGGATCAAGACCACAACTATCTAAGGGTTGTTTCCCCAACAGGCCTTAGGGGTTCCTTCCATGGAGCCTCCAGCAAACTACCCCAATATTTCAAAGACCATATGCCTTTCTATATCTGTGATCGGGGTAACTTTGGGTTGTTTCTACATTAAAATGGAATACAGCAAAACCAAATATAATCACCAGACCTGAGATTGAAGAGTGAGTATAAGAACCTGCCTTCCCACCTGCAGACCTGCAGAGGAACCAGAAGGAGGGGTGGGCCTCAGGCGGAGAGGGTGGCGCGCTGCTCAAGGGAGGGAGGGCCTGCCCATCTGACATTTATTTTATTTTATTTTATTTTATTTTATTTTATTTTATTTTATTTTATTTTATTTTATTTTATTTTATTTATTGTTCTTTCGAGAGAGTCTCACTATGTAGCTCTGTGAGGCCCAGAACTCATGACGTAGACCAAGCTGGCTCCAGGTGCTGGGGTTAAAAGCATGCACCACCACGCTGGCCCACTTGGCATTTCTGCATTAATAATATCCTAGCTGAGTCCTAGCAAACATTCAAAGAACTTTTACTAACCCTTCTCAAACTCTTCCAAAAATACGGAAGAAGAGAGAATGATTCCAAACTCATTTTACCAAGCTAGCATCATCTCAACAACGAAAACAGGGAAAGACAAGAAAAGGAAATCACAGGCCAGTATTTTTTTTTTGGTTTTTCGAGACAGGGTTTCTCTGTGTAGCCCTGGCTGTCCTGGAACTCACTCTGTAGACCAGGCTGGCCTTGAACTCAGAAATCCGCCTGCCTCTGCCTCCCGAGTGCTGGGATTATAGGCGTGCACCACCACGCCCGACTCCTACAGGCCAGTATTTCTAATGAACACAAATGAAAAATCCTCACCCAAAATCTAGCAGACCAAATTCAATTGGCTCACCATAATCAATTGTGATACATTCCTGGGATGCAAAGACGACTTAATAAAGAGGTCAATAAATGTCATTCAACCATTATGTAACACAAAACAAAACTTAGACGATCATCTGAAAAAAATGTAGAAAAAAAAACCAATTAGCAAAACCCAACATCTTTTATATAAATGAAAAAGCTCTGAGTGATATAATTCAATATAATAATTAGGAATGAATGTATAACTCCCCAGCTGATAATATACCAAATACGAAAAGTAACATTTCTCCTTTGAAAGGAGAAGTAAACCAAGAATACTTGTTCTCATTGTACTGTTAAAGATTTTAGACAAAGCAATTGGACAAGAAAAAAATAAAGACATCCAAATAGAGAGGAATAGAAAATCATCTCTGCTGCCGTCAGCTTTCAAGAGTGGGGAGCACAAAGAGCCACTTGTCGCGGGCAGTGACTAAGCAGAGAAGTCCAGCCCTAAAAGAGATTCTAAGACAGTCTTCCTGGGGGCAATTATAGACTATCGTGTGCCTTAAAGACATGAAGAAAAATGTGCGTCAAGATCTTACTAGAAGGTTCATTAGAGTTATTCATTATATATATTTAAAAGTTTGAAACAGCAAGGGGGGGTGCGTGCCTTTCATCCCAGCACTTGGGAGGCAGAGGCAGGTTGATCTCCGTGAGTTCAAGGCCAGCCTAGTCTACAGCATGAGTTCCAAGACAGCCAGGACTACATAGAGAAACCCTGTCGCAAACAAAACAAAACAAAACAACAAAACAAAACAAAAAGTTGGAAACAATGCAATGGACACCACATAGAAATGCTCTACTGGTATTAAAAATTATATATACTGAGGCAGATGTGGTGGTACACTCCTTTATCCCAACACTCAGGAGGTGGGAAGGAGAGGCAGGCAGATCTTTGGGTGACTTTAGAGCCAGCCTATTCTATATAATGAATCCCTGGTGGCCAGGGTTGCTACATAGTGGTGTGTGTGTGTGTGTGTGTGTGTGTGTGTGTGTGTATCTCAAGATGTATTATTGATACAATATTCAGCTATTAGACTACCACAGGGGTAGCAGACAGCTAGCTCAGCAGTGGAGCTCTTATTCTTGCAGAGGACCGAGGTTCAGTTCTTAGCACCAGCACAGAGGTTGACCATCATCTGTAACTCTGGTCGCAGGGATCTGGTGCTCTCTTCTGACCCCCTCAGTCACCAGGCACACACGTGGTACACATACATACATATAAGCAAATCACTATACACAGGAAATAAAAAGTCTTACAAAAAACAAATACGGCCCCAGTGGGGTGAAATTCCATGTTTGTGTGAGCACAGAGGCTCCGAGCTGAAAAACCCAGTACGGTGCACAAAAACCTCAGGAGAGGTTTTCCCTGGAAATCAAATCACAGTGGGATGGAGGGAGCCCCGGGCATCTCCTCACAGCCAGCTGGAGGTGCCTGCTCTTTCCATCTTGTTAGATCAGCCACCCTTAAGCTCAGAAGTTCCCAGTGGTGTTTGTTTGTTTGTTTTTGTTGTCATTGTTTCTATTTTCTGGTTGTTTTGCTTTCTCAGGGCAGGGTTTCTCTGGGTAGCCCTGGCTACCTACAGAGCCCCGGAACTCACTCTGTAGACCAGGCAGGCCTTGAATTTGTGATCTAACCCAGCCTCTGCCTCCAAGGGTGCTGACATTAAAAACACGCGCCTCCACCCGCCCCCTTCCCCCCCACACCCCACACCCATCCCGGTCCCTTCCCCTCCCCTGGAGGCATCCTCAACACCAGCTCTGCAGACAACATGGCCTCTGTGGTTCGGGTCTGTCTTCTCTAAAGGGTAAGCTCCTTAACAGCAAAATCGCTCTTGCCTCCCCTCTGCTCGGGTGACCGTGGGGGGACCAGGTATCAATCGTATGGCAGGCAGACCGGCTGAGGGCTCATGGGACAACTGGCATTACTTCGTTTTATTAAAAAAAAAAAAAAGAAAAAGAAAAAGAAAGAAAGACACTGTGGAATCCCTTCTCATTCTGTGAAGTCATCCAAAGGGTTGTGCCATTTTACACAGAACAAAACAAGCCAAGAGTCAGGTGAAAGTAATCCCTTCGAAGGGCGTGTCACAGGCACCTGAGCTGGGATTTGAACCTGGAGTTCGCTGATTTGCGATTCCCGTCTTCACGCTTGCTTCTCACTAGGACTGATCGCGACAGCACCGTCTGAGCACTCATCAGAAGGGCGCTTCGCCCGCTCTGTCTCAGACCTACAGGCGACCTGCCCTGGACCTGCACTCGAAGAGGCCTTGCCTGGTGGCTCCAAAGTTCAACTCACCTGTGTAGACGGGGCCTCCCGCTGAGCCGCTGTGCCCGGTGCCCTACATCCAGGGGCAATCTAATACCTGCTCCAGGGCAGGGGACGGTCTAGCACTGAAGGAACACTTTGGGTTTCTGTCCAGCTATTCCACAAGCCTCTGGGGAGAACAGCAGTGAAAGCACAGCCACGCTTCTGTGCAAGAACCACCTCTGAGTTGTTTCTCCTTGGGGGAGAAACATCTCTTGGTCGAGTCGGCCCCTCAAACGCCTTGGAAAGACCATCAGCGGGGCGTCTCTGAGCCTGGAGTAGAAGTCGTTTCCATTTGAGGCTTTTTTTTTTTCTTTTTCCCACAGACCAGAGAGGCTGTCAACCCTCCTTTCATTCGGGTTATTGGTACCCAGATGCTCCCTCTGGCGCTCAGTTTTATTAGCACAAACCACTCTCAGATATGACATTGACAGAGGAAAGGGCTTAGAGTGAGACCAGAAACTTTTCCTATGCCCAGTATTAAACAAAGGCCTTGTATTCCTAGGTCAGAGGGAAAGGGAGAGAAAAAGCAATCATAAAAACACACCAGCAGAGGGCGCCACAGCCCCATTAGTCTCTGCCCACTGAACTCCCCAAGAAACCAAAGTTGCCAAGATGCAACCAGGAATGGACAAACTAGAAGTCTAGACCCTGGGTACATTTTGGCCTGACCTTTGGAATTTTGTGGGACTCCGGGTGCCTGATGACACAGGCTCATGCCTACAGGACGCTAGCTGGTGTTTTCTCTCGGAGATATTAGTCCCAGACAAACCCAGTACTCGAGTCTAACACTAGAGTGCCCTTCATTAATTCACCAGCCTTTGCTGCGTGAGTGTGTGAGCCAACAGGGCTACAGAACATCCCTCAGAAAACAGGAGTTGCTGTGGCTAGGGGCTTAGGCTGGCCTCTTAGAGCCTTTGAAATATTTAAATCAGGGACAAAGAGCACTATTTTTCACTTTAACTTCTAGAATCAAATAAAAGCTATGAGGAACAGCAGAGAAGAGAAAGTGTGGAGAGAAAAGGAAGAAAGAAGATACCCAGGAGTTGGGGACGGGAAGAGAAAATGCATTTTAATTCATTTCTTATATGCAAAAAAATGCTAGACAAAGTCTGACTTTGGCAGCCTCCCATTTCCCCTACTGGACCCTGACCTGGGGCTCACGTCTGCGGATCTACTCCAAAATACAGCCTGGCTGGCTGGCATACGGGCCACACTCTCAGCTTTCCTCGCAGCACCCCTGCCTGCACCCCTGCACACCCGGGGGGTGTTCTCA
Organism: Apodemus agrarius; assembly: GCA_964023405.1. Lineage (NCBI taxonomy): Eukaryota > Metazoa > Chordata > Mammalia > Rodentia > Muridae > Apodemus > Apodemus agrarius. The sequence goes on from OZ030017.1 coordinate 37,829,834, forward strand.
GCTCATGCTTTTCTGGAGCGCAGCCCCAGATACTGTCCCATCCTGATGCTCCACGCTCCAGCCCTCCCAGAGAGCTGTGCCACCAGACGGTGGACTGAAGAGAAGCCGCCCCCGGCTGTCTGCTGAGGATGCGTGGGGAGCACCTGCCTGCGGGCTCTTGCTCTCTTTAACCCTTGGGGACCCTTTAACAGTTCCCCAAGTTGTGTCGACCCCCAACCACGTTATTTTTGTTGCTACTTCAGGACTGTAATTTTGCTACTGTTATGAATTATAATGTAAATATCTATGTTTTCTGATGGTCTTAGGTGAGTGACCTCGTGCGAAAGGGTCGTTTGTCCACCACCCTTACCAAAGGGGTCATGACCCACTGGTGGAAAACCCCTGTCTTAGATGGAAGGACCCTGTGGGGATATCTCTGAGCAGCCCAGCGCTAGCAGATCAGAGCTAACTCTCTAAGCAGGTTTGAAGGGTGTGTCAGCGGGTTCTGTGCAAGTCTGTGTGTGCGCTTGGGTGAGACCAGAGAGAGGTCAACCCACAGAAAAGGCTGAGCCACCAGGCCTGACTCCGGAGAACTGCTGAGCTGGGAAGGATTGCCTTGCTGTGACAGCTGCAGGCCTGGCTCTCTGGGGACCCCCACTGAGAGCCCCAGCCCCAGTCCCAGCCCAGTCTTTTGTGCTACAAACAGATAACAGGGCAGTCTGACTGCCCACACTGCATTCTCCTGGTGTCAGAGGTCCTGCTTGGAAAGTCCTGTCTCAGTACTGAGGAGCAGACTGAGGTGGAGGCTAGGACTTTCCTAGAGAGCCTTCAGGTGGGAGGTACATGAAGACCACTAGAACCTGACCAGACCACCACAAAGACAAGATCCCTCTTCTCCATCACGCTCCACACACAAGCAGAACTCACCTGTGGCCCTCTGTGCCGAGTCCTTGTGAGGATGTGCCTGCTGCCAGGCAGATCTCTCCGTGCCTGACCTCTACCTCCCAGAGAAGCCCAACTGCACAGCACGCCTGCTTCTACTCCTTTGTACAGCTCTGCTGGCCACCCGGGGAGTAGGACACCTCTTCCCTCCCCAGGTCTTAGTAGGACAACAAGACCACAGGACAACTGCAATGTCTTCCAGCTGACAAGAGGATAGCAGAGCAGAAGGAGGGGGCATCCAACCACAAAAAGAAAGTGCTAGAAGATGCCACAGTGACCACGAACCACTGAAAACAACTGGTGTGCTCCTTTAATCCCAGCACCAGGGAGGCAGAGGCAGGCAGGTGGGAGTATCTGAGGCCGGCCTGGTCAGCAAAGTGAGTTTCAGGACAGCCAGGGCTACATAGTGAAACTTTGTCTGAGATGGATGGATGGATGGATGGATGGATGGATGGATGGATGGATGGACAGGCAGATGGATAGATAGATAGATAGATAGATAGATAGATAGATAGATAGATAGACAGATTAATCTTCAAAATTCTACAGAGATAGAAAGTGATTGCTGCGGGCTGGCCCAGAGGATCCGGGATGACTACTGATTGATATGGAATTTGGAGGGGGGGGCGGGTGTGAAGAAAGTTCTAGAATTTGCTGCTGGCGATATTTGCCTAACTGTGACTATGCTGAATACCATATTGTATAATTTAGTGTGCCCTTTGTTCCGTGTATATTACCTCTTATTTTGTTTCAAGTTTAAGTGAAGACTCTACAACTCTATGAATTCTTTCTACAAAATAATAACATAAAACAAACACAACAACATGCCTCAGCTCAAGTGCCGCCTCCTCCAGGAAGCCTCCCTCACTGCCAGGCTGAACTTTGGCAATTTGACGCTTCATCAACACACACTTCATCCAGGCGCGGAGCCCGGGAGAGGCCTTGCTGCAACGTCCCCAGGAGCTTGGTATGTCTGCAGCATCTCAACCCCCAGACCTGAGAGCCAGGTCTGCGTTCTAACAAGATACACAGGTGAGCCCGGTACCGTGGCCACAGAAGCCTCTCAAGCTCCCGGGACTCTCTGTGTCTACCTAACGTGACCAGATCTTTGCTGTTTCCACATTCACACATGCTAGGGCTACAAGAATACTTGAGAGTCTCAGAACTAAGGCCAGCCCTACTCTGACTTTACCGCCAGGAGAGAGATGGCATAGGAAGGCATTTTGGCCACATTAAAGGGTAAGGGAATTCCCACCCTCCTGACAGGGACTCCCCATGCCTGGCAGGGACTCCGCACGCCCTTTCCTATGAGTGAAACTGACATGTAACTCTTGAGCTGTGCGGGCAATGTACAAGATGAGGCTTGTACAAACTAGAAGATTGGTTTTGTTTTCTTTGAGACGGAGTCTCTCTATGTAGCCCAGGCTGACCTCAAATTGTCCATTCTCCTGCTGAGGCTCCTGAGTGCCAGAGTTATTAGACTGGACCACTGCAGTGAGCTAAAATGTTGTATTAATTGTAACTCATCTGGGGCCCTGTCTCTTTTGAGAAACCCACGCCCACCCTTCTTGACCATTCTTGACCTAGTTCCTAAAAGTCAGTCTTAATCCCACACCCTTTTTCTCTCTCTTCCCTCCTTCATGCTTAAATCTACAGTAAAACCTTTTATTTTAAAAAAATATTTTATCTCTATTGTTTTTAAATTGTGTGTGTGTTGGTTTACAGAAAGTGGGGACAGCAGGCATGTAGACTAGACTACAGTGAGGTCATCCGTGAAACATGCACGAGACACACCCCAGTGCTTCTACAAGTAGATTGGAAAGGAAACAGAGCCCAGATGACTGCGCTAAAGCAGACACCACCTGTTTAGTCAGCATCTAAGCCGAACTCAGAGTCTCTGATTCAGTCTCTAAACATATCTGTGCATGGTGAGGTCGAGGCAGTGAGGGACCGTGAACACGAGGAATTGTTCATTTGTTTTGATGTGTGGGGAATTATGACTACCATACAGAGCGTGTTTTTCCTGAGTGATTTACTAATACATTTACAGAGAGCATAAATATGAAACCCAAGGTATGCCTAACCATACCATACCATACAAGACAGGCTAAAATGATGGGCATGGGGGTGCTGGCTCAGCCCTGCGGGGCTGGGGCAGGAAGGGACACACTGTTTCAGGGTGCTGTTCTGTTTACCTCCGTGCATGTTCCAAGTCCAAAGCAAATGAAGCCAAAACAAAAACCATATATAAACGTATAAAACAGGTAGCTATAGACGATACATTATGAACTATTGACTTAAGAGAAGCAAATATATACAAAGCAAAAATGAGTGTAAGAATCCCTCAGTTGTGTAGGGAAAATATAGTGCAGTGTGGCTTAGTGGTTAAGAACTTGTGTTGCTCTTAGAGAAGACCTGAGTTCGGTTCCCAAGTGGTTCACAACTGCCTGTAACTCCAGCTCCAGTGGGGATTCGACGCCCTCTTCTGGCCAGTGAGGGCACTGCACTCACACATATGCCCTCCCCCCCACACACACAATTTAAAAGACGAAAATAATCTTTTTAAAAGAACAATAAATATTATTTTCTTGTTTTCAATCTATTTTCCACACCCATGATTCTGAAATGTAAAAGCTTGCTTTCATAAGTGCTTCATATATAGACCCTCGACTCCCTGTCCAGAGAATTAAAACTTAAATGTTACTAAAATCTAAGATGAGTTAGAGGGGAAAAAAAAATCCATGGAAGGTTGTGGATCAGAAATGAGCATAGCTCAAGGCCACCACGGGAGGGCCTGAGCCAGCTGCAGGTGCATTGGTGTCTGGGGCAAATGTGAACGCGGAGTCAGGCCCTGTTTAACGCCCCGTACACACCAGGGTCAGAGATGTGGTCGGCCACCTTGGCCCTCATTCCTCTGGCATGCTCTGGAGGCTGTGAACACAAAGGCCCAAGCTAAGGCAATTGAATCAAGCTCTCTGCTGGAGGCCTGGATCGGCGGCCGAGGTTCTAGATACTCTCCAGCTGACTCAAGTCCCCAGAGGGAAGACTCTGTGAAGAGGGAGGGGCTTCAACACAGCGGGGCGAATGAGCGGGTGTGGGGGGTCAGTTCTGCTGTAACCTCAGCCTGGGTCAGTGGAGAACGGAGCTGCCAGCGGGACATTAAACAACCACCTTTGTCCTGTTTGCGGTGAGTCACTTGAGGGCATTTGGAGACACTTGTGTCCAGTCTGAGTCATTTCTCTCTCAGGGGGTGGCTGAGAGCCCAGAGGGGCCAAACTTTGGCTTTTCTGGGCCGAGATGAGGGCTCCTTTGGTTGTGGGTTTTTATCGAGTACATAACGAGTATGGGGTAAACAGCTGGTGTGAATAAAGCCGGGGTGGGGGGATGGAGGGGATGGGGAGTGGGGGAGGGTAGGGAGGGTCGTGGGTCCGAGAGGACTGACTTCCTGCTGAGCCCTGGGCTGTGATCCAGTCCCAAGTGACACCCACTGGGCTGTGATTCAATGGCAAGTGACACCCAGCACTAACCCGGCAGCCCAGATTCCAACCCCATGCAAGGAGTCTCAGCTGGATCCGTGACTGGCACTGAATGGTGATTTCCACCGGTGGGTGTCACCGTAGGACATTCAGCTGGTGAGTTGGGACAGAGATTCAAGCACGACTGTCTGTCGGGAGCTCTGCCCAGTCACAGGGGCTGGGCTGAAAAGCAGTGTATTTTTTTTTATATTTAATCTTTTATTTATTTATTTATTTACACTCCAGATGTTATCCCCACCCCTATCTCCACCCTGTTCCATGTTCCGGGGAACTGGTTTACTGTAAGGTCTCTCCCGCAAGTCTCTCCTCACCTGGCCAGCAGAAACCTGTCATTTGCCACCACCAAGAGGGCCTCTCCGCCCTCCCTGTGGGCTTTGTGCCTACGTGAGCCCTGTACCCTGTCCCCACTCTGCTTCAGCGGGACCCCACCTCTGCCTCAACCCCTTAGGCTAGCCTGCCCATCAGCTCGGTGACGCTGGGGGCTCCCTAGCTCTGGGGTTCCCTTGGATCTGCCTTTTTGAAGAGCTTCCCATAAGGTGTGGCCTGACACTGTTGCTCCTGCAGAAGGGCAAGGCAGGGCTCTCTGACCTGTAACCACTAATCATCAAAGGCGGCCAGCATGGCCGGCCTGCAGCTGGGAACCAGGCCTGACACAAAGCTGTAAACGTACTTAAAACCTTGACGGTTATTTTTTGCCCTGTTTTTTTGAGCATGAACTTGGTGGTATTGTCGTGTTGTAATGGAAAAGGGTTGGACAGATCTGGAATAAGCAAGCTGGATCCCTATAAAGGCAGAGTAATGAGGCCAAGGCCTGTGGGCTCAGAACTGAGACGATTTCAGAATATGCGGAGGGCAGGACCAGGTAAGACACACGGAGTCAAGGTTTCGCAGCGAGCAGCGGTAGGGCTGGACTGCCCTTCAGGGTTGGCTTGCTGAGAACTCGGAGGTAGGAGATGCGCTAAAGATTTAACGGGGGACTCTGCCCCACCAGAACTTGAAAGGGCTGGCTGTGCCAAGTGTGATCATTAATTGCTGGATTGCAGAATCGTGGTGGTTCTGGGAAAGGCCCAGGGAAATACTAGCCATCATTGGTCGGGGACTGGAGCCCGGGGCAGCGGCCGTTAACCAAGCAGTGCGAACGTGGCTCACTGTTCAACTGTGCGATGGTAAGGTGTGTGCCCCTGTGGGGTGTCTGTACTTGTGACTTGTCACCCCGGCTCACATCCAGCCTTGACACGTGAGTACAGCAATCAGAGAGACAGACAGCGCCTTTGTCTGCAACACGCTCGAGAGCTCCTGTTTATCTCCCTTCTTGAAAGGATGGTATGTCCCAGGGCAGTACAGAGGCCTCAGTGTCCCCAACTTATGAAATGCTGGGTGTCTCTATTCTGGCCCAACCGGTCACGTCCACCAGCAAGCATTCCAGGCCCCACCCAGGAGCAGCTCTGAGCCTTTGCAGTGGCCTCTGGATCTGAGACTGTCTCCTTTGTGAATCTGTCTTTGCTGATCTTAGTGAGGTTGAGAGGAATTCCAGTAATGCCATGAGCATGAATCTAGACTTGCAAAGCCACATTTAGGGCCAGAGAAATCACAGGGACATGAGAAATCTCTGGGACGTGATGGCTGCTGCTCTAACCTTAGTAATTAGACATGGCCTTCGCACAGCCCACTGCAAAGAGTCTCCAAGGCTTTGCGAGAGAGAAGCCTTCCTCCTGCAGAGGGCGCAGTGATTCATGGGGAGCCAAGAGTCCTTACTGCAGGAACAGAGGAGAAGCCCAACACTATTCTCACATAGCAGCATGAGTTTGACTGTGTGGAGAGCCCGGTTCAGCCCATGCTATGAGATCTGAGGCTAGCAGGCTGACTTAGCAGGAATGGAACATTCTGGAATGGCGCATTCTATAATATGCAGGCTCACCTAGAACAACATCACAGGAGTCAGACGACCTCAGTGGGAAAGACATTGGCCCCAGGACAGACGGCAACTAGAGGAGGTAGGCAAGGTCAGCCACAGAAATGCAGTGATTAAGATGGGACCCTGACTGCTGTCAGGGGCTCATTACTAGTGCTGCAAAGAGGTCTGGCCCCTGACCTTTACATCCCCACTTGGATTGTACCGGATAGGACATCTGCAGTTGTGCAAGGAGGGGAGAAGGGGCTGGCGTTCCGGATTCTCTTGCGAGGGTTCTTTCAAACAGAGGGGCTAGAGAGATGGCTCGGCAGTTAAGAGTGAACTCTGCTCTTCCAGCCGATCCGGAGTTCAGTTCCCGGATCTCCCAAACAGAAAGACCGCCGGAAGCCACACGGCCACAGTGAAAGGGGCCCCAGCGGGCTGGAGAAGCTGTGTGGATGACGGAAACAAGGATGTGACGGTCGTCTCGTCTCCACACCGGAGAATATCCAGAGAGACGCAACACCTCACAGGGGAGAGAAGAGGTGCGAGGCTCGGGGTTCATCTTCCAGATCCTCATGGGGCAAAACCAACCGTGAAACTACAAAAGTAACACTTGCAAGATAGGCCGCTGAGAGGCTGTGTTCTGCGGAATGTCTTTGGTTCTTAACCCTCCAGAGAGAGAGAGACAGTTCCTACCTTGTGGAGAAACTGCATCAAAGGTCAAGAAAAGCAGAACGTAGCCGTCGATGGAGGCTCCCTTCCTGGCAATGCCGGTGACTGGGGAGTCTCTGGAGTGGGGTGGGGGAGGGGCGTGTGAATACCCTGAAGTTGTATGCAAAGTGTCACGACTACCCGTGAGGCATTTGGGGAACAAGGGTAGTGTCTTCCGGGGGTCCTTTGAGGAGAGCATTTCCTAAGCATTACCCCACCCAACTCCCGGAGAACTGATAGAATGCCTAATGATTGGCCTCCACATCACTGTTCACTCTAGACCTGGCATCCCCCTCCTCCCCCCCATCTCCCCCTCCCCCATTCCCCTCCCATCTCCCGGTCCTCTGCATCCCCACTAAAATGATGCTCTCCGAGCAGATACTTACAAGGCTTCTCGGAACACACTTAAACTGGAAGTTGGTTTTTTTCCTTTTCATTTGTTTGTTCCCCTTTTTCCTGACAATAAAACCCACTCATTTCTCAGCCTCCCCGCCAGTTCTGTCTCAGGTAATACGGGGGGGGGGGAAGGGTTGGGGGGGGTGAGATGGGGGCAAGGCGCTTGCTGCCAAAGCTAAAAGCTTGGGTTTGAACCCCCAGGACCTCCATGTTGGAAGGAGAGAATCACCTCCGAAAAATTATCCTCCGCCCCATACAGCCATGCCACGGCACACACCCCCCACACACCTCAATGAATAAATAAGTCAATAAAACAAATAATGAAATAATTGTAGTTTTAAATTTTTCAATAGAGGGAGCCTGATGTAGCCATCCTCTCTTGTTGCAATCTCTCCAGGTGACAGCTGTGTGACTTCATACAAACTTTCTGTGCCTCAGTTTCCTCTCCTGCAGAATGGGGACAATAATACTTAGCTCACAGGAGTGCTGTGAAATTTAAAGGCTTAAAAAACACGCAAAGGGTTTTTTGAGTTTTATCGTGCTGACAGTGTCAGCTTGTTCTCTTACTCAAAGCAGTCAGGACAAGCCATCCCATGATCCTTTGGTTCTCCTTCCCTCATGCACCACACCCAAATCCATCAGCGATGTCCATTCTTCAGATACGAACCCCATCTGACTCCCAACGGGGCATGAGTGCGCGGGAGGTCAGAGGTAGGGGACAATTTTGCATCACTGGAGTGTAGAGTCCCCAGCTCACCTCCTCTCTCTGTTTGCCTTTCGGTGTCATGAAGAGGGTGCAGCTTTTGCCGTGAGATGTCATGTTGTTTCGCCATGGCCTCAGAACACAGCCCCACCCCTGAAGGCCCAAACCTCTGAAACAGTTAGCAGACCGACCGAGTCTTTCCTCCCGAGGCTCCCACCCACTGCAGGACGGGATGAAAGCCTCAGGATTCCGGGTGGATTGGAGGTCTAGACCGGCTCTCCGCGCTGGGAGCCACTCTGATCGCCAGGTGGCGCTGCAGCACATTGGGGTGTTGCAGCGATGCACCTGTGGCCGCCCGCGTCCCGGTGCCCCCTGACAGCACCCCCCCCCCTTTTCTCTGCTCTCTGGGTGGGCAAAGGTAGCAACGTAGAATACCCCTTCTCTTCTTGAAGGCTGACAAAGAAAAGCCAGGAACCCTTGGTGTGACCACCCTCTCGGGAGGCAGGCGTGGGTGGGTCCCTTCCGCTCAATGGGCATCCAGGACTAGAGTAAAGTTTGCGGGCTAATCGCTGCGTCTGTGTAATGTTTAACCCAGGGCTGCAAGCTTCCATGTAGCAATAGTCAGGATAGACGTCCAGCTCTACCCTGGGCTGCCAGTGCACTGGCCTAGGACATGGGAAGCAGGGAGAATTTGAAATCCACTGACATAATAAGTGTCACTAGCTGTACTATTGGCAATACCGCCACTGCCGTTTCTTTTCCCTGGAGACAAGGGGAAGGCTTTTCAGGAAGAACATTGGTTTATTCCTGGCATAAGAATCAGAGGAAAGATAGTAACCCTAGAGGGAAAGTGCTCTGGGGCCTGGGCCACTGTTCTAAATGTGTTGTGCCCTGCAGTATGCCCTGGGAGAATCCCGGGATCGCGGCGTGCGTGCAGTTCAGGTATCTCCCACTAGGTGGCGCAGGCCCCTGCGCTCTGTTGTGGGATTACAGACCTGACTTAGCTGGGCCGGGCCAGAGAGTTAAGTGGAGCACTAGACAGGCGTTTGGGTCTAAGGCAGCCGCGTTTAGGGTCTCAGGCAAGTGAAGAGCTGTTGTTTAGCTTTGTTTTTGTCCTTGGATTTGAGTCTCACAGAACAGGCACGGAGACCATGGGTTTGCCTAGGCCTCAGATGTGGGTTCTGGAGGGTGATGGGGTGAGATACCACAGTGGATCTGTCGTCAAAGCCAGACCTTAGGGTCAGCTTTTGCTTTGATACCTGGAGTCCACGGTAGTAGTAGTGCTCGCCTTGCAAATCCTGGGAGGATAACAGAAAGGAAGCAGGAGCCTCTCAGAGCAGGCAGAGAGGGCCAGGTCTACTGGAGAAGAAACCTATCTTTTCTTCTCCCTGGGCATTTCCTCTAGGAGGTCAAATTTTCCAGCACCCTCCCGTAGTTGCTATTCTCCGGGTTTGGTTTTGTGCTTGTGAGAAGGAGGGCAGTTGAGGTGGGGCCTGTGGGGGAGACAGGACCTAGACATGGTGGCCTGCGGCTGCCTTTGGAGATTTCTGGAGCTTAGATCTGCTGGCTTTACACGGCTTGCTTGCAGTGCACCGTCTCCGGGTTCTGAAGCAGATGGATCCACTTACAGCATTTTGACCCCTGCCTGAGCCCTGGCAGTTTCTCCGAGCCAACCCCTCTGCCCTGCTTGGCCTCCCTGGAAAGGTGCGAGTGAGCCTGTCAGAAAACAGTATAGTTATCAGTTATCAGCGTTGAAACCTCCAACACCGAGTGAATCCTGCTGCATGGAAATCCCCCGTTCCTCCCACGCTCAGAGCATGTTAAGTGCAGTTTTGCTCTGAGCCCCTGTTCTCTGAGCCTCAGAAATCCCAGACCTCGGGGCTGTCAATCACTATTCTTTAATCAGCATACCTTTTGAGGAATTAGAGTAGATTCCTCCCCCACCCCGATCCCCCACCCCCACCCCCGACCCCTTTGGGCGCTGGTGCTCGAAGCCAGAGCTTTCCACACGCTAGGGAACCTCCACTCAGCTACAGCCCCAGGCCTTGATTTTTTTTTTTTAAATTAGAAAATGCCTAATATCTTTATCCATGGGTAAAAGCGTTCGTGCCCTTGTCTGACATGCTTTTCTCTCACAGCATGATCTTCCTTACAGAAGCAGAAGGGTTGGCTGGGGAGACAAGACTGCCAGATCTTGGGGATTTTATTTATTTATTTATTTATTTGTGTGTTGAAAGCAGTGTTGTATCACTGCCCTGATAGCACAAGGAGTGATCTCTGGGGAAATGAGTCACCAGCACCTCCCTCGCGGCGACTGCCCTCCCACACCCTGGGGACTGGATGCACTCACTGTACAGGAGGGACTCTTTGCAAAGCATTAACAATCTGGAGGGTGAACACTTCAGAGACGGAAGGCAGTAACTAGGCCAGACGGACCTGTTGTTTTCACGCTCTGAGGGAGAGGGGGGAAGCGCAAACCAGTCTCTTCACCTTCCCCGCGAAGACAAGGCCTTGTACTAAGTCTCCTCTGGTTTCCCCTCCCTGGACACAGGCTGCCCGCCCCTACAGAGTCAGATCCAAACAAAAACTCTTATCCTTATTCAAAGCATTCAGGAGGTGACCCGGGTTCTCTGAGCACAGTGAGAGCTGGGGGGTGGGGGTGGGTGTTGGTGAAGGGGGCGGGGATCACGCCCAAGCTCTTACTGCATCTAGAGCCCTCGGTTACACAGGCAGGATGCGGTTCAATCGTACCCCAAAATTGTGTTTTGAAGTTAAAGTCGCGGCTGTTTCTCCAGCTTTTAATGGGGCTTCAGGAGAGAGAGAGAATGCACGCTGTCTCTGGTTTAAGGGGTGCTCAGACTGCAGAGAATGCGCTCTCTGCCTCCTCCCTCAGACCCCACCACAGGGCCACACCTCTCTGCACTGACTGCCAGCCACATACACAAGGGCTCCTGCAACTGTTTGCAGATGAAGTCCCCGTTTGCAGATGAAGGCCAGGCCAAAGGAAGCCTTTCATTTGCCACCTCCACACAAGCTAAAGTCACCCGGGAGGAGGGAGTCTCAACTGAGAAAGAGCCTCTGGCACGTGGGTCTGTGGGCAAGCCTGTGGGGGCGTTGTCTGGGTTAATGATTGACGCGGGGTAGCTGTACTGGCTAGTTTTGTGTGTCAACTTGACACAGGCTGGAGTTATCACAGAGAAAGGAGCTTCAGTTGGGGAAGTGCCTCCATGAGATCCAGCTGTGGAGCGTTTTCTCAATTAGTGATCAACTGGGGGAGGGCCCCTTGTGGGTGGTGCCATCCCTGGGCTGGTATTCTTGGGTTCTATAAGAGAGCAGGCTGAGCAAGCCAGGGGAAGCAAGCCAGTAAGGAACATCCCTCCATGGCCTCTGCATCAGCTCCTGCTTCCTGACCTGCTTGAGTTCCAGTCCTGACTTCCTTTGGTGGTGAACAGCAATGTGGAAGTGTAAGCTGAATAAACCCTTTCCTCCCCAACTTGCTTCTTGGTCATGAAGTTTGTGCAGGAATAGAAACCCTGACTAAGACAGTAGGCCAGCCCCACTGGGGGTGGAGCCAGCCCTGAGCGGGTGGTCCTGGGCTGTGTAATAAAGCGGCTGAGGAAGCCGTGGAGCAAGGCATCGGGCAGCCTTCTTCCATGACTTCTGCTTCAGTCCCTGCCTCTGGTTCTGCCCTGGTTTCCCTTCATGATGGACTACGACAGGGATGTGTAAGTTAAATAAACACTGTGCTCCACAAGTTGGCTTAGGTCGGGGTTTTGTCATAGCAACAGAGAGCCAACAAGGACCAAAGCCCGCAGACTGACTCCAAGTCACAGCAGCGTGCCAACTGTGGTGCCATCCACCTGGGTGTCCCGGGTATCTGGGGAAATGTGTAAACAGTGGAAGAGCAGGCCCCAGGAGAGCCTGTCTAACTGTGGTGACTCACGGCCCACACCCCCTGCCAGTCCATCAAAACCTTCAAAGCTGGAACGCCAGGGCAGGGCTGGGGTGTGGCTCAGAGACAGAGAATTTGTTTGACATGGGCCAAACCCTCAGTTTAATCTCAGCACAGAGCGAAGAGAGCCGGGACACCCAAGAACTGCTGTGTTCCCACCCTGCCCGCGTCCATGCTGAAGCTGTGTAAGCTACTTATCATTTGTACCCTTCACCAAAGAATAAACTCCACGGCTATGAGCATAAACAGTGCAGATCTGTCTCGTGGCCTAGAATGCAGGATAGACAAGCAACTAGGGGCAGCTACAGGGGACCTCGGAATTCGTTTTCTAAATTACCGAGAGAGAATCTCAGGTTGGTATTTTAGAGACAGAGATAGAAAACTCAAACATGCCTACTCTGGCTTGTCATAACAGTGGTGGTAGATGAGCAAGGCGGGTGGGGGTGGGGTGGGGGTGCGGCATGGACGACGACGACGACTCTGGGCCAAGTCTGCAACGAGAGCCTGTACCGTGTAGAAAACTCCGAAGCAACTTGTTTCCTGGATGATGATTTGCTTTGGAAATTTCTAAAACAGCCATAGGCCTCGACCACGGTGGAGCAGTTCTAAAAATGCATCCTAGAAACTGGGGCTGGAGAGAGGCCAGTGGGTAAGGCAACTTGCTGCTCTTGCAGAAGACCTGGATTTGGTCCATATACCATGCACACTGTGGTTCGGAACTGCCTGTGATCCCAGTTTCAGGGGATCCGAGTCCCGCTTCTGGCCGCCAGGCGTTCATACGGTATACTTACATGCTGGCAAACACTCATACCGTTGAAAATACAAACTAGAAGTTCATCTCATTTAAAAAAAGAAAAATTTAGAAACCATTAAAAATAAACTTGAGAGACGGGGATATGACTCGGTTGGTACAGTGCCTGTCTGGCACGCAGGAAACCCTGGCTTCATTCTCCCAGACGGCATGAGGTAGGCGTGATGACTTATAATCTCAGGACTCCATAGAGGAAGGGGGGGGGAGTTCAGGGTCATCCGGGACTTCACAGTGAGTTTGAGGATAGCCTGGGATACATGAGACCCTATCTCAAAACAAACAAGGGTCCAGGAAAATCTTGAAGATGTTGTAAGCACACAGGTGCTATTGCATTTCCCCTTAAGTGAACAGTCCCTCCAGAAAGGAGGGGGCGGGGCTCAGGAAAGACTTCATGTCTGGACACTGAAACAAACGTGCAAGATTTAAGAGTCAGGGATTCTCTTTCTGGGATGAGGAGAAGTAAGTGTGTGTGTGTGTGTGTGTGTGTGTGTGTGTAAGAGAGTTTCAGCATCTCATCCATGAAAGTCTCTCCCACAGCAACATGTGATGGAGGTAATGTTATGGGGTGCTCTTAGATCCAAAACAACTCAATCACCAGGTCAAGGCAGATAACAAAATTGTATTGTAATCAAGCTGCTACTGATCAATCAGAGCCACAGAACAGACTCAGAAGCTGCACTGCCACCCTGGGCCAGCGACTCACACAGAACTTAAACTTGCAAACCACAAACACCTGTGTCAAGTTATTGTTATATTTTTCACCAATCAGGATTTAGAGATGAGGGCTTTCCTTTCGCTGTTGATCTACATCATCTCATATAGAATGTAGGTTTTATAGTCCGGCCAATCAAATCCATTTATTTGTTCTTTTGTAGTTAGGAGCAGTCATTATTTTGGGGGCACAAAGGATGAATAACAGGAGCTGTGGTCAGGAATAGTCATTATGTCCTGGTTCAAAATGGCAGTACTTAGAATATAGTTCTTTTGCTTGTTCCCAACAATAAGAGCAGAAGTGGCTGTCTCTAGAGCTTGTCTTCAGTTTGAGGGTCACAAAAATGAATGCAGAGAATGAATGCTGTTCTGTCTAGAACAGCTTTTTCTTGCAAAATCTCAAAGAAGAATAAAAGATAATCAAGGAAACACATGGCATTTCTGATAGGTGATTAGCTTAGCTTCTGGTCCATGGAGTCTGGGTTCAGGACCACCTTCTCCAGGGAGGCTCGTGCCGCAGTGCCAGTGTCTGGTCACGTTCCTGCTTCTGGGCTCTCTAAACTTGTCATGATGTAGAGAAGATGCCAAACTCTTAGGTCAGTCACTCTCCACATCTCTCCAGTGCGCTGTTTGGAGTTGGGAAGCTGCATCTCATCAAGAAGCAAAAAGATACACAGCAAGCACTGTTTAGACTTCAGCAGGTAGAATCCTAGCCTTGGGGTATGTCTTAGTCAGGGTTTCTATTCCTGCACAAAACATCATAACCAAGAAGCAAGTTGGGGAGGAAAGGGTTTATTCCACTTACACATTCACATTGCTGTTCATCACCAAAGGAAGTCAGGACTGGAACTCACCCAGGGCAGGAACTTGGAGGCAAGAACTGATACAGAGGCCATGGAGAGATGCTGCCTGCTGGCTTGCTTCCCCTGGCTTGCTCAGCCTTCTTCCTTATAGAACCCAGAATGATCAGTCAAGGCAGGGTAGCACCCACAATGGGCCCTTCCCCCTTGATCACTAATTGCAAAAGTGCCTTACAGCTGGATCTCATGGAGGCATTTCCTCAAGGGAGGCTCCTTTCTCTGTGATAACTCCAGCTTGTGTCGAGTTGATATACAAAACCAGCCAGTACAGGGTAACACTTTCAAAAGTCATGTCCACAGTCTTCCCTTGTAGAACAGTCTCCAGTATCAGGTCTTCACAGGTTCCTGTCCACGCATACTCTCCCTTGAGTAGACTGCAGTGCCTGCGTGCTCACCCATGGATCCACGGAACGCGGTTTTAGAGGGCTGGAGCTACTCCCACAGAACACCAAAGGCAGGCCCTTCTCAACGTCAGGAATGGATCCTTAGGTCTCTGAAGCCTGAAGGTCCAGGTCTGAGGGATAAGCAGGTTTGGTGTGTAGTGACGCTATTCATTTCCAAGATGGCGGCTTGTTGTTGGGGTCTCTGGAGGGGACAAATGTGGTATCCTCATGCATTTGAGAGGATGGGACAGCAAAGAGAGTCTCGTCTCACCCCCTCGATTCCTTTTTATAAGAGTTCTCAGCCCATTCGTGAGGTAAAGGGCACTCCCAGCCTAACTCCTACACCACTGTTTTGAGAGATGCTGTGGACTGACTACAAGGACCATCGCCCTGTGCCACTACATCCTAGTATGGCGCTCCCTGAAAGCCACATTGTACTGGACATTGGGAAGGGCTGTCCAGGCTCCCATGTCTCTGTAACACTTAAAAGGCAAGGGCAGCAGAGAGTAGAAGAACAAGGAACCCCTTATAGGCTGAGCTTGCTGCCCCCGAGTGGGAGAGGTAGAGATAGATGAACAAGGTAGGCCGCCCTCCCTTGGGTTTCTGGGTACAGGCCTCAGAGACGGTCAAGGCAGCCTGGTTATGTCTCAGCCAGTTCACCGTCTATCAGAGCTCTCTCTAATTCTCTGCTGTTGCCGTGACTCACCGGGAGCCAAGAAACCCGTTAATGAAATGCCTAGTTAAGTGTAAAAACAAAAACCACGGTGACTCTAAATAAATAAGGTATGGAAAAACAGTGGGAACTAACTGTAGGTCCTTGTAATGAATTCAGATCCTGCTCCTGGATTAAATTAATTCAACTGTAAGACAAATAGGGTGGGGGGAGGGTAAGGGGGGAGGGGCATCTAATACTGAGCCGGAGGTGCTTCACACGTATTCCTTGCGGTGGCCTGAGTGATGGTTCTCTTGTTTTCAAGCCGCTATAGCTCCATTCTCTTAGATCCCGCCCTTTAAGACGTGGGTGAATGTTGCCAGGTGTGGTGCCATGTGCCTTTAATCCCAGCACTCAGGAGGCAGAGACAAACAGATCTCTAAGTGTTTGAGGTCAGCCTGGTCTACAGAGCAAGTTCTAGGACAGCCAGGGCTATACAGAGAAACCCTGTTTTGAAAAACAACACACACACACACACACACACACACACCAAACAAACAAAAGATGTGGGCTAATGTGCCTGATCAGTCTGAATGGAAGTGTTCTTCTGCTCCAGTAAAGAAAAGATCACCGCAGAGGATGAGGCTGAGCAGGGAGAACGCTAGTGCTGACCGGGGAACCACTCTTTAAAGGGCAACGCAGATGCCGCACTGAGAGCCACTGGCCCTCTGGAGAAGGCTGAGCAGGATGTCTTCCTGGAAATTTGTAGGTAGCAGCTCACGTCCCATCACAAACCAAGGCCTGACGGCTGGTCCTTGGAGGAAGGCGACGTCCGTCAGGTGTCTGCTCCACACACCTCTGGTTCCAGTGCATGGGCGAAGGTGCGAGCATGCGGCCTCACAGCTGAACAGGGTGAGGCCCCCAGGTGCTCTGCCAGACTCACCCAGCTGGACCCTGGATCAGCGTGTGTGTGTGTGTGTGTGTGTGTGTGTGTGTGTGTGCGCGCGCGCCCTGTTGTTTGCTGATTGTATAGATCAGGCTAGCTGGTCCATGAGCCTCTGGAAGCTTCCTGTCTCTGCCTCCCATAAGAGCCCTGAGGTTACAGATACACGCATGTTGTTTAAATAAGAGGGGGAATATGAACTCGGGTCCTCATGCTACCCACTGCCCCACCTCCCTGATCCCACCATACATACACGAATAGATATCCTCTTAACAGTTTTTAAAAAACAGAATTGTCCTTTTTTAAAAAAAAAGATTTATTTATTATGACTTATTATTATGTATAAGTACACTGTATGTAGTTGTCTTCATACACTCCAGAAGAGGGAGTCAGATCTTGTTACAGATGATTGTGAGCCACCATGTGGTTGCTGGGATTTGAACCTTTGGAAGAGAAGTCAGTACTCTTAACCGCTGAGCCATCTCTCCAGCACACACACACACACACACACACACACACACACACACAACCTTTTTTTAAGGTTTAGTTATTTTGTATGAGTACACTGATGCTATATTCAGACACACCAGAAGAGGGCATCAGATCCCATTACAGATGGTTGTGAGCCATCATGTGGTTGCTGGGAACTGACCTCAGGACCTCTGGAAAAGCAGTCAGTGCTCTTAACCACTGGACCATCTCACCAGCCCCATATTCTCTTAATTTTAACAAGCTCAGATCTGTTCTCTCTGACCTGGGTTTGCTGGGTTTGCACTCCAGCAAATCAATATGAAATACTTTATTATCCAATGAACTATTATCCTAGATTATGCATGGAATGAGGGAGAAAAGTCGTGTGGTAGGGACTATCCAGTCTAGGCTTGAAAATCAATTATCCAAAGACAATTCTTATTTCCAGTTGTAACGTGGTGTTTATTACGTCTGATCAAGGACGAAACCAGTGTCTGATTCGTTTAAGAACCCCTTAGGGAAGCTATTAGCCAGCTGGCGTTTCTGATTCATGTGGGAATCCCTCCTTTCACTGTCAGGATTGTGCAAAGGTGCTCCCTTAATTACGAACGAAATCTACGGAAGGGAAAGTCCATGACCTTCATAATACTGCGGAGAGGCAAACGCAAGCCGAAAGAAATTGGTTAATCTTCTAAACGCTGACCTGTTTTCCCCTTAAATAGCCATTAGTACAATGTTCAAGGAATTATGCAAATACGTGTATCCCTTATAAGACTTTTTAAATGGTAACTTGCCCTCACTAGGAGCTATAATAAGGTCCAGAAATGGTTGAAAAGAAGTGCTTCCACCTTTTCCCCCCATGTCAGGGATAAAACACAGGGCCTCGCCCTCGCAGTCTCTCCTGCCCCCTGCACTGCAACCTAGCCCCAGCTTCGGCCGAACTAAAGAGAGGCCCCTCCCCAGGTTAGAAGGCAAGTCAGGACCCAGTAGCTCTGTAGAGATTTCTCTCCTAATTCTTATGTTTAAGTACATATGTGTCTATGTATGGGTATCAGACCCCTGGAGCTGGGGTCACAGATGGTTGTGAGCGGCGCGATGCTGAGTGCCGGGGACCAAACTGGATCCTTCGCGAGAACAGCGTGGGCTCTCAACCGCTGAGCCGTCTCTCCAGCCCCCAGGATCCAGCATATTTTTAAACTGCAAGTAAAACATTGTCACTTTATAATCTGCAAAAGCATCAGAAAAAAAAGGAAGGAAGGAAGGAAGGAAGGAAGGAAGGAAGGAAGGAAGGAAGGAGGCTGCCTGAGAACAGAGGCAGATAGAAACCAGAAAACTGTATTGGAAGCGGCGACTGGGCGGGCACCCACTGTAGGTGACCCACACCAGGAATCATAGTCCCGACATCTATACTGATTGTCCGATGATCAAAAGCGCACTATGGAGAGACACTGGGAAAAGGCCAGTCAGGACTAAGAACCCCACGCAGAGGAAGAGCCTGTTCCTGAGGCCCCAGAGCTCAGGAGGCCGGTCTGGCTGTAGGAGAGGGGAGGAGCCAGAGGGAGGCGGGCTGCCTTGGGATCTGGAGCTCCGCGCAGCCTCCTGCTGGCTCCGGCTGCCCCTACAACTCATTTCTAAGTCTCTCATTTGAAAGACAAGCCAGGGCCACTCCTGGGGAATGAATGCTCAGGTTTCAGTTTTGCCCTGACCTCAGACTCAGCCTCTTCATGGCCTATCTGATAAAGTTACCAAATGTGAGCGGTGACAGATTCCTGGAGGAGAAGGCTGGAACTGACAGCCGAGCCCAAAGGCCGGTTTGGTTTTTGTTTGTTTGTTTGGTTGGTTGGTTGGTTGGTTGGGTTTTTGTTTGTTTGTTTGTTTGTTTTTTGTTTTTTTAAAGTCCGGGACCTACTTTCCAGTAACAGCGATCGAAAGCCGCCTTACTCCACACGGGTTGAGACTTTGTATATGGAGATTTGCAACGCAGACTGGGACTGCAGTATAGAAGCGTCTCACCTTTCCGTGCTTGGCTTCTGTTTAGTGACAGCCTTGCTCCATAGCCCAGGCAGGTCTTAAACCTGAGATGGTTTCTCCCCAGCCTCGTAAAGCCCGGAGAGATTACAGGTGTGTGCCACTCTGCCTTGTTTTTACATATGAAAATCATTAATTTTCTTCTGATGTCCTTTTCCATTAAAGAAATCCGCGTCAAAGCCGGTGGGACTCTGGAGCCTTAGAAAATTGTTTTTACTTCATGAACGTCATTTTAATCCTGTTGAGTGTGTCTTGTCCTGGGTTCAGCTCGAGTACCTGGTTCAGAGCCCCACGCTGGACAGTGGCCTGATAGTTCCTGGTGACTTGCGTCATCACTAGATCACCTTCACCCAGGAATGGGACCCAGGCCTCTAGTCCAAAGACGTCATAGAAATAATGTGTCCTTGATCAGAAAGAGCAAGAGATGGAGGTGCGGTCCCAGTGACTGTCTTGAAGAGGAGGTGTCTGAGCAGTTGATGTGTTCAGGCTTGAATTGGTCACGGGACAGTGCAGGAGGCGAGAAGGATAGCCAGCAGTCACCGCCACAGAGCTTGGGCACGCAGGATACCGTCTAGATGTCCAGGCAGAGCCACCATGCCTCAGAGCAAAAGGGTAAAAAAGCAAAGGAGCTGCTGGCCCTTCCTGGCCTCCATTCTCTCTGTGGGGCATCGGTTCCCACACAGCTCTGCCTCTTATGGCCTGGCCTCTCAAGGAGTTGATGGTGGCGTGAGACCTGAGAGCCCACGGTTCACCCACTCAGGTCTGCTCTGCGGGGCACATGAAAACTCACAGGTCCCCGTGGGCTTGCTCTGCTTTCTGCTGTTGGATTCCTGGGAGTGGGTAATCAATCATTTCTGGGCTCTGAGAGGTCTTAGAACATGGAGCTGGCCACTGGCGAGGGCCCTCCTGGTCGTCCTTCCAGGATGGAGGGCAAGGAGAACAAGAGAAGCAAGACAGAGAGAAGAGGGAACTGTACTGTGTGGCACCATCCGTCCATCCACCCACCCATCCATCCATCCATCCATCCATCCACCTGTCCGTCCATCCATCCATCTACCCACCCATCCATCCATCCATCCATTCAAGAAGGCAGAGCCCTTGCAACTTAATAGCCTCTTCCTAGCCACCTCTCAGTTCCACTGCACTGGAGACAGAAGAGCCAGTACAGGAACTGTGGGGGACACACTCCAGCCACAGGAACCGTGCTCATCCTGCAGTGACAGTGACAGTGCTGGAGACATATAAACTGGGCTTGGTTCCACGGTGAGCCAGGAGTTGGGAGTGAAAAGCACAATCACTCCCTTGCTATTCCGTCACAGCCCCGACCCCACTCAACCTCCCGCTGCCATTTACAACACACGCATACTTTTCTCTAGATTGGCATTACCCTGGCAGCGTGAAGCGGTAGGGAGATTGGAGGGGGAGGAGTTTAAGTGTCCTCACTTTGCAAACCACCCCATTTTCCTACAATACTTAATTAAGTACTCTGTGACTCCATGGAAGCCACTTATCCCCTCTGAGCAATGGAGGCAGTTTCATGAGACCCTGTGTATTATATATATATATCATAGAAGTCGGTGAAATCACCATAGCAACAGCACTTTTGCTCTCTAGTGTTGAGCAAGGCAGGGGCTGTTCGTGGGCCTGGCTCCCCTGCCTCCTGCATCCCTATCCACTGGTCCTCTCCAATGGCTCTGCCTCCTTTCTTTGTCCCTCTTAAGCTTGGTTCCAGTTGTGTTTCCAGTTGCCCTCCCTCCAGTTCTGGCCCCTAAATTCAAGCCCAGCAACGCCTTCCTCTACACCTTCAATCATCTAGCCCCTGGGCAGCCTGCTCTTGGCGCTCTCTTAGGGGGAGTAATCTTAACTGCAACCCCTTGCCAGGACAGGGATTTCACAATGGGATCTTTCCCCATTGCTGAGTCTCCACAAGCACCAACTTGCCTGGGAAGAGCTGGTCCAACTGTCCCTCAGATGCTACTTTCGGATGAAAAGACAGGTGGGCTTGTCCCTGGCTCCTCTCCACCGAGCCACCACCCCAGTCCCCAGAATCCAGCAGGCTCTGATTCCCCCACACAGGCTCCCTCTCACCTCCCGGTGGCCTCTGCGAGGGAGGGAGGGCATCTCCATTGTTTACAGCAGAAGAGGTTTGAAGAGCCCAGCCAGTGGCTCTAGGCGAATTTTATGGCCAAGGTGAGGCCAGCCAAAACTGGGAACTGTGTCTTCTTGTTCCAAGTTATTTTCTGTCACTCGCCTTCCCTCTGTTTCGGCCTGTTCCGATTCCTTTGTTCTCGCCTTTCACAGAAATTTACACGCCTGTGTGCTTAGCAGTGCTGTTCACTTAGCTCGCCAACAAACTCGGCCACGTAAAGCTGAATCCCTGAGAGACCCAGCAAGTCCACACGGCCATCTCTACCTCGAGGTAAGTCGAGGCCAAATAAATCTTTCTCAAAGGCCAGAAGGGCTCTGAGAGCCATGGCCTGCTTCCCGAGAAGGAAGATCCAGAGTTTCCTTTGATTGCCCTCACGTCGTGGGTTCTCTTTGTGGGACATCGTGGGCTCTCTTTGTGGGACGGGCACCTCCATTCCCTGAGGTGCAGTGGCCTTCGTCCCTATAGGTTCTTCCCTTGAGGACCGTGTGTGTTTGATTTCCAACTGGGGACTGGGAGTGGGATAGGCAGCTGCAATGTGGAATTCTAGAGAATCAAGATAAACCGAGGCAGAACGTGACCGTGTGACATGAATCCACCCCTCTTGCTCCTGTCCCCATGGAAGGATCCCCATGGATCAGTCCAGTATGTGCTACGTGCTGGTGGATTTGGAGTTAATGGAAAGGGCTGGGTCATGGGTCATGTGTGACTGAATGACTAAGATGTGGCAGGGACCACCCAGAGCTCAGTGTCCTAAGTGTTACACCACGAAGGTCTCACTAGACAAGAGGCTGATGGGGGCGGGGCCTAGGTCAGCAAGACATGGCTCTCAAGAAGCCCCATGTCTTAGTTAGGTTTATATTAGCACCATGAAACACCATGAGCAAAGCAACTTGGGGAGGAAAGGGTTTATTTGACTTACACTTCCACATCACTGTTCAATAGGTCATGGAGGGGTGCTGCTTACCGACTTGCTCCACCTACTTTCTGAGCCCACACCCACCGGCCCAGGAGTGGCACTACCCACGAAGGGCTGGGCCCTCCCCCACCAATCACTAAGGAAATGACTTGAAGGTTTGCCTACAGCCCTGGTATAGAGGCATTTTCTTAATGGAGGCTCCCTCCTCTCAGATGGCTCTAGCTTACATCAGGTTGAGGTAAGACTGGCCAGCGCACCCTGCTGGGTGTCCATTCTGGGCCATTCTTACTCTCATTCAAAATCAAGTCTATTTCTCCCATTATTGTGTTGAGAGCATGTGTGAGTGTCAGAGATTCTAGCTCAGGAAACCAAAAACTACAGAAAAAGGAACTTTGGTGGAGGGACGCTGCGGAGGATATGACCAGCGTCCAGGGAAACTGTGGACCAAGCAGTCTAGGGAAATAAATTACGTGGTTTGCAGATACTGGGACCTCGGCCAGAGGAAGGAGCCATTGCCCTGCAGAAGAGGCAAAGAACAACTCCCCTGAGGCACAGCAGCAGAGGATCTTGTCAGCAAAGTCAAAATTATCCAGCTTCTTTTGATTCTCACTGGCACCCACCTGAAGCCACCACCTGAGGCCACCAACCCTGAGCAACACGGCAGTGGTGGCCTTCATCCTCAAGTGGTACAAAGCTGCCAGCTCAGTTTCCTACCTTCAGCCCCTCCTGCCTCACATGGAAACTCAACCAAGCCTTTTCTGTGCCAAGGATCCTCCCGCCTTTGAGCGAGACCTAGCCTAGGCCTGTCTTCCCAGGCCTGTCTCTACTCTCCTCACACCACGTGGCTGAGCTAGAAACACATCCAGCGTTAGCCCGTAAGCATCAACAAGAAATTTTCCTTTTTATCAGCTGCCATGGATTTCAGAAAGCGTTTTGCATCTCATTTCACCTGACAGCTGAGAAAACTGTTGCAGGCCAGCTGAGCTGTAAGATGAACCTGCCTGTGATAAAGGGACCCGGCTTAGCAAAGGCAGCAAGGGCAGCTGACTGGAGTTCTGTGTCCTGCAGGCTGGTTCCACCGGGCTGGTTCAAGACCAACTCTTTGTTTTCGCAAGGACTATCAGATTGTCACCAGGGATCAAGCCCGAGTTTCGTGACAGTTAATCAGCAAAGGAACCTACAGATACCTACGGAATGAATGGGTTCAGACAGGCGAGTTGGTATTTGTAATGCATTCCAGACAGACAACTTTGCATTGAACCATTAGCCTAAATTCAGTATTTCTAGGTCTTCCCAGATGGACCCAGATTTTTTTTTCTGTGTTGTGGGGAATACTTTGCATAGAAAATGTTTGAGTTCTCCAGCCTTGTGCCAATTCGAATGAGTTAGGTATGCTACAGCATCAAACATTCCCAAACCCTAGAATGGATACAACAAAAGTTTAATTCATTTTTAATTCACTTAAGATCTTCCGACGGCCCTTTAGGGCCACTTTTCTTGTGTGTTGATTCAGTACCATAACCAGTCATGGCTCTCTATAAGTACACACCTCCCCGAATGACATAGTGGAAGAAGAGCAATTAAGTGTGTCCTCCTAGAAGTGACATGTGCCATATTTAACTTGCAAAAGCAAGTCCCCTGACCACACCGAACTCCAAGTCAGCACGCCAGCTATCAGTTCCTATAAAAACAAATGACCAACAAAGTTACGCTTTTGACAACCCAGTTTCTAATTTTGGGTTTCTGGGTTTTCCGGGCTCACACACACAGTGGTGTCTGGCTGGAGGGTTAGTGGTTTGGTTGCCTCAGAAAGGCCACAGTGTCCTTGTACACATGTGAAGTCCTTGCTGTTGATGGTCACCTACCTTGATGGCTTCTCATCCTCCAACAGGCTCAGTTTCCACCTCCTTACACAAAGGTCCCAGGACAGTGTCCCAAGAGGACAGAGCCCAAAGCTGTCGAACCTCTCGGGCCCAGGCTCCAGAATTTGTACAACGTTGCCATGTGTCATGGGCCAAGACTGGTAGCAAATCCAGCCCAAGTCCAAGGTTTATGGAAAGGGTTTCCTGGTGAAGTTACTCATATCACAGCCAGGCTGTAGCCTGTTACATCAGGCGTGTACACAACCAAGTCCTGTGGCTCCTGCTCTACAGTCACTGTGAACTCTGAATGAAATAATACTGAGTCACGGCTTCTGAAGAAATAGAGTGTGTTCCTACAAGCCTCTGGCACAAAACCGCCATAAACTAATCAACTCTCTAACCTCGATTTTCATCTACTTAAGGCTATCTTATCTAATGCATACCATCGGTTTGTAAACAATTGAACTCACAGCCAACTCAGAGCCCACAGTGTATTCGGCCCACTGAAGTCTCACCCCATCAAAGCTTACCTACACGCACTTCCTCAAAAGGCACACCATAGCACTGAGGAGCCGAGGAGCACCAACGAGGAGCACCGTGCCACCAACTATACTCCACGGACACTTGTTAACAGAATAAGAGCTGAGACGAGATGGCAAAATATCGCTTGGTTTTACAGACAGTTGTGTGTCTACAGCTCAAATTGTTACACACTCTAGACCACAAAAGCAACATGAGTCATAGGTATGGATTTTGAGAGATCACACATTAATTTTTGGAAGGAGATAAGCCCACAAATATGGAACCCACAGATAATAAGAATCAGTTGTACAGGGAAAACAGATAATGGTGGGAAATACATCATATTTTCTTTACTTGCTTGCCTACTCACCTTTGGTTGGAGGCGGGCACTTTATTTAATGTGGCAGTTCTAAAGGTCCTGTAATCAAATTCTCCACCCACCTTGGTTTCGCACTGATTGCTATTATTTAGTCACTATTCTGAACCGGGATATATTCTCTTTTTCCCTTTCCCTTTCTCGCTGTCTCCGTCTCTCTCTGAGACCCCGCAGAATTGAACCCAGAACCTCAAACATGCTAGACAAATGCTCTATGTCCCTAGCCCCTGAACCTAAGTACCCACTGTCATGTGTACCCACTGAAGTCTCTACCCCGTTAGCTAGCTTGGTGGCACGCTGACAACCGGATGGTTTGCCTCAAAGACTCAGAACTGGTCGATCTCCTGGCCGTGCCTATTGGCTGTGTATGAGCCCTGGAGCACACCATGGACAGAAGCTGGCCCTGACTGTTCTGCTCTAGTCTTGCTTCCTTCCATTTGGAAATCTGTATAAAAATTTGGCCTTCATTTAGGAAGCCCCAAGGCCAGCAAAAATAGACAGACAGGCAGACAGACAGACAGACAGATAAGGCTTTCTTACATGTCACATCTATCTTACAGAAACTGAGATACATGAAAGTTTGAAAACTGACCTGAGGATGCCCCAGACAGCACACAGTGACCCTGCGAGGCACCCTATGATGCAAATGGTGGTCTGACCCCAAAGTCTGTACAACGGAACACTTTGCCTTGTTGTTGAAGAAACCGGTTTAGAAAGCATAAATGGCTGGAGGTCACACGGCTGGCAGGAGCCAGTCTGCCTGGACCCAAAACTCATCTTGTTGTCTACTCTTTGCCCAAACCACTGATGAGCTGCCAGGAGTGGGGACAAAGGGCGGGTTTCAAGGTTAAGTCTAGAGCCCTTTACACACACACACACACACACACACACACACACACACACACACTGCTGCAACAATGGTTATCTCAGGATCAGCAAATGAGCAAAATGATAGAGATTCAGAAAATGAGCTTAAGAAGGGCAAATACGTGGCCTTACCTGGGTTTAGGACAGGATTGAGGATCATGTTTGATACATGCCGTGCGCTGCTACAATAAAACTATACTGAAAGTTGCATTCCTGCTGCGTGGGGTGATGCATGCCTTTAATCCCATCGCTCAGGAGGCAGAGGCAGGTGGATCTCCGTGAGCTGGAGGCCAGCCAGGCGACATAGTGAGCCCCAGGCCAGCCAGACTGGACAGTGAAAGCCAGCTGTCTCAATAACAACCAAACCAAAAATGTTACATCCAGCAGAACTGATTCCTTTCTGTTCATTCTCTTGCTCAGCTCCTGGACAGGAGGGCCCTCCAGCCAGTCAGTGGGTTCTTAGCAGACCCTCCCACCCACAGGAGGCTCAAGATGGGGGAAGCCCCAGTGAAGGTCAGGTCTAGAGTTCCACGAGCCCACCTACTCCACTCCACCCTCTTTCTTTGTCAGTTCTTTTCCTGGATAGCCCTGCAGCTGATATCACCGAGAACTCAGCATGTAGGTACACGTTGCAATCACAAACACCAGATGAGCTTCCAGGTCCCCTGGGGCTCCCTTTCATGGTGCTCAGAGGACACCCTCAAGAGAGGGTGTCAATGAAACTGCAGTTCTAATCAAACAGAAACCCAATTGAAGCCTGTTCACGAATACAGCGCATTCACGGCCACAGAGGGAACCCACTGTTCTGTGTGCAGTTTGAGTTCATTACAAAAGCACAGGACTTGATTCCAGCAGCTGGTGTGATTTTAGCTCTATCTGATGGTGGTTGTTTGAGGCACTAAACTCATGGTTGGACCTCAGGGAGAGGCCATCTGCTTCCTACTTCATAGCCTTCCCATTGCAATGGTTAGAGCTTACGCTACAACTCTGGTACCCCTAAATGACTCGTTCTGATACCCCTACATACATACCCATGAACTGACATGTTCATGTACATGCATGAACACATGTGCATACATGGGGAGAGAGAGAGAGAGAGTTCCAGATGCCTCTCTTCTCTCCGACCGTTTTCAGGCTTCCCCACACAGATCTTTCTTTAACTGTTATATTTGGAATTTCCTCTTGTCCAGGAAAATTAACAGATCTTTGATGAGAAAAAAAAACCCAAGTTTAATATTTTTTAATTAGCCATTTTAAGATTTTATTGAAACTAACATTTCATAAGATGATTCAGATCAAACTGCTGGTGTCATTGTCTCCTTTCTCCAAAGTCTTTAGGGTCAAATCCACTTTGTACTGGGCAGGAACCACTCGTTTTGAGGGATTTGAATTAAAAGAGCCCTTGGTTGGTGGTGTAGTCTCACAGCACTCCTGTATTAATCCCTTTTCCTTAGCTTCCCATAGTGGGCTGCCATTTTGATTTCTCACTGGTAGGGTCCTCTTCACATGACTCTGTGCAAATATTCCCATAGATATCTATGTTGTGCAAGCCCTTAGCTCCATCTGGGCATTCACGTTTAAACTATAAAACACAGACTTTATCAAAGGATCGCCTTCATTCTCAAAGATAAAACTTGTCTTTTTCATTGCTGTGAAGAGACACCATGACCAAGACAACTCTTATAAAGGAAAACATGCAATTGGGGCCAGATTACAGTTTTAGAGATTCAGTCCATTATCATCATGGTAGGAAGCATTGCACCATTTAGGCAGACATGATGCTGGAGAAGCCTACAGTTCTGCATCTTGATCTGCAGGCAGCAAAGGAGACTGTGTCACACTGGACATAGCTTAAGCATATAAGAGATTTCAAAGCCCACCTCCACAGTGATATATTTCCTCCATCAAGACCACACTTGCTAATAGTGTCACTCCCTATGGGCCAAGCATTTAAATACATGAGTCTTTGGGGGCCATTCCTATTCAAGCCACCACAAACTCTATTGTCTCAGTCTTCAGAATGACACCTGGATAAGGGTGGTGTGTCTTCAGAACCACCAGGAGCCATAGTGTTGTAATAAATTTCCAGGGCAAGAAGGGGCTCTCCTGGTGCCACTGTATCTGTGGCACCTGGGAACCCAGATGTAGTTGGTTTTTTTTTTTGTTTTTTTGTTTTTTTTTTGGTTGGATGTATTTGTTTGTTTGTTTGCTGTGGGCTTTTTGTTTCTGTTTTCATTGTTTCTTCTTTTGTGACCAGGTTTCTCTGGGTAGCCCTGGCTGTCCTGGAACTCTGTGGCCCAGTTTGCACTCAAACTCAGAGATCTACCTGAGTCTACCTTCTGAGTGCTGGGATTAAAGGCATACACCACTACCACCAGGCTCAGGTTAAAGTAGCCATAAACTCAGATGTAAGAGGTCATATAGAGGTCATACAGAGGCCATACAGAGGTCATATAGAGGTCATGTAGATGATGCCATTGCTCTTTCCCCAGTTTATTCCCAAGGACAACATCTTGAAACCTATAAAACATACATATCACAGTCAAGATATTGACACTGGTACAATCCGTAGATCTCAATCAGGTGTCATGGCATCTTATGTATCCATATGCATGTACGCACACACACATGTACTTAGTTGTAATTATTTTATGACAAATTGTGTGTATCAATATTTCTTATTCTTGTGTTATTTTAGTAACCCTACTTATTTTCCTTTTGTCGATGCCCCTATCCTCCAGATCCAACTCCTATTGATCGCTAATCTATTCTCTCTCACTATAACACTGTTCTTTTAGGATGCCATAGAAACAGGGCACATGTATATACGTATGGCACATACATATAATCTCAGCTTCTTGGAATATGTGAGCCCAGAATTTTGAGGCTAGCCTGGGCAACACTGTGAGACCCTGTCTCAAAAACCTAAAGATGTCATTCATATACATGGAAAAGTAGAATATGTATTTCTGAGAAGAATGTCATTGGAATTTGGAAGAGGCATATGCTTTTTTCCTTTTCCATTTTCATGTGTATGCATGGTATGCGTGTGCATATGCATGTTCTGTATGTGTGATGATGCATATGTGTGGGTGTGCATGTTCATATACAGGCCTGAGGCCAATATCTATAATTCTCCATTATTCCTTTACCTTATTCATTGAGGCGAGGTCTCTTAGTCAAACCCAGAGCTCATGGATATAGGTGAGTCATGCTAGCTAAACAGCTCTGGGGACGTCTTGTTCTGCCTTACAGGTGGGCTGCCACTGCCTCCTGGCATTTACATGGCTTCTGGGAATCTGGACTCTGGTCCTCATGCTAAGGTGGCAAGCAGTTGAAGCACTAAGCCACCTCCCAGGCTCATCATAAGATGTTTTTAATCAAAAATTTGAGTTACGGGGCTAGAGGGATGGTTCAGCATTTACAAGAGCATGTACTGTCCTTGCAAAGGACCCTGCGCCTGCACCCGGCGACTCACAACTGCCTGGAACCCTAGCTTTGGAGCAGTGCTTCTCAATCTGTGGGTCACAACCCTTTTGGGAAATTAAATGACCCTTTCACAGGGGTCACCTAAGACCATCAGAAAACAGAGAAATTTACACTATGATTCATAACAGTAGCAAAATTACAGTTGTGAAGTAGCAACAAAAATAATGTTATGGGTTGGGGATCAACACAACATGAGGACTGTATGAAGGGGTCACAGCGTTAGGAAAGTTTAGAACCACACCTCCGGGGTGGGGGGTCACTTCTGGCCTCCATGGGTGCCCTCATTCACATGCACAGAGTCACACACAGACACAGAATTAAAAATAAAAAGGAAAAATTTTAAGTTGAGCTATGAGGGGCCTAAGGGGCACACTTTAGTGGGCTAGGTACTTACTTGGCCAACATGTATAAGGACCAGTATTCAATCCTTAGCAATATAATTAATACAAATCAATTAATTAAATTATGAAGACAAAAGGGACACGCGGGTATTTCTTTAATGAGGAGTCATATAAAGTAGCTGCCTTGCTCTGAGCTGCAGGAGGCCTTGACGCTGGGTGATTCAGGCTCCATCCTGCATTCAGTAAAGATCATTAGGAAGCTCAGTGTCCTAGGCCCCTATTTGTCTATGACAGACATCTGGCATTCTTAACAGAAAATAAAGGTCGCTCTTTTTAAAAAGCAGGGACCCCCGTTGCCTGAATACAACGGGGAACACACACCACGGTAAATGCTGGGGCCTGTAATCCGTTTGTCCTTGTTTCAATTTCCAAAATGTAAGAAGAATAAGAAAGAGCTAACAAATAAGCCATGTCCGCTCGGGCCCTCTCTGCTCCATGTAGTATGTGTGCCCCACACAGCAGCATACACACATGCACTCAGCAAACACCTTAGTATGAAAACCCTGCACCGATCCTCTCTGAGGATCCGGGAACTCTAGTCAGGTTTATTCAAAGCCTCTCCCATCAAGTCTATAAATAGCAGGCATGTGCCATTGTAAGTACTGCAGCTACTTGTTTTTTTTTTTTTTTAATAGGGGTTCTCATGTTACAAGGACATCCCAGATAACTGAATAATTTATGGGATGGTAGACGGTATGGACTTCGCTCCTTGCTGGTGAGCTCATCCTTCCCAAGTGTCTAAAGCAGATAAGCAAAAAGCTACAGCCCGGGGCTCTGGAAGCTGTCAATTTATTTTTGTTAGGAGGAATTCGCCGCTGGAGTCATATGTATATTCTTTATTTAATGTTATCTCGGCCATAGAGGGCATATCCACGGCAGGCAGCGCCTTAGTCACACTGAGCCAGCTCATAAGAATGCTCAGAGCACAGCACGGAAAACCACCCAGCAGAATAGCAAACTGCCTTCTCCACGCTCTTAACAAAAGACGGAGGCGTGGAGGCGTACGCTTGTTCTCTAAGAAAATATAGGGAAATGAGGGAGTTGGGAAATGGAGATAAGAAAAAAAAAATGACCTGGATGGCTATGTTTCTAGGAGCTTCCATTGTTATCTTTTCAAAGACTTGAAGTATAAAAATAATCCGTCTTGTGCTTTACAGATTTACCTTCACACAATAATCAGACCAGCAGGGGCCAGCCCGGGAGTCAGGCACGCTTTTCTCTCCAGTGTAATTCTAATGAAGATGAAATTTCATCAAAAGAAAAAGGCTTAGTTTTGTGACAGGAAAACAGCCAAAAATACTCAACAGACTCATAACAGGAGGAGAGGAAGTCAGGTGGCCGATAACCGGTGGAAACCTTCCTGCTTTTCCTCAGGAGGCTGCGGCAGAGTGCAAATTGTGCCCAGCGTGCGATGGCACTGCACCTGAGCCCTGGACAAGCTCAAGTTGGTATTAGGAAGAGCTAAGGAAGCAGTGTGGTGGGAACCCCTTAGAGTTTAAGTCGAAGCAGGAATTCGGTAAACACGTGTGCATGTCATTCGGTTGCCCTAAGGCAGTGATTCTCAACCTGCCGGCTGTGACCCCCTTTCACCGGGGTAGCCCAAGACCATCGGAAAACACTGATATTTACGTTACGATTCATAACAGCCGCAAAATCACAGTTATGAAGTAGCAATGAAGTAATTTTCTGGTTGGGGTCAGCACCACATGAGGGTCTGTATTAAAGGGAGGTTGAGGACCACTGTCCCCAGGTGCGACTCCCCCTGTGCCCACTTGGAGGGAAATGCCCTGGAAGTAGGTGTGTCTGCTTAACCCGGGGAAGGGATCAGCACAGAGGGTGCTTACAGGAGCTCGGTTCATAAAAGCCACAAACTAGAGACAGCCATATGCCCGCCAACATAGAAAGAAAGGGTCAGAGCTGACCCACGCAGAGTTGAGTAAAGCTCTAAGCCTTGATTGAATAAATCAAGCTAACAAAGCTAACCTCTTGTCCTGGCTGGTTCTGTGTGTCAACGTGAACACAAGCTTGAGTTATCACAGAGAAAGGAGCCTCCCTCGAGGAAAGGCCTCCATGAGATCCAGCTGTGGGGCATTTTCTCAATTAGTGATCAAGGGGGGAAGGGCCCATTGTGGGTGGTGCCATCCCTGGGCTGGTAGCCCTGGGTTCTATAAGAGAGCAGGCTGAGCAAGCCAGGGGAAGCAAGCCAGTAAGAAACATCCCCCCATGGCCTCTGCATCAGCTCCTGCTTCCTGACCTGCTTGAGTTTCAGTCCTGACTTCCTTTGGTGATGAACAGCTGTGTGGAAGTGTAAGCTGAATAAGTCCTTTCCTCCCCAACTTGCTTCTTGGTCCTGGTGCTTGTGCAGGGATAGAAACCCTGACTCAGACACCTCTTCCGTTTGTGTGTGCACTGGGCTAGGACAAAAGCAAAGGAAGCCACTATATTAAAAGCCAGAACACTGGTGACTTTAAGAAGGAAAAAAGGGGAAGTGGCTGAGAAAAATAGACAGGGGGACTTCTCCACAACGGGATTGTTCTGTTTCTTGGTCTGATTGTGACTTTGTGTGTTTTCCTTTTATAAGTATGCACTAAACTGGGTGTTTCTGCTGAACCCTTTTGAATGTGTGTTATATTTCGTTTACACAGACCCTGCCTTCTCATCATACCACTAAACACAAGAAGGTCTGAAAAGGAAGTTTCTTACTTCCAACTTCAGTGCCTTTCACAAATGTACTTGAGGCGTGCAGCTCAGCTTAA
This sequence comes from Apodemus agrarius, assembly GCA_964023405.1. NCBI lineage: Eukaryota > Metazoa > Chordata > Mammalia > Rodentia > Muridae > Apodemus > Apodemus agrarius. The sequence goes on from OZ030017.1 coordinate 37,862,144, forward strand.
TGGACATTTAAGGCAATGCTGCTCATCACAGCACACCCCAGCATCTAGGCAGGCTGGCTCCAGACTTGATGTCTGCTGTGGCCTTAGCAAGTAGGCTCCCACCCACACAGAGCCTTACACACACACACACACACACACACACACACATACATACACACACATATACATACACACATACATGCGCACAAACACATGCACACACACACATATACATACATACACACACACACACACATATATATACATATACACACAGATGCCCATACATACATACACACACACACATACACACACATGCCCACACATACACACACACATATACATACACACATACATGTGCGCACACACATGCACATACATACACATATATACACACACATACACACCTAAGCATACAAGCACACCACACCACACACACATATGCGTGCGCAGACACACACACTATGGGAAGCTCTCTGGCCTCTCCCATAAAGAGCTCAGGCCTATTTGAGTTCTGTCGAGAACCTGCTAATATGTCCTTAGGAAGCCTTTGTAAAAACTTTTAACTTAAAAAAATACAAATTATTTTCAGGGCTGGGGATGTGGCTCATTGATAGAATGCTTTCCTAGCGTGCACGAAGCCCTGAGGTTCATCTCTGACATCAGCATGGTGGCACTGCCTGTGACCCCAGTCCTTTGGGAGGCAGATGCAGGAGGATCAGAAGTCCAGGGCTCTCCTCAGATGTTTTCATTTTGTCAAGAATCTAGATTCCACCACGCCCGGCAAGAATCTAGATTCTTATGAGCTGCTTCTGGGGTCATAGGTCCACCCCAGAGCTAACCAATTAACATCTGCGATCCGACTGGGATGGGTGTGCTATTTCAGCTGCCTCGGGCTAATAAGAAAACACAGGTGACCTTAGTGAGCAGAACACACATTGACCAAACAACTTCAAGGGGACCTCATAAACAGAGTGTCCATAGAATGTTGAAAAAATAATATCACGTGAGATTTGGGTCCTGGGTCCTGGAACAATACAGACAGGGCAAGCCCAATCTAATCAGGCTAGTACCCAAGTTCAGAGTACAGGGCATTGTCACAAACCCTCACCACACCGTTACATGAATTGGATTGCTATTATATTTGGTATGTTGTGCTTAGGTTCAGTTTGAGTTTATACCTGTAAAAAAAAAAAAAAAGCCACAAGCCTGTGGGAAGTTTGCCAGTTTTATGGGTGCCATGTTTAACTAAGAATCTTAGGGAACTAATTACATCGACACTATGAATCCTTGAAATACATGGAAAGATGCCACATGTCACTTAGATCTGAGCCACACTGGGTTCCATGACCCTTGCTGATCTCTCCCATAATTATATTTCCATTTTGGAACTTAAGACCTCTCCAAAACCAGCAGGAGGAACATCCCTGTGTGGCCAGGGCTCCAACACCCCTCTGCAGCAGGGACTGTCATCTGGCAGAGCCTTTCAAGTCATAGAATGGGATGAGTGGCTGGCCAGTTAGCAGAAACCAGGGGTACTGCCAGATAGACCAGAACGCTAGGGGTATGCTCTCCTGTAGAGCCTCTGGATCATAGTCCTCAGGCTGAGAACCGTGATTCTGTGCTCCAACCTCCATTAGAAGCTCTACGTCGACTCTCAGCTCATCGATGGAGACAGAGTTGTCTTTTACAGCTCCCCTTTCTTAGCACCTCTTTTCTTCAGCTCAACAGATTAGATCAAACAAGCCCCCAAACCCCTCACCCAGCAGGTTAAGATTGGAGTTAGGGGTGACATCAAGCCAGTCTCCCTTTTCTTGAAGCATGCTCTCTCGTATCGAGGACTGGCTTTGCATTTATTCAGTATTTGAGGATGATTTTGACCTCTTGGTCTTACTGCCACCTCCTGAGTTTGGAGACTATAGACAGGTGGGTTATTCCGTCTCCAGACTGGATGCAGGGCTTCATGCATGCCCGGCAAACAATACCAACTGAGCCGTATCCCCAGCTCTGTTGACGATTTTGTCTTTTGAAGTGAGCCTATTCCTGGGTCTTCTGTATGTACGGAACGGCTCTTTGTATCTTGTGAATGCATACCTGATGTTTGCAGCTGGTCACTTCAATGGGTATGCCTCATGGCCACCAGAATAAACCATCAAAACCATATAAACAGGTGTCAACAAGAGCATCAAACAGATGGCGGTGGCTTAGAGGAGCTGAAGTGTCTCTGTCTCTAAAGTTGGCCCACAGGCCCACGTAGCTACTTTTTTCCATGACCTTATGAAGGCTGCTGGGGCTTCTGGTTGTCTCTTTGTAACATTTGTCTGTGGTTTCCATGGCAGGAGGCTACCGTGTAATTCTACATTTGTTCCTGAGGCTCTTGCAGTCTGTTCTTGGGTGTTGCTGCATCTCCATCAGATGGGTAAGTCTTTGAGAACAGCCCCAGTCTTATCTCATCATGAACAGACCCACCACTGCCCCAGGACAGTGGCTTGCTCTTTAGGTAGACTGCCTACGCTGCGGATGAGTGCAACAGCCGAAGATGGCAAAAATGGCTCGGGTAGCATTGTGACAGTGACTTCCTACACATCCTGTGTCCTCCAGCTCTTCCTCTCCTTCACCAGAACCCCGGCACTAGCAGCTTTCCTCTGCCTTTGAAGCATTAGACTCCATGGCTTCTTCTCGATGGCGGAACAGCCCTCCATCTCCTCGTCCTCTTCTTCCTCCTCCTCAACAACAACAACAACAACAACAACAACAACAACAACAAGTATACTCTTACTCAGTGGGTCAGGGAGAGATGCCCAGGGTGAGGATCCCCAGAGTGAGATCTGTGTACCTCTCCCTACCCGCATCGCCTCATCCAGTCACAGAGATTTCTCCGGGTGAGATTCCATCCATCCTGACAGCCACTGATCACTGGGCAGCAGCTGGCACTTGACATCTTAAGACGGTGCCCAGGCCTCCTCCATAGCACAGGTCCTGAATTCTGTGTGGAAGAAGAAAGAAGAGGAAGAGGAGGAGGAGAGTTCTAGGCCTTTCAAGCTACACAGATGCAGAGTGTAACAGGACCCCTGTTTATTAGCCTGGGCTTTTGGGGGCTAAGAGTCCACATGCGCAAAGAGATGGGAGCTGCTGGGGTGGAAAGACCTGAGCACTGCTCAGACACGCACAGCTGCCAAGCTCTTCTCCCTTCAGACTCCAGACACCCTCAGCCGGCGAGGCAGCCTCCTCCTCCCGGGTCTGAGGTCTATCGCACAATGAAGAACTGCATGGAGTCCTAGGAGCAAGGGTACGTACGGCACAGAGCAGCTCCTCGAATGAGAGCTCAAGTGGAGCGAAGGAAGAAAATAGGATGGAAGGAAGCCTGCCCATGAGAAGCTGGGCCAGGGCAGGAAGGGTCCTAAGTGTGGCCGCTAAGCCTGTAGAATACCCGGTAATGGGATAACCAAGCCAGGCTGGTACTAATCGGGTCCTGGGGATGTGTTAGGCCTGGGGTAGAACAATGAAGAACATCACTTCCTTTTTTTGGTTTTGCGAGACAGGGTTTTTCTGTGTAGCCCTGGCTATCCTGGAACTCACTCTGTAGACCAGACTGGCCTCAAAATCAGAAATCCACCTGCCTCTGCCTCCCAAGTGCTGGGATTAAAGGCGAGCGCCACTACTGCCAGGCTAGGACATCACTTCCTAACACTAAGGCAACTGGGTGAGCCAAACCAAGTGTGGTGACTTGGGCCTATAATCCCTGCAAGAGGCTTGCCATGAATTTAAGGTCAGCCTGGGCTACACAGCGAGAGCTGCCCTTCACCTCCATCCCCATCCCCCAAAGTGAGCAGGTGGGTCTCAGCAGAACCCCCAGATTCACACTTAAAATCTGTGATGTTCAGATTTGGTTGGAAGAATAAACAGCTATGGTTTCTCTCCAACCTTACCATACAGCCATACTCTGGAGCAGGATGGCTGACCCAAGCAAGGGCCGATCCAGACTCCACCCTGCTCTAGCATAAGGCAAGTTTCTGCGTGCCTACGTGGAGGAAACGGCTAAGTGTGGCGTCTACACTTTCAATCTAGCCAGAGCCTAACGTTAGCGTGTGCAAAACCCCATGCCGGCTGCTGTGGCCCGTCTTGCACCTGTGGGTATTTGAATGCCGGTGCAGCCTGCTAGCCGGTTCCTGGGGTTGAAAACCTTTCAGACTCTTAGACTCTTCGTTCCCTTAGCAACCAACTCCCTCATACCCTCCCACCCCACAGGCAAAGCTGTTCTTCATTCTGCCCCTGTGGGTGGGCCCCACAACCTGGAGGGGGCTCACAAGGCTGGCAATTTGGGGCGAGGTAGAGATTTGGGAGGTTTTCTGCGGCCCTGTGGGAGGGGGTAGAGTCAGGTTAGGAACCTTGTTTGCCCCTCCCTCCCATGCCCCCCTCCCCCTTCTGACTGCTAGCCTTTTGTTCTTGCCACGGCTCATTAGTTCTCTAAACAGAGGTTGAATCAAGGGAAAATGAAAGCAGAAAAATGGGGGAGGGGAGGGGATGCTCCAGTAAAAGATCTGGTGGGGAAGGAAGTTAAAACCAAGCATCATGAGATTTCAATTTTCCCACCCACTGACCTCTTGCTGGTGCATAGCCAGGGACCAGAATTAAGCGCCGCCACACGGGGACATGAAACACATGCCTGTTGTTGCTCTTCAATGTGGAAGCATGCAGATCCAGCCCCAGGACGCTGCAATGGGGGCTCCGGCTCGTTCACGGGAGGAGAGCAAGCCTCGCCATGGGGGTGTCTGGGAGCATGGGGATTGAGAGTGGAGATCTCTGGCACCACGGAGATTTGAAGGGGTTGGGCTTGCAGACCCCGAGACCCTACAAGAGGCAAAGAAGCATCTCTTGCACATCACTCCCTGGAAGACCGCCAGAGTCTTGATGTCTGGGCCAGAGGAATTACAGCGCTTTAGAGGAACATCAAGGAACAGATCTGAGCCGTGGGAAGAGGCCAAGCAGTAAAGCCCCGAGTGCCCCTCTGGCAACAACGGTGGGCCTGGCTGCCAGGAACATTAGGTCCAGAGTCGGCGCCCTCCGCTCTCCACCTCCTTTTGTTCTTTCTCGTCCCTGCACTGTCAAAACAAGATGCTAAGGTCCGACCTCATGAGCCGCACAGTTCTAGAATCTCAGTGGGCCACTAAAAAGTGGCCTGGGAATGCCAGAACCCGTGGAGAAAGAGGAAGCCCTGAGATAAGTTCTATCAGCCTGCGTGCTGTGCAGAATCCCCGCCCCCACCAGGAGCCCAGTTCCTCTCCTCTCCACAGGGCCCCTGAGAGGCCCACTTTCTCCAAAGGAGGAGCTGCCGATCCACATGCCTAGAATCCTTCTGACAGAAGTCACAGACCATCAGTTCAGTTCCTACCTAGAAGATTGTGCCTCCGACTTAACACTATATACATCACTATATTGTTTTATACACAGCAGGCACTCATCTGGGAACATGGAGATACAACTTGAGCCATTTTTTGACAGTTCCGTAACCCACCCTGAGTTAGGATCATACAGCACAAAGATTTGCCAAACCACCCTCCAGATCAACACCACGGTCTCAGCAGCCATTACCTTGAGAGGTGGACGTGGTAATGTCAAACCCTATCCAGACGGCACTCTGCACACTGACCCTCGTTAGGAAGCGTTCTGGCTTTGCTGACGGGTGACTAGAGGAAGGTACGGGGACAAATGTGTGGCCACACCCTCAGGCTGTCTCCTCTACATGTAAAGCAAGGCATCAAGTGCTGACCAGCAGAACAACCACAGGAACTAAGTTCCCCAGGCACCGCCTAAAGAACAGAGTGGCATCCCATCATGTACAGTGTGTTTGGGAAAGTGGAGGAGATGCTCACTCTTCCCTGTTAAAATGGGAAAGAAAAGATGCCTTTGAGATGGCCATTTCCAGGCTGGGGGTGTGGCTCAGTTCAGAGAGTGCTTGCTCTGCTTGCACAAAGCTGTGACTCCGAGTCCCAGCACGGCATAAAAACAGTCAGTGTGTTAAGTGCCCTATGCGTAGGGTGGTGGCTCATGCCCTCAGTCCTAGCAAGAGGGAGGTAGAAGCAGAAGGGGGTCATTGCCTACATAGTGAGTTTGAGGCCAGCATAGGCTCTACAGAAGACCCCATCTCATAAAAAAAAAAATTAAAGAGAATATCTATTTCTTCTTGCAAACCATTAAAGCAAGTAGATCAGCTGATTTTGTCTTCTAGACCATGGGTGAGGAGATGTCATACGGTTCCGAAAATGTGGAGATGCTGGGGAAGGGGCCACTTCCCACTCAAATGGCATTGCGGTGCTACCAACCCTCACATGGCTGCCCCTCACACTCGCAATAATCTATTTACTAGACAAGAATTAGGATCTTCACTTCACAGAAGGAAAAGAAGCAGATTAGACGGCACACGGCTTCTCAAAAGCCTACCTCTTTCCAAGGGTTGGAGTCTGGGTGCTCTGGCTTTAAGTAACTTAACTGGGCTCTTCTAGCTATGCCAGAGACTTTTAACTATGAACTTAACAGGAGGTCCTCAAAGAGGAAAGGGATGCCGGCTTCTCTGGCCCCAACTTAGGTCAGAGGAGCTAGAATTGTACCTGTGTTGTCTATGAGAAGTATCAAGGTAGATAAGCTTTTTTATGTTTGAGAAGTTTCAATGAATGTAAGATTTTGTTTAATCATCAGAGAATTCAAATTGAAAACTCACTGACCTTTGCCATGATCTCCCCAGCCTTCCGTCACACACAGGGAGCCTCATTGGGACTGAATACAAGGCAAAGAGGGGTGGAGACACCAGCCCTGGCAGCTCAGTCAGTTCCAGGAGCGCTCCCAGCATGCCCCAGCTTGTGTTCCGCAAAGGTATGTGCTACAAAGTTTGCCCCACCGAGCAGCAGTGCTAGGAGGCGGCATTAGTTACTTTGTTCGGTTGCTGTGACAAAATACAGAACAATGGCCTCTTAAGGAAGGAAAGGTTTATTTTGGCTCATGGTTTGAGGATACAAATAGATCCTGGCAGGAAAGGCATGGTGGCCAGGGAAGGAGGCAGCTTGTCACATTGTGTCTGCTGTCAGAACGCAGAGGAGGAATAGTAAGACTGGTACCCCGGTTTACTCCTACAGGAGGATGCTGTCCACTGTTGGGTGGGATTTTTATCCCCTTGGCTGAACATCTCTGGAGGTTCCCTCACTCCTACCAGCATGTATGTCTTCTAGGTGATTCCAATCTGTCTGTCAAGTCGACAGTGAAGACTGAGCATCACAGAGGTAGTGGAGCCTTTAAGAGACAAGCTTATTGGAAGGTAGGTAGGTCCTGGAGGGATGTCCTAGGGTAAGAGTAGGCTAGTTCTTGGACCAACAGAATGTTGTACATGAGGTTATGTTTGCCATGTGGTTGATACCATCTGCCTACAGTGCTTTATTTTTTAAATTTCCTTCCCTCTGTTGAGTTGTGCTGCATCTGCGCATGTCAGAACACCAGCACTGTGCTGTTTGGACCCTCCAGTCACCAGAATCATGAAGGCAATATGCTTCTTTATCTAGTAAGTTAATACTTACTAGATAAAGGCATCTATTTAAAGGAACACAAAATGGACTAATTTGGGAGGGAAGCGAAACCACTCTCTGAATGAAGGCTCGTGGACTGACATTGCAGGGTGCGGTCTGGGCAACTCTGCGGATCTTTCTCAGATATATCTAAAGCTTTGGTTCATAGCCTGCTCAAACTTAACCAAGTTCTCCCGCCCACTTGCCTGATGACGTGCTTCCAAGTACCTCTAGGCCTGGCCTTCAGTGAGATTTATGTTTATTCTAAGAATTACTCTAACACATCAATTTTCCCTGGTGCAAGGACATATAGGGGGTCATCTCAGATACCATAATCCCTGAAATACCTGTTATGGTTTATAAAGTGTTTGAAGGTTTTCTAGTTGGGTCATGCATTAGGAACTTGGTCTCTGGCGTCCTGTCTGGGCCTGCCATCTCTCATTTTCGGTTGTGCTCTCATCACATCTACCATGATGTGATGTAACCAAGGGAGCCCTTACTAGAAGCCAAACATATCTGCTGCCTTCAGCCTCCAAAACCGAGCCAATTAGACCTCCTTTTGCAAGGTTTGACACTGAAAGGCTAAGGTAGCCTGCCCACCGCAGGCTTTCCAGGTATTTCCAGGTACTCTTAGAAAGTTCTGCCTCTTCTCCAGCTGCTGCTTCAATCCAGCAATTCTGTCGTCACCTGCTGGTTTCAACGTCCCAGTAGCTCTTTAGGAATCACCTCCTGATCTTAAGCCAGCTCCCAGCTGGTAAATATCTGGGTTTCCCCAGGGTCGTCTTATATGCAGTACACAGGCAAATCATTTAGGGTTGGTTTTCCCTCTTTTTCCCCACACCCCCTCCCTTCCCATGGCTTTACCCTCTTAAACTAGACAGGTGAGCAGCTGCCCACTACAGAGAAAAGACCCAACTCACTGCCTCTAACTCTGCCACTGCCTCTAACTCTGCACCACAGAGGCCTAAATACAAGCCTTTGTTTTGATTTTCTGAAGCGGTTGTGACTTGGTTTAATCATGTGCTTCTGTGGCTCGCTCCTTAAACCATATATGGTAGAGCGGCATCAGAGAGATCATTTTCTATCCTTGTTTTGTATTTACTTGGACTGGGTACTCCTCTTTCTGATCGTCCTTTTCCTCATTTCTCTGAAGAAACAACATAGAACATCGAACAGGACTGATGTTACGTGAAGAATGAACAGGAGTCCTGTTGGGGAAGATGAGAGGGCTCCGCGGGGAAAGGCGCTTCTGGGCAAGCCTGGTGACCTGAGTTTGATCCCTGGAACCCACATAAAGGTGGGAAGAGAGAAGTTGCTCCCCAGAATCCTATTTAGTGCTGTCACGGTTAGGGTTCAGCAGATGGTCGGCTTCTCTCCCCCCACAAAGGGCACAGCCCGGACCTTATCCACAGCTGTGTCTCCAAATTTAATACAAAGGTTCTCACAAAGTATAAATGCAGAAGCACCAAACCCAAAGAACATAAGAAACATACCCCCAAGCCTGGCTCCAGAAGGAGTCGCCAAAGCTGGTTGAATCCCATAACTCAAATGAGCAGATGTTAGTGTTAGAATTTAGGGATTTGGACTGGGGTTGTGGCTCTATGGGAACCCTGGATTCATTGAAGAAAGGGAAGAAAAAAAAGGAGGGTGGGAGGAAGGAAGGAAGGAAGGAAGGAAGGAAGGAAAAAAGAGGAACAGGAACAGGAAATTTAGAGACATGACAAAATGAGAAATACACTTTAAAAAAATAACAGACCAAAGCGAACACACAGACAGACATTCAGTGCTGTGCTCATTGTAATAAAGACCTTGGAAAGGTCTAAATGCCAGAAGGAGCGCAGGGAAACAGAAATGCCCTCATACCATGGAGATGAGCTACTTGCTTTTGAAATGTACACTTGAAAGTATTTATAGACACCTCAAACATATTTTAGAAAGAATGGCATGTTATAGAATTCCACATGTTTTTCACTTATAAAATTATCTATTTTTTTTAAATATATAAAACAAATGCCTAGGCTAGGTGTGGTAGCTCACTCAGGCTAACATAAAATGGAGTTCAAGGCCAGCCAGGACAGCATACTAAGTGAGTTCCAGGATAGCTTGTGGTATAGAATTTGACCCTGTCTCACAAAACAAAACAAAACAAAACAAAACGCCTGGGAAAATATTACATGTCAGTGTCTCTATCTGGCTGACAGAGTAACAATTTTTCCTTTATACATTATACTTTTCAATGTCATTATTTTCCTTTAAAAAGTATTTTATTTTATTTTACTTTACTTTACTTTACTTTACTTTACTTTACTTTATTTTATTTTATTTTATTTTATTTTATTTTATTACGTGTCTGAGTGTGAGTGTATGCATACAAGTACAGTGCCCATAAAGGCCTGAGACATAGGCTCCTCTGGAACCAGAATAATTGGCCGTTGTTAACTGCCTAGTGGGTGGGTACTAGGAATCAAACTCAGGTCCTCTCTAAGAGCATTGCCTGTTCTTAACCACTGAGCTATCTCTCTAGTCCCTCGATGTTGTTTTGAACTGTTTAAATGAACAGCATTCTTAAAATCAGGAAAAGAGAACTTTCTTTTGGAAAATGAAAACACGAAAGAGGTGTAACATTGATTCCTTCATAAAGTCACTAGGCCGGGGTAAACCAGCTGCACCCTACAAGGATTAGAAATGCCCCACCGCTGCCACAGCTCCCCTTCGGTCTGCTTTGACAAGAATGATCCAGCCCCTCTCCTATAAGCCATTTGCTTCAACATGACCAGGAACATGCTATCGTGAAATCTCCAAGCTGCTAGTCTCCTGGGCACCGTGCTCTGTGTCCCAAGGTCGCAGGTTCCGAGGAGGGATGGCAGGGTCATCCCTTAATCTCATGACTGGAGACAGCTATGATCTAGACTGGCCCAGCTTGTGGCCACTTGTGTCCATTCACTGTGGCCCACAAAGCAGGGCCATACAGTAAGGGCTTGATGGATGTGTTGAGAAATAGCTAACCGGGCTGGAGAGCTGGCTCAGTGGGCAAGAGCACTGACTGCTCTTCCAGAGGTCCTGAGTTCAAATCCCAGCAGCCACATGATGGCACAGAACCATCTATAGTGGAGATCTGGTGCCCTCTTCTGGTGTGTCTGAAGACAGTGACTGTGTACTCACATACAGGAAATAAATAAAATCTTTTTAAGAAAGAAAGAAAACAGCTGACCGCTTCCCTGTACATGTCTATGAACTCACAGGGAGAAAGAAAGGTGAGGGAAACTGTCTGTACAGTGACCTTGCAAGCCAAGGCTAAAAAGAAGAAACTGCCGGGCGTTGGTGGCGCACACCTGTAATCCCAGCACTTAGGAGGCAGAGGCAGGGGGATCTCTGAGTTCCAGGCCAGCCTGGTCTACAGAGTGAGTTCCAGGACAGCCAGGGCTACACAGAGAAACCCTGTCTCAAAAAACCAAAAAAAGAAAAAAAAAGAAAGAAAGAAAAGAAACAAACAAACAAAATTATGGGGAACCGTTCAAGGCTTGAAAATGCTTACATTCACAACCCTCAAAGAATCAATGAAGAACTGACACTCTGTAAGAAGACAGATGCTACCCTAGAATAATTGTAACCAATGAAGGAAATGATCTCTGCAGGAAAACTTTAAAATGCTGGGGAAATCGAGGAAGACACTAGAAGATGCACAGACGTCCCAGTGCCCATGGATTGGAACATAGATGGAACACAGCGAAGATGGCTATCCTATCAAAAGTAACCTACAGACTGAAAAACTATGAAACCAGTTAAATTTGAGCTCTATTCTTTACATAAATAGGATGGAAGCCTTAAAGTGAATATTAAAACACACAAAATACCCTGGAGAGCCAAAACAATCCTAGTAACAACACCTGCTATCACCACGCCTGATGTCGCAGTATATCACGGAGCCAGAGTGACAGAAACGTCCTGGCACTGGCACAAAACCAGATGTGGGCATTGATGGAGCCAAGCAGAAGTCCAGGCTCTGGTAGGCGAGTGTCATGTTTGTCTACATAGAGAAATCCTCTATGAACGTAGAAGTAAAACTTCCCAGAAGGACAAAAGGGATTAAAAGGGGGTGTGGGTGAGAAAGGGGAGGGCGGTGGCACAGAGGGGATTTGTTCAGTATACAATACATGCATGTGCTAAAGCTTAACATAAGTAAAAATAAAGGAAAATAAAGGCTGGGAAAGTCCTCTCATGAGAGATGGTGTATTTTTGTCAATTTAAAATTTGTATACATATATTTGAATTAAAATGTAATTCCATCCCTTTCTACCTTCCTGCTCCGCCCTCCGACCTTTCCCCATTCTTCTCTCTCCAACTTCTATCACACCCCCCACCTCACTCCCAAATTGATAGCCTCTTCTTTCCCAATTGTTGTTACATACACATACATATGCATGTGTGCACACGTATATGTATGCACAAATACACAAATACAACCCGCTGAGTTAATTCTTGCTGTTTGTGTGGTGTATATGGCTTCAGGACTGACAACTTTGCCCTGGATAATCAATAAGGGGATATCCCTGGGAGAGGCTGATTCGTCCTCTCTCTGAAGCCGTCAGTCCCTGAGCCGTTTTAAACAGCTCCTTCTAACAGTTTTGATTTATAAATGTGTTTTTATGTCCAATTGGAACAATAAATAGAGGCAAGCCACCAATATACGACACCACTTATGGTATAATGCAAGTGCAGGTGAATATGTCCTCTGGATTTGATAGATTCTAAACAAAACACAGTTGAAGAGACGGTTAAACTGGAGTAAGGAACTCATCTAGACTGTAACGATGGTAAAGATAAAAATCAGGAATGGCTAGTTTTGGGTAATGGGCAGGAGCCCCTAGAAAGGCTGGTCAGAGGAGACTTGTGAGTCAGAATGGCAGAGCTGTGAATGTAAACAGAAAGAAATCTGTTTACATTCAAACAGAGGTCAGAGCACTAAACTTTCTAAGTTGTCTCAAGAAGTAAGGTAAATAAGCTAAAGCACCGTGCCTAGTGCCTGCTGTTGATACACAGTAACGGTTTGAATCTCCTCTACTTGGTCCTAGGGATCTAAGTGAACAGCATTCACACTTCCTCTGTGTTAGGGTCCGTGTGTGTGTGTGTGTGTGTGTGTGTGTGTGTGTATGTGTGTGTGTGTCCTTGGATGCTTATCTCTGGATCCAACAACAGTGGTCTTAGTTCTCTGTGACAAAGAGCCTGGCCCACTGTCAGCTGTCCCTTGCTGGCTTCTCTGCTTCTGCTTTCTCCCTTGAGAAAACAGTCTGTTTACCCCTCTAGCATTAAGTAAAGAGACCAGTCTGGTCCAAATTTTCAAAATGTAGAGGTGACATTTCGAATATCCAAGCAGCCTGGCCAGCAGATTTCCACCCCACCCCCCAACTCAGTATCCCATCCACACGGTCCAATAGGACTTCTGGCAGAGACAGGGCGGGTGGGAGGGAGAAGCACCGTCTTCCTGAGCACGAAGCCCTTTCTCCTCCTAGGTCTGAAGACAGCATTCTCTAAAGAAAAGAACAAACCAGGCTGCCTGACTCTCCGTAAGCCGCAACAAAATGTTCCATCAGGCGTTTGGGAAGAGCAGACTCCCAGGATTTGGGAATGTGAGAGCCTGGATTGCATTCAAAGCTAATTCCCCCCTGAGATAGAGAGTAGGTCCTGGGGGGCTCAGCTGCATTTAAAATTCCATACTGTGAAAGACAGGGTAAGGGTGGGATCCACGCCAGGGCCAGGGGTACCAGCTGGGTATCCAAGAAACCGAGCCAGGAAGGGGTGTGCGACAGACGCCAAGGACGTGAGTGAGTTGGCAGTTTCTCTCTCCCTGGAGCGAAGCTGATAAAGGAGTCTGGGATGCACCACCGAGGGGAAGTTTGTGTTTGTTTTTCTAACCAAAGAGAAAACATGTTCCACCCTCGGAGTCCTTGGTCAGGAAACAGTTGTTTGCAGAAGGAAAAAGAAATACCCCTTTGCTGACTGACACGGCTTCAGCGTGTTCGCCGCTCAGGGGCAATGCAAGCTAATGGACCGTCTTTCCTCTGGGGGAGGTTGGGTTATGTCCAGGCACTGCCCTCCCCCATTGTCAATCTTGCCCCGGGCAGCTCTATCTTGCCCTCATCAGCACAATTGTCCTACGCTAGGAAATCTATATAACATGTCTCCCCTCGGTTACTTGGAGTTCTTTCCTTCTTTTTGTTTTTTTGTTTTTCTACCAGAACTACACGTCTCACCAAGTCTGATTTATTTAAAAGAAAATGATCAGGAACTGAGCATTCAGACTTGGGCTCGGTGTGGGTAAATGCTCACGTTTTGAATGGGAGAGAGGAAGAGGAATTGTGGGTAAACAGAATTTTCAGTGTCATCTCACAGCCCGTGAGATGCATCTTTCTCCTAATATCTGAAGGAGGCTGTGGAGGGGGGTGGGGGACTTCAGGTCACATTATGAATGAATAAGATTTAAAAAGCAGGTGTTTGAGGTGAGGGTAGAGAGGAAACTATTGCACACCACCAAGAAAACAAGAGTGTGGCGCGTCAGCAAGCCCCTGTGAGCCGGCTTTCGTGTGGGTTTTACTTTCTCTCTGCTCATCCCATGTCCACATGCAGCTTGGTAAGATTTCAGTCCCCATGGTAAGCCGGGGAGAAGAGGTCATTGGGGGCGTCATGATGAAGGGGGGAGGGCTGTGGTGTTGGTTCCTCTAAGCTCAGCCCTTAGGCAGAGACAGGAGGACTGTGAGCTTGAAGCCAGCCTGGGTTACATAAGACATAAGCCTTTCTCCAAAAGAAACCAAAATGAAACAAACAACAAAACCCCCGTCGACAGTGGGACATTGCGTAGTGATGTGTGTTTTGCAGCCGAGGTCTCTGAGCCGTAGGCTTGTGTGTGTCTGTTGATTAGCGCAGGGTACGAACACAGCAGGTGAAGTGGTCCCTTTTCATAGGGACTGGCATTTTGTCTTAATTCACAGGTGCAAACCCACAGCGACCGCCAGAATCCATCTAAACAGTGAGTTGGAGTCTCAGAGCTAACATCTGAAGCCAGTCCTGAGGTATAATTAGAAGCACCGTATTGGCCTTTGCTCTCTCTTCTTGTCCCTGCTACTTCAGGACTTTTGAAATACCCCATGCTTTTTAGAGTCAACTCTTCCATGTGACTCTAACCCATGATCCCTTGTGACACTCAGAGGGGTACCCTGAAGACAGATGCCTTGCAGGCCACTTCCTGTCCGAGCCTCTCTCCCTTCTGCCTCCACTGTAAAGACGCTCTCATTTCCACAGCTCCCACAGAGCGGCAGCGCTGGAGAAGGAGGGGAGACGTCACCTGTTTACCTTGTACAGGAAAATAGCAATTAAGGCAAACGAGAAATTAGTATTTACTGGTTGCAAGTGGTCTTTTGAAGAAGCACATTCTCAAGTTCAATTAGACTCTGCAGAACAGCTGTACCCAAGAAGGGATCTCGTCATGTGCTCGTTTGTTCAGGGACGCGTTGAAAAGGATTGCAGGGGGGATGCGGAAACTCCAAGACATCTGCTGAGCTTAACTAGAATATCCATTTGACTAGTGAATAGCCTGACTGGGGGCGAGAAGAGTACTCTACCGAACATCTTCTTGGATCTGGCTCCTGGACACCATCACGTCCCCAGCTGCGCCCCTCCCCCCTCGTCTCCTAGGAACAGCAGCCAGCTCGGCAGCTGTTACAATTCAGCTTCTTCATTTCTATTTTAATCAGAGCAGATTACTTTTGACCAAACTAGCATTTCTGGATACAAGCTACATCACCCGACCTCTTTCCATTAATGAGAAATGGTCCCCTCTGTTCTTGCTCTGTTTGTGGGAAGCTCATTTATCCCCAACTGACCAACATTATTATGCTAATTACATAAGTGCGGTTGCTCTTTCAGGCAATTTTGATTATAAGAACTCTTGAAACTGCAATGAAAGAGAGAGGGCAAAACGGAGCAGACAGGTAATTAGGGAGGATGCAAAAATCCATCCCCCGGGTAGAAGAAAGAACATTCTAAGTGTGAGAATTTGGGCCCTTGGATTACACTGTGTTTTCATCTGGGCCAGGGTAATTCTTCAGTTTCTTGGAGGAACATCTCAGGTGACTAGCATGGACAGGAAGATATGTGAGGAAAAAAATGGGTGTGGTTCCTGTCCAGTCATGGGAGTGAGGACTCTGAAAATGTGGGTCGAACTGGAGTCTTGCTCCTCTGGAGGAACCACCAGCCTCTGGATCCCCTTTGAATGCCACCATGGAGAGATCTGCTGGGTTTGATGAATGAGGAAGGTCCTGTGAACAAGTCGGAAGAGTCAAACACTCAAGGGGGGATTCAGGCACCAGAGAGAGTCACTTGATGTCCTAAGGGACCGTGCGGCAGACTCTGGGCTAAGTACCCTGCTTTTAAAGTGGCTTTAATTTTTCATTTATAAAGTGCAAATAACTTTCCTTTAGGGTCCTATCAAGCAGAGTACCTAAAAACACTCTGGTATTTCTCACTGCTCAACGTAGTACTCTTGAATCAAGATGGAAGGTCCCATCATGTCAAGCAAGTCTCCAGCAGATGTTGGCTACCATTTGACTCAATTCCATCCTGACACTACCTGGAGAGAGCCTCAGAGGCAGTGGATTGAAAGCTCAGTCCCCAGGCACTGTCACCATGTGTCACCAATGTCCAGGTGCCATTTTCAAGTCCCAAGTCATGAAGTCTGGCACTTCTCACCAGACAGTGATCAAGTCTCCATGGCTTGCTCCCTGTCCTGTCTAGTTTTATGTCAACCTGTCACAAGCTAGAGTCATCTGAGAGGAGGGGACCTCAGTTAAGAAAGTGCCTCCATAAGACTGGCCTGTGGGCACACCTGTAAGGCATTTTCTTAATTAGTGATCGATGTGGGAGGGCCCAGCCCACTGTGGGTAGTGCCATCCCTGGACTGGTGGGCCTGGGCTCTATAAGAAAGCAGGCTGAGAAAGCCATGGAGAGCAAGCCAGTCAGCAGCACCCCTCCACAGCCTCTGCATCAGCTCCTGCCTCCAGGTTCCTGTCCTGTTTGAGTTCCTGCCCTGATTTCCTTTGATGATGAACCGTGATGTGGAACTGTAAGCAGAATAAACTCTTTCATCCCCAGTTTGCTGTTTGGTCATGGTGTGTCACCCCAGTAATAGAAACCCTAACTATGACACTCCCTCTCTAAGTTTTCCACTAAGGTCCTCAGTTGGAATAAGAGCCCCAGTCCTCAGAAGCCATTGGTTCGAGGCCCCTCTCAGTTTCTTGCCATCTGGGTCTTTACAGAAGGCAGCATATAATGGGGCCATGGGCTTCATTAGACTCTGCAAGGGAGACTTTGGGCCTGCCTATAAGAGTGGCCTTGGATAGTTAATAGTCTAACAAACTGAAAATACAGTTCTTAACATTGTAAGAGATTTGAGGCCACTGAGAAAATTACTGTCTCTAAAATTGGAGAATGGCAGGCAGATACGGGGAATCTCAACTTACCCACCAGACAGGCATTCATCAGCAGAACTGTCTTCGGGACACACAGTGTCACTGTGGAGAGATCTGCTGGGTGTGATGAGTGTGGGAGGGTCAAACCCTTAGGGGGACTCAGGCATCAGAGGACCCCTGTTTCTGTGAGATTAGACTCTAGGAAGGATCTCAATGAGATTCCCACACTACACATCAGAAGGGAAAAAAACCCCTCAGGCTCCCAGAGGAGGCGAGAGAAAACATTTTGAAATATGCCAGAGTATTCTGTTCTTAATGAGGCCGTCCCTCAGGAGAAACTCCAACTAACGCCTAAACTGCTAGCGCTTTATCAGTGTTTAACTGATCTCACGGGAAATGCGGCGTCCACTCTGGGCACCCTGACACAGGTCAGAGAAACTGGTGTCCCTAAAACTGAAGAGACAGATAAGTAGATACAGAAAACCACAGCTTACCGACCAGGAGGGTCGGTGGGGAGGGAGGCACTGAGGGGCTTGTGAGTGCAGTTCAGAGGCACCAGCACTGAGAGGCCCAACCCTGGAAGTACAGGCCACCCCGTCCTCCCTGTACCTACTCCCATGATACGAAAGGCCCGGTGCCATTATTTCCCTTACCCAGTACATCACGGCCCACCCAGAAGGCAACAGTTTAAAAAGAGCTTGAAAAACATAACCAGATATGGGGAAATGCTGGAATGATCAGAATGGGAATTTTAAAGAAGTATTCATCATCTACCAAAGACTCTAATGGAGTAGAGAACACACAAAACTAGACACTAACCTGTGGAGAGGCAGAAATCCTAGGAAGAGTTAAGTAGAAAACTGTGGCAGAGACAGGAGACTACCTGTGGTGGGTTCACTGGGAACCTGGACACAGCTGAAGAGAGGATCCCCCAGTGCTGGAATATCAGCAGGAAGAACATGCATTGGAGCACAAAGAGAACTAAATGGCAAAGCAGAGACTCTCCAAGATGTGCGGACCTTAGCAAAAGGCACAACACATGCGTAACGGAGGGTCACATCACACCACAGACTCAGAGAGCTCAGGAAACACCAAGAAAGTCGCTGTACCCATGCACAGCATATTCAAAACCCACTGGGAACAAAACAGAGCAAGCGAGGGAGAGGCCAGAGCTCTTACTGGTCTCACTTTAGCCATTTCTGCAGCCGCACGCCAGGGAGAGGAGTATGTTGATAAGAGCATCAGGGGCGACTTCTTGGGAGCTACTGGAGATGCTGCCTAGGGTAGAATGCCTCCAGGCTCCCCCCCGCCCCTGCACAGATCCTACGAACACAAACAGGTCTCTGCTAGAAGAGGCAACACCTTTTCTTCTTCGCTTCAGTCCCCAACATTCTCATCCAAACACATCCATGGCTCTTACCTCTTAAGCACCTGAGCATCCCCTGATGAAAATCAACTAGGAAAATCATTATACCCCAAAGAGTTAGGTGCTTTGAGGAAGTTCATGCATCTTCTTCTCTCTTTCCAAAGCACCTGCTCATTAGGTGACCTTGGGAGCAGGAGAAGCGTCTTTCAGAATAGCCTTGGGAAACAAAGAAAAGTCCCGAGTCGCCAAACATTCATCTGAACAGGAGGAAATGAACTCCTGGGGTCTATCAGACCGTCGGCCTCGCTGTGTCCTCTTCAATCATCCCGATAGCACGCTGTCATCCAAACATCTGGACTCATCCTTCAGGCAGCTTTGTGCACCATGCTGTGAAGTGGCACAAAGACACTGTCACTCTGAGCCCTCAGAGGCGGGCAGATCTGCCTCCGGGAGTCAAGAGGGGCATTGCAGGTGGCCTCTGTAGACCCATGGCTCGGCCCCTTCCTGAACTCACGTTATTACTGCATGATGTGTGGTAGCCTTTGCCTCTGTATGGATAAATAGCAAGCACATGAAGACGTCTGACACATTTCCACCATAGACAATTCTCAGACACAGGTGCACACAGAACAACCTCTCCTGTACCCATGAACCGGCTCACAGTAGGCCCAGGCTGTCTACGCACAGTCTGGACCATAAGCAACCATGTGGGCACACGCGGTACCTTGATGTCTGGCCACGAGGAAATAAGCAAAGAGACAGACATGGTCCACCATCAGGAGAAGGAGATGCTTCTGGTGCCGTGGAGGCTACTGGCTCTAAGGGCCTGCCTGGGTCTATGTCTAGAATAGCATGATGGTTTCATTAGCTATGAACAGATAACGCACAGAGTGGGTGGAGCCAAGGTACCTCTTGGTCACCGGAGGAGTATGAGGTCTTTTCCAGCTAGAAGAGTAAAGACAATGGGCAGAACTGAATGCTGTTTGGAAAGGTGGGGGTGGATCTCATCATTAGTCATCTTCCCTCAGCTCTCTCCTTCCCAGGATCTTACCGTGGGATCCAGCTCTGCTGTGCCTTTTCACCCCTAATCCAGAGACCTAAGAAGATAGTTTTAGTTCTTAAGTGCCCCGGCCACATCTAGTTTCTTCCTCGTCCTTACGCTGTCTCTCCACGCAGCCTCATCTACAATCAGTGGTGGCAAAGCTGCTGCAGGTGCCTCTGTGGGGAGCACAGGGTCCCTCGTACGGAAGAAAGACATCTTCCAAAGGCCACCCCAAAATTCAATCCTAATCTTGCCAGCGAGTTTCTTCTGGGATTATCCAGGGTGGCGGTGGTTTTCTCCCCTCTCCTGTAAGTTCAGGAAATGGGTGCTTCTAGAACAGCTTGTCAGGATTGACTTCACACCTATGTGGGGAATCTTCTACCTTACCACTTAAAAGTGTTCTTTGTTCCTTTGCATTATGTAATGCAGCCTGTGGATGCAAGCTCAAAGAAGAAAGATTCCGGTGTAAGAAAATCATTGCAAAAATCTTGTTTTGTGCCCTCCAATGTCATTTCCAGCTTCTTCCCTGGTTTAGTGGTGTGTTTTAGGTTTAAAAAATATATATAGCTTTTATTTTGTTGTTTTCTTTGCATGTGTGTGTGGGGGGGAGTGTTGGCTGTGCAGATGGGCGTGTTCTCTCACACATGTCCACACGGGGGCCAGAGATCAATGTTGGGTATGTCTTCTAATGCTTCCCACCTTAGTTTTGAGACTGGTTTTCCACTGGCCTGGAGCTCATCTTTCAGCTCGACGAGATGGCCAGCCAGACCAGGGGTCCGTCTGCTTCAGCCCACCAGGTGCCAGGGTGACAGCCTGCACCGTTGCGCTCGGCTTTTGGTGTGCTGGCCTGGGCTCCAGATTGGGGTCCTCTTGCGTGTGTAGCAGACACTAGAATCAGCTCTCTCGAGAGCCCCCAAACATACTGCTTTTGTCTACATAAATGCTGGACTCTTTTTCTTCCTTCCTCCCTCTCTTTCTTTTTGTCTATTTTAATTTTTTTTTCTTATGTAGCCTAGTCTAGCCTCTTACCCTGTAGCTGAGGTTGGCCTTAAAGTCCTAGTGATCTTTCCTCCTTCAAGTGAGCCATTATGCCTGGGTAAAATATTTGACTTTTGGGGTCCTGTCTAAGATTCAGGAGCTAGCTTACCCACAGGAGCTATGCCTGGCTACCAGAGCATCAACAAAGCTCCCACCCCACACACACCCTGTGAATGTCCATATGTTCATGTATGGATTCAGGACTGTGTGCTGAGGCATGCATTCGTACATACATGGAGGAGAACAACCCTTGGTGTTCATTCTCAGGTTCCCCTAACCTCTCCTGGCTTGGAACGTCAGGCTAACTGGTAACAGAGCCTCAGGGACCCACATGTCTCTGCCTCCTCAGCACTGGGATTACAGGCCCAAACCACCAAGTCAGCTTTTCCCACAGGTGCTGGGGATAAGAGCTCAGGTCTTTATGCTTTTGAGGCAAACATTTTATCACATGAACTATGTCCCCAGAGTGGATTTTCTATTTATAAGAAACTGCGCTGAAGCCCCTCTCCTGTGTTTCCATCTTCAGAGCCTTCCCTCGACGCCCCCACTCTCCAGCCTTCCACTCTCCCAGCCTGGAGGACAGAGTGAACTGCCCTGGAAAGCAGGAAGCTACGGCTACAGCTAGCACACATTTCCACAACGCCTGTCGGTGCTCCTCACACAGACCCATGGCAGGTTCCTGGTCCTCCGGGTTGGGAGAGTGTTTCTCTCCGGGTTTCTACACCTGTCTGAAAGGTTGTCATTTCCACCCAGAGCGTTCTTGAAAACCAGTCCCTCATGAAGCTTCTTCCCAGCATTCCCTTCCCGTCAACCTGGGTACAGAAGACATTTTCTGTCCTCTTTGAGAACAGTGGGGAAATTCTACAGAGACAGATTCTGCTTGATCCATGGACCTGCACACACATAGCCTGAGGCAGGAAGGCTGGTTCTCAGCCAAACCAGGCACAGCATCACCACCCACCAGGTGCTCTACTAAGTTTAGAATCCAAGAAGTCATCTTTCTCCCAGGCACTTGGACAGATCCATCCCCCCATCCTTCTTTCCTCCACTCCCCTCCCCCTGTTGTATAAGGGGATCCATTTGGGGCCCATCCTTTGTTCTTAGCACCCATAATACCTTTGTGTCATACACAGGTGACTTTTGGGGAGCTACACCCAATAAGTGGTTTATTTTAAAAAAGAAACATCACACACTTGGAGGGCATCAGTCCCTGGGCAGAGGGTGGAGGCCACTGACCCAGGAGAGGTGGTCATGGTTTGAGGTAGACTGCAGACATTCCCTTCTTCACAATTCAGGAAGCATTTGCCCGCCATGCAGGTTCCAAGCTCACGGTATCCCACCACATGGGTAGGGTTGCCTTTCCTCTCACCCTGAAAGCTGATGAAAAAAACGTTGTTGAGTTGAGTAAGCACCTCGCCTGGACATTAACAGGAAGTGCATGAGGTCAATAGATCTTTGGATTCTAAAGCCTGTTCTGGGTTTGCTGGAGCAGGCTGCACAGCAATGGAACTAAAAGCACACTAATGCCACCTTAAATGACCATGTAAGGAAAGACTATGGAGACAGAAAATCACATATGACATGACACTGAGAGACAGAGAAAACTGACTGTGAGACTAGAAGAGGAGCTGGAGAGATGGCTCAGTGGGTAAGGGGGCTTGTCGCCAAAGACGATGACCTGGGTTCAATACCCAGGACTTACAAGCTGGAAGACGAGAACCAACTTCTGGAAGTTGTCCTGTGGCATCCATACAGGCATGGCGTTATGCAGACACATGCACACACATACATATACACACATAGAGATGCACACATGCACACACATATACACACAGGGAGACACACACATGCACACACAAAAATATAAATATAAAAACAATCCTTTAAAACTATATGAGCAGCCAGGCAGTGGTGGCACACGCCTGTAATCCCAGCACTTGGGAGGCAGAGGTAGGCGGATTTCTGAGTTCGAGGCCAGCCTGGTCTACAGAGTGAGTTCCAGGACAACCAGGGCTATACAGAAAAACCCTGTCTTGAAAGACAAAGCAAAACAAAACAAAAAACCCAACCCTATATGAGCATGTGGTGCTAATCTTTTTTAAAGTATATTAGGAACATTTTTTTAAAAATACCAGGAAAATATTAAATTGCTGTTAGGTAATTCTTACTTATATCTGAGTAATTCTTATTTTTATCATTATTCCTTTCTTAGTTTTTTCAAAGTTCTTCCTTAAAATTATATTGCTGTTACTTGAGAACAATACATGTTTTAATTATAAAAGTTTACATACTGTTATGGTAGAAATAGCCAAATGGTATCCTTCCAGAATTATTTTTACATAGATAGAAGTATAATTCTATTTTTAAGTCATCAATACTGGCATAAAGTGTGTATTGTTCCCTGTCTTATTTTTTCAATTAATGTGAGTTGTTAAGATTTCCTTTCTGAACCTTTAATTTAGCCTCATCCTCAGAGGCAGCTGTATGAGGGATCTGTTGATTATCAATACCTGCTTTGCCAATCCATTTTCAGATATGTCTAAGATGTTCACACTACACATTGTACACAGGTAACATCTAGTAGAAATTCAATTTTGATAGATCTGCCAAATTTCTTGGCTTCACTAACCATGAGTAGAATTTTTAAATTTTTGTCAATTTGATATAAGAGGGAAAGGGAGGGACTTTTTTTTTTATAATATTTGTGAAAATCCAAGTGTTAATGACATACATGGGAATAAGTCACAGTGAGGCTCATTTTGTTGTATGCTGACCAAAACATTTATTCAAATGTAAATTTGAAGAGAAAAAAAATCCCATATTTACTAATACAGAAAACATGTATCAACATTCTAAAAGCTGTAATTTTGCAATTCTCTTAAATAAGCTTGACTCTTAAGTAAATGTAACTGAGGGTTGTAGTATTTTTCTCTTGGTATTCTCTTATGAACGATGACTGCTTATTGTTAATTGTTAATGTATATTAGTAATGAAGGCCCAGTCCTAGCCATAATACAAGTTCATCCCTGTGACTGAATGACCTCAAGGAATGGACCAGGTGGCAAAGTTAAGCTGAAAATAAGGAAGGTTTTTTTTTGGGGGGGTGGGGGGTGGGACAGTTTTCAGGGCTGGGGTAGAGGCCTGTTTGTCACAGAGTGGACAGCTCTGGACAGTCACCACGGGTCCTCCCTGGGAGGGCAAGTCACAAGCCCCTACCCTCAGGCTCTTCCTCGAGAACCTGGGGCTGTTCAGAGAAGCGGGTGGCTGCTCTGTCCGGTGCCTCCTTGCTTTATAGTTTTCAGTTACAAGCAGTATCCGAATTCTTCCCGTGTGGCCCGTCTGCCCATCGGAGGTTTGAAACCGTCTTGCTAACGTGGAAAAGATTGTGAAGTGACATCACTGTGTCAGTGTTAGCCAGACCTAACACAAATCAATCCACTATTTAGTTCTTGGAGAATATTCCTTTCGAAATCTTTGAACAAAGAAATGTCTGTATTAAAGGTTTTTTCCCCTTAAAGAAACCCAAACAAAGACCAGAGGAAAAGTCCTTGACTGCAGAACAAGGCCAGGGCGCTCTTGCCCCCTTGGTGTGTAAGCTGGCTGCCGTTATGACAGCCAAGGGCTGGCCTGGAAATGCTGAGGATAGTAACACTGGAGCAGGGCACCGGAAAGCACTGAGTTCTTACGGAGATGGTGTTCTTATTATCTTGGATATTATAGAGTACAGGGCAAACCTACAAAACATAGTAATATGCAAACAGGAGATTCCTTTTTAAAGGAGGAAATAAAAAACATATATTCTTGAGAATTGACTGAACTAGGAATAAAAGATACACTATCCTATTCAAAGAAATATAAATCACCACAATAGGAATAACAGACACATTAAAATCAGCCGCAGTGGGCTCCTGTTGAAGAAAATACAGTCAAGATAATCTGCTAAATTGGTATGTGGATTTTATGCAAAGCAAAGTTGCCCTAAGACAATTTGTAACATGAAATTATTCATCCAAAACAAAGAACAGCTAGGAGTAAAATTGCTTGAAAACTTCACTGTGGAACCCTGTTGGATTTTGAAACCAAGTGACAACCATGTCTCTATAAATTGTGTGGTCCTGACAGAAATGGGAAGAGAAAAAAAATCACTATCTGAATAAAGTCGGTATTCCAGAAACATTTCCAGCTGCTTTTGTGGAAATATTTTTGAGAAACAGAAGTCTGAACATAATCATTACAATAGTAATAAAAAAAAGAATATTAAAATAAAGCTGTAGGCAAACCTGGGGGAGAATCTCATGTGTTTGTCTATAAAACAGCGCTGGGTAGTAATTTTCCATTCCTTCAGATTTTAAAATTCAGAATCAAACTGAGACATGATGAATTACTGACACAGGGAAAGCAGACATTGCTTCCTTGTATGTCCTTGACTAGGTTTTTGTCCCAGATTCTCATTCAGCATCATTAAAACTGAAACTAAAAGAGCCAGATGCCATGATTCACACGGGTAATCCCAGGACCAAAGAGGAAAGCAGAGGATCGCTGAGTTTGAGGTCATCTTGAGCGACACAGTGACATTCGTTCTAAATCAACCAAACAAAAGTAAATGAGCGTGGCAGTCACTCAGCTGACATAGTTTACTACTAAGAAAACATATGATTTCTGTTTGGACCAATGGACTGAGGAGGCAGCTGGTCTAAACCTAAATATGTAATGACCGAACAGATTCAGCATTATGGTCAGACCGCTGGTAGCAGTTGGTGTGTTGGCGGTTGATATCCAGATCGTATCTTCTCCGCTCTCCCCTCCTCCTAATCTTTTCCTCTCTTCTTCCCCAGCCCCTTCCTCTTCTCCTCAGAAAAGGGGAGGCCTCCCATGGTTATCAACCAGCCTTGGCATATCAAGTTGTAGTAGGACTAGGTGCACCTTCTGTTGTGGCTAAGCCAGACAGCTCAGTTAGGGAAAAGGGACCCCAGTCAGGCAACAGAGTCGTATACCACCATGCTCCTGCTGTTAGGAGTCCCACCTGAAGACAGAGCTGCACAACTGTGACATGTGCTGAGGGGCTGGGTCTGTCCCTTGCATGCTCTGTTTGGCAGTTTAACTGTGGGTCTCTATGGGCTCAGCTTGGTTGATTCTGTATGTCTTCTTGTGGTGTCCTTGACCTCTTCGTCTTCTTCAACCTTCCTCCCCTCTTCAGCAGGGTCCCCCAAGTTCTACCTAATCTTTGGCTGTGGCCCTCTCCATCAGTTTCCATCAGTTGCTGGGTGAAGCCTCTCAGATGACAGTTATGCTAGGTACCTGTCTGTAAGTATAGCAGAATATTATTAATAGTGTCTTGGTTTGACTAAGAAAGAATCTCATGGCATGGGTCTCAGGCTGGGCCAGTTATTGGTTGGCCATTCCATCAATTTCCACTCCATCTTTACCCCTGCACATCTTATAGGCAGTACGAATTGTGGGCCTAAGGTCTGTGTCTAGGTTGGTGTTCCAATCTCTCCATTGGAAGAAGCCTTGCCTGGTTACAGCTTTTTCAGGTTCTCTATCCCCATTGCTATGAGTCTTAGCAAGGGTCACCCTCATAGATTACTGGGGGTTTCCATTGTTCTAGGTTTCTAGCTCATCCCAGAAATGCCCTCCACCAATACTAATTCCCCCCATACTCTCTCCCTTCTACCTCCCCCCAGTTGATCCTTCCTGTTCCCCTCCCCCACACTCCACTCCCAGTTCCCTCCATCTGTCTCCCCATGTCTATTCTATTTCCCCTTCTCAGTGAGATCCAAGTGACCCCCACTGGGACCTTCTTGTTACTTAGTTTCTTTGGGTCCTTGGACTATGGCATGGTTATTCTGTACTTTATGGCTAATATCCACTTATAAGTGAGCACACACCGTGTTTGTCTTTCTGGGTCTGGGTTACCTCACTCAGGATGATCTTTTCTAGTTTTACCCATTTGCCTGAAAATTTCATGATATCCTTGCTTTTAATAGCTGTGTGATACTCCATTGTGTAGAAATGTACCACATGTTCTTTATCCATTCCTCAGCTGAGGAACATCTAGGTTGTTTCCAGTTTCTGGCCATTATATAGCTTCTATGAGCATAGTTGAGCAACTGTTCTTGTGGTATGGTGGCACATCTTTGGGGTATCTGGCCAGGAATGGAATGGTATTAATTGTGTGTGTGTGTGTGTGTGTGTGTGTGTGTGTGTGTGTGTGTGTCTAGATTACATGTAGAGGTCAGAGGACAAACTCAGTCCTTATTTCCTCCTCACACTTGTGAGGCTTGTGTGTCACTGCTGTGTCCACACATCCAGTTGATTGGCCTGTGAGAGCCCAGGGATTCTGTTTTCTCTACTTCCCACCTTCCCATAGAAGCACAGACCCTCGAGACTGCACCCAGCTCTCTGAGAACTCAGGTCCTGGGCTTGCAGTGTGGTCATTTTCCCCAGTGAGTCATCTGGCCAGCCCTCTTCCAAGCTTTTGATGTTTTGTTTTCTCTTTCCACTACGGATGTTCCTTCCTGCAGCATCTCTAGCTGTGTCTGTTTATTTTCTTTAGGCCATAGCCCAAATTTATATTCTTTATTTAGTAAGTTGGAATGTCATGACTATTCAGGAAAATGGCAGGAAGGCCAAGCTCAAGGTGGCAAGGTCTGAGCTGTGGCCAAGTGGCAGTGTATGACCTCATACCCCGCACTGTGGTCTCCCCCAAACAGGATGGACCTGGTGCTCCCCTTGCTGATATTCCTCTGGGGCTAAGGTGAGGCCCAGGTGAGATATGTCACCACTGCCTTCATTAACACGGGGTCGAGAGTCCCTAAGATATTGTTATTGACACTTACTAACACTCTGGGCACTTAAACCCCACTTAACCTGCTCAAACTGTTAGGGCTGTTTGGTTTGTTTTATTTTTTTGTTTAGTTTTAGATAGGGATTTGTCATATATCCCTGGGGGTCTGAAATTCTCTGTCATCCAAACCACTGGCATCCTACTTGTGTCAATCCTCCTGCCTCAGCCTGCTGGGTGCTGGGATTACAGTGTAATCCACCATGCGGTCGACTGACTTGCTAGTTTAAATGCTCGTTAGTAGGCTCTACATTGTAGGAAGGAGTCTGAATGTGTGTACCGTTGATTCCTCCCCACCCAACGCACCACCCTCTCTCCTGTGGGGTGATTCAGATGTAAATAATCTTGGGACAATTGTTGGAGAATCACTGGTGTGAAGACGAACTATTTGAGAATTCCAGAAATGGTCCTTGCAGAGGATAAACCAGGTCCTGTTCATTTGGGGTTGAATATCCAAACATACAGCATTGCTTTAACAGATGGTTACGATGGTATCCGAGGTGGTTTCCCAACACGTTCCCTGCAGAAGAAGACGCTTCTTTCCTGGGACTGCTTTCAGAGCTGGCTGGAAATGCAGAGGACCCTTTGCTTTCCACCTCTAGCTCCTCTTTCCTATTCGGGGCAGCTTCTGCCTTCACTCCGTCTCTGACATGAACAACCTTCTCCTGGCTGCTCCGTTTCACTTTGGGGAGACTAATGGAACCGTGTCATTGGAACAAGGCTGTGTGCTGAGCCGTGTGGGTGTGTCACGGGCCAGATGGATGAGTAAGAAATGAAACTTGAAAGGCGCTGGCAACCCTTGGTGCATCCAGGATGGGAAGTAATAGAGTCGCGTCCATCAACAGCCACAGAACCCAGTGAGAGTGACTTTGTCGCTCAGGACACTCAGGGCTAGCTCTGAGATAAATTAGTAGGTCATTAGAGGGGCTTGTCTTTGATGTTGGCAGGATCTTCACGTCTTCATCACCCTTAGGGTCCCAGCCTTTTACCCTGACAGGAACTCAGCACACTCCCACTAGGAGAGCCAACCCTGCCCTCTCTGATTATCTGCAATTGGGAACTTTCCTTTACCATGATGATGCCTAAATGTCTGCTGGCCTATTGTTTCCCATAGTAAAGGAAACAGTCAGTTAATACCGCTTCCTATTAACCTAATCAATGATTGTTGTGGCTGGGGACACAGCCTGGGGCAGGAAACTCGCCTAATGTATAATGTCCTGGATTTGATCCTCAGCACTGTTAGAAAACAGTATGTGCAGGGTTTAATGTATGGTTCCTAGGAGTTACTGGGGACCCCCTGGAAGGTTGTTTTACTTGGAATAATTAAATTCCAGGTAGTACAGCTTGGAGCTGGGGATGGGGAGATAGAGTTGAGACTGGGCTAAAGGAAAAATTCTACAATGGCAGCTCTCTCTGAATCACCTTATCATGAGAATGGGTCAGGAAACTCTGCTCATTTCCAAAACAAATGTTGGGATTGATGTGGAGCCTGTGTTTGGAGCTACAATAATAATAATAATAATAATAATAATAATAATAATAATAATAATACATGCATAATACACACATACTATATTAATATATGGGCATTAATATAATTACTATTTAGCCCACCTGCCCCTATCTAGTTCCTAGAATAGGTGACGGTTTATTTCACCGAATCTTCTTAGCACACACAGAAGGTGTGCTGCCCTTACACAGTGAAGACCACTGTGGGTCCATCAAAAACAGGACGAATCTAAATTCACCCGCGTCAGTGACTGACTACCCAGCTTCCATGTGTAAAACCAACTGAGACCAAGTTCATCAAAATAAATCCTCCATTCTGAGAGGCTGGGCTCTGTCTAAACCAGCCCACCAGCAACCTCTTGGCTGTACTTGACTTCATTCAAGGAATGAGAAGCTAGGAGAAGTCAGAAGGCTTCTGGGACAGGTGCCTCGGGATTTTTTTTTTTTTTTGAGACATTATCTAGATATTGTTCTTCCCATCGGGCACCTTTTTTCGCTGGTGGCCATCTTACCCCCACAGAATTAGTCTTAGGGCAACCTGACACCAAAGGCGGAGCAAGGCTCCAGAGTGAAATGGATTCCCCGGGTAGCTGCAATCTCAGGCTGTCACTGAAGCCCAGCCAGTCTCTAGGGCAGGTCCTCAACCTTCCTAGCACCACATCCCTTGAACACAGTTCTCCATATGGTGACCTCCAGCCATAAAAATATTGCATTGCTACTTCTTAACTATAATTTGGCTACTGTTATGAATCAGAATGTAAATATCTGATATGCGGGATATCTGATATAGGATCCCCAGGAAATGGTCGTTCAACCCGCAAAGGTGCCGTGACTCACAGGTTGAGAAACACTGCTCTGGAGATTATAAGGTGTAATTTTAGTTTCTTCAAAACCTAGTTTTGATGACGCTCTAACCTTCCTTGTAGCCCACCACCACCAGAGGTAGTGGAAAAGAAAGGATGGGGAGGCCAGGCCATGGTGGCGCACGCCTTTAATCCCAGCACTCTGGGAGGCAGAGGCAGGCGGATTTCTGAGTTCGAGGCCAGCCTGGTCTACAGAGTGAGTTCCAGGACAGCCAGGGCTATTCAGAGAAACCCTGTCTCTGAAAAACCAAATCCAACCCCCTCCCAAAAAGAAAAAGATTTATTTAAAAAAAAAAAAGAAAAAAAAAGCAGACAATGCTCTTAAACACTAAGCTATACCAAAAAAAAAGAAAGAAAGAAAGAAAGAAAGAAAGAAAGAAAGAAAGAGAAAAAAGAAAGGTGGCACATGCCTGTAATCCCAGCACTTGGGAGGCTGAGGCAGGCGGATTTCTGAGTTCGAGGCCAGCCTGGTCTACAGAGTGAGTTCCAGGACAGTCAGGACTACACAGAGAAACCCTGTCTTGAAAAAAACCAAAAAAAAAAAAAAAAAGAGAGGAAGAAGAAGAAGAAGAAGAAGAAGAAGAAGAAGAAGAAGAAGAAGAAGAAGAAGAAGAAGAAGAAGAAGAAGAAGAAAGCATGGGGGGAGGTTGGGGAATGGGGAGAAGCATTTAGAAAGGCTCTTTGGAGCAACTCCCACCTGTGCTGTCTGGAAATGAGCAGTTCAGTTCATGGGCTATCAGCGGCAGCTCCGTCCACTCACAAGCGCTTCACAGATACACCGGCAGTCCAGTTTGGTAGTCTGGATAGCAAACACAAACCAGCAGTGGTGGCACCACCACGCAGACACAGCCAGGCCTCAGCCTCAGCAAGAGTCATCAGAAGGGACCAGCAGGAACAGCAGAAGTAAGAGGCTGTGCCTCTCTCAGAGAAGAGATCAGCGAGTGTTTGTTTATCTATGCAAGCAAGCCTAGCTGTCAGTCAGTTCTATTTACACTCCCTCCAAGTGTCACTTGTCCTCCTCAGCTTGTCTCTTGCCTCAGCATGTGCATCGGTCTCAGCTGACATCACTCCGCCAATCAACTCAAGCCTTTGGAAGCAGCAAGAAGCCACAGCACACCACCAGAAGCTTTTTGGTGCATTTCTCTCTATGGAGTCCTGACAAATGGTGTTCAACTAGGCAGTGTAAGGCGGACCAAATACATGTGTGTTGTTAGCAAAGCATCTTTCATCACGTGTCCGTTCATGCATTTGCTTTAGCAGACATCCTTCCTCCTATAGGATCTCCTAGTCTGCTTCAGCCTTTAACCTGTGTCCACCTTAGGAGAGTGCTCCTTCACATATCCCCACCACCCAACGCAAGCGACTTTGCACTTAGGGTTTCACTTCGAGTAGGGCTGGATTCAACTGCACATAACTGAAATAAGTCA
Organism: Apodemus agrarius; assembly: GCA_964023405.1. Classification (NCBI taxonomy): domain Eukaryota; kingdom Metazoa; phylum Chordata; class Mammalia; order Rodentia; family Muridae; genus Apodemus; species Apodemus agrarius. The sequence continues at coordinate 37,893,226 of OZ030017.1, forward strand.
CAGAGGCTTTGTCAAGTTGGAGGTTTGTTTGGTTTTCTGGTTATTTTTTTATGCAGAGCAGAGGTGAGACTGGAGATATAGCTCAATTCGTAGTAGAGTGCTTGCTTAATGTAGAAGACCCTGGGGCTGGAGAGATGGCTCAGAGGTTAAGAGCACTGACTGCTCTTCCAGAGATCCTGAGTTCAATTCCCAGCAACCACATGGTGGCTCACAACCATCTGTAATGGGATCTGATGCTCTCTCCTGATGTGTCTGAAGACAGCTACAGTGTACTCATATACATAAAAAAATAAATCTTTTAAAAAATGTAGAAGACCCTGTTTTAATTCTCAAGACCCTATAAACCAGGCCTGATAGTACACACCTGTGATATGATGGAACAAACCTATGCTAGCTATAATGGAACACACCTGTGATATGGTGGTACACACCTGTGATATGGTGGTACACACCTGTGATATGGTGATACACACCTGTGATATGGTGATACACACCTGTGATATGGTGATACACAACTGTGATATGGTGATACACAACTGTGCTATGATGGTACACACCTGTGCTATGATGGTACACACCTGTGACATGGTGATACACACCTGTGATATGGTGGTACACAACTGTGATATGATGAAACACACCTGTGATATGATGGAAAACACTTGTGCTATGATGGAACACACTTTTGACATGGTGGTACACACCTGTGATATGGTGATACACATCTGTGATATGGTGGTATACACCTGTGATATGGTGGTACACATCTGTGATATGATGGCACACACCTGTGTATGGTGGTTTACACCTGTGATATGATGGCACACACTTGTGATATGGTGATTTACACCTGTGATATGGTGGTACACACCTGTTATATGGTGATACACACCTGTGATATGGTGATACACAACTGTGATATGATGGAACACACCTGTGCTATAATGGTACACACCTGTGACATGGTGGTACACACCTGTGACATGGTGGTACACACCTGTGATATGGTGGTACACACCTGTGATATGGTGGCACACACCTGTGATATGGTGGTTTACACCTGTGATATGGTGGTACACACCTGTGATATGATGGCACATACCTGTGATATGGTGGTACACACCTGTGATATGGTGGTACACACCTGTGATATGATGGCTCACATGTGATATTGTGGTACACATCTGTGATATGATATGATGGTACACACCCATGCTATGATGGTACACACCCGTGCTATGGTGGTACACACCTGTGATGTAATGGCACACACCTGTCACAGCAGCATTAGGGAGTTTGAACCTTTAGGCTGGAGGATTGGAGATCAATATCATCCTCAGCTATATATGGGATCCAAGGCTAGCCTGGTCTACATGAGACCCTGCCTTCATTCTTGGGCTAGCCATTCTACTTGGCAACTCTGTCACCTTAACACATCTTTGTTCCTCTAGTCTAGGTGTCTTCGCCAGCTCCCACCTTCGAATCTGAGTCTCTTCATCAAAGGGGAGCTGGACAGTGGCCTCTCCATTCTGACTGAGAAACAAGGTGTTTTCTTGAACATGACGTGCCTGGCTAGTCACTGGGACTCTGCCACTGACTGGTTCAAGAGGGAATGTCTTGGGATGGAGAAAACAGTCACAGCTGTGCTGTGTTCCTCCCATTGCTCATGGCAGTGTGACTTGGGTTTCCTGTCCCTTGCAACAGACACATCCTAATTGATGCTCCCTCACACACCCCCTCCCTGCCTTCTCCAGTCCCTTGCTGAAGGCTGAAAACAAGGAGCCCTTCACTGGTCTCATCTAAAGTCATCCCTGTGTCTCTTCCCAGGCTTGGGACAGTGCCTGGCACATGAAGGTGCTTGATAAATATTTGCTGGACTGGACAAAATTAACTAAGAGAATTCAGACTGAGAAAGATTAATCACAGTTTGACTTTGTGGTTTGTCGGCTCTGGTCTGGGGCATGACAAAATCCTTACAGAAATGAGAGAATAACACCCATATCTAAACATCTTATAAACGTTAGTGGTTGAACAAACTGTGTACCATTCAAAGTGGTTAGGTGATTCTAGAATTTATCATATATATATACACGCACATGAATACATACTGTGTCTAAGTTTTTTTTAAGTTGCAACCATTTTAAGGTACAATTACACTAGATATGTTGACATAACCCCCAAAGTTGATAAAAGAGATTTTTGGCAAATGTTTCAAATGCAGGAAAGTTTGTGGACCTCTTTATAACTGTAGGGTTCAAAGAAAACTTTGAAGGGGTCTTTTTTTCATTGAAACTCTGAAGCCTTCCAAGATCTCAAATCATTGTTTAGTAACTAGAGTGTAAATAAATTAATATATATATGTGTGTGTGTGTGTGTGTGTGTGTGTGTGTGTGTGTGTGTTTTACCATTACAGGATTCCACTTTATCCTGGAATCCTGTAATGGTAAAACCAAACTAGAAAAGGTCGCTTTGGTTCTTTTGCTATCTAATGGCTAAATCAGGAGCAGCCCAGGGTTCTTCTGGACTCAAATGACCTTGAACTCTGAAAACTAACCAAATGTTAGCCAAAAAAATGGCTAGGCCATTTTTCAAGGTAGTACCATCTGTTGACACTCAGAATTTAGGATTTATGATCCTTTCTGTTTGCTTTTGTTTCGTTTTGACTCAGAAACCTCAGGGAAAAAAATAGAACTGAAAATGGAACCCTGGCCTTTGTCCGTCCTGTCTCTGTCAAGGTGTGAAACAGATGGGAAGGTCACCTCTGTCAAGATGCTCTCTGATAACAAAGGGACCTCACAGAGGCAGAGGGTAGGTTAGCTTTCCACTCAGGGCCGACAGAAAGCTTTTTAAGAAGGCCTGCAGCTGGGGAGAAGTTGCTGGAATATAAATGGGGGTCAACCGGCCCAGCCTTCTAGTCAGCAGGTGAGGGAACTACCTCTCAGAGAACTGACAGGCCGCAAGAAACACCCCCAAAGCAGTAACTGCAAAGCGAACCTCTTGTTTCATAGTCCAGCACACTCCATCAGGGAAGATCTGTGTGTATAGGATGAATCTGTAGCTGCCTTCTTGGGTGTTGTCCCACTTGATGTCCACTCTGACAGGACAGATTTTACACCTAAAAGAGGGAACAACTGGGAAAAATGAAGAGACTTTTGTCCAACGTGGCAAAACGCTCCAAGACGTTGACTCTGTTTTCAACCCAACCTAGACAAGGCACAGGCAAAAATCATCTTGCTGCTCCTTTCACAGAAGAAAGAAACCTGGTGTCATCCCTCTGTTTAGTGACTCTATGTTGTTTGGGGGTTAGGGCAAGGGCTCCTTTTAAAATATCTGAAAGGTCTTTAGAGCTTTGTTCATGGGGAGATTGCTGAACTCTGCCTAGGGCTTTGACCTGATGGGAAGCAGAAGCCAATCTGATGTTCTCTCTCCTCAGTCTGCCCCTCTCACTGTCCACACATCCCCAGGGCCCTCACCACCTACAGATGGGCATAGTCTGTCCCCTGTGGTCCCTTTGGCTGTAATACTTCCAAATCACAATGCTCTCTCTTCCCAACTCTGCAGGTAGCAGCAGCATCTGGGATCCTGATATCACCCATGTAGGAAACATTTCCCCCAGAAAAACTACAGAACAGAATAGACTGAAAACCAGGATTCTATTTCAGAGTGCCATAGTTTTTAAGGACATGTACAGTGGGTTGACCTGGAACTTACTATTAATCTGAGACTGGCTTTGAATTCCTAACCCTGTCACTTCCTTCCAAGTACTGAGATTGCTTTTTTGGGAGATACAGTGGTACGGGATCTCAGAATATCCTTGACCTAGAAATTTTCCTGCCTTAATTGACTAAGTCCTGGTGTTACAGGTGTGTACTCATATACTCGGCTTCAAAAACCCATTTTTGTATGCATTGACTAGCATGCCATGGGCCAGAACTAACTGCAAACAAAGCAACAAGAGCCTATCAAGATGAATGCTTTGTCCATGTAAGACCTCGTTTATAATACCACCTCTGGCTCAAAGAGTAGCAAGAGATTAAAAGACAAAACAAGTTTTAACTGGTATAAAACAAGAGTCCATTTTAGCCTTCCTCCTTAAGAGTAGTTAATACTAGATAATGTTTTATTTATTTGCATGGATGAGTGTGTCTTATGTTCATGTCTACATTACATGTGTGTGTGGATGCAAGCATGTGTGTATGCACGCATATGGAGATCAATGGGAAGCTTCCCCAATTTCTTTCACCCTTACTTTTTTTTAAGGGGAGGAAGAGTTCATTTTAACTCATGGTTCCTGGTTACATCAGGGAAGGCCAAGAGGCTTGGGAGAATTGTCAACCTTATTTTTTGAGACGAGGTCCCTTGCTGAATCTGGGGCTTGATAGCCAGCAAGCCCCCGGGATCCTCCTATCTCTGCATCCCCAGTGCTGGGATTATGGGTAAATGCTGCCATACCTGGCTCTTTGTGTGGATGCTGGGAATCCAAGCCCAAGTCCTCATGCTTCTGGGGCAAGTGCTTCATTGACCAAGCCATCTTCCTTGGGCCCACGATGACTAATCTTGATTGGACTGATTGGACTGAAAACCACCTGGGGGGATAATGGTTCTCTGGATGTGCCTGGGTGTCGGTCCAGGTCCTGCTCCACTGCTGGGATGTGGACAGGCCTCTGGGGTGGCCAAGTGTGGGAAGCTTGATGACATTTATCCCACGCCTCCACTGTTGGGGGCTAGGCTCCAGGGACGTGTGAGGCACTGCTCCAGGGGTGGGAAAACTCAGACCAAGATATGTGGGAGGTGATACTGGGGTTCCCTGACCCCCAGGGCACCCAGTCACTGCTGGGGGGCACACAAAGGAGTCTGAAATGAAGGATTGGGGGTCCACGGCCCTCAACAAGGCCAGGACCATTGGGGGCCTACAAGCTGAGGCGGTGACTAGGCCAGGGCTGGAGGGAATGGGAGCTCTGCTTAGCTCATTGATGATCGTCCTTAGCTTGGTGAAAGCTGCCTGGGATGGCAGAGAGGCTTTCTATGGGTGACTGAGGCTGCGGCTCTTCATGCTCCCCACAGTGGTTTCCATACAAGAGACAGTCCGTGTTTATCCACACCGTTTGACTGTTCATCGTGGAAAATGGAGGCATACCCACCTCTCAGGGTGGACCAGAGATTAAAGACCTTTTGTAGGGAGGGATGTCTGGGAAGGGAAGCTTATTGGCTAAGCCCTCAGGGCCTCGTGGTCTCTCATTAGCATGGAGAACTCTGTTCTGGGCTACATGACCAATATGAGGAGTATGGCCCATGTTCCCAGTGTAGTAGGGAGCACGGAGGCGCCAACGATCTCAGGTAGGTCCCCAAGTTCCAGGGTCTCAGACCCGCTCTACCTTACCAAGTTTCCTGGCATGGTTTATTGTCCCACACCTGGAGGGGGACATTTTCAGACAAAACTAGATTAAAAAGACCTTGGCCTAATGAATGGTTCAATATGTTGATGAGTTCAAAATGTGAATAGAGGATGGGGAGGCGGTTGAACATTAATCACCTCGGGACAGGAATACTTTTCAGGGCACATCCTGCCTTGGTCCCTTCCCACTTCCTGGTTCTCATAAGATAAGCAGCCTCTGCAGTAGACGCCTGCCCCCATGGTGTTCTGCCTAAACTTAGGCCCAAAGCAATGGACGTAGCCAATCATGGGTAAACATCTCTAAAACCAGAACCAAAATAAAATTTTCCTTATTTAAACTGTCTCAGGTGTTTGTCACTGGGATGAAAAAGCCTAAAGTGACCTCCCTCCTTTGAAATACAGATCTTACTGGTTGGTACCACTTTCTAAGCAGTGTAGACAAGCACTTCTGCCATGATCAATAATGGCATTATCTCGTTACTTTAGTTATAAAATTATTTTATGTGTGTGGGTGTTTTACCGGCATGTATGTTTATGTACCATGTGTGTGCCTGGTGCCCACAGAAGCCAGAAGAGGGCACTGGACCCCTGAAACCAAAGTTAGAGATGGTCATAAGCCTCTGTATGGGTTCTGGGAATCCAACCTGGGTCCTCTGGAAGAGGAGCAAACCGCTGAACCATTTCCCTAGCCAGGCCTGGTGACGTGGGCTTGTAAGCAATCCCAGTTACTTTTCAGGCTGAGGTACAAGGCTCATAAGGGCGAAGTCAAGCTGGTCGGCTTGGTGAGAAAACAAAGCCCTAGGTCCTATCCCGAGTACCGAAAACAAAGAAGGAAGTGGGGACAAGGACGAGGTATATAGTAAATTAATTCATTTTCAAAAACAAGCATGTAAGCTCAATCAGCAATATCTAGATGATCAATATCAGAGCTATAACTTGCCTTCTATTGCTCTGATGGTACTTCTATGGATGATTTACCCCAATAGTCACTCACACACGGGCTAATCGTTCTGACCACCCCAGCAGCTAAAGTACCCTTCTTGACCGGTGGATTTAGGGTGAAAACTGAGCAGGAGTCCTTCCTTCCCCCTTCTCTCCCCCCCCCTTCCTTTAGAAGCAGCAACTCATTTGGAGGCCACATGTTCTGTTTCTTCTTTAGTTCTTTACAGAAGCCTGTGCTGCCCAGATGTTGCCCTTGACGGTATGGGGAAGACTATCTAATTCTGGGTAAGACCCAGGAAACTCATTTGCCTTCAGCCACAAGCCACAGATGTATTTCTGCTTCCTTCTGCTTCAGGACTTTGTTTGGTTGTTTCTCAGTTGATTCAGGAACCATCAGGGAAAGAGGAATCTGTTCCTGGACCTCTTAACCCCACTCTGAGGCAAGGGAGGTATGACTCAGAACTCAGCCTTCCAAGGACTTTACTGAAATGTTTCTTTGGATTAGTGGGAAAACCGTCAATCTCTACCCCTCCCACCCACACACACATTCATATTAAAAGTGTTAATGTCCCACTCTGTAGACATTTCACATGTCAATGAAGCTGCAGCTTGGGCTGGCCCAGCTCCAAAAGTACTTCCTAAGGGAAAAAAAAAAATCCTGGCTTTTCCTCAGATTCCTCCCCCACACCAGCAGCCCAGCGCAGGGCTGGGTGGGGGCCTTTGATCTAGACAGGGATCCTCTTCCAGGCCCTTTTAAGTCTCATAACTGAGCATTACACCGCCCACACGCTCACCGGGGTCTCAAAAACAAATGCCTGCAAACGTCTAATTTGAGATTTCAGACCCTTACCAAAGAAAGAAAACCTATGAACTGTTTTTTCTCTCTGTGACTCTGAAAAGTCCAGTTGAGACTATCTTCCATTAGGGAAGATACATTAATATTTGCTCTAGGAATGTTTATGGGAAGTTGCTCAGATAAAAGAGATAAGTGGACGTTCCTGATGTGTGTGTATGGAACTGTCACTGAGGACATTCTCTAATCATCTTCTAGAACCTTCTGTCTGGCGGCCTCCATGAGAGGGGCCTTGGACCTTGTCCTGGGAAGTTTTGTCTCCTGTGGGGAAGTGACTTACTCCTTCCTGTAGGATGAGCGAATTCAACTTCCCTTTGTCTTGGCTGTCAAGCCAGATATGTCAAGCCCATTTCCCGCTGTGTCAGCCAGATTCCCACTGTTGGGATAAAACATCATGACCAAAGCAGCTTGTGCAAGGAAGGGCGTGTTTCCTCTTACACTTCCACAACACAGGCCAGCATCAAGGGAAGTCAGGCCAGGAAGCAGGCGGGAACTTGGAGGCAGGAACTGAAGCAGAAGCCATGGAGGACCACCATTTGCTGGCTTGTTGTTCCTTCTTGTTTATTACGCCTTTCTTATATCACCTGCCTGAAAGTGACCCCAAGCGCTAAGGACTGAGCCCTCCCACATCAATCTCTGACCAGTAAAATGCCCACAGGCTTATGCACAGACCAATCTAGTGGGCATTTTTCTCAATTTCAATTCCCTCTTCCCAAATGACTAGTTTGTATCAATTTGACAAAACAGCTAACCAGGTCATATGCTAATTCTTATTGGTTTAAGGTTTTGTCTTTCCTGCTCTTCTTTCTTCCTCTTATGGATTTTGATATACATATATTTTTTTAAGATGAGTTTGAAAGCCTTATGAAATGATTCTATAGTTCTTTAAGGTCAGTGAGGGGATCACGGGAAGAAAGAGGGATGTTCCTGGGGAAGGTGACAATTTCTGTCACTGAGGTAGTTGCTGACCTGGGTGCAAGCATTTGTAGCAATTCACTGAAGAATTAACCGAAGAATGAAGGGTTAACGTGTTGCATTTTACTGTAGCTAGTGAAACCTCCTTCACGTTGGTTTATTCACTTAACTAACATGAAGTTGCTGTCGCTAGCAGGCGTCTTGCATGGTGCTGGGAAGGAGAATCTATACACACACTCACGTGGCTTGTCCACCCACCTACCCCAGGAGCAAAAAGGGCCTGAAATCTTGGCATATATGTTCCTCAAGCCATAGTAGGCTTAGTAGGGAGCCGGGTCTTCTCAGAGGAAAAAGCAGCTCTTCCGTTTCAGAGTTGGCATTGTATAGGTTCCTGAAAGTCTGATTCTACAATAGAACGAAAAAGGAGGTGGCTAATTCCCCACCATTGTAGAGTTTTGGGGCTGGGGGTGTGGTTACAAGCCAGTAAAGTCAGAACGCAGTTCTGTGGTAATAAGTACTGTAAAGGAATAAATATGATGTTATGTGAAGTATCTGGCTTGGGATGGGGGTATGTGGTCTAGGTAAGAAGTCAGGGCAGCTGATTCAGCTATTTCACTAGAACAGCCTTTCAGCTAAGGCCCCAGTGACAGAAGAAACCACATTCACAAGTGTGGGAGAAGTGGACCCCAATGGCAGGGACAGCCAGAGTGGCTTCTCAAAGTCATGTGGACCATGGGAGATCAGGAAGAAGGCTGCTGCAGCAGGCAGAGGCAGGGCAGAGGCTCACAGAGGGGTCAAGTGCACAACTTACTTCTGAAGAGTTAGGTATAGACCGTGAGATGTGGCTCTGAATAATGCTAAGGACACTACAGTACCTTTTGCTCCTTAATAATTTTAGGATTGCAAGAGACCTGGGAGATAAGACAGGACTTTAGCTTCCTGCAGTGAAAGGGATAAACAGGGCCCAGATACGCAGGGAGTTCAGGTACAGATGTGTTAGAACTCAGCTTGGTTTACATTCAAGTTAAACCAGCGTTCTACGGCCTCCCTGTCGCTCCAGAGCCATTTAGGCATTGTAAGGTTCAAAGCTCAGAACAACTACACTGGCGAGACTTGTGGCTGGAAGCAAAAGCTCCCGGGAGAGCTGGGGGAGCAGGAGTTCAAGGTTAGACTCGGCTGCGTAGGAAGTTCAAAGCCAATGTGCTCTATGAGACCTTGTTCAAAACAACAAAAGCAGAGCAAAACAATCAGCGTCGAAGCCAGTCCCCAACACAGAGATGTAGAAACGGGAGGATCCTCGCAATTGCCTTAGAGAGGAGAGGCTTCAAGAGAATCAGAGTGCTGTGAAAGGGGGATGTTAACAATACCAGGAAGCCCAGAGTCCTCTTTGAAATCCAAGAAAAGCAGGATTTGGGTGGAAGCTATGCCAGGAAGCAGCTCCCCCACCCCAAGCCATGCCCGTGTCCACACGACTCCTCCTTCGTGTGTTCTGCCCCTGTCCAGATGCACTGCTCATCACACAAGCAGAAATACAGACTAGTTTCCTAGCCGTCATCCCTGCATCCTGTTAGACCAGTGGTTCTCAACCTGTGGACCCAGACCCCTCCGGGATCAAATGACCCTTTCATAGGGGTGCCCGAAGACCATTGGAAGACACAGATATTTACATTACGATTCATAATCATAGCAAAAGTATAGTTATGAAGTAGAAATGAAAATAGTTTTATGGTTTGGGTGGGGGGCGGGTCACCACACCATGAAGAACTGTATTAAAGGGTCGTGGTGTCAGGGAGGTTGAGAACCATTGGGTTAGAGGATCTGCTGATTTGCAAAACCAAAATTCTTAATCTCGCTGACCAGTTAAAGAATCTAGAAATATCCAATTGAGCAGCAGTCCGCAGAAACACAACTCTAACCCGCCACTTCCTCCTGTGTGTCAGAATCCAGGAGAAGTGGGGAATAAGCTGTGGCCGCCTTCTATACTACCCGAGGCTCTGTACCTAAGCAGACGACAAGGTAATAGAGAATAAGGCTACCGTTTCGTTTCAGGAGACAGTTTCCTTTGAGTGGGAGGGTTGTTGGCTTTAGTTTTTGCTTCCTTTTTAAAATGTGATTTTTTTTTTTCTTTCTCCTCCAAGCTGGCAGATACTTCCTTCACTGACTTCTGAGTTTGTATCTGTACCCTGGGCGACAGAGCTCATTAAATTGTCTGCACCCCTGACCTCAGCGGGGAATCTGGGCGGGACAGCTTTAACCTGCTCCCTTGCAAGGAAGAATGAACTTACACCCAGAGGTCAGAGAACTCCTTGTAGCTTGTGACCTCAGACTTCTGCTCAGTCTCTCCTCACATGGGCTCTCTGTGCCGCTCAGTGTGAAGACGGCAGTGTAGAAATTACCTTCTTCAAAGTTAGGGTTCTTTTAGCCAGGCGGTGGTGGCGCACGCCTGTAATCCCAGCACTTAGGAGGCAGAGGCAGGTGGATTTCTGAGTTCGAGGCCAGCCTGGTCTACAGAGTCAGTTCCAGGACAGCCAGTACTATACAGAGAAACCCTGTCTCGAAAAACCAAAAAAAAAACAAAAACAAAAACAAAAACAAAAACCAAAAAAACAAAACAAAAAAAAACAAAAAAAAAAAAACAAAACAAAAAAAAACAAAAAAAAGTTAGGGCTCTTTTTTTATATATATTTTATTTATTTACATTTCAAATGTTATCCCCTTTCCTCATTTCCCCTCTATCCCCTGCGCCCTACCCCTGCTCACAAGCTGGAAAGGACCCCAATGTCCCTCAACAGAGGAATGGATACAGAAAATGTGGTACTTTTACACAATGGAGTACTACTCAGCTATTAAAAACAATGAATTCATGAAATTCTTAGGCAAATGGATGAAACTAGAAAATATCATCCCGAGTGAGGTAACCCAATCACAAAAGAACACACACGGTATGCACTCACTGATAAGTGGGTATTAGCCCAGGCCTCTCTTCTCCTAAGCAACAGGGTGTCCCAGAAAAGAGCTGCAGCGTGAGGCTGGTCCTTGGGCTCAGGAGGGCCAGAATCCTGGCACAGGATGGCAGAAGTCTTGCTCAGTTGCTAGTCCCTGTTTCTTCCTACTCAGCTGTAACAGTTTCTCTCACTACAGACTAGTTCTCTCTTGGCCCCAAACCCAGCCTCCCAGCTGCCTTGCTCTGCTTACACAGTGGCGTCGTGATGCAATCGGGGAGGTGGGAATGTTTACTCCTTTTTAATCAGATAGCAGAATTAGTAGTCAACACGGCAAATATTTACTTCTGAGCTGACACTCACCTTTGGACTCAAACATACAAACACCCATGCGCCCCAAATGTCCCTCTGTCAGGCACCCCCAAAACAGTGTGGTGTGGGTGGGCTGAGCAGGGAAGGACCCTGCAGACTGACTAAGGCATATTTTTCGTTCATAAAAATCTGCTTTGTCTCTGTCACTCCACCTGCTCCTTTTCTTCCCATGGGCTTGAGATGGGGTTCTCCCTGACCTCAAGGCCAGTTGTATAAATAGGGTTACATTTCTTACGCTTGTACACTGAAAAACACTTAGATATTAAATATAAACATATTGATATATGTGTATGATATATTGATCAATATGATCGATATGTTATATTGATATAAACAATATAAACATTGATTTTAGTGCAAAAAAAACCCACTTGTTGATTTTCAGATAGTCTTACACTCTAGTAAAGGACGGCTTCGAACTCACGGAAATCCTCCTGTCTCAGTCTCCTGATTCCGGGATTACAGATGTGCACAACCATGCCCTACTTAAGAAAACATTTTAAATTGCTATTGTGACCCAGAAACTATCCAGCACCATAGCCCCAGCTGTATTGAGACTACTGGTGTACTTTGCTCTAGCTTGGACCCTGCACTTAAGAGAGAGGATAAATATTGAGCTTGTGGGCAAATGTGTTTAAATATTCCAATTTGATTTGGTAGCGTTTACTCTCTCCTTTTTAATATTACCATCCAAAAATGTAAAGTCCATGTGTGCCTCTCACTTACAACTTGAATCTGATTTCTGTTATGTCGACCGGGCATACAGTTTTTTAACCTTCATAAACTTAATTTTCACTTGAAAAATTAAAACATATACTTTTCATATTCAGTGACTGTTTTGAAATATAGCCACAGGACAGCATAACACTGTTCTGACCAATCGTGGCATAGGATGTTGACCTTATAAGATTATAATGAAGCCAAAGGTTTTTAATGTCTGGTAGCACTGTAGTCAGGCTTGGGTGGGGCAGAACGCATTGCCCGCATGGTTTATGGCGGTGTTGGTGTAAACAAGCCCACTTGTGCTGCCCAGTCAGTCACATAAAAGCATGGTATAGGCAATTATGTATGATGCAGAATACATGATGATGATAATAAGCGATCATTTACTGGTTTGTGGAGTGACTATACTATACTTTAAGAAATATTTATTTTTATTATCTTTAAGCTATGTGTATGTGGGGGAGAGGGCACATCCACATGAGGGCAAATGCTTGTGGAGTCCAGAAGAGGGTGCAGGATCCCCTGGAGCTGGAGCTGTAGGAGGTTGTGACCCTCCCAACATGGATTCTTGGAACTCAGTTTGGATCATCGACAAGAGCAGAACAGCAAGTGCTCTTCAGTGCACAGCCATCTCTCGATCCCCTATTTATTTACATGAGCCTGCATAGGTATGTATATTTTATATATATATATATATATATATATATATATATATATATATATATATATATATATAATTGTATGCAGCCATGGGTGGGTGGGTGTGCATGCCTCTCCACGTATATGGCCCAGAAGAGGGTATCAGATCTCTCGGTGCCAGGCTTCTTGTGTGGTTGCTGGGATCTGAACTCTGCTCCTCCTGATTACTCAGCAAGTATGTGTAGCAACTGAGTCATCTCTCCAGCCTGAATGCTCTTAATCATTGTTTTGGAATGTACTGTTTATTGTGGGAAAACATAATTAAGGTGAAGCCCAGCACTGTGCTAACAGTAGCCAAACACATCTCTGATTACAGCATCTCTTGATTGCATCAAGGGGTAATGGCGGGTGAGTGACCTCTACTTTTCAAGGTTTGTGTTAGATGTTCTCTGTGATGTTCAGATACAATTGTGAAACTAGCAGCTCGTTCCTCACAGTATGTCTCTGCTGGTTAAGCTGCATGTGACTGCCGGTCTTGCCCTTGAAGGCACATGATAAGGTAATAACCATCCTGAATTAATAGCTTTGTAAATGGCTGTACCATGTGGCAGTACCATTTCACTTGGAAACAAAGAGACGTGAATTCTAGAGTTAAGGAATCCACAAGTTTTCACTGATATGAATCAATGAAGAAGACAAATAAGAGAAATTTAATATAAAATTCCAGTGAAAAATGAGGGGAAAAAAAAGGATACCACTAAGTTCACCTCCTGGTAACAACCTCATGCAGACAAAGCCACAGTGGTTAATGAAATCAGAGCAAGAAATGTGTGGAAGAAAAGACCTGCGCAGTCTCAAACTCTCTCCACATGACACTAATTGCAAAAGTGATAACTTCATTGTGGAAAAACCCCGGTAGATACCACCTTCACCATGAGATCAGCGTTCCCATTGCTGGAAATGGGACCCAGTGACCTCAGCTGCCTCTTGGTATTAAGCCCTTACAATGAAGTTATACCACTGTTGTGATATTTGTGTGTGCCCCAAATTCAGAACTTGAGTTTTATCACAAGGAAGCACCAGATAAACCTAAATTTCAGGTGGTTCTTTGGTAATTGACCTGTACCCCTTAAACATATCAAGGTCCTGAAAGACAGAGAAGAGAGTCAGGGCTGTTTCAGATTAAAAGGAACTTAGTAAGATATAACTCAGTCTGTCCGAATTGGGATCCCACCAAGGCAGACTTGATAAAATTTGAACCAAGTCCATATTGCTATAAAGTTAGTTTCTTCATATTGTAATTTTACTGTGACTGTGACAGAGGGTATTCTTGCTTTTAGAATACTTAGTGAAGTATTTAGAGCAGAGGGAGAGAAGGAGATCCTTGTCCAGCTCTGATAACTGAAAGACCAAGGACAAGATCTCTTTAACCACTGGAGAGATGGCTCAGTGGTTAAGAGCACTGGCTACTTTTCCAGAGATCCTGAGTTCAATTCCCAGCAACTGCACGGTGGCTCACAACCATCTGTAATGGGATCTCATGCCCTCCTTTGGTGTGTCTGAAGACAGTGACAGTGTACTCACATACACAAGGTAAATAAATCTTTTAAAAAATATATCTTAAGCTTTAATGTTTTCTGGTCCAAAAGGCACCCTTCTTCCAATTCATTGGTTTTCTTGGTACCCCCCAAAGGACTGGCCAGGGACCAGGGAGAGTTGGAATTACAGAGCATGAATCTCCTCCTAGGCAGTCAGACTTGGTCTCTGCTTATAGTAGATACAGATTAAACGTCAAGCATTTAATAACCCCACTTGGCTAGAGAACCATAAAAGAAACCAAGTAATGCATAATTAAGTTCCATGCGGTGCCTCATCTGCCCTGGACTCTTACTAAAACGCCTGAGCCAGTGGTTCCCGGAAGGGTGGGGCGGAGAATCATTCCTTCACATTTCTATTGAAATGTTCTCAGTCCTCTCTGCCGGGCAAACGTTTCCTGGATTGCCCCGGGAGTGTGACTCTTTCCTGGTGCCTTCTAAAGATGTTTTACAAGTGCAAGAGTCTAAGCTGTGACCTAAAAGAGAATTTAAGCTTGCTTCTGATGGGCTGTTAGGAGACAGGGTTTCTCTGTGTAGCCCTGGCTTTGTAGACCAAAGTGCCTGGAACTCACAAACCTCTTGCCTCTTCCTCCTGAGTGCTGGGATTAAAGGCGTGCACCACCATTGTCCAGCCAGAATTGCTATTTTAGCCTCAAATTTCTTTTACCTCAACTTTTGATCTTTTTAATTTTACATTTTTATTTATCGAACTATTATATATATTCATATGGTCATAATTCAAATGACATGAGAGTTTCTGTAGAAAAAAAGATCTATATGTCCTGCATTTTTTTCTTCCTCTCATTGCTCCTCCTCATCCCCCTAGTCCTCCAGAATCAATTTCTAATTGATTGATGATTGATTTTTAGATTAGGTCTCAAAAAGTTGCCCAGGCTACCCTCAAACTTCTGAGAAGCTGAGACTGCAGACAATGTACACTGTGTCTGGCTCTAATATATGCTTGGCACCTGAAATCGATTATGTCCAAAAATGCACTAATCATCTTCCAATACCGGGCACACTTTAAGCTTCTGCGTCAATGCTTGTGTGGGACTATGGTGATAGTGACCCCGTCCTCACGGGATGGTTCCTTCCTCATAGGGCCACTTTTGGAAGTGCACTGTTCGGGAACTCAGCTCTCAGTAAAAGTTAAATCCTGATGACCCGGTAATAATCATAATCCGAAAACTCTTCTTGCATTCAACATCCAGGCATGGTTTTGTCCCCCCTCCCCCCCTTTCCTCCTCGCACTGCCCCCAGTTCCCCAGTCTTCCAAAATAGCAGTTGTTGGGGTTCTTCTCCCCGCACCTCCCCTTCCATTTGGTCTTGTCACACTTTACATTGTTCCATCTTGAAATTTTGGCTGGAGTAAGAAGAAGTCAGAAAAATTCCCCCGGGGTGCCGTCTGCCTTGTCCTCAAAGGGTTCATGGACCAAGCTTCTGTGGGTCACACAGCCTGCCGCAAATGCTTCCCAACGCTGTCTCCAGTGTCCCTTCCAGAATGTTGCGAGCAACATTAGAGCTTCATTCCTGACATCGCTGTTTCCTCCTGGGCCAAATGACAGAGACAGATATATTTAAACATGCGAGCTTTTCTGGCTGGCTTTGGTGACTTTATCCTGTCACCACCGCTATTAGACCTTCCCACTTAAAGTTTCACAAACAAATGGACAATTCTCATTTTTGCAATGTGAACATTCGTTAGAATATATTCTTTTTTATAGCAAGTATTCTAGTCCTTAAACAAAGTCAATGACATCTTGACCTTGGAGGCGGGGAGAGCATGACTGCTTCACTGCCCTCAGTCAGCAAGTCGTAGGTGGGAAAGAAGGTGCCTTGCTCACTTCCGCATTCCATTCTGTAGTCTGTCAGTCCTAATACCCCTTTCTCCACCCTTAGCAAATGGGCATTCAACACTAGTGACTGCATTTGAATCTAATTGCGTGAACCATTACAAAGTTTTAGGCCCTGAATTAAGAACATCCATTCTCATCTTCACGGTAACTATTGAAGTGATGAGACTAGTATTATTTTTCTGTGTGTGCGCGCATGCATGTTCATGTGTGTGTGGATGCATGGGCATATGCACATGCCCGTGCATGCATGTGAAGGCCTGAGGTTCATGCTCAAAGTCTCCTTCAGTTGTTCTCTGTCTAATTCATTGACACAGGGTTTCTCAGTTGGACCCGGACTTAATGATAAGGCTACTCTGAGCAGTCAGCTTGCTCCAGAACTTCCTTTGATGATCCTCTCGGGTCATCAAAGTGCTGGGATTACAGGTCGTCGGCCACACCCACTCAGCATTTACCGGACTTTGGTGATCCAAACTCCATTCCTTAATGCTTGTATAGCAGGTGACTTAACCACAGGTCCACGTCCCCAGACACGGTACCTGAACTTTCAACTGTTCTCCACATAACAAGACACCATTAGAGCAATACAGTAGGACTCTCTCACTGAAATTACAGTCTAGCAAACTGTTGTAATTTTGCCACATAAAGGGGCCAAAGAGAAATGGTCCATGAACCCAAGCTAACATGATCTGTCCTCTGGTTGTAATGTTTTATCCTTGATTTCTAGAGGCACTGGGTTGATTGCAGTATGTGCTTCGGTTCTGTAACAAAAGCTTCCACTGTGGGATGTGTTGGGGTCAGACATATCCTCCTCCGCAAATCCTGCCTTGACTTTGTTTCATGGCTTTAGTTCTCTCCCCCTGTGCACAGTTTTGGTTTCTATTGCTGGGTCAAAACCCTGTGACCAAAGCAACTTGGGGAGGAAAGGGCTTATCTGGCTTACATTTCCACATTACTGTTCATCATCTAAGGAAGTCGGGGCAGGAACTCAAGCAGGGCAGGAACCTGGAGGCCGGAGCGACGCAGAGGCCATGGGGGGGGTGCTGTTTATTAGCTTGCTCCCCTCCTGGCTTGGTCAGCCTGCTTTCTTACAGAGCCCAACTCAAGACTACCAACTCAAGGATGGCACCATCCACGATGGGCTGGGCCCTCCCCCATCGGTCGCTAATTAAGAAAATGCCCCATAGGCTTGCCTACAGCCTGACCCTATAGAGAAGTTTTCCTTTTCCTTTTCGCTCCTTTTTATTCATGCTTCTCTCATAAAAGACATCTCAACCTCAGTTTCTCCCCCCCCCCACCTTCCCTTTCCCCTGATCCACCCCTCCTTCATTTCCCCTCAGAAAAGAGCAGGCCTTCCAGGGACATCAACCAACTATAACATAACAAGACCAGTCATATATTCTCACATCAAGGCTGGACAAGCAAGGCAAGCCGGGCGGCGGTGGTGGCGCACGCCTTTAATCCCAGCACTTGGGAGGCAGAGGCACTCTGAGTTCGAGGCCAGCCTGGTCTAGAGTGAGTTTCAGGACATGGAGGTCTATACAGAGAATACAAAACAAAAACAAAAACAAAAACAAAAAAAAAAAACCAAAAAACAAAAAACAAAAAAACAAAACAAAACAGGCTGGACAAGGCAACCCAATAGGAGGAAAAGGATCCCAAGGGTCGGCAAGAGTCAGAGACATCCCCAACTGCCACTGTTAGGAATCCCACAAGAACACCGAGATATTATTCCACCATAACATATATGCAGAGTACCCAGGTCAGACCCAGACAGGCTCCCTGATCATAGAGTCCATGGATTTTTGGTGGCATTTTCTCAGATGACTTCAGCATATGTCAAGCTGACATAAAGCTAGCTAGCACACCTGGGATCACATAACCCAAGGCTAGATGCAAAGAGCCACTGCTCTTTGTGTGTGTGTGTGTGTGTGTGTGTGTGTGTGTGTTTACAGAGGTATTTGACATCCAGTTATGCATCTGTGAATCTTGTCTATGAGAAGGTATGTCACACATGTACAGGGACCTGAGCAGGCAGAAGAGCGTACTGGGTCTTCCGGGGCTGGAGTTCCTGGGAGTGTGAGCTGTTCAGTGTCGATGAATGACCAGTGCTGTGACCGATCCTGGGTCAGTTCCTGACAGAAGGGACTGGGCAGGGGATACAGATCAGCTTGCCTAAATGAGTCCACTAGTGCTCGTACTGCCCCCTCCCCCGACCCATCTGCGGCAAGAGCAGTAACTGAAGAATCTAGCCCTCGCTGCTTCTGCAAGTAGAGAGTGTAAATGTGAAGAACTGCCCGGGGAAGGAGGCCCAGGCCAGCTTCCCCACCATCCCGGAGGGGCCGCTCTCCCAGCAGAAGCAGATGGGGCAGACACCGGAGCTTGGCGACGAGAGCCATTAGGACCATCTCAGACTCCCTTTGCTACCGTTCCGCACTCCCTTTTAATTGTGTTTTGTCTGTGAAGCTTTTATACAGCGAGATAATGAACTGACAGGCCGGAGTGAAGGGTTTTAATCCACTTGACGTTATTCCTTTTTCATAAATTAGTAATTTGGCCTTCTGGTCCACGTAGCATTATCTTATGGGATGTATGAATATGAGTGAGCCAGTTCAGCAGGCTTCCTTAGCTGGAAAGCCATGGATGGGCTTCAAGGATCCATTAGGCTCTGAGAGTGCATGCAAGAGAGAGAGAGAGAGAGAGAGAGAGAGAGAGAGAGAGTGTGTGTGTGTGTGTATACCTGCATGCTAGTGTGTATGTGTGTATATACATATGTGTGTGTACACACAAGTATTTGCATGTATGTACTTGTGTGTGCACAAGTGTGCATGTGTGTGTGTTTGTGTGTGTGTGTGTCTAGCAGTAGTAGTAGTAGTAGTAGTAGTAGTAGTAGTAGTGCATTTTTCAAAGGGTCAATAGCTTTCACAAGGTTCTCCTAAAGAACCTTGTCAGATACACTGACAAAACAGAATTTCTGTTTTTGTAAAACTAGAGTGACCACAGTAAAAAACTATGCTGACATGGCAGTTTTTCTTCTCTTCCTCCTCCTGCCCCTCGTCCTTCCTTCATTCCCTCTTTCTTTATTACGCTATAACACACTAGGAAAATTATTGAATAATATGGTTTTACTTATTTAATCTTGCTTTTGAATTGTTGACACCAGGTCTCGCTCCATGGCCTGGAGTGATTGGAGACTTTCCGTGTGACCAAGCTGACGACCAGCTCCTGGCAATCGTGCGACCTCAGCTCCTGATGTTAGGATTACACCCGGGGGGAACTGTAGCCACCTGGCAATGTTTTACTTTCATTTTATTCTCACAGAACACACTGGGATATCTTCTATTGCAATTATCCTTTGCCATATTTTTTGAAACGTGATTAAAAAAAAAAAACGCAACTGCTTAAATTCATCTCTTTTAAACTTCTTCACATATAATCTCTGGGAGGCTTGGGTTTTAGATGAAATGTTGACTTGGTTGTATCAATAGATGGCCAACTGTGACCATGAGTAAGAGTCATTGTTGCTAACAGCGGACATTTGTGAAGTAACAGCTGTGTGTTCCAGCCTGAGCCCTGGGAAGTAGGGCTCATTTCCATTTGACAGCTGAGAAAACTGAAATACAAGAAATTGACAAGAACACAGCGGGACAGCCACATCTGCTGATCTTATCCGCGGGCCATGATGTCCAGTGTTGCCCGTCAAGCTCTCTGCTTGGGCACACTCAAAGCTTTATTTCCGCCCAAAGTAATCTCTCTCTTCTCGGAATTGTTCTAGCTCTTCAGCTGAGCCTCCCACATGAACCCCATTATAGTCTCCTCTATAGGTCCAGTGATTGTTTTCATTTTGGGGGCCCACATGGTCTCTGTCACAACCGCTCAGCTCTGCGGCCCACCGTAGCATGAGACCGGCCACCAACAATAACCAAGGTAGTGAGCATGGCTGCAGTTCAGCTTAAATCTGACTTAGGCGTCTTGAGGGTTATGGGGGTGGGAACTGGGAGATTGGTAAAGCACTTGGTTGGTAAAGCGCTTTCTTTGCAAGCAAGAGGACCTGAGTTTGATCCCCGGGGTAAAACTGGGCGTGGAGGTGCCTGTTTGTCATCCAAGCCATTGGAAGTGGGACACAGGCAGATGGATCCCTTGGGGGCTCGGTGGCTGGCTGGCCTGATAAAGTCCTGGTCAGCAGGAGAGCTTGTCTCAGAAAGCAATCTGGGCGACTCCTGAGGAATAGCACCTGAGTGACCCTCTGACCTCTACGGGAACATACGCAGCCAAGCACGTGTAACTTGAACGTATACATGCACAGCTGCCCATTTGCACATATGTGCAGCCACATTCACATACACACACACATATATATAAAAATGCTTGAATGTCATGTAATTATCATGTACCTCAAAACACTTTTCTTCTTTTGATTTTCTTTCTCCAACCATTTAACAATCTTTAGACCCACAAGCTGAACAAAAACAGGTGTCAGGCCCGATTTGACATCCGGGCCAAATTCTTCTGCTTGACCTATCTTATATGTCTGCATTCGCCTCATCTAAACAGAAAAGGAACGGAGCTTAACAGCTGCGTGCTCTTCTCCTCGCTCCCTCCCTCCACGCAGGCCTCTAGCACAAAACACGTCCATCTAGAAACAGGTGACATCTTTATTTTCTTCACCCTTCAACCTCTCTGATGAGATTTCTGTCTCTCTAAAAATGTCACAGTTGTTTTTCACTGCTGAGGCCCGAGATTTAGAAGCATCTACGGGCTTGGCTAACCTAAAGGTCAGGTGGCACCTTGGCTGGGTGCCCAGGCGTACGGCTGGTGAAAACTCAAGCTGCCGTGCACTGGTTGTTGATTTTGGTTTCCTAGCTCCTTCCGTGTGAACTTTTAGATTGTTTATCATAATGGGGTGAGTGCATGAGCAATCATCTTCAAAACCGTAATCCCCAGTCAGAAGAGGTGTCATGACTTGACGGACTAAATTTAGGAGCGTGAGAGTCACACTCTCAGACCAGCTGCCCAGCATTTTCTGGGCCGGGCCTTGCTCTGCCCTCACCCTATGGTCAACGTAGAAGCTGGGTGTGAAGTGTCCCTTCAGACGGAGCCCAACAGCTGCCGGTGTGTCCATTTGTTGTGGCTTATCCCATGAAGCAGCACTGATATACAGTTGTCTAATACAGGAATGTGCTCTCTCTTTCTCTGTCTCTCTGTCTCTGTCTCTGTCTCTGTCTCTCTCTCTCTCTCTGTGTGTGTGTGTGTGTGTGTGTGTGTGTGTGTGTGTGTGTGTGTGTGATGTGTTTTGTTTTAAGGCCATCTCAGCAGGCCATGGAATCCGGTATTGACTATCAAGGACACAGTTGGAAATGATATAACATATGCCAATGAGCTCCCCCATACCCCCCGTGTGAAATCCCTGGGAACACAATCCGTTTGCTGTCCTGCCACTGGCCAAATGCCACTCCATCGAACAGCAGAGAGTCATTGGTTTCAGTAAGGAAGCTCTACCACAGTTTTCAAGATAAAACTTGTCAGCATTCCTTGCCCCACCCCCCAACCCCCCACGCTCTGCTCCCCTCCTGTGGGAGGCACTCGCCGCTCCACAGGGATGAGCGACTATTCTGATTTATTTTTAAGTATTAAAAGAAACACCACATACTTTCTCA
The DNA here is from genome assembly GCA_964023405.1 of Apodemus agrarius. Taxonomy (NCBI): domain Eukaryota; kingdom Metazoa; phylum Chordata; class Mammalia; order Rodentia; family Muridae; genus Apodemus; species Apodemus agrarius. Next base: position 37,915,112 of record OZ030017.1, read on the forward strand.
CTAGCATTAGTTTTCACTCACTTTTCACATGCCTTAAAATAACCTGGTGTTGAAAAGTCTCCAGACAGCTGCTGCCTTACCTAGGAGGTGAGGAGGCTGCTCCCTCCGGGGACAAAACAACAGGTGGTAGGAGCAAATGGTGAAAGCCGGCTGAGACAGAGCTTTCAGAGAGCCTGTGAGCTATAGAAAGAAGGGGCCTTCCTGCTTGGAAACCCCTCTGCACACTTCGGCAGACTCATGATCCCTTGCTGGAAGGAAGACCGGCAATCTTAATGCATGACATATATGTTAAATATAAGTGGGCTTAGGGAAGACGCTTTTCAAACACCATTGCAATTACTAGGCAGAAGGCGGAAGTGGTGTTCAGATCTGTAACCCGAGCCTCCATCACAGCTGAGGGTTGAGCATGGCCGCTGTATATCCAGAGGTAGCAGCTGCCTTCTACGCCCCAAATGCTGTCCCTTGACCCAGATGGGCCAGGTGGAGCCTAGCCACCCAGCTTGTGACATACATTGGGTGTTTGCGGAGCCTGGGTGAAAACTGCTTATCGGAGTGCTGCCTCTTGATAATCATTATAATAGGACTGAGGAGGAGGCCAGCCTTGTGTAAATACCCTGGTTTGATGTGTAAGACACGCCCAGCCCCTGATTGGTGGTTCGGGTCATTCTGATTGGCTGTTACAGCCTGCGGTGACTATTATGATGCCAAACATAACTCCAAAGAGTAGTTCCCAGTTCTCAGTGTGCGTTAGTCACGAAGTCATCAATCAGCCAGGCATGGCAGATCCTGTCTCTTCCCTGCTAGGCATGCTAGCCACCTCTCCCTTCAGCTGCAAGGACCACGCCTCCAAGGTTCAGGTGAAAAAACTCCCCCCCCCCCCAAATCTGAATTCCTCCCATTTGAAAATGGAAAGCTGGCAAAATATTTTCATTAGGTAAAACCTTTAGTTAGACTCAAAAGAAGGAAAGGAGAGGAAGACACGTGATCTGGGGAGCTTGATTGCTATGGCCAATGGATTGCTTTAGTAGCGATTAAGTCCCCATTGAAGGCGGAGATGCAAGACTCAGCATTGCCCAGGAGACTGCAAGCCAGGAGAACCTACAGACCGGTAGACAAGTCCACAAAGAACCACACGTGGGGGTCCAGGGAGAGGGCTCTGCTGGTAAAGCACTTGATGAACAGGCATAAGGAGTTTGAACCCTCAGCACCGCATAGAAAGCTGAACGCAACACAAGACTGTCATCTCAGTGTCAGAGAGGCAGAGACAGGGGGCTCCCTAAAGCTTGCTGGCCAGATGGAGAGATTGAAGAAGTTAGCCAACTCTGACCTCTGCCTTCCATATATATATGTACACAGTGTGCATACATTTCACACACACACACACACACACACAAGATACACACACTAAACATAGAAGATCCGCTGTGATAAACATGGCAGAGGTACAAAGACAAAAAGAACTCTTCTGTGTGCAGGGGCGTGAGCTAATCAAGTGAGAGAGCAGACGGAAGCTAACCTTTAGAGGCCCCTGGGAAACGGACGGTGCCACAGACTCACAGACCTCCCTGCTGTCACGGAAAGGAAATCAAAGGCAGAAATCTCCCAAGGTCACCAAGACCCCAAAGAGATCGAGGGTACCAGTCCTGCCTGGTCTGACCAGGGGCCTCTCCAAACACACCCCTCCCTACCACCTTCTGACCCCATTCATTCCTGAAGCAGCTCTGTGTGTGTCACTTCTCTGACATGCCCATCCCCCCCTTCCACCCTACTCCACTTCCATGGCTGCCTTTCTCGGACCTGGTGAGCAGGGACTGCGTCCCTGTAGGGGCACGTGGCACTGTAATGACACATCATTCCACAAACGCTGGACTTGGTTCAAACCAACCTACTCAGTGTGAGTCATGGTTACTCTGTGGCAGAGACCCACAGTAGAAATTTTCTTCTGGCTTTTCACCTTGAAATATATAGAAAATTTGTATGAATATTACTTGAAGCTCTAAGTATTTTCCACGTCTTCCTTCAAGTACCCCCACATACTGACAATTACCCAAAATATCAATTTATCACATCTGCTTCATTCTCTAGACATACACCAACGTTGCTTTTTTTTCCCCCCTGAACCATTTGAAAAAAACAAAATGTTGTGGACAGGATACCTCCCCCCTGTTTAATCCTACAATGGGTGCTTCTTATAAACAAAGATGCTATCTCATATAACAAACCCATCAATGAACAGTACCTATGAACAACACTGGCTACCAATACTCTTCTTAATTTATCACATAATTCAACAGCATTTACCATATAGTACCAACTATACCTTGGGCAGTTTCAAGCTTTTTGAATAGTTAGTGTTTCTTTTATACCTTCAGTTTGGAACAATGCTTCCATTTTTCCTTCTTCTCTAACCTTGACATTTTCTGAGGCACACATGTCCTTTCGAAAGTTTCTCATATGATTTCCCTTGTGATTTAGGCACTCGGAGCAAGAACCTCTGAGGCAAAGCTTTGCTCTCCTCACTGTATTGTACAAGGAAGAAAAAAAAAAAAAAAAGCAACTCGCCCCGCTTGGTAAAGCCAGTATTTGACAGAGATTTCCACTGAGCGACTCCTAAGTGTCTGTTTGGTCATGAGATGGCTTAAAGCTTCTATTGAAAGACAAAGGTTTCTTCTTTTCTCTATGTGCTCGTTCAATTTTGTTTTTGTGTAAAAGGCCCCACGCGTGTGCCTGTACGTGGAACCCAAAAGACAACCTCGGGACTGATTCCTCAGGCATCATCTACCCGAGTTTTCCCAGGTATTTTGTTGGTTTTGATTTTTGTTATCTTTGGGGGTTTTGTTTGTTTTTGTTTTTGAGCTATAGATCTAACACAGGCCTGGAACTAGCCAAGTGGTCGGCTGTCGACTGCCCCACGTGCCTCTAACAGCCGAGCCACAGGCATACAGGCGCAGGCCTTCCCTCCTAGTGTGTCCTCAGAATCCTGGGGATTGAACTCATGCCTTTATGTCTGCCAAGCAGGCACTCTGCTCATGGAACTAGCTCTCCGACCCTTAATTTGTACAAACCCATAGATTCCTACTGTACTCTAAGCATTAAAATCGAGAACTATTGCTGAGTATGGGGACCCACACCTGTTATAGCTACTCAGGAAACTGAGGTCTGGGGTTCTTCTGAGCCCAGGAGCCCCAGATCAGCCTCGACCTATAAGAAGTCCTTTAAGGTAGCTAGCTTTTGATACATCCTCAACATGCTTCTAACATCTCCTTAGTTTATAGCATAAATGTCCCTGTCCCGTAGTTTATTTTCAACACTCCAGCCCTAGAGCCAACCATTTAAATGGAGAGTGACATTTAGTGAACTTTATCTAGGCATGCTCACACACATATATATACACACACACATATACATGTATATGTACATGTATATATGTACATATATGTGTGTATATATATTTGTGCGTATATGTGTGTATGTATGTATGTGTATAACCATCTACATATGTATCTCTATTAGTCTATCTATCTATCTATCTATCTATCTATCTATGAATTTGTGTGTGTATGTGTACCCACATACACATGTATATACTTTTACACTATGTCTGCTCACAGCTCTAAGTTTTCACTGGCTCTTTGACCTCACAGCCTAGCAACACAGCCTTTCCCTTTCTGTAATTTCCTCCAGGTAGCAAAAGCCCCCATCACCTTCAGGGCATTTACTCATGTGACTAATCATCCTTACACAGCCTCAGGCCCCAGCTGCAATGGCCAGGAGCTTGCTGGCTCACCACAGGGCCCCAAACAGGCAAGTCCCTGCCTACAATGGGAAGGGAGCTGTGAATGAACAATGACTCACAATGATCACCCTGCATCCTGGGAGTGAATTCTGCCCGCTTCTGCTGCTGTCCGGACTGAGAACTGATGTAGACACACGGAGTTTGCTTTCCCTGTGGTTGCCTAGCAACGTGGGTGTGGGCTTTTGTTTTTGTTCTTCCATGGCGGTGACCCCTTTAAACATGATTTAAAAAAAAAAAAGTTTTTCTCCCCTTTACTCTGTTTACCCATGAGACCGAAAAGAACTAGCTGGATCCATTCAAAGATGTGTGGTATACCAAGCTTCCAGCGGGAAGGGTGCATTATAAATAGTATATAGCTGTTAAGGCCCCAGCTGGAGGTCAGAGGTCAGCTGATTCCTCCCCACAGCTGTCAGATGGTTGGCTCTCCTGGCACATTCTCAGGGCCACACACTCATTTCCTAGATACCAGTCTTCAAGTCATGCCTGACTCCTCTGTCCTTCACCCCCACCCCCATGCCAAACTGCAAGCATCAAGATCCCAGCGCCCTGCAGCTGTTCCTCGGTCTCCCCTTGACTTGTTGGCTGTGGCAGTGGGGATGGGGATCTCACAAGGTCCTCACTCTTCTTCAGGGCAGGGGAAATCCTTCTCTGAGTGCTAAATCCTCCCAACTCATTTCAGCTTCTCTTATGGGATAAAAAAAAAAAAAAAACTACAGACAATTATGCACTCCGTGTTTACCAAAGGCAGTTGGAAATCCAGTTTCTAAAATCACTTCCAACTCTCCCACAATTTCTATTGTCAGGGAAACTAATGAAGCCCCCAGACTTTCATCTCAGAATTGACTTTTGGAGACGCCCAGATTGCTGCCTGGCAACACGCGGCATTACTGTGCATCGATCTTTATTTACAGCCAAGGCTGGAGTAAAGAAGCAGATGGTGAGAAATCGGATTTCAAGGAGGGACAGACGAGCCCACACAGGAGCTGGGTAAATCTCTTGGCTACCAGCATGCACCAGGCGCGAAGCCTAACTACCTCCACAGTTGTGTCCACTTTACTGTCGCCCTCAACTTGTTTGGATCTTGTCTCCGAAGATGGTTAATATATCCCATTACAAGTATTTCTCTCAGCCCACCCCGCTAAGGACTGTGTTTTATGGAAAGCAGCTTCTTGATCATCTGTGTGATCACGGATCTAAAATTTCACGGACATTTAAGCCGTTAGCCTGCTTGTCTGGAGGGGACAGCTTTACATCTTTATGATCTCAGAAACATTTACAAGGAGCTCCACACATCCATAACTGTGTACATAAGCCCCTTTCTGTCTGTCTGTCTGTCTGTCTGTCTGTCTCTCTCTCTCTCTCTCTCTCTATCTATCTCTCTCTCTCTCTCTCTCTCTCTCTCTCTCTCTCTCTCTCTCTCTCTTCCTGTGAAGGCAAAACGACTTTCAGTTGCTGACCCAAAGTGTTGAAAATAGCTATTGTAAATGTAAATGCAAATGCTGACAGGCTGCTAGGCTGACAGCCCCCTCCTAGAGGGAAGGAGAAGTTACACACTTCAGTTACAATTCACACTTGCTCCCTTGGGAGGGGAAAGAGGAAGGATACACGCTTGCTACCCCAGCCACCTATGGTGACACTAAGCCCCAGTTGTTCAATGCTGGATTAAGTCATGAACGGTTTTATTCCAAAATGACTCCCGTATACATTTCTGGCACGGCTGGACATGCAGGCTCACACCTATAATCTCAGCACTCAGGAGCCCAGGCTGGGAGGATTACCAAGCGTTTGAAGCCAACCTGTACTACATAGGGGGACTCTTCATCAAAGAAAGAAAATTCCGGCAACTCTGTGGCTTTCACAGTCATCCCTCAGTGACTTTCCTACACCATTGCACCCTGACAAGAAATCGTACCATTCTCGAAAGTTAGCAGCAGGTCCTGTGAAAGTCACTTTCAAATTAATCCAGAGGGAAAGATGGAATTGTTTAAGCAGAACAGCTCCATGTTATGAAAGGTTCCTTACAAAGTAGCCATGAATTAAAAACACAGAGTATTGCACGGGGTTTACCGAGGAGCACATCAGGCTACGTTGTCAATGAAGTTATAACTGGTTCAACTTGACACCTTGCTTCTCAGACTATATCAGGACTGGGGTAGGGGTGGGGTTTCTTTTACTTGGTACCCAGCTTCTCTCTTTAGTGAAACTGCAGGCCGGCCTACCAATTCCTCTTGCTACCCCCCCCCCCCAGGCTGTACCCTAGACCGTCTGGGCAGCTCTCACATCTGTAAGATTCTGTGTTCAGTGTTTGGACAGACAAGGTTAGGATGAGGGGCCCATAGCTTGCTGATGCCCTCTTATCTCCCAGGGCATTTGGATTCTGGCTTACATCCTCACCCTAACTGCAGCAGTGGGCACAGAGATTTCTCGCTCCTGGCAGACGAAGGCTAAGCCAGGCATGAGATGCCTACTGACAACTTTCCACTCTCTGGTACCTGAGTCATAGTCTTTTACCTCGCACAACCTCCGAGCCAGCCATGAATTCTAAACTCCTACCTCCATCCTACTGCAGTTAATCAGAGAAGATGCGCTACCAAGAAATCCTAGAACAACCCACGTTGGCATACCTATTCACAAGTTACAATCCATGGACCCAGGGGTGACCCAAGGTCAGTGATCAAAGTCCCAGTCGGGGGGCGAGCACCAAGGCTGTGATTCATCCTACCAGAGTTCTTTAACTCACTTTTGTTGTTTGGGCATCACACTGGCTTCAAGGATGTCATTGTTCTGCGTCCTGGGTTCCAGGAAACATTGCCTGGTTCAGATGCTGGCTCTGACCAACAGCAGTCACCAGCCAACGGACCCAACCACGCGCTCGCCTTGTGCACATTCCTAACTTTGCCTCACACAAATCCCTGTTCCAGTGGATACAAACCTTGAGAACAGAATCTCACTTGGGGCATTTTAGTGCGGTTTCTTAGGGTCCCCCCAGTCTCTACCATTTAGAGTCATGAGGTCCAGGGTAGGGTGTAGGAACACATGACCACAGAGGCGAACCTGATGAGAGAAACAAGGGCCCTAAATACTAGCTGTTGTCTCCTTGTCTTTCACTTGAAATATGCTCCTTTCCCATCTGCTTTATCAACCAATATGCGAATGACTTCCACATGAGCAATATTTTTATTGCCCTAACTATTGCCCTCTTGAATGGTAGGCCAACAGTGCCCTCTCCTTCAGAAAGCCAGTCCTGTAGATTTGCTAAGTGGGTCAAACACTTGAAAACCTAATAATTAATGAAAGTGATAGGGTCTTCAGGAGTACATACCATATCTAGGCCAATGATCCCCTAAACATGAGTTCTCAAAAAGGACCAGCAGCCCCTCGGTGATAGCCCATCTTAGCTCTCGTTCTTAGAAAGCACTTGTCTAAGTGGTGTCAAGATCTAATCTCCTGCTTTGTCTTTTGATGGGCCTTGGTTTCCTCCTCTAGAATAGCTAAGTTAAACGTACGTTCATCTGACCACACTTCAAATATCGCCAGGCCACACACTCGGTGTCCTTCTGCCTCTTTCCTCCTTGTCTCTTTGTCTCTCTTCTACCACAAGCACAGGACAGAGCTGCTTCCTACTGTTCACAGCATACATGCGTGTGCATATGTGTGTGCATGCACGTGTGCGAATGGGTATATGAGTATGTATGAATATGTGTGCATATAAGTGCGCATATAAGTATGCATGCACGTGTGTGAATGTGTGTATAAATGTATATGCATATGTGCATGAACACATGTGCATGTGAGTGCCTGTACATGTGTTCATGTATGTGTGTGTATGTGTGCCTGCACATAAGGGCATGTGCGTGGTGTCCACCACTTAGTTTCATTTATACCCCTGACCCCCTCTTTTTAATCTTTTCTTGGCCTCATGTTAGTTAATGTTTTAGCTCTTTGGGACTTATTATTTGTATACTTTTTTTTACTTTATTTTTCTCTTTGTGCCATGTCTGCCCCCTTCAATCTGGACCTATGTGTGTTTGTATAGTACTACGTGTGTACCATGGTACACATATGAAGATCAGAATCTGTTTCTCTCCTTCTACGAGGTGGGTTCTGATGACTGACCCTGGGTCAGCAGGTTTGGTAGCAAGCTCCCACCGAGTGAGCCATGGCCCCAGCCCTCTGTGCCTGGTTTTTGAACTAGGCTAGTCCCACTTTGGACAAATTGGAATCAGATAGGTTACGGTGAGCGGTAGTGTTAAGGATATGTTAAGTCTGCTTTCTCCTTTGGGGTCTGTTTTGTCTTTGGCAGGGTCTGTTATTTCTTTAAATCTAGATGATTACTAGGCAGAAACCAGGTGGTTCAGGGAACCCTCATGTAAATGTTTTACGATTACTAAAACAGATGGTAGTGAGGCATATGCACCATCAAGCTTTTGTACAAAGAGAGAGAGCGAACTAAGGACGGGGCATGAATGACCAACAGATGCAGCTATGTCCCCGAGCTCCCGAATCAGCATCACCCAATTTTAGTGTATCCCAAGTGCTACCAAGTAGATCAACAAGATGGATAGTTCTCAAAGCAGAGTAACCCAGCTCCCTTCCCATAGCTAGTCTATTAATATTGTTCAGATGTGTAAGCCTGACTGTGCAGCATAATTAGCAAGCATTTGCTGGTGAAGCCGTGGCCTTGTTTCCTCAAGACATCTGCTTTCCAAAAGAGTTCTCTCTCTAACTGAAATTAACAGTCATTATTCAAGTATGGCTGCCAAGTAGAACACTTGACCTTCCCTTAAATTAGAATCCTGAAGGAATGGCAAATGATTCTGTAGTATAAGTTGTGTCAGGCATCGCATGAGACACGCCTACCCTAAGAAAATACTCTCCACCTGAAGCTGTGCCTGGGCATCTTGTGTTGCCTTCAGCCTGTCTGTCGGCCCTGTCTTCCTTGTTTCCCTCTCCCCTAAGGTCCTTCTTTCTATCCATTTTTTTTCTGTTTGTGTGTGTATAAGTGTGCTCATGGGGTGGGGCGTGGTTATATAAACTCCATGGTGTTCTCGAAGAGGTCAAAGGGCAACCTCAAGTATAAACCTTCACTTTCCAGCTGGTTTGAGAGAGGTTCTCTTTGGTTGTTCATTTTCTAGTCCAGCCTCGGTGTCCCAAAAGCTTCCTGTCTACCTCCCATAGCTCAAGGGTCTACTGTCCCCAGGGTATGGCATCTCTGAGGATTCAAACGCAGATCCTCACGCTTGGCCCCGTCAATTCTTCATCTCCTCTTCCCTTTCCTTTCTTCCCTGTTCTTTCTTTTCTGTTCATTCCCTCCTTTCACCATCTCTCACTACCCCCCCCCTTTTCCTTTACCCCCTTTCCAAAACCGACAGTCAACACCCGGGACTTATGCCTTGATAGTTCATCCTGACTTCTCCTGGTCTGCTACTGATCTCTACACACCTTCCTTCCATCCCTTACCCCTTTTCTTCTTTCCCTCGCTCCCTCCCTCCCTCCCTCCCTATTTTTCTTTCTTCTAAAAAAAAAAATGTACTCAGCCCATTCCTTAACAATGGTCTCTAGGGGCTGGAGAGATGGCTCAGCAGTTGAGAGCACTGACTGTTCTTCCAGAGGTCCTGACTTCAGTTCTCAGAAATCACATGGTGGCTTACAACAATCTGTAATGGGATCCGATGCCTTCTTCTGGTGTGTCTGAAGACAACTACAGTGTAGTGTACTTATATAAATAAAATAAATAAATAAATCTTTTTTTAAAAAAGGTTAAAAAAAAAAAAGCCAGGCAGTGGTGGTGCACGCCTGTAATCCCAGCACTCTGGGAGGCAGAGGCAGGTGGATTTCAGAATTCAAGACCAGCCTGGTCTACAGAGTGAGTTCCAGGACAGCCAGGGCTATACAGAGGGCTCGAAAAAAACCAAATCCAAAAAAAAAAAAAAAAAAACAAAAAAAAAAAAAAAACAAAAAAGTCTCTGTAGTTGAATGGTCAGTTTCCCCAGACCTACTGAATAGTCTCACTTCTATTTCAAATTGTTTTTGATTTCAGTCTCATGAAACAACATACAATAGATGTTGTATGTTATCTTTGTTGGTTTCTGCCGTGGGGTTTTAGGATGTATGCAGGATAAGTTGCCCAGGAAAACTGCTTAAGCAACCTCTGAACCGATGACTAATAGTCCAACAGTTGAAACAGGTGTAACCAGTTCAGCTGTACAAATGACACAACGTCACACGGGTGGAGAGCCGTGATAGTTAAGACACAGTTCTTGTCAACAGGAAGTAGTGTGCTCAGAGTTATCTGCGGGGATCTGAAGGCATGTGTATTCAACTTGTTCCTCCCTCCCCCTTTTTTTTGGAGCAAAGAAAGATTGATTTACTCTTTTATTTTAGTACTGCTATGACCCTACTTCAGCCCATAAGTTCTTGATCCTGCCCAAAGCCAATAGAATAATCCATGAGGCGTCTTCTCTGAGGGCTCTGGGTCAACCCATCTCTCACAAGGCTTTATCAGTTATTGTCTGAGGAGTACCCAGCTAGGACATGCCTGAGATCATCTCTTCTCAGCTACTCAGGCAAGCAAGCTTTATTTGCTTGCCATATGGTTGATCCTCCACCTACACCCTGACCCTGTCTCATGTGTGTGTGCGTGTGCATGTGCGTGTGTATGTGTGTGTGTGTGTGTGTGTGTGTGTGTGTGAGCACACCGTATCTCCAGCCCCTCTTTCATCATTCCTTATGGCTTTCAGAGGGAAATCATAAACAGAGGACAAGAAGCCACATGCTTAAGAGCAGGCTGTGTCAGTGTCCCTGCTGTGAGGCTTTAACTTGCTGAGCAGTTACTGTCAGCATCTTAGACAGACCCAAGCTGCTTCAGCGTGCAGGTATACACCTTATGTCTCTGGAAACGATAACTATGCAATCAATAAGCTGCTATCTGCGTTTAAAATGTTTTGCTAAGAATCATCTATGAAATACATGCATGTACTAAACCTAGATGCTTAGAAACGTCAGAGAACTTAATGGAGCAAGAAGGAGATGCCTCTGAGCTACAAAGAACAAACCTGAAACCCGGAGAGCCTCTGGCTCTGAAAACTTGATGCACACAAAAATATCCCAGTCGCTGTTGTAAATACAGACTGCTCTGTGCCCGTCGCCAAGGATTCTGTTCCGATGTGCAGCATTGTTTGTGGGAACAGCTCAGGAGCCAGCCTCCCCAGCTGCCGGCACTCTCTCGGGCCTCGGATGCGTCGTCTGTGGATAGGAATGGTGCCTATCAAGTGGTGTGTAGTATAGCTGGCGACTGACCATGGGAACGACCCGACCGAGGATGGATGTGCACGTGACAGCAGTTGATTTTAAAGTGGCACCGCAGGCACCCTAGATGCTGGCAGTACTTTATTTTATTCTTTTAATTAATTAAACTAGAATCATCCCACAGTCCTCCTTTCCTCTCCTCCCTCAGGCCCTTCCCAGCTCCTCCAACCACCTCTTACACTGATGGCCCCTTTTCTTTATTAGTCAATTATTTTATTATTTGCAGAAATATGTAAATACAGTATGCTGAGTTCATTTAGTGTTGCCCTGCGTGTATATGGTTTCAGGGCTGACCATTTTGTTTTGGATAACTACTTAGGAGGCTCGTCCCTGAGAAAGACTAATTCTCCCTTAACTCTGTAGTCATTAGCTGCCTGTAATTCTTTGCCTAGGGTGGGATGACATGAAATCTCCCCTTGTTAGCATGTTTATTAGTATCACCATTGTATCATTTAGGCAGCCGTGTTGCCGAGATGTCGTGGGTATAGCTTCGTTTCTAGGAGATGCAATCTCAGCAGAGTTCCTGATCCTCTGCCTCTTAGAGCCTTCCTTCTTCCTCTTCTGAAATGTTCCTGAGCCTTAGGTGCGAGAGCATATCCTAGCTGTGCGAGGGCATGTTCTAGCTGTGCGAGAGCATGTTCCAGCTGTGTCTATTGGAAGTGGACTTCCCATAGTCAGGTGATCCCTGCACTGTGACCAGTTGTGGTTTTCTATAATGGTTTCTGTTTACAAAGAAAAGCTTTTTTTGATGTGGGATGAGAGCTACATTTATCTGTGGGAACAAGGGTAAGTTTTAAAATGCAGTTGGGAATTATGTTGGTCTAGTAGAATGGCGGTAGTAGATTCTCCTCTAAGATCAGCCCACACTGTAATGAACACTGTGGCCTTGGGCTGGCTTATGACGAAGTTGAGCTGTGCATAATTTTCTCTGCTGTTGTTTACTGCTAGGTGAGCAAGTCTGAGAATTCAACCCTCAAGGATGACAGGAAGCAGAGGAGTCAGGGATACCACAAGAATGGGGCTCAAGGAATTAACCGATGGGGACTTGTGGGGGCTCACAGCGATCACAGAGCCTGTGGGAATCTAACCTAGGTCCTCTGCATATATACTATGGCTGAGTAGCTCAGTGTTCCTGTAGAATTTCTAACAGTAGGAATGGGGACTGCCTCTGGCTGTTTTACGTATTTGAGGGACCCTGTTCCTTCTTCTGGGTTGCTTCATTCAGCCTTGATGTGATGGTATGTGCCTGGTCTTATTGTAGCTTGTTATACCGTTTGGTTGATGTCCCTGGAAAGCCTGATCTTTTCTGAGAGGAGGCTGGGGGTGGAGGGTGGGGATCTTGGGGGGGTGGATCTGGGGGAGAGGAGAGGTGGGGGAAAGAGATGGAGGAGAGGGAGGGGAAACTGTGGTTGGGATATATGAGAGAAGATGATAGATAGATAGATAGATAGATAGATAGATAGATAGATAGATAGATAGATAGAGATAGACAGACAGACAGACAAGTAGCCTGGCAGTGTCTTTCTGCTCTGAGAGTTTGGAACACTGAGAAGTACATGACAATCAAAGACCCTACCAGGAACATGTGCACCAGTGAAACACTGTCAGCTCTTAGGAGCTCTTGGGAAGGAGCATGAGTGGTCACAAGAGCTTGCAGCCTTGGTCCTTCCTGACACATCTAGCACACACAGAGCTGTTAGCACACTGCACACCCGTGTCTGAATGTGTAGCGATTCTCAAGAACATAAATTCAAGACCCACCTTCTAGTGCCGCCTTCCTGACCTCCAGATGCGGCTGGGTCCCAGAGCCCTGGTCTTCTCTCACTTCAACCTACATTATTTTCTGTAGTTCTGTTATGCAGGCTCCTTGCTTTTGATGAGTTCCAAGTTTCTATTATATCTCCTGTTGGGCGACAGACTCTTATACATCCCATAGTGTGCTCTGCATCTATCTGGGGGTGTCTAAAGAGCTCTTATACCTAATGTGTTGAAAAAGTACTCTTGTTTCCAGACCCAAGAGTCTCATTGTCTGTCTACACCTGTCCTCACTTCCTTCCCCAAGCGTTTCCTCCTGGGAATGGGTACCATGTCCCTTGGGGTACCAGACTGGACACCGAGGAGGAGCTCTGGCTTCTGTTCCTCACCCCATGCCTGACATCTACCCCCCTCTCCCGCTCCACTCCACCATTTCCTACTATGCTCTTCCCCACCCTTTATGTTCGTGTCTCAGGAACTTCCTGCATTCCTTTTGCTTCAAACATTCTTCTCTTGTATTAATTGCTGGACAATTTATTTTAATAATTTAAGTTTCTGTTCAAATAGCAAAAGAAATCCTCTTTACCACCTCATGAGGAACAGACCCATTCCAGCCCTTACATTACCTTTTTAAAAAAATTAATTAAGCTGGGCGTTGGTGGCGCACGCCTTTAATCCCAGCACTTGGGAGGCAGAGGCAGGCAGATTTCTGAGTTCGAGGCCAGCCTGGTCTACAGAGTGAGTTCCAGGACAGCCAGGACTACACAGAGAAACCCTGTCTCGAAAAACCAAAAAAAAAAAATTAATTAATTTACACATTTACTGTTATTTAACAATGCTTTCCTTATAGCTCATTGGTCAACCTGAAGCTATGGTTCTTGTTAGTATACTCTCTTCCACACTACAATAGCAATCTTCAAGAATCTGAAGACTATCTTATTCAACACAGTATCCCAAGTTCTAGAAAAGTGAGCTACTTGCACTGGGTTCTTGAATACTAGTTTCAAGAATGAATGAATGAATGAATGAATGAAGGGTGAGTAAATGAATTGGAAGAATAATTAGCATTAGTATATATATACATATATATATGTATATATACATATATATATGTATATATATATTTTTTTTTTAAATTCTACTTGGCTCTGAAGGTCTGGAAGGACCTATCAGATAAGTGGATAAGAAGAAGGAGGAAGAGGAAGAAGAAGAGAAGGAGGAGAGGCGGGAGAGAAGGAAGAGGAGGAGGACAGACTTAGCAGGTGGGGAAATAACAGAGGGAAAAGATAAAGAGGATCACACGGTCCGTGTGACAGGAGATACAAAACTGATCTGGCAGAAAGCAAATGACTGGCCAAAAAGAAACAGCCAGGAAAGGCACAGTTCTGAGAAAATGTGGTGGTGGTGGTGGTGTGTATGTGCGTGCATGTGCATGTGAGTGTATGTGTGCATGTGTGCAAAATATGAAGCTGGGAATAAAGGAGTCCTCTGTTACCAGCCAGACTCAAAGACTTGAGCAAAGCCTGAGGAAAAGATAAGGGGTTCTACAGTGAGCCTTCCTGTGGCCTCAGCAGATACTCAGGAAGAGGCCCCTTTGCTCTTGAAATGTCAGAAACAAGTGGGTTGCCACAGAATCTGACAGTTGGCCCAGCCTGCACTCGGCGCTCATGGAGGAAGTTTCCTGCCGCAAGGTCCAGCAGGCGCGGGGGATTTGCTGTTACTGCTCTTGGTTTGCTTGTTCTCCTGAACACAGAACAGGGTCCTACTTCTCAAAGACACACTGGAAATATTTTTTGGGGGGGGGAGAATGTTGGGTTTTCAATCATCAAAAAATAAGCACAGTGGAATCCCGAGCGAATCGGCCTCCATGGTTTCTGGTGTGGCTGCTTCAAAGGCCGCCCTGCTTTAGGAAGTGAGAGGATTTTGTATTTGAAGTTGTACTTGGCAGCCTTGCTCTGAAGATGCACATGTGACCTTTTGGGAAATCCCGTTTCCTGCAGATGTTCTGGACTTGTGCCGGTGGTGCAGAGTTGACTGACTGTGGGGAAATTCTGGAAATGACCTAGATAGGTACAGCAAAGCCCAGAGGATCTGCTCGGTTTTGTTTCTGCTGTTGTTGTTATTTATTTACTTACTTACTTTATTAAGATCGAGTGACTAACTGGCAGGCAGGCAAAGCCTGGTGCAGTTCCCTGACTTCCACCTCCCCTCCAGGATGCAAGCAGCAACTCCTGCTGCGCCAAAGCCACAGCGTAAAGAAGCCCCCAGCATCGCTTGAGCCCCAGACTGTAACTGGACCTTTCGTCCTGCTTGGCACAGCCACCCTCCCACTGCGCCTCCCACCAGCCACACCCCAGTAGCACTCAGCTGGTGCTGCCCCCTCCCTGGCTCCGGGCGCCCCTCCCCCTCCCGTTTTCTGATAGACTTGGAGAGAAAATTGCATTTATGAGGTGTTACATTACTGGGTACCCACCCTGTGCCCTCCGTATTGTCACTAAGTGAGTCCTCACACCGTGAAGGAAATGTCACACCCACCGTCACACCATCACACAGTAAGCCCAGAAGACACTTGTCCTTCATGGTCTATTTCTTTCAGATAAGAAAATGTTGACCCTCTGATCTCTTCTTCTGAGGCTCTGAACAGCAGTGGCTCCACCTAGTCCCAAATCCTTGGGTCCTTTATAATAGCATTGCCGCATAGCACAGGCACAGTTCGAGCGTTCTCTGTATCGTTACTCTTTCTCTAGCTTTGGCTAGGGGGAGAGAGTTGAGACAGAGTTTCTCTGTGTAGCCCTGGCTATACTGAAACTCACTCTGTAGACCAGGTTTGCCTCAACCTCTAGAGATCCACCTATCTCTGCCTCCCCTGTGCTGGGATCTTGTGCAACCACCACCTGACTCTCCAGCTTTAATTCTTGGGTGGGTTTTATTGGTTTTGGTTTTTGAGACAGGGTATTAATTTTTAGCCCAGGATGACTTCAAACCAGCAATTCTCCTGCCTCTACCTCCCAGGTCCAAAGATCACACATGCCTGGCTTTACTTATTTCAAGCTATAGTTGTGAAGACAAAACCAGGAGCCAAAAGGATACTCAAGTCCCACAAGGCTTGAGCCTTACCTCCCTCCCCCACCCAAACCCCACTCCCCACACAGTGCTCTGCGTCATCTTTGTTGATCTAGTCTCTGTGCTTAAGGAGAAACCGAGGTAGACTCGTGTGGTAACAACTGGTCCTGTATTGTAGACTGTGGCCTAGCTTCCCACAGCTTGCTTGAGGTAAGAGAAGTCCTGCACGTGTCATCCCAGCCCATGGAAGGTGGAGGCAGGAGGACTGCTAGACTCACTCAAGCCAGACCTCACCTGTCCAGGTATGTTTCCACCCAAGATAAGCAAAAAGAGGATCCAGCCATCCTCAACAAAGTCTAAAAAACAATACAGAGAGACACTCAGACAACAAAATGGGCTTAAAATAAAAACAATTCCGTTGGGTTTTTTCCCCATTTTTGTTTGTTCGTTGTCATTTTCTTTAAAAAGCAAGGATCTGTTGGTAGGAAAATCCCTGAATGTTCTCCACAGCAGAGGGCAAAGCTCCTCTCTTCCCATGTTACAGGAACCAGGCAGAGAGGGGTTAATGAAGACAAGAAGGCCAGGAACAGGCCCAGATAAACCACCTCTGACAAAGTTCTCTAGTTCAAACAGCTCTTGAAAAAAACTGTCACCATCATTAACACAGTCACCATCATAGGATTATGTCCAAGGAATAGAAGTTTCTTCCAAACATCTGATCACTGCCTGTCTGAGAGGGGTATTCTTGGCTGTCAACATGGCTTCCTCTGGAATTAACAGAATCCAAATGGCTAGGCACACCTTTGAGGAATATTTTTTTTTCCCTTAATGATATCATTTGAATGGGAAGCCCCACTTCTAAGCCAGATCTTTGAGGTGGGAAGATCCACCTTTAATCTAGGCCACACCTTCTGCTGGCAGCCTATATAAAGAACATGGAAGAAGGAAGCCTGCTATCTGCCTGCTTGCTCTTGCTAGCAAGTCCATTCCTGCACTGGCTTTGGAGTCGGACTTCTTTAGGATCCTGGCATATACTGAAGTCCATCTGAGGCATCCAGCCTCATGGACTGAATAACTACTGGATTCTTGGACCTTCTACTGGAAGACAGCCATTGTTGGACTAACTTGACCACAGCCTGAAAGCCATTCTAATAAAGTACACGCACGCGTGTGCACACACACACACACACACACACACACACACACACACACACATTCTCTAAGTTCTCTTCCTCTAGAGATCATTGACTAATATACTGCCTCACATGGCAAGAACTGCCAACAAGGCTGGCTTAATTTCTCCTTCTCCTTCTCCTTCTCCTTCTCCTTCTCCTCCTCCTCCTCCTCCTCCTCCTCCTCCTCCTTCTCCTTCTCCTTCTCCTTCTCCTTCTCCTTCTCCTTCTCCTTCTCCTTCTCCTTCTCCTTCTCCTTCTCCTTCTCCTTCTCCTTCTCCTTCTCCTTCTCCTTCTCCTCCTCCTCCTCCTCCTCCTCCTCCTCCTCCTCCTCCTCCTTCTTCTTCTTCTTCTTCTTCTTCTTCTTCCTCTTTTCTCCTTCTCCTTCTCCTCCTCCTGCTCCTCTTCCTCTTCTCTTCCTCCTCTCTTCTTCTTCTCCTTCTTCTTTCTCCTCCTCTTCTCTTCTCCTCCTCCTCTTCCTCTTCTTCTTTATCTTCATCATCATATTTTGTTATCAAAACAGGGTCTCTATGCTGTGACGCCTGCTGATATTGAACTCAAAATCCTCCACACTCCCCCTGCTTCAGCCTCCTTGTGTGGGCTTACAGGCAGACTAAGCAGACACACCTTCCTCTAGGAACTGGGCAGATATTAAATTTTGTTAAAGCTTTTTAAAAAACTATTAAAATTACTGTTTTAGTTTAACAGTTTAAAACTATTAAAATCACGGTAGGAGTAGGGGCTGTCTCGGACTCAGATGCCTCCCCGTGGAACCCTTTCTGCTAACTGGGCTGCCTTGTCTAGCCTCAATAGGAGATTTGCCTAGTTCTGATGCAGTTCTGATGGCTTGATAGGCCAAGGTGGGTTGATATCCATGGGTGCCTCCCTTTCTCTAAGGAGGAAAAGAGAGTGAGGTGGTGGGGAGGGGTAAGAGGGAGAGACAGGAAGGAAAAGCAGGAGGAGAAGCTGTGATTGGGATGTAAATTAACTAATTTTTTTGTTTTTGTTTTTGTTTTTGTTTTTCAAGACAGGGTTTCTCTGTGTGGTCCTGGCTGTCCTGGAACTCACTCTGTAGTCCAGGCTGGCCTCGAACTCAGAAATCCTCCTGCCTCTGCCTCCCAAGTGCTGGGATTACAGGCGTGCGCCACCACACCCGGCTAACTAATTTTAAAAGAGATTGAAAAGGAAAACATCACCATTACCGATAATGATATTTATATTATATGAATGCCTTCTAAGGTTCATTTTCCCATAAATAGGCAAAAGTACTAGGGATGGGATGGGTCGATCTGACTCCCTAATTATCAGCTATTGCGCTCGCTCTCTCTCTCTCTCTCTCTCTCTCTCTCTCTCTCTCTCTCTCTCTCTCGTTGCCTGAACTGTCTCAAGCAAAAGGACTTTGTCTAAGAGATAGTCACTCTTTTACATCCCTACCTTTGAGATAAACACACCAAGAGTGCAGCTGATCGTCCCCAACCCGGAGAAGGTACAACTCAAGGAGAGCTGTTTAAAGCAGCTTGTGTCAAACTTTTGGCAGTCAAAAGTCAGGGAGCTGTTCCCACTTGCCGAGACAGGGAGCACGTTCCTTGGTGAAGGGATCACTGTGATTGGAGACAAAGGGACAAGGGTAAGTTCGGTTTACCACACAATCCTTAACAACTATGACTGGTGCTTAGAGGCAAGGCCATAATTGGCTGAAGCAAGGACCACTAATTGACCCAAAAGTAATGGCTGTGATTGGTCCAAGCATCTCCTCCAGCTGCTTAGGTCACTTGCGGGGAGTCATCTGAAGCTGCGTGTGAAATCTAATGAAGCCTTCGCTCAAGTGGACTTCAGTGGTGGGACCTGAGCTGGTACAGGTACAAAGAAGCAGAGAGCAAGAAACAACGAAAGCAACAATGTGGCCTGAAACAAAGAGAAAGCAACACAGTGGCTTGAAAACTGAGCAGGTGTTGGCCTGAAGCCACGTGGGAGCCCAGATCGCTAGCCTTAGGACTCCTCACCCTGGGCTCCAGAGCAGCCCGGTTTCTATTGCTCCGCTCCTGGCCTCAGCTTCCAAGCATGATACGATTTTCCAGTTCCCAGGGCTGGAATCCTGAACAACCCGACTTATAACTGGCTCTCAGTTCTTCCTGGACCCCAGTTCCTAGGGCAAATAACTCAACTACTAAAGATCTGCCTACTGGCAGAACCCACACCCTTAACCCACCCAACTGTATCAACAACTGTCCAGTGAACCCATTGACCACTGGGATCCTGCTTGCTGGCCAATGGGAACAGATGCCTATGCCCGAGTATTCTAACCATGCCCCATGCCCAGTTCCTGAGTATCCCATAGAAGCCCCAGCTTGTACCCCACTCAGATTCTGAGCACAGTTTTGACAGAGTAAGATATTCCAAATAGGTTGTGACAACGGCCACCGAATAAGCAAATAAACACATCCAGAGAAACGTGTGACATTGCAACATGACGTTGTGGTGAACAAATGTATTGGGCCATATTCATAGCTGTCCTGGGGCACCTGCAGACAACGGTGGCAGCTGGACATGCTAAAGCTTCTGTGCTGGGGCCATCCACCCATACTCTGCATAGGTTGGCCATACTGCCTTGTGCAAAGAAAGAATGGATGAGGACGGGAGTCAGAGGAAGGAGGGGGAGGGAAGGATGGAGTCGTTTTCTGCTGCTCAGCCTTCATTTGCTCCAAGGCTACATCAACATTTGTCTCCAGTTCCCTCGAAATTTCATCCCTACATTCCCCATCCCTACATCTCTCAAGTGAACCCTCGTGTCTAGGTCAGATTTGAAGTGTTGCTTTTTCTTTGCATTACAGTCTTCATTTTTTGGTTTTTTGTTTGTTTGTTTTTGTTTTTGTTTTTGTTTGTTTTGTTTTTCCAGACAGGGTTTCTCTGTGTAGTCCTGGCTGTCCTGGAACTCACTCTGTAGACCAGGCTGGGCGTGGTGCCGCACGCCTGTAATCCCAGCACTTGGGAGGCAGAGGCAGGCAGATTTCTGAGTTCGAGGCCAGCCTGGTCTACAGAGTGAGTTCCAGGACAGTCAGGACTACACAGAGAAACTCTGTCTCGAAAAAACAAAAAACAAAACAAAACAAAAAGCATTACAGTCTTCATATTAACCCCCTAAACCACATATATCTACTACTATCGTGGTCTTTTAAGCTAGACTGCACTGGTCATAAAACACATTTAAATTACAAAGCTATAGGTCCCTTCCACTCCAAGATCATCCTGTTCTGTACCACATGGCCCAACGGTCTATAAAGTGTAGGAAAATAGCAGATGCCGTCAGCTCATGGGGGTGTGTGTGGGTTTCTCTGTGTAGCTCCGGCTGTCCTGGAACTTAGTATGTAGACCAGGCTGGCCTCGAACTCAGAAATCCACCTCCCAAGGGCTGGGATTACAGGCGTGCGCCACCACGCCCGGCTGGGAATAAGCTATAATCAAGCTGCTAACAAAGAGAACACAGGACAGGCTGGAGAAGTCAGTCGGTAGGAAGAGAAGCCCCTGGAGGAGAAGCAGAGAGGTTGAGAATCACAAAGAGTGGAGCATTCAGAAGCTCACAGCAGCCGCTTCCACTCACGGATGCTGCCCAGTTAGGCTGTGACAGATGCTAACCTAAGCCTTCCACTCCCTTCATTGCGTTCAGAGGTCCGTGAGGGCTAGCTCGGCATAGATTCTGCCTTTCCCGGGAGGCCTGAGCATTATTAATGGCATTTCTGTCTTCCTTGCTTTCCTGTGTATTTTTTATTCTAACATACAAAAACTGCAGGACCATGACAGGGAACTCGTATGTCCATTATTTAGAGTCATCAATTTTTAGTATTTTTCCACATTTCCTTTTCTCTTTCTTGTTTTTTTTCCCCCAGATGCATTTAAGAGTAGGCTGCATATGCTGTGTCCCTCTGCCTCCAAATATGGTAACATATTTTCTTAGATGTTTTCACACAGTCTCAGTACAGACATCAAATCCAGGAAATTTTGCATTGAAGGGTTACTTTAATGTGAAAGTCCACATATTTGCCAATTCTCCCAGCAGCGTTGTTCACAACAGACAGAATGTAGGAACAACCTAAATACCCACGAAGAAAGGAAGGCAGTCAGGCATGCTGCACAGACGCCTAGCCCTACACACACCGCTTGTCCTCGCACATGGAGACTGAGGAGGAGGACTAACTCCAAGCTAGCCTGTGCTACAGAATGAAATCCTGTCTCAAGTTTTGCAGGAGGTTTTGTTTTTCATGATGCTAGAGACAGAACCCAGGCCCTTGCACTTTCGAGATAAGTACCTTACCATGGAGCAAACCGTCAACTCCTTGAAGAAAAACAACATGAAGATGGGGAATATAGATCAGTAGGCGAATTCTTGCTTAGCATGTGTGAGACCCTGAGCTCGACCCCACACTCTTTCACCTAAAAGGCATGTAAACAAGTTGTGGTACATACAGACATCAGAATATTATCCAGCCTTAAGATAAAATGAACTTTTAGATAACATGCAATTGGGGAACATTATCCCAGGCACAACAGAACACATGCAGTGCTGTGAGTCCACTCGTGAGGTATTTAGGAAGGGCAAATTCCTAGAAAAGGAAAGAATGGTGGGTGGAGAGGCAACGGGGATTAGTCATCTGACAGACTCCGAGTTCCTACTTCTGGAGATGGGATTGTAATGATTCACAGAATGGTGAATGTGCTGGCTGCCCCTCGACCATCCAAGTACAACAGCTAAGATGGAGATTGCATCTAGTGCCGATTTTGCCACGTTTTATTAAAGGTTCATGCTGTAATTGTGTGACCCATTCTGATAACGTCTTTTACACTGTTTCCCCCTGGAATCCGCCTTTCCCAGGCTGCTTTTGATTATTATGTGTCCCTAGGAGGGCTCTCGGCATGTTCTGGTTTGCCTGGACCCTCTTCACGTTAACACTCAGAGTCCCGTATCCTGGATAGCTGTTCAGAGGCAAGCAAACAGGGCAGCTGCCCACCCTACTTTTCAGCCTCTTTTAATCATAATAGCTCCACGGATTTTCTTTGCTTTCATAATACTAATTTTTTTTTTAAAAGAAGTTGAATCAGAGATGGGTGTGGTGGTTCATGTATATAGGTGGTTCATGAACCATCCTAGCACTTTGGAGGCTAAGATGGTGGAATTACTACTAGTTCAAGTCCAGTATAGGCTATATACTGTAGCCTGGGTAACAGCATGACACTCTATCTCAGAAAAAGAAACAGATCTAGTCATTTATCTTATTGAATGTCCTTCAGTTTATTCTGTCTGATGCTCTCCCAGGTTATTCATTTGGGGCCAGGATGCTATGCTAACGATGTGTCTATTTAAATGTGTAGACATTGGAGACAGAGATGTCTATCTGCCTGTGCTGGCAATGTCAAGTTAGACTGTGGTCAAGGCGTGGCTGGGTTCATATCTGTGTACATATGACTTCCCCACCTCTCCATGCTTGCTTACAGTAAACTTTTTATTTTATTTATTATATGTAAGTACACTGTAGCTGTCCTCAGACACTCCAGAAGAGTGTCAGATCTCGTTGCCGGTGGTTGTGAGCCACCATGTGGTTGCTGGGATTTGAACTCAGGATCTTTGGAAGAATAGTCAGTGCTCCTAACCGCAGAGCCATCCCTCCAGCCCTAAAGTAAACTTTTACACACATGCAAACACATGCACATGGACACACACTCATATTCCTTGTGAACTGTAGAAGCCCAGCACTTCCTAGGAAGCAGTTGACCGCTTCCTTACACTTAACAAAAGAAAGATCCTTTGAGTCCTTTCCTGTTGTCATGCAAAGTATAGTAACAATCTATTTCTTTCCTCACACTATCTTTGGTTCTTTAAATACTTGAAAGGAAAGCAAATTTTTTTTGTAAATTTTATTTAATCTTTTTTTACAGTTCAGATTTGTTTGTTTGTTTGTTTGTTTGTTTTTCGAGACAGGGTTTCTCTATATAGCCCTGGCTGTCCTGGAACTCACTCTGTAGACCAGGCTGGCCTCGAACTCAGAAATCCACCTGCCTCTGCCTCCCAAGTGCTGGGATTAAAGGCGTGCGCCACCAACGCCCGGCCTTACAGTTCAGATTTTATCCCCCTCCCAGTCCACCCTCTGACTGTTCCACATCCCATACCTCCTCTCCGCACAATGTCTCCACAAGGATGCCGCCCCCCCCCCCAGACCTCCCACTCCCTAGGGCCTCCAGTCTCTTGAGGGTTAGATGTATTTTCTCTAAGTCCAAACCAGGCAGTCCTCTGCTGTCTATGTGTTGGGGGCCTCATATCAGCTGGTGTATGCTGCCTGGTTGGTGGCCCAGTATCTGAGAGATCTGGGGAGTGGGGGCTTTCCAGACTGGTTGAGACTGCTGGTCCTCCTACAGGGTTGCCCTCTTCCTCAGCTTCTTTCTAATTCAACCACAGGGGTCAGCAGCTTCTGTGCATCAGCTGGGTATAAATATCTGCATCTGACTCTTTCAGCTGCTTGTTGGGTCTTGAGGAGGACAGTCATGATAGGTACCTTTTTGTGAACACACCATAGCCTCAGTAATAGTATCAGGCCTTGGGGCCTCCCCTTGAGCTAGATTCCAAGAAAGGAAAGAACTTTCAAAATGCAATTATCTCTTTTAATGTTTTTATTACATCTGCTTGTGTGTGCGAGCACACATGAGAGGCATGAGAGATAAAGGTGGCAGTCACCTTTACCCTCTGAGCCATCTCACCGGTCTTTTTTTTTTTTTTTTTTTTAATCAAACTTAAAATGACAAAAGCACACATTTTGTCAGAGCCCCCCCCCTTTTAAAAAGTCATCGTGTTATTCATGAACAAGTCGTGTTTTTCTGTTTGAATCCATAGTCTAGATGTCTGTTCTGAAAGTGAAAAATTGTTCAGGGGAAGAGAACGCACTGTGTATGGGTGGTTGAGACCTTTACACTTTGATACTGACGGTCTCCACTGCCTGTCAGACTCTGCTGGGTATTTAACCACCCACCATCTTTAGGGGGTTGGGCTTGGTGGGAACGGGTAAGAGGTGGCAAAGGTCTTTGACTATCTGAAGATACAGAGGTCAGCAGATATTGGGCACACTGTAGCCAAGTACCAACCAAAGCTTTTATCACCTGATAACATCCCGCATAATCTACTTATTTCTTATTTCTGTTGCTTATTATTTTCCTTCCTTGGTGCTAAATGAAGAAAGTTCTGCAAAGCCAGGCAGCTCTGTTTTGCTCCATAGACGCTGGCTCCTGCTCCACAGCCCTCCCTCAGATCTGCTGGGAGAACGAGCAAACGCGCTTGGTCATCGACTCTGTGAATGTGATGACAGCCATCGGCTTGTTTACCTGACAAGATCAAACAGGAAATGCATTTTGCTATAATCACAAAGTTAAAAATACAACCAGTAGCCGGGTATGGTAGCCCATGCCCTTTAATCCCAGCATTTGGAAGGCAGAGGCAGGAGGATCTCTGTGAGTTTGTGGCCAGCCTGGTCTATACACAAAGTTCCAGGAAAGCTAGAGCTACGTAATAGGGAGACCATGTTTCAGATGAAACAAAACAAAACCAACCAGACAAACAAACAAACGATTGGAGACAGTTAACACAAACTGGGCCTGGATTATTTGATACAACCTCTGCCCTCCCTCACCCCAAGGGCCAATGGAAGAGCAGTCAGCTTCAAAGCTCCTTGAGCAAGTCGGTTTTAAATGTGTAGTGTTTCTTGGTGAGGCCGAGGGATTAGAAAGATAAACAGCTACTTTGGTTTAAACGTTTGCTGCCCTGTGGCACTGTCTAGGGCTCTCTGCCTGTTTCTGCTTTCAGAGAGTTAAAGAATGAAGCCTCAAACCCTGAGTCCCCCAGATGATCATTTTGCTTTCCCTCGAGAAAAGGTGGGGCTGGGATAGGAGGACTAGTTGGTATTTCATGCCGTACTACTGGTCTACCATCGTACCTGAGTGCTTGGTGCTAGAATTCTAGAAACTAGTTGTGGCATTAGGTACAGCCCCTGCTCTCAGGCAGGCAGGTCCTTCTGCCTCTGCAGGAGAGTCCATTTCTGTCACTGATGACATACAAATAAATTTAAAAAGACAAGGATGACTGGGTGGTGCTCCTGGTGATGCTCCTGCAAACCTGTCACCCCAGAACTTAAGAGGATGAGAGACGAATTAAAAGTCTAAGGCCAACCTGGGCTACAATTAGAGACCCTGTTTCCAAAAGAAAGCAGAGTAACAGCTCTAAACCATTCTGTGAGTTTACCTAACAGAAGAGCAGTAGTGACTTTTTTTTTTTTTTTTTTTGAGACAGGGTTTCTCTGTGTAGCCCTGGAACTCACTCTGTAGACCAGGCTGGCCTCGAACTCAGAAATCCACCTGCCTCTGCCTCCCAAGTGCTGGGATTACAGGCGTGCGCCACCACTGCCCGGCTAATAGGGACATTTATCATCTACCCCGTGGAACTTTCTGCATCTGCGTGCATGGCCTTACGCCTCCTGATTGACAGATGCAAGCACAGCCTCTACTAGGCAGAACATAAAGTCCTTAATGATCTGCTTTGCTTTTTAAGTATATGAGCATTTTGCACAAGGTGGGATCTGAATTCAGACACATCATGGTCTTTATGAGTAGATCCTGACCTATAAAAGTCTCCACCCCAACACTGACTCACTCTGAGGCTTGAGGGGAAAACAGAAGCTTACAGGGATGCGAACTGACCGGAAACTTCTGGAGTTCACAGGAGGCCTGGGGTACAGTGAGCGCTCTAAACTGCCAATACATCCTATTGAATTTCACATCTAATCCAGTGGGTTAGTGCCCGGTGGGAAAAAGTAACACAAGGCCGTAAAGGACAGAATGGGTGGGCATGCGTCACTCACAGAGTCTACCCTTTGTGCAAACTCAGATTCGGACGAGGATACTACAAACACCATCTTCAGTGTTTCTGTACCATTTATCTTATTTCACTGGCAGCTATAGGTACATGGGTCGGAGAATCATGCTAGGGCTGGAGTGGGGCTCAGGGGTAGAGCTTGGGTCTGGCTTGCAAGAGAAACACAAAACATAAAATAAAACAATAATTCTGGTACCCAGAATATCACTTCCTGTCTGTCTCTCTCTGTCCGTCTCTCTCTTGGGCAAACTGTGCTGTGTCTTTTATTTAATTTATTTTTTTTAGTGATGCTGGGGGTTGAACTCGGAGCCTCAAAGGTGCTGGGACAATGCTCTACCGCTGAGCTCCAGCTCCAGCACAGCGCTAGCTAGAGCGCTTTGAGAAAAACAGCTGCGTGTTCTTCTAAGAACCCGCCAGCCTCCCTCTCTCTTCATTTCATTTCATCTGCCTGTGTTTTCCTTAGACCTTCTCTTCCTTTTGTACGTTATAGAAGGAGGAAGATATTTTCATTTTCATACCGCTATCTTCAAAGCTTAGATTCCTCGTTCCCACGATCCTAACGAGAGGGGAAAGAGTGCTTTTGTGGGAAGCCTGAAAGGTTAATTTTATCAACTCCAAGCCAATATTTTGTAACTATGTTTTATTGTAACTATTCATTTCTGTTAGAATGTCACTACTGCATTTAGCTTAATTGCACACTTTGATTATGGGTTGCAATAAAAATGCTGGGTTTGAACTAGAATTGTCACAGAAGAAAGTAGAAAAGTTGCCAGGGAAAGTCAGGATAAGAACTGTTGCCTCTACTGAGAGCAACAATGGTGATCCTAACACTTGGGAAGCAGAAGCAGTAGGATCCGGAGTTCAAGGTCATCCTGGGCTATGTAGTAAGTTCAGGGCCAGCCTGAGCTTGAGGCCTGGCCTCAGGGAAAAAAAAAAAAAGCAAAATTGAAGGACAAACAACTAACAAAAAGGAAAGAAAAGAAAACCATGTTGACTCTGTAGAGCTGACGGAGGGATTGTGCTGGACAGTTTTATGTCAACTTGGCAAAACCTAAAGTCATCTAAGAGGAGAGAACCTCAAGTAAGAAAATGCCTCGAAAAGATGTGTTATAGGTAGGTCTGTAAGGCACTTTCCTAATTAGTAATTGATAGGGGAGGGCCCAGACCTTTGTGGGTGGTGCTGTCCCTGGGCTGGTGATCCTGGGATCTTTAAGGAAGCAGAGTGAGCAAGACTTGGGGAGCAAACCAGTAAGCAGCACCCCTCCATGGCCTCTGCATCAGCTCCTGCCTCCAGGTTCCTGTCCTGTTTAAGTTCCTGCCTGACTTCCTTTGAGGATGAACAGTGATGTGGAAGTGTAAGCCAAAAACCCTTTCCTCCCGCCTTGCTTTTTGGTCATGGTATTTAGTTGCTGTAATAGAAACCCTAAGACAGTAGTAGAGTTCTTGCCTAGTATATACAAAGTGCCAGGGTCTACCCCAGCACCACACACACACACACACACACACACACACACACACCAACAAACAAAAAACATGAGCAAAGAACCTCAGTAAGGAAAGATTATCCAAAAGTGAGAGCACATGGCTAGAAGGCATGTTTAGAAAATGTTCAGCATCATTAATCTTCAAGGAAACACAAATAAAAGCCTCAGTGAGATAGATATCTATCATCACCACATGTCGGAATGACTGTTGTCAAAAAGATAAGTATTCTCGGAGCTGGGAAGAAAAGGAAGCTTGCATGCTGTCACTGGAGCATAAATTGGTACAACCACTGTGAGGAAAACAGCGGAGGCTCTTCAGAAAGTTAAAAACAGGATCGTTAAATGAGCCAGCAATCCCACATCTGGATATGCAGCTCGAGAGATGAAATCAGTATGGGGGGCGAGTCTGCATCCCCATGTTCATCACGGTAATAGCCGTAATAGCCAAGATCTGAGAACAACCCCAAACTAAGCAGATGGATGGATGGGTGGATGGATGGATGGATGGATGGATGGATGGGTGGGTGGGTGGGTGGATGGATGGATGGATGGATGGGTGGATGGATGGATGGATGGATGGGTGGATGGATGGGTGGGTGGGTGGGTAACAAGAATGTCAGACACAAACAGTCAGACAGACTCAGGGGGACGGTGAGTCTTTTAGGAGGAGAAATCTGGGGTAGGCAAACAGCTCAGTCAGTAAAGTGCCTGCCCATGTGAGTTGACTGGTGTCGATTAGCTCCATTAAGGGAGTGATTTCAGAATGTGTGTGTGTATATCAAGTCATCACAGAGCACATCTTAGGTATATGGGATATTATTTTTCAATTATATTCTAATAAAACTGGAAAATAGTGGCAGTTTTCCAAAATAGAAATAAATATGATCAGTTTGTAAATTCTCATTTTAGAAATCAGCAAGATGGCTCAGTGGGTAGAAGCATTTGTGTTAAAAACAAAAGTTTTAAAAAAAGAAATCAAGAAAGGGATAAGAGGAAAACAAACAAGGAAAGAAACATGTTAAATAGTCATCTCATTCTTCCTGCAAACATTTGCTCAAACATGGCTCTCTTGGTGACCATTTCATTGAAATTGTTGCTACTGGGCTGGGGTTGTTGGTTGGATGCTTGCCCCAACTAACAATCAACAAATAACTAAAATAATTGCTGCTCATCCATCTCCACACGTGAGCACTGGGCACTCCCTGTCTTCAGCTCCTCCAGATGTTTGAGTCACCGTTTAATTTATCTGTGTATCCTAGGTATCTCTCTGCAAGGAGTTCAACCCAGTGAGAACAAGAATTCTTACCATTTTATCCACGGTTCCAACCTAACACCTACACTGTCAACTTTGATAAGTGTTTGTTGAATAAATTCGAACACAAATATTATTAACACAGGAATGTGTTTCTTCCAGCACTTTTAGATGTGTACAGTGAGCTTATTAATGTCTTTCGATCATTAAGAAAAAGTAACATCTTTTAAACATCAGGCACAGTGGAGGGATTTTACATATTGTATTTCATTTAATCTCCCAATAACAGTGAGAAGTGTAATCTCTGGTTTACCAACCAGAAAGCCAAAGGCCCAAAGATATTAAGCAACGTGCTCAAGGCCACACTCGTAAAACCGAAACTATATATTCAAATCAAAGTGTTTGACTCCAAAGTCTGTGGGATTTCTCTGAGCCTTTGTCCCTCTGCCGGTGTCTTTATTCCTGTCTCTCTCTCCTCACTTGGCTTTATATCTGAGGCATTTTCTTTTCATTTTTCACTGCCCATGTTTAAGTAGAAGCTGTGTAAATGAGGACCACAGTGGAGAGATGAAAGCCATATGTATCTCTCGTGGTGGTATTCAGTTATGAGCTTTCCTATGTATCATGTCTAGTCCAATCTCTATGCTTTTACCCAGAAGCTCCCGACTAGCACCCTCAACTCTACATTTCTATGGGTTAAGATTCCCAGGTTCAGCCAAGAGACGGTTTTTGTTGCTGTTGGTTTTGTTTTGTTTTTTAGGGAGTTATTTATAAGAGGACACTAGATTTGAAAGTGAACAGTTAAGCCCTGAAAAGGGCATATCCACTGACCCCTGGCCGCTGACCACGCCCTCTCCCTCATTTCTGCCTATTGCTGTCAGGCTCTCAGGGCTGGGGTGATGGGTTGGAGGTTGTGGGGGGTCTCCATGGGAGAAGATCTAGCTTAGGTGCACATCCTTGCAACTTCCTAAGGAAGAAGGGAAGAAGGGGGATGGGGGAGAACAGAAGAAGCAGGGAGAGGAGAGAGGAAAAGAAGGAAATGAAGAGAGAAGAGAGAAGGAAGGAAAAAGGGAAGGTGGATGGGGTGGGAAGAGGGAGAAAAGAAAAAAGAAAAAAAAAGCAGGTTATCTTTATTTAGCTGAAGTTTGGAATGTATTGGCTAAAGCACAGGTTGGCCTGGCTAGAATATCGACCCTAAAGAGGACTGGCATGTGAGTCCTGGAAACGAAGGACAGGGCTGGACTCAGCTTGGGTCACGTGTCTTTCCTCTGAAGCACACCACGATTCACATCTCTCTCCCCCCATGGAGCCTGTCCCAGGAAAGCCAGTCTGCAGTAGATACACCAAGTGTTGACTGCTCCACAGAGTCACACAAACCCCGACTCCTTCCACGATTGTTGTAGGCAGTAGTTTACCGTAAGTACAAGTGCTACCATGCAGGGAGCATTGCTGGGTTCTACAGACTCCCATCCGTTAAGCCTCTCTCCTAGAGTCATGCTGAATCATGGGGACATGGCAGTGTGGAGGACAGACGACTCAGATAAACGTTGTCAAATAACGTCGATAAATGAAATGAGCCTGGCTGTAAAAAGCTTCATTCCAGGGTAAGAGAATGACAACTGTGGACATAGGGACTGCGTGTTCTTAAGGTGGCAAAGGCCGGTTTCTCTGAAGAACTGATGTAGAAGAGCAACCCAGCCTACTGAGACCTGCTCAAGGTTCTTCTGTGGACCCTAGTATAGAGGCTGAGCATTCTAAATGAAAAAGGAATATTGAATCCTTTTGTTAAATGAAAGTGGAATATTCAACTTAGTGGGTTTTTTAAAGGAATTGAAAATTTTAACTTTTAACTGAGCCCTCTTGGTTAAAGAAGTCATTTAGGACTTAGGGTTTTGTTGTTGTTCTGTGTTGTTTTGTTTTGTGGGGAGGGACACTGTTGAGCAGTCATTAAGAAAAAAAAGAAGAATGTGTCCACAGGCCCTGCCAGGCTCACAAGGTCTCAGCACTCGTTTGACACGAGGCACAGAAATAACAACCAAATGTGTCGCTGCTGTCCGACTCCTCCAAAAGGGAATCCACAGCGTCAGGCAGGAAGGAGCGAGGCTGTGTGTGGTCCGCGCGGCTGAGAGCGTCAAAGGGGCTCCTCTGAAAACCCAGTCATCTGCTGTGTTGGATCGTTTCCTCCCCAGATAATCTTGTGATGATTTATGAACAACAAATTAAGAAAAATTTGCGTTTCAGGATTGCTGTGAACACATGTATGCTAGCTAACCACACAGAATCACCAGCATATGCTCACAGGGCATATATATATATATATATATATATATTCACATGAAAACACTTAGGAATGTAAAGGCAGGGATGTATAGAAAGAAGTATTGGGTGTGAGCTAGTCTCGCCACTCAACTGGCAGGAAAGGCTTTCCTGCCTGAGATTCCCTTTGTAAATGTGTCTACTTTGTAAACCCTGAGGGCAGGAAAGTGGCCAGGGCATTGCCGGATGAGCTCCAGGAGCCAGGCCCCTTCCCCAGCCTCCCTAACTGTCATAACTGTCACAAAGGCCACCTCCAGCCCCTTGACAGGACCCTACCCAGTTTATGCTAATTTCAGGTGAAAAGTGGGAACAAAATCCACCAATCCCTGAACACAAAAATCCACCAATCCCTGAGCTCCTCCAAGCTCAGGACTTGAAATCCCACCAATTCTCACCCGGAAAGCTCCACCCCAGAAAGCTCCACCCCGTCCCCAAGGACCCCTAGATAAGCATTGGGCTTTGTCCAATCCCCTACTGCTGTCTGCTCCCTCGGGGATCTTAAACAGTTGCTCCTGGGTTCATCCCTCCCCCCAGCCCTCCAATACATATCTTTCGTGAGATTTGTGTCCCGGTGTGACTCTCACTGGAAGAAGAAAAAAAGCAATAAAGAGAAGGGGGAAAGTGAAGAGAAGGGTAGTCTCTTCTCTTCTGAGGGGCCTGAGCTCCTCAGCTCAGCTGGAGATACCTTTCCTGGGAACTCTAAAGCCTCTGCTGAGGCGACTTCCTCCTCTCAGAGCTGTGTGGTTCCTGGGCTCCTGTGTCCCAGGATGCCCTTCTACTGGGATACCTTCTCCCCTCAGACCTGTATTGTTTCTGAGCTTTCAAGTCCCAGGACACGTTCCCATGAGCAGAAAGACCATCGCTGGGTTTGGTTAATTAGAACCTGCTCTCAATTCCAATTCTGCATCTTCTCGGCTATGTGAGTTTGAACCCGGTACTTTGTCATTCAGGATTAGTCTAAATTTCTACCAGTAAACGGAGATAACATGTTCATTAAATGAGATGTGTTGGACGCTAAGTGGTATGTGAAACAAACACTGAAGTGTACTCATTACAGACCGTGTATATTAGGCACGAGGCAGACATAATCGGTTAAGTTTATAGTCTATGAAATAGCAAATTTGGAATTTTTCTTTTTTTTTCTTTTTGTCTGTGATTCTGATACTAGAAATGTTGGGTGAAAACAACCATTCACATCCTGAACATAAACGGAGTCAGCCGTGATGTCATCGGAAGGAGGTCGATCAGAACAGGGGAGTGAGATGACTCAAGTGAACAGAGCGGCAGTGGCGGTCTGTCTGTCAATCTGTCTGTCAATCGGCCCTTCAGCACCAGAGCGCCTGTGAGATGCGGTCACTCCCTGACTGTTCTGCTCCTTCTGACTTCCATGCCCTGGTCCACGTGCACATTCACAAGCCTGCCCCCACCCTCCACCCATTTCAGCCTCATCCTCCATAGCTACCTACTCACCCCATCTGCCACAATCACCCTGGCTTTAAGCGAAAAGGGGCTTTAGTATTTTTTCCAGTAACTATTTTTTAACTTTATGTCTTGATTGAAGCTTCCTCTCCCTCCCTTCCTCCCAGTCCCTCTCTCTCACCTCCTCTTCCTCCCTCCCCTCTCCCTTTTCCTCAGAGAAGGTGAGGCCTCCCATGGAGATCACCACGCTCTAATTCCCCACCCCCTCCACCCCTGCACCCCATGCCCACCCCCACCCCATCCCCCTTTGGCATATCAAGTTGCGGTAGAACTAGGCGCATCTTCTCCTATTGAAGCCAGACAAGACAGCCCAGGCAGGCAGCGGGGCCCAGAGGCTGCCAGTGCTCCAGCTGTTAGGGGATTCACATGAAGACCAGGCTGCACACCTGTTACATATGTATAGGGAGTAGTTGGTTTTGCTTTTTTGTTTCTGTTGTGTTTTTAAATCCTATGATAAACAACAGTTAATGTTTTCTTTGTTTTTGTTTTGTGAGACAAGGTCTAGCTATGCAGACCTGGCTGTTCTGGAATTTGCTATGTAGATCAGGCCGGCCTCAAATTTAGGGCAATCCTCCTGCTTCTGGTTCCCAATACTGGAATTATAGGTATTCACCACCTCCCCCAGCTTAGTTTTGAGTGTCTTAACTGTTTCTCACCCTTCCTAAGGTACCTTTGACACTTAATCAGTTGATTGAATCATAGAGTACTGGAATCTTATAGTCTAATAATAATAATAACAACAACAATAATAATAGGTTTTACATCCCATAACTGGGATCAACATAGAGTATTAGTATCTTATAGTTAATTAGTTCATACTCATCTAAAATAGAAATCTTAAAATATCTTGCTTAGCTGGGCATATCTTTAATCCCAGCACTTGGGAGGCAGAGGCAGATAGATTTCTGAGTTTGAGGCCAACCTGGTCTACACAGTGAGTTCCAAGACAGCCAGACCTATACAGAGAAACCCTGTTTCAAAAAACAAAACAAAAGTATCTTGCTTACAGAGATGGAGTATCAGTTCTTTAAGATGTAGCTTATGGGTAGGTAGTGATTTTTTAATTTTGAAGGGGGTAGAGTCTCACATAACTTGAGCTAGCTGTCCAGCGTCCCTGCTCCTCCTGCCTTCATATCCTAAATTCTGGATTACAGGCCTGTGTCATAGAGCCCAACAGGTAGTTCTGGTTTTCAGAAAGTTTTTCACCAAACGGTTCCCTGAGATGAACTCCAGAGAGTTCTGGCAGAGGGACATGAGAAGGAGGAAAGAGCCGGGCAGTGGTGGCACACGCCTTTAATCCCAACACTCTGGGAGGCAGAGGCAGGCGGATTTCTGAGTTCGAGGCCAGCCTGGTCTACAGAGTGAGTTCCAGGACAGCCAGGGCTATACAGAGAAACCCTGTCTCGAAAAAACCAAAAAAAAAAAAAAAAAAAAAAAAAAAAAAGGAGGAGGAAAGAAAATGAGGGAACTTTCTACATCACATGGTATATCTTTCTGTTTTGATTGTTATTTTTTTCCTTTGTGGATGAGTTACTTAAATTTAATCAAGTTCTGCAGTGGGTTCCACAGAGTAAATAATTCATCTTCTAAAGGACACCTTCAAATCTTCAAGAAAAGTCCTGTCTTAGGGTTTACTGCTGTGAACTGACACCATGACCAAGGCAAGTCTTACAAGGACAGCATTTAATCAGGGCTGGCTTACAGGGTCAGAGGGTCAGTCCATAATCATCAAGGCAGGAACATGGCAGCAAACAGGCAGGCGTGGTGCAGGAGGAGCTGAGGGTTCTACATCTTCATCTGAGGCTGCTAGCAGAAGACTGGCTTCCAGGCAGCTAGGAGGAGGGTCTTAAAGCCCATGCCCACAGTGACACACCTACTCCAACAGGACCACACCCTTTAATAGTGCCACTCCCTGGGCCAAACATATATGAACCATCAAAAATCTCTTAGCCTTTTAATGTCTCTTCTTTCTCCAGGTAGGAACTCTCCTGGTTTTGTTTTTGTTTTTGTTTTTGTTTTTGTTTTTTGTTTTTGTTTTCTCTCCTGGTTTTTAATAGTCTTCTTAGAAGATGATTGCTTGCCGTGCAGTGGTGGCACACGCCTTTAATCCCAGCACTTGGGAGGCAGAGGCAGGCAGATTTCTGAGTTCAAGGCTAGCCTGATCTACAGAGTCAGTTCCAGGACAGCCAGGGCTACACAGAGAAACCCTGTCTCGAAAAACCAAAAAAAAAAAAAAAAGGTGATGATTGCTTTTATTGGTCACCTCTGCACCCTCCATTTCTCCCTCCTTCTTCCTGTCCTTATTTCCACCCGAGGCTCCATGTGGCCTGGAGAGCTGGGGGATCAGAGCACACTGCCTGGCTACGGTTTCATTTTCCTGGACTCAGTGACATTTTATGGAAGGCACAGTTGGTCAATGAACCAGTAAGAATCTCAGGACTTCCTCTAGACTCGCCAGCTCTATGCTTAGGGATGAGGACGGATGCATGGAGCCTTGGGGATGACTGATGTCCACCTGCACCGTAAAGGAGGAACGCTCTGAAATAACCACGATCCAGACGCGAGTGGGCAAAGTCTGAGTTTGTAACCACAGAGGAACGCGCAGAGCAGCTTTGGGTGTTCGTTGAGAGGTTTTGCTTTGATTGCTTTTGTTTTGAATTCTGTAGCTCAGTGTGGCCTAGAACTCACTAGGCTGTTTAGAGAACCTTTCACCTCAGCCTCCCATGTGCTGGAGGTACACGTGTGAGCCACCACGCCTGGCTCCAGAAAAGTGTTCTTTAAACATAGCCTGGACCTGACTGGACCTGATGGCACACAGCACTGGGAGGGAGAGTCGTGTGTGTGTGTGTGTGTGTGTGTGTGTGTGTGTATAAAATTACAATTTTGTTGAGGTTTGGTTTGTTGCTAATGTATTGTAATGCTAAATGTATCCCGAGGTCTGGTTGCCTCCAGAGGAGAGAATTCCCAAGTAGCCAGCTTTTGTTGTGCAAACCTAGCT
Source organism: Apodemus agrarius (assembly GCA_964023405.1). Lineage (NCBI taxonomy): Eukaryota > Metazoa > Chordata > Mammalia > Rodentia > Muridae > Apodemus > Apodemus agrarius. The sequence goes on from OZ030017.1 coordinate 37,950,640, forward strand.
CCTAGATTTAAAACTCCTAGTAGAATAAAAATGGCTACAGGCAATTTCTGGAGGGAATAGAGGTCGGCGTGTTCTCTGTGAGCTGGGTGGGGGTCACCGTCACCCACCGGCAGAGGAGAGAAGTGAGCCGAAGGGTAGAGGAAGCCACCGTGGGCGGAGTTGGATCATAAACACGTGTCCTGGAGAAACTGGGTCTTTGGGGTACACCGCTGAGGAAATAGCCAGTCCAGCACTTAGGAAAGTAGATTAGGGGTTAGTTCCCAGTAACTGTCAAAGCCAAAATAAAATAACCATAGTCTGAGATCTCATTCAATTGTAAGTTAGATGGGGTAAGTTTAAATTGGTTCAACTACAAGATTTTTCGGGCAATATATAGTCTTTATTGTTGCTTTCATATGTATCAACATATCCCAGAAAATCTGAGCAAAACCATGCGAGTGTGGGCTGTGGGCCGTTGGCCCAAACAGGAACTCTGTTATATTGAACTGGACAGCGTGAAGATAGCTATTAAAAACAGGGTAGTACCCATTCTTAATCCATCTCCTAAAAAGGAGATACTTTGTTTCAGACAGCTATTTAGTAGTTGCTACAAGATCTATTCTAAGGGAATGAGAAACCCGTAGGGGCAGTGGCTCTGGTGAGACCTCCCCACCATGGCTCCCGGCTGCACACCCTCGGCCGGCCACGCTGTCCTCAAATCTCTGCGAAAGGTTCAGGTTAGTTCTGGAGTTTATTAAACTGCTCAGATCCTGTTTCACAAGGATTGGGGTTTTAAAGCACTGTCATCTCAAAGAATGCTTCATTATTTTCCTTTTTGGAAATTAATTTAAAACAAAACAGATGGATGCTTCATGATTCGGATGCTTTCAATGTACAGAAGGCCAGGCAGGGCCTTGCAGGGAGGGCCTTGCCGGGGAGTCGTCCCAGCAGACCCCGCAGCCCTTGCTTCCCTCCTGGGAAGCAATTACCAGTTCCTTTTTAAAATCTTTCCAGGGTGGTCTGTTACATTCTCTTCCCGTCACACATTTTTCCCCTGGAGAGACGAAGTTCGGTCTTTTAATCTGAGTTTGCCAGGCCTTCCGCCCTTCCCCATCCAACGAAGACAAGGTCTCCGGGGACTTTTCTTTCAATGCCAGCGTGTTGAAAGTGGATTTTTGTCTTATGCCCGCTCCCAGCTCTCCTCTCTGTTCTGGCTGGGCATACCTTTTCACACGACAGCTGGTGGCCCCAGTCACCTTCTGGTGCATGATGGATGGAACCAGGTGGGGCAGGCGTTCTCTGATATCATTAACTGCAAGATTTTTGCAAATCCAAAACTCAAAAAGAGGACCGTTGTCTCCAACTGTTAGCAGCTGTCCATTCCTTTGGCTGAGGTGGTGGGGAGCAGAATGTCCTTCTGCAAACCTCCGGGGGCAGGCAGCTCGCTGACTCACAACGCGTCTCTGTCAGACTTCATTCGGATTTAAAAAAAAAAATCACATCCAACCCATTCTAGCGTCCCACCGTCTGCTACCTACCGAGAGACCTGGGTGGAGCACCTTAACCCCCGTCCCATGCCCTAGTCTGTGTGAGCGACCTAACTGCAATGACCTTGCGGCTCCCATCCCTGAGAATTCCTTAGGAGTGGGATCTGCTGTAAAGTGGTGAGCGTGGCCACAGCCCTTTGCCCTTTACCTCAGAGCACTGGAAGCTTGAGGGAGTGGAGATTCTATGATCTTACCCTTATATGCTCCTGGGACATTTGAGAGCAACTGTGAAAGGGCTTCCTGTCTTTTGACCTAGAACTAAGTCTCCTTACAAAAAAAGAAAATCCTGTCCCTGTGCTAGGGCTCCCATGAAACAACATGTTAAACTGTAGGTCCCATTTAAGAGATGGAAGTAGGTTGTTGTACTACAGAGGACATGCCCTTATGAATGGTTTTATCTAGTCATCAATCAACAGGTTATCCTGATAGTGAATCTGGTATAAAGCACTGTGATGGTTTGTATGTGCTTGGCTGAGGGAGTGACACTATTAAAAGGTGTGGCCCTGTAGAAGAAGGTGCGGCTTGGTTGAAGTAGGTGTGTCACTGTGGGCGTGAGCTTTAAGACCCTCCTTATCCAGCTTGCCTGGAAGTCAGTCTTCCACTAGCAGCCTTCAGATGAAGATGTCGAACTCTCAGCTCTGCCTGCATCATGCCTGCCTGGATGCTGCCGTGTTCCCCACTTGATGATAATGGACTGAACCTATGAATCTGTTAAAATTAACAGTTGTCCTTTATAAGACTTGCCTTGGTCATGGTGTCAGTTCACAGCAGTAAAACCCTAAGAGCAGGCACCTTTGGGGGCAGGGATATAGTTCAGTCAGGAGAGTGCTTGCCTCGCAAACATGAGGAGCTGAGTCTGACCCCAGGAAGGCAGGTAACAGACAGGCTTGTTGGCGCAGTGCAGGAGAGGTGCAGATAGGGAGCCCTGGGGCTCGCTGGCCAGCCAGCCTAGACTGTCCAGCAAGTTTCAGGCCAGTAAGATAGCCCGACTCCAAAACCAAGGTGGATGGCTTCTGAGGAAAGATATCTGAGGCTGACTTCTGGCATACACACACATGTACACACACACACACACACACACACACACACACAAACCCCATTTTGGTTCTGTATCTTGGTTTCTCCCTCATTGTGTGATATCTTTGACCACTTACACCCTCACCAGCAAGCAAGATTTCAGTAGATGTGACCCCTTGACCTGGAAACTCTGAGTCTCTGAAACCCTAAACTAAATAAAATCTGTGTGTGTGTGTGTGTGTGTGTGTGTGTGTGTGTATCTATGTGTCTATCTTCCTACTTATTTTGTCTGTTGTGTATGTATGATATATGAGTTTCTCAGTGTGGGTGTGTCCCTGTGCAGGGACTTGTGGAGGCTTAGGGTTGATGTCTATTGCCTTTCTTGGCTGCTCTCCATCTTTGTTTTCTGAGACAAGGTCTCTCACTGAACACAAATCCGCTCATTGGTTCAGCTAGAATGGCTGGCCAGGGAGCGTCCCAATCCACCTCTCTCTGCCCCCTCCCCCGGCCTGTGGTTATACACACGTGCCACAGCGCCCAGCTGTCCACATGGGTTCTGGCGAGTCCAAACTCAACTCAAGTCTTCATGCTTGCACTGCGCCAGAGGAGCCATCAGCCCAGCCCAACCCGGCGTTTATTTTAATAAGAGAATTACATAGTGAATGAAGCGAGGACCTGATGGCTCCAAGGTCCAGCTGAGGGAGGGTTTTATTATAGATACGAGGGAGAGCACAACCAGAGGCATCGGGAAGAGTCTAGAGCAGGGAGAGAAAGCAGTACAAGGAATATAGCCAGCAGAGTGAACTGAACGGGAAGTGTGTGTGTGTGTGTGTGTGTGTGTGTGTGTGTTAGGTGAGGATGAGAGAGAAGGGTCAGAGGAGAGGAAGGAGCCAGAGAGGGCATGGCTGACAGGGCAAGACTGTACAGACGTGAGAAGCTAGCAGCAGGAAGGAAGCAAGCCCACCGGCTGGAGAGGGGGTGGGGTGGGACGCCCTGAGAGGAACCAGGAAGGCATCATGGGACTCTCTACCAGGTCCCAGAGATACTGAGCAGGCCTAGAGGCCAGCACAGGCTTTGGTATGCTAATAGGCACTGCTATGTGGACCTGACAGCCAGTCTGTGACAGAGAAAATGAATTGACACCTGACATATGGTAGGTAATAAATGCTCGTCGTCACTTTAACTTATGAAAACGTTAACTTAAAAAAAAAAAAAAAAAAAAAAAAAAAAGGCCGGGCGTAGTGGCACATGCCTGGGAGGCAGAGGCAGAGGCAGGTGGATTTCTGAGTTTGAGGCCAGCCTGGTCTACTGAGTGAGTTCCAGGACAGCCAGGACTACACAGAGAAACCCTGTCTCGAAAAACCAAAAACCAAAAACCAAAAACCAAAAAACAAAAACCAAAAACCAAAAAACAAAAAAAAAAACAAAAAAACAAACAAAAAAAAACCAACAACAACAACAACAAAAAAACAAAAACAAAAAAAACCTACCCGGCAACAGAAAAATCCCACCCCACCTGTGTAATGTCCAAATAATCTAAACTGCTTGCTCAATTTTGAGTTATCAGAGTCACAACTTGGAGGTATGCTTTCTGCATTAGATGCAACTCTCTGGGAAAGGCCGACGTGGCTGCCATGACAAGGCCCATGGGTTACTTATGTAAGAATGGGCATTGGTAGCCAGGCGTGGTGGCACATGCCTGTAATCCCAGCACTTGGGAGGCAGAGGCAGGCAGATTTCTGAGTTCGAGGCCAGCCTGGTCTACAGAGTGAGTTCCAGGACAGCCTGGGCTACACAGAGAAACCTGTCTCTGAAAACAAACAAACAAAACAAGAATGGGCATGGGTGTGTGTATTCTGAAACCGAGTTCTGTCGGGACACGTGAAGTATCAAGTTTTAGGATCCAGCTACACAGTGAAAACTCCCAAGAGACGGGTATTCAAAAGGGATGGGCAGTCTATCTTTTTCCCATGGTGGGAGGAGCCCTGGGTTCCACTGCGCAGATAGATACGTTCCTCAGTGGTGAGGAACCTTCAGGGAAATCTGTCTGATCCAGAAGATATGATGGATGTGAGTTAGACACAGGAATGAGACCAGACGCTGGTAGAGAGAATGGACGACTCCTGCTGCAACGGAGAGGAGCCAAGTTTGCAGTGTCTGACGTGAGGCCTTCGCTCACTCAGCAAACACCTGTCAAGGCCGCAAGCAGACCGACTGAGAGGTTTGTTTACGTGGTTGGTTGGTTAGTCAGTTTGGGTTTTATTGAGACAGGGTTTCTCTGTATAACAGCCTTGTCTGTCCTGGAACTAGCTCTATAGATCAGGTTGTTCTTGAAATAAGAGATCCACCTGCCTCAGCCTTCCAAGTGCTGGAATTAAAGGAGTGCACCATCACCACCTGGCCAGATTTACTGAAGTTTTTAATGTGTAAGTTTCAGGCACCTGTAGAGGCACACGCCTGTAATGTCAGCTTTTAGGAGTCAGAGACAAGAGGATTGTGAGTTCAAGGACAGAGTGCGTTACAGAACAAGAACCTGTCTCAAAATTCTTAAGGTTGGGGACATAGCTCGAGGTTAGAGCACTTGTTTGGCAAGTACCAGGCCATTGGCTTTATCCAGACATCATACGCAGCCAAAGGTTATGTTTTATGGCCCCTTACTAAAAAGTCCCTTCCACACTGTGATTGGTGGGATCTTGGTAATATGAACACAAATTTATGCATTTCTTTTAAAAAATGTGCATAATTGCCGGGCGGTGGTGGCACACGCCTGTAATCCCAGCACTTGGGAGGCAGAGGCAGATTTCTCAGGCAAATTTCTGAGTTCAAGGCCAGCCTGGTCTACAAAGTGAGTTCCAGGACAGCCAGGGCTACACAGAGAAACCCTGTCTTGAAAAAACAAACAAACAAAAAAAGTGTTCATAATTAAGATATTCTTAATTCTATTTAGACTCTGGTGCAAATCCCTTTTAGTAGGGTGTGATAGAAGTGCCCACAGGCATCCAGGGGCGGGGCAAAGGAGGAATTGAGTTCAGGATACAGTGTTCTGGAGTTCTGCAGTCCACACACACTTGTGTAAATCATGAATTTACAGATGGTGGATGCTCCGTGTCCAATGGCTTCGGGATGCTTCTGAGCAGGCTCACCAGGCACTGAAGAGCCAGGGGTTCCAGGCCAGATGTGTGTTACGATACAAATCTGTCCTGGCCATTATGAGAATCACTTATATTTTCCTGCTGCAATAAGGTTAAACAGCTTGCCACGTGTTCATTGCACATTTGGGGCTTCTTTTGAAAAATGCTCACTCTAATGTGGCTTTGTTTCTATGCTTCTGGTTTGTGTTGAAGGAGTTAATTTTTAATATTCTGGCTTAAATTATCTGCCAGCTATGTTTTATAAATATCTTCTCCAAGTATGCAGGCTGTTTTTGATAATCAGTATTTACCCCGGCAGTGGTGGCACATGCCTTTAATCCCAGCACTTAGGAGGCAGAGGCAGGCAGATTTCTGAGTTCAAGGCCAGCCTGGTTTACAGAGTGAGTTCCAGGACCGCCAGGGCTATACAGAGAAACCCTGTCCTGAAAACCCCCAAAAAATCCAAAAAAAAAAAAACAAAAAAAAACAAAACCAAAAACAACAACAGCAACAACAAAAAACAGTGGTTAAACATTGATTTTTTTTTTTTTTTAAGTTTGTGGTGGGTTTTTGGTTGGTTGTTTGGCTGGTTGTTTAGTTGTTTGGTTTTTGTTGCTGCTGCTGCTGCTGCTTTGTTTTCCCTTGAGACAGGGTTTCTCTGTGTAGCCCTGGCTGTCCTGGAGCTCAGTCTGAAGACCAGGCAGGCCTCGAACTCAGAGATATCTACCTGCCTCCTTCAAGTGTTGGAATTGGAGACATGCAGCACCACTGCCTGGCTTAGTTTGTGTTTAAAGACTTGTCCGAGCCAGGCTTGGAGGCCTGTACTTATAACCCCTGTACAATAGAGACTGAAGCCAGAGGGTTGAAGGTTAGAGAGCAGTCTAGGATACACAGTGAGATTCTGTCCCAAAAATAAGAAACAAACAAAAATCCAGTCTTTCTCAAGAAATCCTTCTGTAGGCAGGCCGCTCTTCCTACCCTGCCTGCTGCTCTCTTTACAGTACACTACATAAACTTGAAATAAAAATAGAAATAAAACATAAAGGTATTGTGGAAAGAGGAGGAAGAGGGGGAAAGGAGGAGAATGACAAAGAAAAGGAAGAGGAAGAGGAAGTAGAAGAGGAGAGAACTTTTTCTCTACTTAGAAATTATGAGGCCGGGTGGTGGTGGCACATGCCTTTAATCCCAACACTTGGGAGGCAGAGGCAGGCAGATTTCTGAGTTCCAGGCCAGCCTGGTCTACAGAGTTGAGTTCCAGGACAGCCAGGGCTATATAGAGAAACCCTGTCTCGAAAAACAAAACAAACAAACTAAAAGAAATTATGAGGATATTACCCTGAATTATTTTTTTAAAGTTTTATGGTTGGGTCAGGAGATAAGGAAGCTAGAACTGTAACTCAGTAAAGTGCTTGTCATGCAAGCGTGAGAACCTGAAGTTCAGTCCTCGGCACACGACAGAACACCCCCCCCACACACACACACAGACATACACACACATATACAGAAACACAGACACAGACACACACACACACACACACACACACACACACACACACACGATCCCAGTGTTGGAGAAACAGACTAGAGGATCTCCGGGGTTTGCTGGCCAGCAAGTCTAGCCAAATCTGTGAGCTCCAGCTTCAACAAGAGCTTTTCTCAAATATTATTGTTTTGACCATTATAACTGTTTGGAGTTGGTTTGAGTATGTAGACAGACCCAGCACCATTGCATGTACTTACCACAGTGACAGAATTCAACTTTGCATATCTGTGTGGTCTTTTTATGTGCCCTTTATTCTGTTTTATTGGTCAATTTGTCTATTCTTGAACTACACACTGCACTCTTTAATTACTGTAGCTTTAGAGGAAGTTCAGCTAGTTTATAAGGTGACCTGTGCCTATTTTTAAAATAGCCTATCAAGTTCCAAAGGAACAAAAATATGCCAAATTTTTTATTGAACTCACACACATTGAAACTTTAGGACAGTTTGGGTTGAAGTAATACGATATAAGACTGAGATCTCTGAAACCTGCATATGTGTCTTTTTATTTATATGCACCATCTTTAATGACCTCAGTAAACTTGGAGAACTTTTTATAAGTCATGTGCTTATTTTGTTACATTTACTTATATAAAGATTAGTTTAATGTCTATTTTGCTTTCATTCTTTTTACTGTTTCCAGCTTGATAGGTCTTTCTTTAACCCATCAACCTTATGAAACCCTCTTGATAACTTCAAGCTACAGATTCTCCGCAATAGTTATCAGTTTCTTCCCTTCCAATCGTCATGCCTTTGTCTCTGTCTTACTGCTCCGGGAGGACCGCTTTCTGGAGTTAAACAGAGGTGGAGATGAGTAAGCTGGTAGTGGATCTAAGGGAATGTTTTCTATCTTGATCCTGAATGAATTTTCCTTTTCTTTCTTTCTTTCTTTCTTTCTTTCTTTCTTTCTTTCTTTCTTTCTTTCTTTCTCTCTCTTTCTTTCTTTTTCTTCCTTCCTTCCTTTCCTTCCTTTCTTTCTCTTTCTCTTCCTTCCTTCTTTCTTTCTTTCTTTCTTTCTTTCTTCCTTCCTTCCTTTTTCTTTTTCTTTCTTTCTCTCTTTCTTTCTTTCTTCTTGTTTTTTACAAACACTATGCCAACATACATATCATTGTACAAGAAACCATTCCATCATTAAAAGACTAAAAATGGCAAACATTATTTTTCATGATTCAGTGGGGTGGACTAGAGTTACAGCCTCCACTCTAGCTAGTGCCAGAAGAATTGACTGCCATGTGTGTAGGAGAGTCCAGGATGACCTTACTGCAGCGGAAGTGCTTGAAATAGTGGGGCTTCTGTACCTGACATCTTAATTCCTTTAGAACCTCGCAGTATCCTCCTGCAGAGGACAGCCAGGTTTTTTTGTTTGTTCGTTTTGGATTTTGTTTGTTTTGTTTTTGCTTGTTTTGTCTGTGAGACAGCTCAAGGGCTTCCAAGTAGATGGTGTGACAAGCATCAAAGCCCAGGCTTAGAAATCTGTCCGTGGGATGTGTTCTAGCTGGGCTGCCTTGTCTGGCCAGCAGTGGGAGAGGAAGCGCCTAGTCCTGCTGAGACTTAAAGTGCCAGGGTGGAGGGGTACTCAAGGGGCCCCCACCCACTCGGAGGAGGAGGGAAGGGAGGGTGGGGGAAGGACTGTGGGAAGAGGTGACTAGCAGGTGGTGACCGGGAGGCGGGCAGTCAGTGGGACTTAAATAAATAAATAAATAAATAAATAAATAAATCCATCCCACAGCAATTTCCACTGCAACCTGGTGGCCCCAGCACTCAGAAAAGAGGAACACGGGGAAGCTGACGGGAGACGAGACACAGCAGGATGTGAAGGCTCTGCTCCCCAGCCTAACACCACGGCCCGCAAACTTGCTTAGAATATGATCATAAATGAACACTGGATTTCAGTTCAGTGTTTGAGGGTTGCTTTGTATATGCAAGGGTCTGAGTTCAATCTCCAGTAACCACCACTACCACCAGAAACAGAAAAAAAGGAAGGAAGGAAGGAAGGAAGGAAGGAAGGAAGAAAAGAAAGACAAAACAACCCCACAACAGCCCACCATACATGGTCCAAGTGTCTTTGACAACATATTATAGCAATTAAGAGGGAGTCTCTGGAGTCAAAATGTCTCCTTGTCTGCATACCAAAGCCACCTGGCCCTGAGGAACAGCTGCCCCAAGGACACGTGTTCCCTGGTTGTCATAAGGACCTCAGCATACCACCGACCAAAGCCGACTGTCATTTATAATCACACTGATGCTATTGGCCTTTCTTGATGTTTCTTGATGCCTTTCTAAGAGCAGTATCAACCACTTTCTCTCTCTCTCTCTCTCTCTCTCTCTCTCTCTCTCTCTGTTTTTGATTTTAGTTTTGCTTTGTTTTTCAAGATAGGGTTTCTCTGTATACTCTACGTAAGCCTGGAGCTCACTCTGTAGACCAGGCTATCTTCCGACTCAGAAATTTTGCCTGTGTCTGCCTCTGGAGTCTGGGATTAAAGGTGACCTCCACCATGCCGGACTCAACCATGTCTGACATCTGTATCTGTGCCAAAACTGGGAAGAGAAAGGTAGAATGAAAGAACTGAGAAAATTAGAAGCTGGGTATGGTAGTATATGCCTTTAATTCCAACACTCAGGAAGCAGAGACTGGCAGATTTTGGTGAGGTCTACATAGTAATTGACTTACATATAGGCCAGCTAGCACTACAGTGAGACCCTGTCTCAAACAAAACAAAACAAGTCGCTATGCAGCTATGACATCTTCACAGGTTGTGCCTATGGGAAGGAACATAATCTAAAATATCATAGTGAAGCCGCCCTGCATTTCACCTAACATTGACTTGTAAACCTTTGAATTTCCCACAATGCCTGGTGGCTGCCCAACCCCAGACTGTCTTCCTGAATCTACCTGAATGGTTTTCCCTTTTCTTTGGTGCTGCCCTGCCTGAAGTAGAGAGATTTCTTCAGCTTGAGAAGCATTCCATTTTCTTTTCTTTCTTGCTTTCTTTTTCTTTTTCTTTTCTTTCTTTCTTTCTTTCTTTCTTTCTTTTTTTTTATTTTTATTTTTTGAGACAGGGTTTCTCTGTGTAGCCCTGGCTGTCCTGGAACTCACTCTGTAGACCAGGCTGTCCTCGAACTCAGAAAGCTGCCTGCCTCTGTCTCCCAGAGTGCTGGGATTAAAGTCGTGCGCCACCACCGCCCGGCAAGGCATTCCACTTTCAAGGCACAGAGCCTCTGGAAAAGTTAGACCGAGCCCACGGCATCACTCTCAGACTGCCTCGGAGTCACATCCACATCCATTACTGAGCGTGTCTTTCCTCTGGGTTTGCTGGGTTCATTGCTCCTCAGCGGCTGGCTGAGAGCTGAAGAGTTGAGGCAAGTGTGGAATGAGCCCAGGCACCCAGGAAGCTGTCGGCTCTCACTGGGTTTCCCTTTTACAGATAATTTAAACCGGGTTTCCAGTTCCCTAATCTGCTAAAGTCAACTCCACCGAGGGCGTGGACGTTTGATGGGAAGACAGCCTAGGGCGGAGTAGGGCGGGGTCAAAAGTGACAGAGTGATAGGTGGAAATGAGGAAGAAGAGGGTGGGGTTTTAAGTACTTAGGAAAGAGAAAGCAAAGGTCTTTGCAGGGTGGCAAAGGTCTGAATGGGTGGGTTCCGATGATTGGTCCCCTTGGGGCTCTCCAGTGAAGGACTTAATAAAATGGAAAGTGGAAACTGACAGGAAGTGGGAGACCGCCCAATACACAACCCCCACACCAGCTTTGTCTAGGATTCCCTTGTACCCAGAAAGGGGGGGGGGGAGTACTTTCCCATTCTGGGACTAATCTCACATTTAACTGCGTTATACATGAATAAATTGCTGTGGACAAAACTGAGGTCCCATTCGTCACTTATAACATTGCTTCAGTGGGGAATATTTCCTGAACTCTGCACAGCAAGCTTCTGTAGCCTTTTTGAATAGACCTTGCTTGTGAGTAGGGGCCTGCCTGTTTGCTGAGGAGGGAGCTTGCAGCTAGACAGGCCAGATAGAGCTGGCGGGTTTTTTTTTTTTTTTCAATCAGATACTGGAGCTGTACTGTAAAGTGTTTGGGCAAATGACACAGACAGAACTAGATCCCTACTCCCCAAATCCCTGCATTTCCAGTTGGCAGTTTAACCTTCAGAACCAATGCTATCCAATGAAATAAGAACAGTGATGGGGGAACCAGCAGCGGCGGTGGTGTATTCCTTTAATTCCAGCACTCCAGACACAGAGGCAAGAGGCAGGCGGATCTCTGAGTTCAAGGACAGCCTGGTTGGTCTACAGAGTGAGTTCCAGCACGCTCTTGAAAACCAACCAGCAAACAAAAAGTGATGTGAATTTAATGCGCCATATAGTACAGATCACACACTACATACAGTGCATATGGTACTTACGGCACCCTGCATACAGTGCAGGCAGCACAGCGTGCGTGCTCTGAAATGCTATACACGTCTAAAGGCAATTGAATCTCAGCTTGTGGACACTACGACCCAGTTAGAAGTTGGTAATTGGGAACTGTCTTGTCTGTGAGGGTTGGGGGTTAGAAGAAAGCAGAGGCTGGGTGACACTTGGCTGTTCTCTGTGGATGGATCCAGTATCAGCTGGGAGGAATTCACGAGGTGGAGAGAACTGCACCTCCTGACTTTAGAATACAGTACAGTGGGTGTACTTTTTTGGTCTTTTTTTTTTCTTTGAGAACTGCAAAACCCTGAATCAGAATAACTCCCCAGTGACAGTCCTGCTCCTCTGATCTAACCTGTTTTGTTAGAAGGGATAGTTATACCTGACTCTGCATGAGGAAATTATATAGGAAACACTGTATTCTTGACGTATAAGAAATATCCAAGATCAATATCGTTACAGGGTTTTTGTTTTTTTCTTTTTTCCTTTTTGACAGATGTAGGGACAGCACGCAGCAGATTCTCTAGATACTGGGGGCTACAGCAAAGGTATGTGGTTCCCCTGGAGGACCACCTTGACGGACATTGAGATGACTTCGAATCTGATCAGTTTTAGCAACAGCATACACATACACCAGCAGGCTCAGTGGCTGACCTATATAAGCACTTCTGTGCCATGTCCTATGTAACTATATGAACTACTAAAAGAATAACAACAGCTGTTACCCACTGACCACCTAGAGACTCTCAGTGGCATGGCTTTCTCCCATAGCTGATGAGAGGCGCAGCCTGGACAACCTTCAGTAAGCATGTTGCCTCAGTCCTCTGTGACCAGAAGCAGCAAGGGGCTCTAGAATGGCGTCCTGAGGTGTTTGTTACAGAGAAGAACTTTGACATAGTTGTCGGGTCGGGGTAACTCAGTGGTAGTGTAATGGTCTATAAAAATGGAATGCACGAGAACAGCGAGGCAGCCACTATAGGTTCTGTCCAAAGCCTCTCAGGTGCCATAAGGTGGGATTCTAAGATGGCGACTCTGGAGCAGAACTACCGGTCACATCTAATTCACAAGCTGCCACTTCCTAGCAATGTGACCTTGACCTCCTGACTCATCTAGTACCTGCTGCAGGGGGCTGTCGAGGTGGCAAAGTGGTCAGATGCAGCTGATGTGTTTAAGAGTATGAGAAAAGGGATGTTCAGAAAAATGCATACCAACGTGATAAATCTGAAGGCTTGGGTCCCTACTTTCAAGGACTTAAAAATCAGCTAGAAAGAAACAGAGAGAAAGTATCTGTTTCTAACATCACTTCTCAGCCACTTGGTTAAGATAAAGGGTCTTAGCAATGGATACAATATTAAAACCAACTCTTTTAGTCAAGGTGTAACTACAGTACCCCTAACTCCCAAAAATTGGGAAACAGTGATCAAGGATACAAAGAGAAAGGTTTCTGGAGAAAATAAGCTACGATGTACACTTTGAAGAAGCTGTGATTCACCACTTAAGAGATTTAAATCCAAGGACTCTTGTCAGTCAGAAAGAACTCCAAATTGGAAGTCAGCCATATATATCTTCAAGGAACTTAGAGCCTGTTATATGAAGTGACTCATAGTTGGGTATGGTAGTATATGCATATATAATCCCAGCATTCTGAATCAGAATCAGGGAGAACAGGAGGTAGCCTGGGCTAGATGAGACTCCCATCTTAAAAAAAAAAAGTCAACAAACAGAAATTCCAATACAACATAGAAAGTTCTGTGGAAATGTGACACTGGCAGCACAGTGATTTCTAGAAATTCTACTAAGTGAATTTTAAAAGTGGATTAGTCTTCAGTGCACAAAGAAACCCAGATGCCCGGTGTGAGGATGGACATGCCGGGATGTTGGCCTTTCCATACTCTTCAGGATGAGAAACTGCTTGGAGCCTGGTGAGACCACTGACTGAGCAGGGAGGAGCCAGGATGAGAATTTACTAAACTCCCTAATTCAGCAACCAGCCCGACCAATGAGACATCTCCTGATTCTCCTCCCCCACCTCTTTCCTTTCTGATAGACCCACTGAGAAAATAATTCTATATCAAGAGACTGACATTTTCTACTCTAAGAATAGTGTTTGACAAGTTTGTGTCCAGTTTGTTCTTCTAAGCCTCTGGCTTTGTGTTTTTCTCTTATGACACTTTTTTTTTTCATTTGAAAGAATAGATGTCTTATATGCTACAATTTCTACCTTCCCAGCTCATTTTACACCAATTACATTTTTTTTCTTCCTGATGACATTCAGGGAAGCACTGAGTTTCTTTTCTTTTCTTTTTTTTTCTTTTTGGTTTTGAGACAGGGTTTCTCTGTGTAGCCCTGGCTGTCCTGGAACTCACTCTGTAGACCAGGCTGACCTCGAACTCAGAAATCTGCCTGCCACTGCCTCCCTAGTGCTGGGATTACAGGCACATGCCACCACGCCCGGCAGCACTGAGTTTCTTACTGATATATATGTAATCTTACTATAGGAAGAATTATGTCAAAAGGCTTTCTGTAGAAAACAAATACTGTCCTAGTGACTGAACTTGTTTTTCTTTTCTTGATAGGCATAGAGCCCAGAGGTGGAACACTTGCCTAGAATGCACAAAGCTCTCAGTTCAGTTCTCAGTACCTCAAACGAAATAGTTATTTCTCTGCCTGAGGATTCCGTCTTCATCCGTTTTCTCCATTTCTTGCCCCAGATCTTAATTATTATTATTTTTAGATGGAGATTTTATTTGCTGACTGTACATTTTGTATGGTTAGTTGAGTCGGATTCGCATCTTACTTAAAGCCCTCATAGCTAAGCATCGACGGGGCTGTCCCTAGGGGGCTTATGAAACCTAAGAAAAGCACACTTCCGCCCCTGCCACATGGAAACAAAGTACACTGACCATCAAACTGAAATAAAGACCAAAGGAAAAGAAGTCAGAAAGAGCTCGTACACAAAGGGGGGGATGCAGCTGTGTCCGCCCTGAAAGGGAATAGGTGTTGAAAGATGGTTTTTCTGACACCCTTGCATGGCCAGTCTCCCCAGACACTGAGGAGATGTGGCAGGAAATTCTGTACTGTGAATTCAGAACCTACTTTGGGTTCATCCCATGCACAGCTCGGGAAAGAATGACGTGTGCTGATGAAATGTGGCCCGAGCCAGTGCAGTCAGGTCTCCCGGAGGCTGCCTTGGGTATGGGCATCATATCAATGGCCCGGGGTTGGTGATTCAGAGGGCTGGATGTCTGAAAGGCAGTGTCCTCCGCTGAGTATGGGACAAGGCAAATTCCGCCCGGACCACACCGTGACCCAGTGGTCCCAGGCCATCTGGAATCCAAGAGGAAGAAAATGGAGACATAGGCAGTGCAGGTTTGGTACCATCAGGTTAGTGCCCAAGGGCGATTCAAGGAAGTGCTCAGAAACTGGCATAATGGCACACAACAAGTAATGGGACCCGGTGGTGTTCTAAAATGCTGCGCAAAGTTCATGTTGCTTCTGTGATATTAAGTAATCAGAATAAAGGATATGGAGGCTAGGGAAAATATCATCTTAATTTTAACGTAAGGGGAGCTGGCTCTGAAAGGAAGGTTGTTTACTGTGGCTTGCCAGGGGAACAGTGACTAAGTCCGTGTTCACCATGTTTCCACCCTAATTTTATTTCTACTAGAATAAACACTGGGATTACTCATAAATAAAAGATCGGTCCTTAGTAAGGAGGGTCAGAAACAGTGTGTACATCATAGCTGACATTCTAGCTAGGGGATGGTTTAGTTAAACGAATAGAAAACGAGTCATACCAGCTTAAGATACAAGCATGGGGACAGGAATAAAGACAAGGCAGGCCAGTGGGCCTAGGAACTGCCCCTCACGCAGCCTCTGTCCCTTTTCTGTCTTGTATTCTTGACTGGAGAAGTGGGGGTGGGGTGGGGGGGGTGGGAGAGTGGGGGCGTGGGGGTACCCTCCCGTTAATTTATCTCACTTCTCCCATGTATTGAGAGGTCTGGCTCCCAGAATCAGCAGACTGTTTCTTGTGATTCTGTTCCACATTCCTAGAGAAAGTTGAAAGGTTGAGAGTATGGCCTAGGGCATCTCCACTGGGAGTAGGGGAGGGGTGTTTACTGGTTCACAATAACTCGTTGCCATCATTTTAGCCAAGACTATGGGGGGTGGGTGCTGAAGTAGGATTATGAGGGCCTGTTCTCCTCTGTGGATGAAAGTGCTTGTTTAGCATTGAGGCCCTGGGCTCTGCCCTCAGCATTGGAAAATATAGACGTGTGTGCACACATACACACACAACATACACACAACACACACACAACACACACACACATACATCAATGATATAAAAAACTGAAAAAGAGAATAGTATATCTTCACAGATGCCAAATTTAGTCACTCATGTTTGTGCATGTCTTTACTCCCAGCACTCAGGAGGCAGAGGCAGGTATAGATCTGAGGTCAACCTGACTTTTGTAGTAAGATCCTGTCTACCAAATTCAGGAAGGAAAGATTTATGCATGTAAAACTTCGTCAGGAACAGAGTGCTCGGCCAATGAACCCGTATGCCCTGCGTCCCACCAGCAAGCTGCAGGTGGGCTGGGGCTCTTGCTTTGGCTTCTCTTGTTCTCCTGGTCCACAGCACTCACCTCCAGTCAATGGTACTCTTCCAGGTCAGGACTCAGTTGCTCTGAATAGGTGGTTTTCATTTAACATAGAAGATCCCTTCAGAAGTCGTTTGCGGTCCCTACTGTAAAAGAAAGTCGCAGTTTTGAAGTGGAGAAACCACAGATGTGAGATTTATACGAAACACAAGCTGATGTGTAGGCTGCTTATTGATCAGTTATGAATACATGTCTATAAAAAAAGCAGCACACCCAGCCCGCCTGTCACACAGTTTACACAGCCCACCTGAGAACCTTTCTTCTTGCAGACGATCATGGTGCTGTTCCCAGAATTCATTCAGGCATCTCACAGCTGCCTAGTAACTCTAGTTTTAAGATCCAATGCCCTCTGACCTCCAAGTCACACAGGCACATAAAATAAAATAAAATAAAATAAAATAAAATAAAATAAAATAAAATAAAATAAAATAAAATAAAATAAAATAAAAACATCTTTTTAAAAAAGGAAAGGAGAATGTATATGAGCACTGTTCATTCCTACGATCCAACCAAATACTGACTACAACATCAAATGGCCTCTGTTTACAAGGGTTGTGCCCTTCCCTCCCCTCCCCTCCCCTCCCTTCCCCTCCCCTCCCCTCCTCTCACTACTTGCTTTGGTTTTGTTCTCAGTGATGTTTGGTTATGCACAGCACATCATCTTGCAATGCCCTAAAGCTATGGTGGAAACTTAGGTTGGCTTGCCCATTTCAGGCTATTGGTTGCTAGATTCTTCTAAGGTCCAGGTCCTTCCTAATGCTGCCACCCTTTAATTACTCTTGGGATCTGTCTGCCTTTCTTCCCCAATCCTGAGGTTACAGGAGTTCAGTCATGTGGGTGCTGGAGATTCAAAGTCATGGCTTTGTGCTCATAGGAAAAGGGTTTCCTAGCCTCTTAGCGACACTCCTAGTCCTCTATTTTAAATTTTCTTTTATTCGAAAGGATTTTTTTGAAAGCAGTTCGATTCTTTAGAATTCTTGAGCTTCCATAAGTAAATTATAGAAATTACTTTTTAAACTAAACGCGCTGGGTATCTCTCATACATTGTTAGCATCTACTATATTCAATATTTTCTATGCCTCATCAACATATGTGACATTGTGCTATGACTGCCAAGGACACATGTGAAGCAGTTTTACTGGGAACAATGTACCATGGGGACATGAGTCTGAATGCCTAGCTTGGATGCCAACTTTGCCACTTCTCAGTGGCATGACTCTGGCTAAGTCTTTCAAGTCATATTGTGAAGATGCATTTTTAAAAGACAGACTTTTCAGGGCCATCATGAGACTTAAGGTGACATTACACAAGACACTGGCTGTCATGCCTCTCTATTGTAAGTGCTCAATTAAAAAAAAATGAATCTAAAGAAAGTCATGGATTATCCTGGTCAAGAACTTATAGTCTACTGGGGGACTTAGGAAATGTATGTGGGGTATGGAGTGTGGGTGTGGGGTATGGGGTGTTGAATTGGGTGGTGCAGAGGTCAGTATTCATGATACAGCAAAAATGATGTAGGAGGACCAGCTCCTTGTTTAAGATGAGAGATGGCTCGCTGTTTAACGGGGATTGCTGCAAGTCTGATCACTGGAGCTTAGGTGCCCAGACTCGCGTGAGAGAAGGAACAACTCTGCCTTCACACAAGTGCCATGGCACATACATGCACGTACATACACATATACACAATACGTAAATGTATGAATAAATAAATAAATAAATATTTTTTTTAAGAAAATGATGTAGGAAAAAATGTGTGCCAGTTATCTAAAGCAAGGAGGTCGTGAGGAATCACTCCTTCCTCCCAGGGGCTGGGATTACATGCCTACGGCCACACCTCAACCAAATGAGAACTTTCCTGTTGTTTACAAAAACCCTTTGAGCAGGGTGTGGTGGCACAGGCTCGAAATCCAGAATTTGGGAAGTGGAAGCAGAACAAGCCAGGAATTTAAGGTCATTCTCCCGCAGTATAGTGAGCTCGAACTCAGTTTATACTACACGATGCTCTGTCTCCAAAAACCAAAACCAAAAATAAAATATCTTTTACTGGACATAATTCTGGATTTATAGAAATGCCCACTCCTTATCCAGTCACCTGCTGTTATCATTTTATCATTACATATGTTTGCATAAATAATAAATGTAGACACTGTATTTTTAAAAGTCATGTATACACCTTGGCCCTTCTTCACTCTTGAATACTTCAGTGTGTATTTCTAAGAATATAACTAGTCATTTCTAACGTCAGTGACCTTAACGTTAACGACTGTAACAAACCTACCATGTTTCCCTGTTGACCCAGCAAGGCCCTTCTTTTGCTTCCTATGGAAGCCCCAGCCCAGTAGCTCACATTCTCTCAGTGTCGCACTACGCCCACTCTTGTATTTTCACTGTGTTTGTCTTTCATGGCATTAGCACTCCAAGACTGTGCACCCCACTTTGCAAAACCGAACCAGATGTTGCTCATGGGGACCGAGCATCCCCTTTAGGTGCCATCTCCAGGGAATCAGATCTGAAGGCAGATGATGCCCGTCTGTCCCTCATCTGTGATCCAACTGTGATTAACTAATTTTGCCCTTGTAGCTAATAAAGCAGATGAACTCACAAAAACCATGAGTGCGTCTGGCCCCTAAAGATTCACCAATGGTTCTCCCCAATCTTTGCCACTTACTGCATAATGGTCTTTCTCCCACTCTATACTCTAAGAATATTTCTTTTTATTCCTATTAGTAGGTAGATTTTTTTAATTAATGGTGGGAGACAAACTCAGGGTCTCATGCATGTTGTCAGTACCCTACTACTGACCTCTATCCCTAGCCAAGCTGTTTATTATTAGTATGGATTTATGAATTCCTTTAAAAATTTGAATCTATTTGATATTTAAAAAGGAAATGGATGTGATATTAGACAATGAACTTTTCTTTCCACCACATCTGAAGAGTTATGCTTAAATTTCTCATAAGGAAACTTGAATAAAATTTACTTACTTGGAAAAAAGCTATCAGGTAAGTGCAATTATCCAAACTTAGAGGAAGACAGGACAAAAGGACTTTCTGCTAAATAAATGGCCCCTAGGCAGAGCTGTGTTTTTTAGCATTTTTGTTTTGTTTAAAATACTACTTGTTATTTCAGAGTACTCCACATGCTATAAGGCACTTC
Organism: Apodemus agrarius; assembly: GCA_964023405.1. NCBI lineage: Eukaryota > Metazoa > Chordata > Mammalia > Rodentia > Muridae > Apodemus > Apodemus agrarius. The sequence goes on from OZ030017.1 coordinate 37,970,083, forward strand.
AGAGGTGTGTGTGTGTGTGTGTGTGTGTGTATGACTACAGCAAGGCTGTGCTATAGTAGTAGGGACAGCACCAGGACAGCAGAAAACTCAGTTCTCAGTGCCAGAACCATGATGCTGCAGGAACAGAGTAGCCAAGACTGTCTATTGAATGGTAAGAGAATACATATTCTAAGCTCCTGAGGACATCCAGTATCACATCGGGCATGTCTGGGAAAGGTTCAGCAACACTGTGCTGATTACTGTGTGTGATACTGCAGACTGATCCCAGGGCTTTGAACATGCTAGACAAGCCCTGTGCTGCTGAGTTACAAGCTGGATGGTATTTTATTAAAGGCAAAAGGTAGTGAAATGTCATAGAAAAACAATCAATGAAAATGGTTTAAACTGTTTCTAGTACTTCGAGATGAAAACAAAGTTTATATAGAATAATTATTACCAGCCCCTCAACAACTTCTTTAATAGTCATGTCAGATAAATAATTGCTGAAACTATTCTTTTTTTAAGATTTATTTCATGTATATGAGTATAGATATACACATATTGATGAGTACGCTCTCTTCAGACACATAGAAGACCATCGGATGCCATTACAGATGGTTGTGAACCACTATGTAGTTGCTGGGAATTGAACTCAGGACCTCTTGAAGAGCAGCCAGTGCTCTTAACCACTGAGCCATCTCTCCAGTCCCTGAACTTGTCTTCAATACTGAAAAACATTTAAAAATCCAAACACGTACTTATCCCCAAACTTGCAGCCAAGGAGCATTCCAGGGACATACTAAACCATCTTTAATAAATCCCCGCTGATTCATGCCTGATTCAGAATCAACACAGAATCCCTCCTGTAAGGATAGCTTAATTTTAAATTACATAATACGTCGCTCAGAATTGGGTAGTTTGTTAATCAACTTTGTTAGGAAACTATAGCATGGTCTTTCTCCACTGGAGTCTAGCGGCCTCTTCTCAAACTGTTTTCTGCGGAACCCTTGGAGGTCCTTTCTTACATCCGACCCTCCCATGGAGTTTTGAATATCCTGCTTTGCCTATATTTTGGATCAGCGCATTGGAACCGTAACTGACAGATTTCAAGATGCCTGTCTGATTGGTTTTGACAGCAAGATGCATCGTTTGGTGATCTGCTGTTTGCTGTAGTGGTGTCTTGCCTCTGAAGCGCTAATTCTCTATCTAAATGGGTCCCTTGGCTTACCCTTTAGAAGTAATGCATAGTAATAAAACTGTTACACAATGGTGACTCCCCTGAAATGACTTTTAAGTGTATTGAATTGTTATCGATTTCTATTTTATATAATAGCATTTTCTGTTATATCCATTAGCATTTTTTTCTAAGATTCTGCATATTTCCACTCTTTTGGCAAAAGCAAATAGCTCTCATAGAGCAACTTACAGAACTACAAAAAAAAATATAATGCTCTGGTAAAGAATATTTGTTGCAAATAGTCTTTGCTTCATTTACATATAAATGGATGGGGAACAGACTTTGAGAAATAACTCATGGTTTATAAACAACAACGAAAACATAAAAGGATAAGGTGCTTTCTATCCTTTTGGATTTTGGGTCTTATACTGTAGCCCAGGCTGGCCTGGAATAGAAGACAGTCCTCTCATCTCAACCACCTGAGCCTAGGGGCTACAAATCCAGTACCACACCCAGTTTCTCTTTTGTGTGTGCACTGTGGGCACCCAGGCCATAGCTTGTGGGGGAGAGGGCAGCTCTCACTTTCCACCTGACTGAGGCAGGGTCTCTCTCTCGGTTCTGCTGACGAGTAGTACAGTTGTATATCCCAGGCTAACTGGCCCAAGAGCTTCCAGCCAAGTCTGCTGGTTCTACCTTGCAGGACTTCAGGGATTACACATGCTCGCCGCAGCTAGCTTTCTACTCACCACGCAGGGATTGAACTCTGTCCTCAGGCTTGTCAGGTCATCATCTTTGCCTCTTAAAGTCATCGTCTCAGCTTCGCCCAAGGGTTTTTTTTTTTTTTTTTAATATTTCATACAGAAATTCCCAACCTCATCAAGTTCAGAAAATACTGAGCTCTTAAGGTTAATAAAAGTGTGGTTTTGCAGGCTGTCAACATGAGCAACCCATTGTGAGTGATTTATTCCAAATTCAGACATTCTGTAGGCATAGGCATCTCCGGTATAAACCCATACACTCTTGGGCCTTTTCTCTTCAAAGTCGGAGAGAAGATTTTATTGCTTTTACAGTAAACTGTGAAAATTACTGGCAGATGTGGGGGCCTGGGATCTTTGTTTTTATAAAGCTCCAATTCAAATTTAAAGTAGCTGCAAGACATTTATACCTCCCCGAGGTTCCTTATTTTTCCTATTTTAAAAGCAGTTAATAACTTGGGACAGTAGTACATATATATATATATATATACACACACACACATATATATATACATATATATGAATGTATTATTGTTGGCACAAAACCATCTACCTTTTCCTTAATCTCTTACCAACTTGGAGAAAGAAAGATCAATCATTTACTCAGTAACTCAAAGGTTCCCCCCCCCCAACTATTACTTCAGTTTGTCTGTTGTTTCTTTGGGACTCGAAGCAAATAGAATCTAAGTGAAAACTCATAATTCTCGAGAAGCCTTTTTGTAGTGTTTCCTAGCCCCGCCCTCTTTTCTTTAGTCTATCTCAGTTGAAATTTTCTGACAGTTTTTTTCTTCTTTTTGGTTTCTGTGCATCTATCAGTGATTCATTCCATCACTATTGGAGAGACTTCCAACGTGAAATGGGATAAAAACCAGCACTGGGCTTTATCGCTTTTCCTTGCTTTGTTTCTTACACTTACTTTTGCATGGGCGTGACCTAACCAAGGGGGCGATAGAGCATTCTACCTTCTCCACGGAAGGCAGTCGAAGGGGACAGTGGTTAACTTTCTTATGCATAAAAGAAGAATCCGTTGTTTTTATTAGTTATTATGGGGAGGAAGGAAATCAAACGAACACTTTTGGTCCCTTCACAATCTACACTCGGTGCTGCTAGAGAATTGTCCCTCCACTGCACATTGCCTAGAAAAGGATCGCATCTATTCCCGAATGACCTAATGATACACCAAGGTGGCTCAGTGAAAACCTTTCACTAAGTCACACTGCATCAAATGGTGCTAAGTTTAAGTAGGCCACCTAGGTGCACCCCGTGAAATAACACCTTTCCATCCCCTTCCAGTCACAGGAAAAAATTCACCTTTTAGAATCACGTTCCCACAATGACGTGAAAATACAGTCCACATGCAACTCATCAATCTGGGACTGGGGGATGCCAAATATTGTTCTTTGCTCATTAAAGCAGGGGCAGCCACCCTGCTTAACACCTAAAAAGGCCAACCCAACACTTCCGGCATGATAATGTGTGAGAGTACTGACTCCATCCTCTAGGATCCCACGGCTGTGGGGTGACTTCACATTTGCAGCCCCTCCACTTGTCCGCCACGACTCCTAAGGACACCGCCCGCGTGGACTGGGTATTTGATCTGGGGGCCAAGCGTTTCCAGACTTTGTCCTCCGGCCTGAGCGGTGAGCAGCGCCCGTGTTGCAGGCGCCCACGAGATCCCGTGCGGGAGCAGCCGCGGGGCCCCACCTGTCCGTCTTGAGCCCTGCAGCTCGTCCTTGCGGCCAGTGCTGCGGCTGCGGCTGGGGCGCGCGCCGCGGACACCGGTACGGGCGGCAGTTGGCCTAGGCGGGCACAGCTCGGCGTCCGCAAAGTGAGCCGAGACCCCGGCGACCCGGCGTTCCCGGCCGCGCGAGCGCGCTCGGTTGGTGCGCGCGCCGCTCCGCCCCGCCCGCCCGGCGCGCGCCCCCTGCGCGGCCGGGGTGGATCCGGCGCACTCCCCTCCCCCGAGCGCCGGCGGCGGCGGGCGCTGAATGAGAGACGCCGACTGCTCGGCTAGGCGAGCGCTGCCTCGGAGCTGCGGGCGAAGCGGAGGCGACGGCCGCGGCTGCACAGGTCGGCGTGGCGGGCGGCCGTGCGGGGAGGCGCGGGCAATGGCGGCGGCCGCCGCGGTGCGCGGCGCGGGAGGGCGGGCTGCAGGTCGCTCGCGGTCCCGCGGTGGCGGAGGCCCCGGCGTCGCCTTAGCCTCTCAGGTGAGCCGGGGCCGGGCCCCCCTCCGCGCCAGCCACACCCCCCCATCTCGGGCAGGACGCCTGCACCCCTCGCCGAGCCGAGGCGGGTGACCTGTTGCGGGGCCGAACCGCCCACGGAGCGCGGGGTGAGCGGCGCCGCCGCTGCGGAGGCCGCGCGCGGACATGGGGGTGGGGGGGGCTCCCGCACCGCCGCGCTATCTGCCCGCAGCTCCCGGAATTCCTTTGCTGTGTGGGCTTAGGCGGGCTCGTAAACACCGGGCTTGGGAGGCGATGGGGAGCTGACCTGGAAGGGAGCCCGGACCTGTGCGCTGCCGCGGCTCCCCGCCCCCCTCGAAGCGCTTTTCCTGCCGCCGCCGTGTGCGGTGTAGACTCAGGCGGGTTTCAGGGTGCGTGGGCGTGTTTGGGAAGAAGCTGCGAGCTGATAGGAGGTACCTTAGTACGAATGTTAATTTGCTTGAGCTGGGAGGGGTGAGGGAGGAGGAAGAAAGGGGCCTGATGGTGGCTGTGGAGGAGGGGCGTTTGCCACCCGAAATCTCTCCGCAGAAAGCGCTCCGACGAAAGCATCCAGCGCCCATTGTTTAAGATCGGAGGCTGAAAGCACGGGCAGCAGTTCATTGAGCCTTTCCTCGTAGGTGCTCTGCATCCCCCGCACCCCCTCTTATAACGCTTAAGTAGCTGTAGAGCTTTGTTTCGGTGTCGGTGTTTGTTTCGGAGTTGACTTTTGGTGGTGTTTATGTAATGTTTACCATCCGGTGGACTCGAGGTCGTGTGTCTTTTGAAGGGGAGACCATTAGAATTTTGTGCAACTTTCCATTCCTAGCATGAAGGAGTTCTGCAGTGCCACAGTTCGTTAACTTGCAAACTGTAAAAGCTTGTCCCACCCAGCTATGATTGTTCGGGCTGTAGCATCATAAATATAGTAAGTGTAATACTGTTACTGCAGAAGTGCCATTTATAACCCAACAGTATTATTTTAATAATAATAACCTCTAGTGAACGTGTGTAGTCATGAGGCTTCAAAAATGTGGAAAATTACTTGTCTTAGCCACGTGTATACATTAAATGTGTTTATTAGAGTTCCCTTGAGTGATTTAAGTGTCGTTATTTTGAGTTTTAAATTCTAGCATTGTCATTTTAAAGTAGTAAAACCCAGTCCATTCTATCGCACCATGCATTGATTTCAGGAATTTGGCTTTTTCTGGAAATACTGTTCTCTGTCTTTTTTTCACCAGATTGCAGCAGAAGTTGAAAGATCTGCTTGTGTGTCAAGATCCCAGTATATTTTTTCTGATATTACAGTATCAGGGAGGATCCATCCAAAAATTCTGAGAGAAAATAAAATTTAAAAGATAGCTGTGAACCAGACATGCGTGAGTAATGCAATTTGCGTGCATTTAAACAAAAACAAGCATACTGTTTTTTTAGTTTATTATGTCTTTACACTTGAAATTGGGACAGTGGTTGCCTTCGGTGGAAGATGGCTTTGTTGGTAATATTAATTTGAGTGCAACTTGAAACTTTGTTTTTTGAGACAGAGTCTCACTATGTAGCTCTAGCTGTCCCCGAATTCACTACCTAGACCAGGCTGGCTTCTAACTGGCTGACAGATCAGCCTGACTCTGCCTATGATGTGCTGGGATTAAAAGCTACTTGTAAGCTTTTGTCCAGAGGCCTGATTATTCCACACACGTGGAGTACATCTGCTTACTGCTGTATCCTGATAGATGGGGTGGGGTGGGGGGGTGGAGATAAAATAATAAGTGGGCAGGCCTCATGATGCCTTTTGAGTTAGAATATTGTTTGCATTTTTCCTTCTAAGAATAGGAGGAACTGTTAGTGAATAAAAGCATCAAGATAGTTGTCTTAAACTGGGCTTCTGTTTATACGCACTAGGTATCTGGTTTCCGAACATACTCTAAATATACTCTACCTGGAGTCAGAGGGCATGTGGTTTACATGTGGCTAAACAATCTCTTGGTTTATATACTCAAATGAAATGTGTACTGATACTCTTCCCTTGGTATTTACTTGTTTGTAAGAGTCTTCAAAAGAAGTAAACCGACACCCTCCCTCCAGGGAAACAGCATTCTATCCTTTCTGTTAAAAGAAAAATCTTACTGGATGCGAAAAGTCTGGTGAGAAGAGATTAGTTTATGCTCTGATTAATAATCACGGTGACACACATTGGTGTAGATCTTTGTAGGTTTCAGAGCTTTAGAAGTATTTATGAATACGTTACTCCTGAGGACGGTCAGGAATTAACCTTTACCCTGTGCAGGTGTTGTTCTCTCCATCTCAGAGTGGGAAGCCCCCTAGCACTAATCTTACAGTGACCTCAGATTGTTGTGTCCCTGGAGTGTGATGTTCCGCCTCTGGAGTGTAGACTTTTTGGGAAGATGCACAGCTGAAGACTTATAGAGTACTACTACCTTCCAGAAGTTTCCAAGAAGCTTAAGTGCTAATCTATTAGCTGAAATTGCCTTCATTTTCTCTAAAGCCCTGCTTTCCTTTGATGTGGAAAAGGAACACATAGACAGCTTTTAGAATAAAATGCACTAAAATGGATCCTGTTGTGGATGTGAGCTTTTGCTTAGTGTTTATCTTTTGAGATAGATACTTCTGTCTGCATTTCACACTTTTTTATAGGTATTTAGTGTTCAATGAAAACATAATTCAGATAGCTTGGAATAGGTCCCTTGGAAAAGAGTGAGTTTATTGCATTACTCTATAATTACTTCCTTAAGTATGTTTTAAATTCCCATTAGTTCCTTTTTAATGAGAGAATGAAGATTGGATATGATAAAACCTCAGTGTGTGTTAATGAATCTGTACTCTCTCCTTTGTCAGGCTTTAGAGTTTTATTTTCTTTGGTTTTCAAGTTTTATTCGAGAACTCATTCTAAATATTCCAGATGGGTTTTATTCATCACCCTCCTCTGTCCTCCTTCTTCCTCCTCCCCCCCCCTTTCCCTGGTCATCTCCTCCTCTCTCCTGAAACAGTGTTCAGTTATTGGTCAGAGATTATGGCCAGAGAGTAAAATTATTGATATTAAATGATATGACGACTTTGTTCTTCTTTTAAAAGATGGCACTTTAACTAATACAGTTAAAAATCATCCTACAAGACTTTTTCTAAAATCTTTGGTCCCTTACCTCATCCCTTATGACCTCCTTCCCACAGCCTGCTTACAGAGCAGCAGGTTTTGATACTTAGCTGTTTCTTGTGGTACTTTGTGTCTTGTTTTCCTTCTTCTGTCATGAATGCATGGCCCTGCAGTTTTGTTTTGTTTTATATTTATTTATTTATTTATTTATTTATTTATTTATTTATTTATTGGTTTTTCGAGACAGGGTTTCTCTCTGTGTAGTCCTGGCTGTCCTGGAAATCACTCTGTAGACCAGGCTGGCCTTGAACTCAGAAATCCGCCTGCCTCTGCCTCCCAAGTGCTGGGATTACAGGCGTGAGCCACCACGCCCGGCTAGTTTTATTTTTCAACTTTAGATTTCTCTTTAAAAAAGAATCTTTTATTTATTTATTTGTAAAACTACACTGTCACTCTCTTCAGACACACCAGAAGAGGACATCAGATCCCATTACAAATGGTTGTGGTTACAAAGGGTGGTTGCTGGAATTTGAACTCAGGACCTCTGGAAGAGCAATCAGTGCTCTTAACCATTGAGCCACCTGTCCAGCCCCAACTTCAGATTTTTTTACAGTGGCTTTGCTTTAGGATTCCTATGGTACCTTGAACTTCCTCTGTTGTCTTCCTGTATTGTGATGTCATGCTTTTGGTGACAGGTTCATTGTTTACATTATTATGGCTCTGTAAATATGTTAAACAGTTGAACATTGTAGTATACTATGATTAAATTTCTTGGCATTAGATTGTTTTCTTTTGTGATTTTACTCACTTTCTTATTTATCTTTACTTTTTATAGTCTGTTCAAATCTACAAACACAGAGTGATAGATATTCAAACTTTTTAAAAATCGGGAAGGGGTCTCCTAAGCCCTGTTTGTGCTCAGATCTGCAGTGCTGCTCTGTGCTGGAGCTGCACAGCTGAGTCTGTGGCTTCTCATCATTGCACGTCTGACAGGTGTCCTGTCTGACAGCATAGGAGCCTGTGCTCTCTGGATTCATACCCCCACCCCCCACCCCCTTTTCAGTTTTTCTTGTTTGAGTGAGTTGTATCTTTTGTTGACTTTAAGATGTAAGGCAGGAGGGAGTTCCAGGCTGGTGTGGGTCAAAGTGTGCATGGCTTGGCGAACCTTTTGAATTGTTTATGTTGCTGAAAATGTTTTGTTCTGCCTTGATCACTGTCTGGGCTAGGTTCTGAATCAAGAGGAGACAAGATTTCCTTGAAATTGAAGGGAGCACTGTGAAATAGAGTACTGAAATAAGTAGGGAACACTGAATAGAAGAGAGCACTGTGAGTTAGAAGGGGTTGCTGTATGATTTTCTACGTTCAAAAGTTTGTTAAAAAGTCTTAGTGTCATTCAGAGTTACCTTTACATGTGACAGGCAGGGCCTTAAGATTTTTTTCTTTGTCATCAGTATGTCTAACGTATTTTATGTGTCCATGAGTCTTCATTTTTAAAAAATATTATTTAATGTATATGAGTACACTGTAACTGTCTTCAGACATACCAGAAGAGGGTGTCAGATGGTTGTGAGCCACCATGTGGTTGCTGGGAATTGAACTCAGAACCTCTGGAAGAGCAGTCAGTGCTCTTAACCACTGAGCCATCTCTCCAGCCCGAGTCGTCTTTTTTTTTTTTCCCCACAGAATGCAGTGGGTCATGCAGCCAGTGTTCTTTAAAGAGCTGGATCGTAAGCAGTGCCGTTAGAGTGAGCCCACAGTCTTTGTTGCTGTTCTGTAGTGTGAAAGCAGCAGCAGGTGGCTTGCAGGTGCCGATCTTGTGGTTTGCAGGCCTGATCTAGCTTTGCATGTGCGTTACCAGCAGAACATGCTACTATGGCAATGGGAGAGGAGGCAGAACATGGACAGAGACATGATGGTAATCGCTTCAAGTCTCCTCTGAGTGGTTCTGTTCACTGTATGGGACTTGGTCATCAGCGGAGAGTAAGGAGGAATGGAGGTTGTGTAACAGATTTGAAAAGAAAATATGATGTCATCAGAGTGATGGACGAATATAGCAGGAACAGTAGTGTGACTGCTAGGCTCCCTTGAAGAGATCATTTCTGAATTTTGTAAATTTTTGTGTGTGTGTGTGTGTGTGAGAGAGAGAGAGAGAGAGAGAGAGAGAGAGAGAGAGTGTTAGAGAGACAGACAGACATAGACTTGTATACGTGTGTGGAGGTCTTTGTTCTAGCCTTCTACCTTCTTTAAGACAGTATCTGCTGGCTCCTGCCAACCTCAGGCTCGCTGGCCTGCTTTTAGATTCTCCTGTCTCTGCCTCCCATCCTGCTGTGCAGCTGTGCTTACAGATGTGCACCGCTGTGCCCAGCCTTACGTGGCTTCTGAGGACTCACACTTAGGTCTGCACACTTGCACTTCATGTGTTTTGCCCACTGAGCCATCTCCACAGCTCCATGAATTTTGTGTTCAGAACTTTCCTAGGAATACTTGTAAAAATGTATAAGGTAACTTACTATCGATTTCTAATATGTAAGGTAAAGCTCCTTGCTCTTCCGGGTCTTGCTGTGACGTCCTGGATGACCTGGGCCTCGCTGTGTAGACCAGGCCAACTTCAGACTTCTGGCAGTCTTCCTGATGCTGGAATCCTGGGATCACAGGAGTGCTCCACCATGCCTACAAGCAGGGTTGTTTTTATGTTCTTTTGTTTTTGTCTTTGATAAAATAGATTGAGAAGCACTTTGTAGTGTCGCTGTTAGTTTTTGAAGTTCCTAACGTTTAAGTGTCGAGTGCATCAAGTCCGTGTTGTTATAGGGAACCCTAGGCATTCTCGGGATTGAGAACAGGCTGTGTCCTGTTAATGCTGCTTTTGCTCAGCTCTTTATGCTCTTAACTCCAGCCTCCCCTTAACTGTGATGTTCTCCTCCAACTCCCCAACCCCCAGCTGCATTCGGCTTGCCAGTGTCTTAAAGTTTGCTTTTTAATTTTCATTTATAAGATTTATGTGTATGCAATTTGGTTTTCTTCAGAGTTTTCCTAAGTTCATAAACTAAAAAAAAAAAAAAAAAAAAAGCATTTTCTCTTTTTTATCCTGTTCTGAAACAGTTTCCTAGGGATTATGGGTTATGTACACTGTGTGAAGGGTGAACAGAAAGGTTGTAAGACTGAGAGTATGTCCTAGCGATGGGGTGCTTGAATGCACCCCGCATGTACATGGCCCTGGGTGTGTTCTCCCTCATCCTTACTTAAAAATCCTAGAAGAAAATGTCTGCATGAGTCTTGTAGGCGAAAGGGTCATTTGTTGTTGTATTTGTTTGAATAGAGCAGGAAAAGTCCTGGCAGAAGAGTAACCATTGGTAATGTGTATTAACTGTATCTGTTGGTCAGGTAGTAGCAGTCAGAGAACAAAGGGGCAAATGACAAGTCAGAAAATGTGTTTGCAGTACTTAACTCTGCCAGAGGGCTTGCAGTGAATCTATTTTAAAGACACATCATTGTGAAAACATAGCAACAAATGGGTGAAGGATCTGAAGAGGTGTTTACAAAATGAAATGTCCTAATGACCAAGGTAACAGAAGTCCTTGCCTGTCAAGTTCAGAAAGATTCAGTTTAAAATGAGAATGCAATGCTGCCCCCAGAATGACATTAAAGAAAATGCTTGAAGCACAGAGGTGATCAGCCCAGAGAGACATTTGACTTGGGAGAGGCCCTCAGTTTTAGCGTCTGCTAAAACTCTGCATGTGGGTGCTTGGGTCCCACAGGCATACTGCTGACCGGACGTAACCTGTCAGTTGCTGGAGACCTTTCAGTCTCTACAGATAGAAATTATGAGTAGGTGAGAAGCACTGTTAGAGCTGACCAAACTGTGAGTGCCTAAGGCCTAGGGGCCAGGGTGCCAGAGCCAGCTGTAGCTCCAGCCTGTGAGAATTGAGTGCCCATTACACCAGGCTTTCACCACAGGCAGCCACATCTTTGGTTTCAAGCAATAGTAAGCCACAGTGACCATTGCTTAATGTTACAGCTCCTGTCCAAGCCTCTGGTCATGCTTTGGGTATGGGCCTATAATCCCTACAGATGCTATTGTTAACAGCTCTTGGTCCTACCTAGGGTGTCATGACATTGACCTTTTAAGACTTGGCAGGGCCCTGAGCTCCTGCAGCTGTGCCCCGCAGATTCTCCCCTCGGCCGTGGCCCTCGTTGCCCGCCTCCCTCCAGCAGTCTGCGCATCCTTCAGTTGTTTCTGGCTGCTGCTGCCGTCGCGCTGCTGTGCTTTTTGCCGAGTCCTCTTCATGTGTCCAGCTCACTGTGCTGTAAAATAAAGATCACAAGCGACAAGGATAGATGACCGCGGAGCCAGTTGTGGGCCTATTGTTGTAGCTAGCACTAAGGAGAGTGTCTCATAGTGCTGGCCAGAAAGGAGTGTTTGTCAAGGGTGTTCCCACAGTCATGGCACTGCCTTCATGGGCCTCCTGCAGGAAGTGCTCCCTTACTCCTTCTGTCTGTGAAAATGGCTGCTGTATCCACAGGGGCTTGCAGGTCAGCACTGACTAGAATAGAGCTGTAGAGGTCCAGAACTCTGCTTGGACAGCAACTGTTGCCGTAGTGTAACATGCAAGGCAGACCTAGAGTACATAACACAGCTGGGTTGCTACTAGGACAGGTCCACTGGCTGCCAAAGGGGCCGTTTGGCTGGTCATCCGCTCCAGGCAGCCAAGCCCCAGGGAAGGCTCTAACAACTGACAGGGAGTCAGACCATCCTGCCCTATCTGAGCTTATGTAATGGAAATAAATATTCAAGGGCTGCTTACAACAGGGCTCTACCACGGACTTCAGCAGCGCCTGATATTACTTACCAGTACTGCAATCTCAGCCAAATATAGGTTGGGTCTTTTTGTCTGTCTTAGACATAATAGAAATCAGACAAATTACAAGTCCATTAGTACAGCTGTCAGACTACATGTATATTAGGAGAACACCTAAGATTTCACATCCTTGGAGTAAGTGAAGGATTCTTAGGTATGACACTAAATAACACCCTAAGTGTCTGCCATTGAGGCTACAAACCATCTGGTCACAGGACAGTAGTGAAAAGCACCGGACCCCTCTTACCCACACATAACCAGGTGTTCTCTAGTATTTAATTTGTGTTTAAAAATCAGAATGACTTAACTTTCCTTAAAGAAGGATGGATACTGGCTTAAGCTTAGTGGCTGAGTTTCTTTTTCTGCTTCTAGTCTCCCTGAATCCACTCTCCCAGTTGAGTGGACTTCTGGTGGAGTGTTGAGGGCTTTTGTTGGTTTCGTTTAGGCTAGCTTTGGACCTGATACCCCTTGCCTCTGCTTCCCAAGTGCTGAGATTGTGGGCATGCATTTCCTGACCCTGGATTTTGCATGAAAACGAATTGTATATAGTAGTGGACTCAGTGTGGGACTCAATCCTCCCATCATGCACCAATCAAAGCGAGCCCTGTCTGTGTAGACCCCCTGCCACCCTCTAGTAACAACTATGTACATTCAGGGGGACTTGGTGTGTGCATTGGTGTTTCTCTCTGTCTGTCTGTCTGTCTGTCTGTCTGTCTGTCTCTCATGTGTGAGTGTGGTGGGGCATGGCAACTGTGTGTGGAGGTCAGAGGACAACTTTGGATTCATTTCTCTCCAACCTTTTTGTGGGTTCTAGGGATTGAACTCAGGTTGTCCGTAGCTGTGGCAAGTGCCTAAACTTGTTGAGCTAGCTCTCCAGCCTTAATTTCTCCAGTTTTATCTGTTGTCACATACTATACTTTGATTCTATATTCTGTTGTCACTTACTATATTTTGATTCTAAGTTGCTTCTAGTGTAAGATACACTGGTTAATATACATCTAGGAATAAAAATAAAAATGACAGCACCCTCACTAGAGAGCGTAAAGGGTGAGAAAATGGATAGCCTGAAATCAAACCTATTTTTTTGTGTCTTAGATTTTCCTTAGTGAGATCTTTGTTAGTAATACGAGTTTTAAAATGACATTGTCTGTGTCTGGAGAGACGGCTCAGTGGTTAAGAGCGCTTGTTGCTCTCTTGGAAGGCCCGGCTTCAGTTCCCAGTCTGTCTGTGACTCTAGTTTCAGGGGATACAGCACTTCTGAGTGTACCCACATACATGCAGATGAAGCATACACATAAAGTAAAAATTAATCTGTTGATGAAGACTTTTCTATGTCAAAATGTATTGCTGAGCCAAATCTCCATCCCAGTTTCTTCTTTCATAAAATGGCCATTTCACTGTACAACTAAATGAAAATTCTAGGGGTCCAGTGCTTTTCACTACCGTCCTGTGACCAGATGGTTTGTAGCCTCAATGGCAGACACTTAGGGTGTCTAAAGTGTCATACCTAGGAATCCTTCACTTACTCCAAGGATGTGAAATCTTAGGTTTTTTCCTAATGTACATGTAGTCTGACTGCTGTACTAATGGACTTGTAATTTGTCTGATTTCTATTATGTCTGAGACAGACAAAAAGACCCAACCTATTTGGCTAAGATTGCAGTACTGGTAAGTAATATCAGGCACTGCTGAAGTCCGAGGTAGAGCTCTGTTGTAAGCAGCCCTTGAGTATTTGGATTCACTAGACAGGGCAGTGTTGGTAAAGTACATACGAACACTTCTCTCTGAGTGTCAGAGAGCTGATGCAGCTACGGCAGGTACTCTTGTATCTGAGATCAGTTCTGATATAGAGGAATAGATAAGAATTGATTCGAGCTTTCCTGGCTTGGGATTAGTTTAGAATATCCATGTATACTCTGTGGCACTTCTGTGCGCATGCCAATACCTTAAAAAATAAAAATTTATTTATTAGGATTTGTATGTGTAGGATTTGCATGTGGGTGATTTCAAGTTTGATCAACAGAAGTCTTAGTTTGTAAGTGACCAAGAATTGTTGTTTAGCAGTGACTACTTCTTCTCTTACAGCTTGGTATTTCTGTAGGTTGTACCCTGTCTCTTAAGTCAGAATATGAGTGAGGGTACTGAAACCTCCCGGGGGCTTTACAGATAAGCAGCTAACATTAGCATCTTTTAGGCAGTGATATTTTTTATTTACTGTGTATATAGTACTTGAGAAGGCTATACAGGCATCACTGTTTACAACTTGGTGAAAGACAAAACCTTACATGTAAAACTACAGTAAATGACATTAGATAATACACAATTACATGTCAGCGTGGAGAGTACTAGCATTTTGTGGGTGGGGCCCCCAGGAGGGCCGTGTCTTTAAGAAGGGCATACTAAGTCCTGAAGGTAAAGTGCCAGTGTCAGTCCTCCTGCCGCAGCGTCACATCGTATTGAGGGCTTGTTTGGGTTGGCACGGGGAGTGCAGCTTCCTTAGAGGAGAGGGGAGGTTTTGAAATCCTCCAGAATGAAGAAGAGCTGAGGAGCCCTGGGGGAACGTGCTCTGTTAGCCACTGACTGAGCGTCTCACTCCAGTTTCTTCTCAAGGGTGAAGAGAGTTTGTGATTGAAGATGGGAGAAATCTAAACTGCTTCGAATATGTTGAAAAGAAAGATGTCTCATACATTCAACAGCCTTCCTAACAGAATAGCTTAAAAAAGAAAGTGGTAGGAAGTAGCACTGCTAAGTGCTTCTTTTTCTCTTAACCAGTCTTAGGTAGTTATGTAGCAGAAAAAAAATTATACATTTTTATTGCTAGTAAAAGAGCCAAAAGGTAGAGGCCAGAACTTATCTGCCAAAGTTTTTCTTTCTTTTTTTCTTTTTTTTTCCTTTTTCTTTTTGGTTCTGGAATTCAAACTCAGGGTCTTACATGTGTTAGGCAGGAACTCTTACCAGCTGAGCTCCATCCCCAGCCAGGCCCTACACGACTCATTCCTCTGTGTGCTTGGACTTCAGGGAGGTCACGGGACTATCAAGACCTCCCGTAAGTGTGTCTTCAGCCAGTGCAGGGAGCTGGGAGTTGACTGTAGTGCTGACGTCTGATGTGGCCCAGCAGATGAGCTGTGGGAATGGACTTGTCATGTAATTAGAACGAGCGCTGAGAGCAGACAATAGGTCTTCCTTCGCTTATCCTTCTAGTACAGCATAGGCGCGCAGATTGCCCGAGGCCTGGGTGGTGGGAAGGTAGTTGACTCCTCCTTCCCAGGCGTCCTCTGACGTTCACGTGCACCTTGGTTTGTGCACCTGCACACACAAGTACCAATGAATGGCAAGGATATAAAATGTCATTTTAAAAATTGAAAAAGCAGTAGCTATACCGCTGACCCGTGTCTTAAATATGTGATGCTGCTGGAAATTACATGATCTCCTTAGTAACCACCAAGTGTGTATTTATAGCTGCTCAGTTACTATAACTAAACAGATTAGAAAGACTGGCAGGATGTTTGAGCTCCAGATTAGTGGTTTATCTGACTCAGTGTCTCAGACATGCTGATTATCACTCTGGCCTGCCTGTGTCCCTTTGAAGGGGATCTGCCTTCTCCACAGTACACTTTAGAACGCCATAGCTATGATTTATGGCGTATAAAACTGTATGGCAGTAGATGGTTCTCAGTGGACATTTGACTTAAAGGCCTCTAACAGTGGCTAAAGCTGTGTGACAATGTGGGGTCATTTGGTTAGGAAAAGTATCATCAGTTATAATTAACATGGAGTTAATGTGCTCTCAGGCTATGTGAACTGAGGCTGAAAGGCTGCAGTACATTAGAGTCCTATAAAAACTAGTTTTCGGGATGGAAGTAATTCTAATCAGAAGCAGAATTACAAGACATTTAAAGGTGATGAGGAAGCTGTTTGATAAGTAGAAAAGAGTTGGGCATGTCCCAGACAAGCACGAGTTACATACTCTGAAAGAAAGGTACAGGAGTCCTGTGTGATGAAGTGTTCTGGCTTTCTGTTACTATTCTTTAGTGAATCCTGTCTTAGTTACTTTCTATTGTTATGATAACACGATGACCAATAACAACTTGGGAAAGAGGGGGTTTTTTTCAGTTTACACTTCAGACAACAGTTCCTCACTAAGGGAAGTCAGGACAGGTGCTCAAGCAGGGCAGGCACCTGGAGGCAGGGATGGATGGGGAGGCCATGGAGGGTGCTGCTTGCTGGGTGGCTCCCCTGGCTTACTCAGCCCAGGACCACCTGCCCATCGACGACACCGCCCTCTGTGGTCTGGTCTTTCTCCAGCAATCACTAATCAAGAAAATGCACTACAGACTTTCCTGGAGGCATATCTTTTGGCATAATTTGTCAGTTGAGAGTCTCTCTTTTCAAAATGGTTCTTCAAGTTGCCATAAAACTAGCCAGCACACTACTGCTTTTGAGACCATTTCAACTTCCTACCATCATCCACCCTCAAAGATTATCAGCTTTAATACCAGAGTTTTAGCTTTAATACCAGAGTTTTAGCTTTAAAATTCTGGCTCTATCTTTTAATAACTATCTTAAGTCAGAAAAGTTTTGTTTTATTGTGTTTGTGAGTGACAGGGTCTTACTGTAGCTGAGGCTGACCTAGAACTTACTGTGTAACATTCAAACAATCCTCCTGCCTCAGCTTTTCAAGCAATGGAATTACAGCCATGAGCCACTCCTCCCTAGTCTAGGCTCCGGTCATTCAGCTTCCTTCTCACTTCCCTGGAAAGTGAGGTTCTTCACAGCACTCTGCTTCACAGGTGACTGGAGAGAGACAGCTGCCACGCCCTTATTACAGTGCTGTGCACAGACTGGTGTCCAGTAAAGTGACATGCACTTTTATATAGTGCAGGTCGAGGCAATTAGGTTTCCTTTCTTTCTTTTTTCCCATTGTTTATTTTATTTTATTTTATTTTATTTTATTTTATTTTATTTTATTTTATTTTATTTGTGAGCAACTAAAAAATTCGCAACTGGAGTTAATTTTTCTGCAGTCACTTATTTCAAAAAGTAGTACACAGTGTGACTACCAGTACTTGAGGTTTATTGAACACTAAATAGATACATGGTGGTACTCTACCTGATTTTTTTGATGGGGAATGTATTAATTATTAAAATTTATTCAATACTTTTGTTAAAATTTATTTTTAATTATTTCAGAATCTTACCTCATGCACCCCAATTGTGCTCACCTCCCAGTCTTCCCATGTGTACCCCACTCCCCTGTGACTCCTGCTCCCCTCCCTCCAAAAGGAAAAGCAAGTCCATTCGTGTTGTCCATATACTCACTGGAGGATGGTCAAATTCCTGGTGGCCAGCTCCCCAGGAAGAATGAGTCTGTCTCAGCCTACTCCAGAAGCCAGTAACTGAGAAGAGCTTTGTGGTGGTCTGGGAGGGGCGGGGCCAGCTCTCCCACATCTACCACCATTAATGTG
Organism: Apodemus agrarius; assembly: GCA_964023405.1. NCBI lineage: Eukaryota > Metazoa > Chordata > Mammalia > Rodentia > Muridae > Apodemus > Apodemus agrarius. Next base: position 37,987,625 of record OZ030017.1, read on the forward strand.
GCTTCAGGCAGCAGCCAGGCCGCAGACCCTGTGTGGGCTTTGGTAGTAACATGGGCTTCAGACATCAAAATGGCCCCTGGCTGTATCAGACCCACTGACCCACTTATGGCCCTCAGCACCTGCACAGGCCACAGGCCTCAACATGGCCTTCAGTGGGTAAACCTGCCACTCACATCAGGATGGTCTCCCTGAAGCTGCAGAACCTGAAGACATCACCGAGTCATCAGAGAGTGTCAGTAGTGGTCCTTCTAGGAGATCCAATCCAGAAATCGAAGCTTTCCTCATTCCTGGTTCCATTGTTACTCGGAGCCAGGGGGATTCGGTGGCCAGGTAGCAGGTTGTAGGTTGTGTCTCCTGCATAAGCAGCTCCAGGCTGGTGCGCACTGCCTGGACAACTGTACTTGGTAATGACACACATCCACCAGCCCTCTCACCTGTCACCTCCATCAGGTCTCCAGCTTTGTCCCTGTCCCTTGCTCACGCACAGCTCTGTTTTTCTATCCCACCTCTCCGTCACATGTTTGTATGTTGCAGTGACACCAGCCTGCCCCAGCCCCTCAGCCCAGGGTGACACTAGGGTGTCTTCCACGTGTCCTGATGGTCTGAGTTTTTATTGGTATTAACTCAATGGCTTTTCATGGTAACTTGGTGAAGTACTGTTAGTGTTATTGGAGAAGTTGAGGCACAGAATGAGGAATCAACTTGCCCAAAGTTATACGGCAGGTAAATAGCACTGTGGCACATTAGTTTTTATTAGTTTTATCAGAATAAGTGTGTGACATTTTTGTTACATGACTGAAAAAAAAACATACTGGAGAACGAGAGAGACTAAGTCTCTAAGGAGTTGTAGAATGTTTAAAGAACCCCTAAACACTCGGGACCAACCAACAACCTGATCTTAAAAAATGTGCCAAAAGCTTTATAGGCACATCACCAAAAAGACAAACTGTATGAAGAGATGCCTTTATGTTAATTGAAATAGTTACGCACTAGCAAAATAAACATTAAAATCATAGTAAGCTAGCACCATGGAACACCGCTCATGGCAAGCATGTGAGAGAAAATTAGGATTCTGTATGCTGTGTTTGGGACTACCATGGTACAACCCCCTCAGGAGACCGTTACTGAGATTTTTCCAGTTATTTCGCTCCCAGATATCTGATGGCGATACAGGGCCTCCGTCCTGAGAGCTCGCTGCACCTTGTTATCATGTGTGTAGATGAACCAGTAAACTGACAGTCGTGACCCATCCACAGGGCCGGGCGGCAGGCATAAAAGCGGGAACAAAAGATAGAGCAGTGAGGATGACAGTCTGGAGCCATGGCTCTCCACTTCCTGACGCTGCGGCCCTCAATACAGCTCCTCATGTCCTGATGACCCCCAACCGTAAAGCTTGTCATTTCATAAGTGTAATTTTGCTGCTGTTATGAATTGTAAATATATTTTCCAGTGTGAAGGGGGCTTGTTTGACCCCAGGTTAAGAACTACTGCAAGTCTAGCTAGGCTAAGTGTAAGGATCCCGACATTTGGGGGACTGAGCATGCTCACTGTTTTCATTGTAGAGGTGGAGGTTTTTCATGCATGTTACCCATGTGTAAAATCTCAAAATCTTTCTTCCCTCCCCTCTCTTTCTCTTTCTCTCCCCCCCCCCCTTCATGTGGGTTTTTGAGACTCCAAAGACCCTTTGTAGCCACCCAGTCCTGGATCTCCAGTGTGGCCTTGAACTCACAGTGGTCCTCCTGCTGTGGCCTCAGGAGTGTTGGGATTAAAGGATGAGTGACCATCACCCCTGCCAATATAGCAAGTTGTTTCTAAAAAGTTTAAGAAATGATATAATAAAGCTACTTCTGTGGCCGTGAAATGGTATAAGATGGATAAAATTATTGTACTTTTCCCATAATTATTTTAAATATACACAAAGTAGGAAAACCTTGGACTTGTGTTCTTAGGAGAGAGCCTGGCGTGAGTGTGCACATTCTGCTTGGTGCTCCCCGCCCCCGGTGGCTGAGGTGAGCAGAGCGGAAGTTCGAAGCCGCCTCTGTGCAAACCCTGTTTGCAGTTGGGCCCTATGTCTTCCCGGGGACATTGGGCTCTTAGAGTTATCATTGGCATCTAGAGGAGAGACAGTATGTACTGCCAAGCAGTACTGTGTGAGGCAGAGTCCTCAGCAAAGAATCACCCAGTTCCACTGCTGGAGCTTCCGAGGTAAGAAACGCTGAGGAAGTCACTTGACTCCTGTCTCTATGCATTCCTGTGCAGAGTGTGGTAATTGGCAGAACAAGCCGCAAAGCCAAGCCTTTGGAGAGGTTGTGTGTCAGGTCTGTGGGGGGTATGGACAATGTATTTCTGAGACTTGTATTCATAAAATAACCAGTGTCAGGTAGCTCTTCTGTGTTGCAGTGATTTCCTAGCTTGTGAGCAGTCACCCCTCATGCAGGGAATTGCCCAACCTTGTCCAATAGAGGCCTGTCAGTACTGCTTCTTTTAAACTGTGGGCTGAGGTATAATTTTGGTTTTGAAATAATTAGTGACTGTTTAAAGCATGAAATTTGTATTTAAGACTGATGAGTCAAAAAGGCCTCTTTGGTCAGGTTTTTGCTGGTATTTCATAAATAGGCCGAGACCTCCATTCTCAGACACTCAAGCCCCTGCCCCCTCCCTTTTTTTTCTTCTTGAGACAGGGTTTCTCTGTATAGCCCTGGCTGGCCTCAAACTCAGAAATCCACCTGTCTCTGCCTCCCAAGTGCTGGGATTACAGTCATGCACCACCATTGCCCGGCAGTTTTCTTTTTCATATAAAAGTTACAAAATTTATTTTTAACTGATCTTTAAAAAAAGAAATTTTTACCTATTTGTTGAGGTATCCTGGTATTTCAGTAATGTACACGCTGTGTAAATCTGGTTCTCTCTATTATTTCTTTGGTGGTAAAAATACCCAAACTCCTTTGCTCTGTTTGAAATATATAGCACACTATCTATTATCTTTTGCCAATTTAAAGGAGCAAGGTAGAAGTGAGAGGGAGTTTAGGGGCTGCTGGTGACTGGCTGAGGCTGAGGCCCTGAGCCCTCAGGCCTTGCTATGGGGAGTCACTCCGAGGAGTTTGGGAGTTCAGTGTGATTGGGATCCTAACTGGAGCTTGCTGCTACTGCAGATGGTTGGTGTTCTTGGAGAGTCGTGTGTTCTTCTCTTCTGTCCCATTACAGCCGTGTTTGTCCCCAGACCTTGCTTTAGACCAGGAGTGGCAGACTGTAAGGTGCAGGGCTGTTGTGGACCTCTGACCACACAGAGGCCTGGGGGAAAGCACCAAAGGCTGTGCAGGGGTGAAAGTTCCCCTGGGGCTTCCTGCTGTGCTGTCAGCACTTCCTCTTTGCTGTGAGTCTTTGGGCTGGGTCCCCTGAGGTGGGCAATTGCCAATGGAAGAAAACAGTTTCTTTACCGTGCTCATTCCTTCCTATTGACGGGGATGTGGAGTAAGCAAATGGCATGAACGCTGGTGAGCAGAATGATGGGTCGCACAGTCTCAGCCTCTTCATCCCTCACGCAGCCCACATGCAGGTAGCACATTCTGGCAAGTTTACCTTTGAAAATAGCCCCGGAATTAGGCCTTTCCTTCCACATTTGGAGCATGGCAGTGAGCGGTCTGCTTTCTCTGCTTTTAAGATTTCCTCTCTACCTTATCAGCTGGGTATGTGGCTTAAATAACTTTCTAAAATAAAATTACTGTGGCATACATCCCTCCCTCTCCAGTTCCCGTCACTCAGGGTACAATTCTTGACTGATTTTTATCAACTTCTTCCCTTTAGAAAATCTTCTATAGTTGTATATCCATGAACATCAGAATTTTGTTTTTGTTTTTTTGTTTTTTTCGAGACAGGGTTTCTCTGTGTAGCTCTGGCTGTCCTGGAACTCACAATGTAGACCAGGCTGGCCTCGAAATCAGAAATCTGCCTGTCTCTGCCTCCCACATGCTGGGATTACAGGCGTGCGCCACCACACCCGGTGAACATCAGGATTTTTACAAGTATGTATTCAGTACGCTTTTCTAAAACATTGGACCGTCTGGTGGCCTGGGACTTCTCCTAATCTTTCAGTTAGGGTGTGCTTTCTCAGAGAAGAGCACATACTTCTTCCCTAGCAGGAGCCTCACAGCAGTCTGCTGAGGTCTGCTGAGTATGTCTTTTATGTACCTAGATGCACTCCCTTTCCCTCCAAAGAACTATACATGCCATTTTACCCATTCTTAAGGCTTTATAAAACGTTTTTCCCCCTGGCGGGTGATAGAAAAAGAAAGAGGAGGACCTGACTGACTGCTCCTAGGCCTGGTGGAGGAGAGAGAGTTTGTTGTAGACATGAGGAAGAGCACAGCCAGAGGCAGGCATCTGGCAGAGTCCAGAATGTGCATGCCCCTGAGCTGAGCCGCCTGAGGAGAGGAGGGAGAGGAGAATCTGGAGACCACGAGGCCGAAAGGGGAAAAGGAAGGGGTTTAAAGGACTGGCATAGCCAGAATGGCTGGGTTATATAGGGAAGGGAGCTGGGAGAAGGGCAGTCCAGCTCTTGGATTAGTTCGGAGGAGGGGGTAGGGTTTGCCAGCCAGGAGGACCCTGTCCTGGGAGGGCGTTGAGGGATGCTAGGAGAACCCTGCAGCCTGTGTCTGCGGGGATATGCTAATAGGCACTTCAGTTAGCCAGTGCCAGGTTTGAGACCGAACCCTGGGGTGGCCCTTCTGCATACATTTATACTCTGCATGTCTCTGCATAGATTCTACTTGCTAAGACTCATCTAAGATGTAAGATTTTTCTGTGAATACCCTGACATTTTCTTTTTGGCAGACAAATCTGAAGGAGTTCTAGCAAATGAAATGTGAGAGAAGCCTTCCTTTGTGGGAGGTGAAGAAGATGAGAAGTGGAACTTGCTCTCCTTTTTTGTTTGTTTGTTTGTCTGTTTTGTTTTCTAGACAGGGTTTCTCTGTGTAGCCCTGGCTGTCCTGGAACTCACTCTGTAGACCAGGCTGGCCTCGAATTCAGAAATCTGCCTGCCTCTGCCTCCCAAATGCTGGGATTAAAGGTGTGCGCCACCACCCCCGGCCAAATTGGAACTTTCTAGAGACTGTTGAGAGTTTCTCCTCCTAGCCTGCAACCCCACTTTACCATTTGTATGTTAGTATTTACTTTAGAGGGCTCTTAGAACCAATAAAGGACAGTGTTCCAGTGTCCAAAACACCTCACTGTCTATGCAGTTATAACAAGACCAGAAGTAAATGCATCATCAGAAAGCTGGTTCTCAGTACTCAATAAAGACATCTCAAAATCACAGCCATCTAATGTGTTTGTAGTAGTATCAAATTGAAGCTTAATTTACATTTTCCTAATGACTAATTGATATACCTTTGTGTGCGTGCATGCATGTGCTTATGCAGTATGTGGAGGCCAGGTGTCTTCCTCACTTTCTTACTTTCTTCCCTATTTTTTTTTTTTTTTTTTTGGTTTTTTTCAAGACAGGGTTTTTCTGTATAGCCTTGGCTGTCCTGGAACTCACTCTGTAGACCAGGCTGGCCTCAAACTCAGAGAGCCACCTGCCTCTGCCTCCCAAGTGCTGGGATTAAAGGCGTGCACTACCACCGCCTGGGACTCTTCCCTAATTTTTAAAGACAGGATCTTTTGCTGACCTGAAACTCCTTGACTGGCTGTCGAGCTCCAGAAATCTGCCTGTCTCTGCCCTCCCAGCGCTTGTGTTAGCAGCAGGCCTGAGGGCTTTTGTGTGGCTGTGGAGATCGGGACTTAGGTCCTCATACTGTGTGACAAGTACTTACCCACTGAGCGGTCTGCTGAGCTCTAGGAGGAAGCCCTCAGCTGAGAGTAATTTTTTTTTTAAAAGATTTATAGCTGAGATTAATTTAAGGTGTGTGTGTGTGTGTGTGTGTGTGTGTCCGTGTCCATCAGCTGAGGTTAATTTAAGGTGTGTTGTGTGTGTGCACATGTACTATAAATTATATAAGCATAGTAATAATTTCCCTAGTATTATTAGTTAACCAAAATCTGCAGATCTTCAAGTATCCTATTTTAAATAGTGCAGTAGCTGGACATGATGGCCTAAAATCTCAGGTTAAAAAGTAGAGATGCGAAGATTGTAAATTCAAGGTTAGTCTGGCAACATGGGAAGGCTTTCAAAAGAAAATAAAATGTTACAGAATTTTCATATAGCCTATGTAGATCTTTCTAAGCTCTAGATTATTTACAATATATAACCCAATGTAAATGCTGTATAAAATAGTGACAGTGTATTGTTTAGGAAATGATAAAAAATAAGCATGTCCAGTGCAATTTTTTTTTTCATATTTTAGAGCTGGTTGAATCTGGACCCATAGAAGCCACATTTATTTTGCAAACCAGTCACGTTTCCCCCTCCCTCCTTTCCCCTTTTTTGAGATAGGGTTTATACTTGAGCTTATTATATAGCCAAGACTAGCTCCTGTCTCCTGCCCTGTCTCCCACATCCTGGGATTATAGGCATGTGCCTACACACCCAGTTGGGTAATTTTAAATTAGTGGAGGGCTTTAGTTGCAGCTCAGTGGTGGAGTGCCTGCCTTGAGGTCCTGATGCTACAGGCTCACTCAGAAACAAGCACCCACTCTTAGTTAATGGGTGTTTAACATGCGAGAATGGAGTGTTGACTTGGCTAGTGAGATACTGGTGGGCTAGCTCTCTACCTTTCATGTGTTGAGGCCATGGTTTTCACCGTTCTAGGAGAAATGTAATGACTAGGAGAGTGTAACACGTGATAATTTATAATTTGTGCTGAGCAGAGATTTGAACCCAGTCTATCACCCAGTAAGGCACATTCCAGTATGATTTATTAAAATGTTATGCTGTGTTATGTGTGTACCTTTGTTGGAGGTAATTCACAGTGACCGGAAAGAAATCTAAAAGTAAATGTGTCATTTCAGACTTCTTAGAATCATTAACTGTTTGTAAGACTAAAAGGAAAAGTAATACTGCCTTAATGCTTTGTGTGCCATTATAGTATTTTCAAAGGTGGGGATCTTCCAAGGCGTTTTGGGACAGATCTCTCATAGTTTCAAGGGTTTATTGTATTTCTACTTAAGTCGTCATAAAGGTATCCATTTGTTGGAATGATTGACAGAGAGTGTTCTCAGTCTCTTTATCTCTGTATTTTAACTTTCTAAGCCAAATTCGTGTCAGCTAGCAGTGCATTTACACGAACTCATCCTTACTGGGGGGCAGGGTAAAGTCCAGGCCTCCATTTCTGTGACAGATTGTGATCATCCTTTATATCGATTTCTCCACACTCGGTCCTCATACTTCTAATTTCTTCTTGAATTTTGCTCCCTGTTACATTCAGACTATTGTCAATCTTCTAATAGAGGCTTTTGCTTCTCTTAGCCTTTGTTTATACTATTAACTGTATTGTTTGTTCTTGTAGTGAACTGCCATCAAGAGAGAGTAGGATAGACAGACAGACAGACTAGTTATTCCTCTCCTGCCACTCTGTCATTTTCACAGCAGTTGAGCATATGAGAAAGGATGGGTAAGGAAAGATGGTCTGGCTGCAGACCGTGCCACGGATTAGCAAACAGATGTACAGTAAAAACCCATCTCTGTTGGTAACGCGTTATCGAGCGAGCGATCAATCGATCGGCTTACATGACCTCACCATTTGGTTGGTGCTCTCTCACGTGAAATCGGAGAAAATATGTTTTAGTTACTCTTTTCTTTACTTCTCTTCCTTTCATCTTAACACATTTGAAAGCTACGATATTTTTCATCACTTTACAGCAAGGTTTTGTAACTAAGGTTCTCTCTCCATGGGGAACAGGAGGAGAAGGGGCTGAGGAGCAGCCTGGGAATGAGGGGCATCAAAGTACGCACGGATCTGGGATTTGAAATACATCCCAGCTGAGATATTTAAAATACCTTTACCTTTTCAGTAATATTCATCTCTGTACTCTTTCCTTTAGCTTCAGGCAAAAACTACTTGTATATATGTAACTCAGTCCAAAAAAGCCATTCCTGAGCACATTGTGGCTGGCTGTTCATGTTACCAAACAAGTGACCTCTATCGCCACCTGTTGGTAAGAGATGTGCTTTTTACGAGACATGTAGCTTGCTTAGATAACTGAATTTTTCAAGGTGAAGAGTTTTGTAATTCAGAAGCATTTAATTTCCTTTCATATTATATATTTGGAAATAGTTTCAAACTAGAAGTGAAATTATAAGAATAGCATACCAGAATTCTCCACAGAAACAACCAAGAAGAAGATAGATAGATAGATAGATAGATAGATAGATAGACAGACAGACACACACACATATATGGGTATATATCTCTTTAAAATTATTATGTATATATTTTAATAGAAGATTTTTATAGATATGTAAAGCTATTTTAATACATTTTATTTTATACAGGTATGTACAACATGTATACATGTGGACACATTAAGGAGTTGGCCCTGTAGTCAGAGAGACTGAGAAGTCCCAAGACACATTCACAGGAGCAAGCTGGAAACCTAGAGAACTGATAGTAGCTCAGCTTTCCTCCCACGCCATTATGTTCCTTCACAATTCCACAGCAGCACACTCTTGCTAGACATTTAAATCTACTTAGGATTCAATTGGGTTGTGTTCATGCTTTGATTGCTAGCATTATATAAGCATGCCTAAAAAAAACCCCTCAAGTACATAGTATTGTGAGTTAAGTGGCCTTCTAAGAGCCAGTCTTGAGTACAGAATCTGACCAGAATGTATAAACTCCCAGCAAAACTATATAGTAAAACGATGTTTAGAGCACATCTATTTATAGCTAACCTATGTGCATGTTCTGGTATAGAGGTTAGAGTTCTTTTTTTTTAATTATTTCTTTTATTTTTTGAGATTATAATTATTTCCCCTTCTTGTCCTCCTTCCTATATATCCCTTCTTACTCTTTCATATTTATGGCTTTTTCCAGTAATAGTTGATATATTACATATAAATTATAGAAATTCACAAGTGCAAACTGCTCAGTCTGTATAGTTTTTAAAAGAACTCTTTTGTTATTTTAAATTACAAGTATATGTGTGTCGGGGGGGAAGTATTTATGGGCATGTGCCTCATGCTATTGATGGGCCAGTGTGCCCCAGGCTGGTTGGTGACGTCCCAGTGTACCCCCACATTGGTGATGTTTTGCCTTAGTACCATATGCTCTTCTCCAGCTCAGGTACTAAATGGCTACAGGTAAAAGGAGCACTTTCTGCTGTCTTTATCCCCTCCCCTCTAGTTTAATATGCTGACTTAGTTTTGAAAACCTCCTTTCTCAGACTTCTTAAATGTATGCCTTAAGTAAGCATTTAGAAACAAGTATAAAGTATAAATAGATGCTTTAACTTAATCATTTAGTGAGTGAGTAAAGCTTCCTGGGAAATGGTGTATTTAGTTTTTCTGACATGACACTCTAAACATGTAGTAGATTCACTTAACGTTACCAGCGTTTTCCCCTTTCGCTTCTTGGGTGGTGTGTGAAATTGCTAGCCCTGTCATTATGGTTGGCTTCAAGCAATGGGAGTCTGTCCAGAACTCACGCTCTCACAGTTTCAGGGTGTGCTCTTATCCATGAGAACTTTCACCATTGTTTGAAATTCTTGCTACTCTCAGATTTAGACTTAAGTACAGCTTATATTTTACATTTCATGCCAAGGATAAGTGACCTTTTAGTCTTGAACTGAGAATACATTTTGTATATTTGAATAAGCTGATAACATGGTTAACTGATAGATACTAAGTATCCTTAGAAGATTTGAACCACTTCAACGTAGGAAACTTAAAGTTATTCATCTGGTATCATCTGCATAAGTATTCCAATATTTGAGAAACTCTGAGGTTTGAACCATTTCTAGTCCTCAAGTGCTAGCGCTGAGGGGGGCTCAGCTGGCTTAGAAGTCCGTGCTCAGCATCAGAGGCCACACCTCGAGGGGACAGCCATTTAGAGCTGCACAGGTACACACATACTGCAGACTTAGTGTACTTACTACATATGTAAATCCATCTCCTTTTCCCTAAACAGATAATTTGCCGAGTGAAACATACTTGCTTAAACCTGTGATTGAAGCTCCATAGTTCCTGTTTTTACAGGTTTTTTTTTTTAACCATTTTCTTTGACCCCTAAGCAAGGAGGGCAGTGTGAATTATTCATAGATTCAGATAAATTACATTTTTTTCTTTTTAATATTATCTGTTAGAGACTGTTTTCTGTGTGACCAAGAATTCTGAGTTAGGTGCAGTGACAATGTATGAGGAAGGCTGAGGTCAAAAGGCTAGGGTGTGGACATGCGTGGCAGAGTGTGGACACGCGTGGTGGAGTGTGGGCACACGTGGTGGAGTGTGGACACGCGTGGTGGAGTGTGGACACGCGTGGTGGAGTGTGGACACGCGTGGTGGAGTGTGGACACGCGTGGTAGAGTGTGGACACGCGTGGTTTATAGAAAAAGCATCTAAAGGAGGTTCTGAAGAGAAGAGATTCCAGAACATTGATGGGAAGGTACTTAACGACAGTTAACTGCTTCCTAAGATTACTTCCTTACAGAGACTGTTGATGGTTCCCAGTACCTGTCTCTGCTAGCCTACATTTCTCTGCTTGACTGTTGAGACTTGTACAGCCCTGCTGCTTTGAGCCTGCCCAGAGCTCATCGGAGTTTCTTCATGTGTGGCAGGCCAGGGTTCTGTGTCATACCTTTTCTTCATAATGCCTTTCTTTTAAATTTGTGTGTTTGTATTGTTTCTACTGTTTCATCATGGTCTTGATTTCCTCTTACTCTTCAGCTTGTCTTCCTTTATAATCTTAAATACCTACTTTTTTAGAAATCATCCTTTTTTTTTTTGTTTTTTTGTTGTTTTTTTTTTTTTTTTTTTTTTTTTTTGAGACAGGGTTTCTCTGTGTAGCCCTGGCTGTCCTGGAACTCACTCTGTAGACCAAGCTGGCCTTGAACTCAGAAATCTGCCTGCCTCTGCCTCCCAAGTGCTGGGATTATAGGCATGCGCCACCACTGCCTGGCCGAAATCATCTGATTCTTGAAACTGAATCATAATACAGTAGTTTGTTTTTCTTGCTCCTTTCATTCCTAGCCATATTTTAAGTTTGATCAGAGTAGGAGCAAACTTTTAGGTTCCCCATCATCTGTGCTTTGTTCCCCCCCCCCCCTTCAGGCTGTCCATCTCAACAGTGTAAACTTGGTCAAGTTGTTGGCCCTCTTTAAAATGGTTTTGGATAACCATTTAGTGTATCTAGCCCTGGGGAAGCCAGCCAGCCAGCCTGCCTGTCTTCCTTCCTTCCTTCCTTCCTCCCTCCCTCCCTCCCTCCCTCCCTCCCTCCCTCTCTCCCCCTCCCTCCCCCCCCTCTCATTCCTTAGTCACCTTTAGCAGTTGTTTCTGTAGAGCTGAGGCCTTGTGTGTGTGTTCCCCTCTCCACTTCAGCATGTCTGTGTTTGTACTGGTGAGATTTGGAGTGTAGCCTCTGGTATTTCCTAGGAGACACACTCTCACAGCAAATTCCCTGATCCTCTGGCTCTTTCTGCCTGCTGAAGTTGTGTTGTCGATTTATCCAATGGTATTTGGCTCCACAACTCTGCATTTTAATTGGTTGTTGTATTCTGTAATGGTCTCCATCTGTTGCAAAGAAAAGTTTCCTTGATGCAAGATGAGCACTAACCCTCTCTGTAGGTATAAGGACAAATGGTCAGCCCTGAAAACATGCTCGCAAATTATAGTAAACAGACTGAACAGGTTGCATTTATGTGTAGACATACATATATCTTACGAAGTAAAAATAATGAAGAAAGAGGCCATCAGTTTGGAGGAGAGTAAGGAGGGGTGTGAAGTGGTTAAGGAGATGAAAGGGAGGTGTGTATTTATACTCTCACAAAATAAATAATTAAAAAAATAGACTACCTTGAAAGTATATCAAGGATAAGACACTTGTGCGTGGCCTCCTGGTAGAAAGCACCCTGTAAACGTTAGCCTCATTGTTGCGCATTGTATTGTTGTATTCAGTGTATGAGATGAATGACCAGACTTTGTGTAGAAACAGTTGCTTAGCCTTATAAAAGCAGAATATTGTTCATGAAAAGGCTAATATAAAGAGTTAATTATGAACTTCTAAAACTCTTTGGCGAAGATGACAAAAATATTAAGTCATCTTAATCATGGTTAAAAGTTATTTCTACTCCAGAATTTTCTTCCAGTTGGTGTAAACTTAAACAGGAGATAGTTTTTCATGTTTTCTTACTCTCTGAAGTATTTCGTGGTACACTAGTCCTCTGAAAATGTTTTTGTCATCCCCCACCCTGCCCCAGCTGAGAACCAAACTCAGGCCCTGTGCTTGGTAGGCAAGCGCTCTACCCCTGCGCTCTTGCCAGTGACCCCCAACCCTTGTTCTCCCTCTCCTAAGAATATTTGTAATTGTGTGTGCATGTGTGTGTAGTGGGGAGTGGTGTGTGCATGTGTGTGCAGGTGACGGCCGGGGCAGCTGTAGATGGAGGTGTGGGCGCTGTGGGTACCAGCCCTCTGCTGGAGCAGTGTGGGTTCCTCACCGCCGAGCCACCTTCTAAGTCTGTGGCTTTTTCTCTGGGCACTTTGAAGCCCTTACTTTCTTACTGGTGGTGATGTGAAATCCTCAGGGTTTTGTTGTTGTTCCTACATAAGTAATTTGCCTTTTAAATCACTTTCAAAAGAATTCCTTGCCAGTTTAAAGTAGTACGTGAAGAATATGGTTCTTTTTGTTTGTCCTGCCTAGGGTGGCCCTGAGTGAGTCCCTCCCATCTTCTGAGTTCTGGGAGCTCTTCAGCCTCTGTCTTCAGTGCATGCCTAGTCTCATCACCTCCTTTGGATCTGCTTTCAGGGCGCTTAGAGTTTACTCTGCATTTCATGTTTTACACAGTGTCCCCATCTGGACTGCCTTTGTGTGTTGCTTTCCTGTTTATTTACCTTGTGAATTCTCTCTTAAGTAGTTTGGTATGCTGCTTCTGTAGTGAAATTGTTTTATTTTAAACTCTTATTTCTCTTTATACCTTCCTTCTTTGGAGGCCACTGATTTTAGTCCTTTTTGCTAGTAGGCTCTACCTGGTAGTTTGCGTGAGCGGTAATTGCAGCCACTGTTGATGCCTTTAGTTTACCTCACAGTAGGTTGTGTGCTCACAGAGCTGCTGGTGCTTCTGTATTGAGTCGTCAGTGGGGATTTCTTTGTTTGACTATTATATATGTGTTCCTCAATCAGATTTTGTTTCTACTGTCTTGTCTGTGTTGAAGAATTACAACTGTTGTGAACTTTATTTTTAAGGCAGGGTCTTACTATGTAGTCTTGCTGGCCTAGAGCTCTCTGTATGGACCAGAGTGACCTCAAAGTCACAGTGATATGACTGGCCATGTGAACATATTTTAATGTGGATTTCGTAAGTTGAAGATCTTGGGCCATGATGGTAATGTAGATTCAGTTCTGTGTCTGTGTGATATGTATCTGGAATAAGGATGGTAGGGGTAGATACTGTCTTCTGACCTCAACATTAAGCCCAGGCCAACACAGATAAGTTTACATACACATCTTCCTCGGCCACGGCACAATTTTCCTCCAGAGCATCTTGCCACTAATGGGCCAGGCTTTCACCTCTCTGGCTCTACTTCAAATGGAGACGGGTGGGGATGGGGTTGGAAGGAGAGAGTGGATGCCTTGGTTCTATTTTTAGTTTTTAGTGGCCTTGTCTTTTCTCTTCAACTGGGAATCAGAATTCAGACTCTTATTCTAAGTTTCTCATGAAGCACAGTGTGTTTTTAGATTATCTTGTCAACTGTGTTGCTAGAAATGCTCATCATCCATGATAATTAAATGACTAAATCCTTCCTGTCGTCTTGTGGGCTTATATGTAATATTTAAATACCATTTCCAATACCTTTACTGCTTGTCTGGTCGTATATAATCAGGCCCTATGCCTGGTTGCTTTGTTCAGGCATTTACTCATTCTTTCAACAGGTGTGTATTACGTAGATAATTAGGTGAAATAAATTATATATATATACATGAATGCAAGGATAATGTTTTTTTAATTTTCTTTTAAAAAATGTCATTTAACATCAAGAAACTAAAAGATGATTAAAGAAAGATAAAATAAACAGTGCGAAAATGTCACTTTGTGGGAGATGTTAGGCAGGGAACCTTTTATAACCCAGATCTTTATCAGAACTCGTTCTTTTGAAATTTCTGTCATAATAAATTGAACTTTTGTGACCTATAAATAGCAAAGATAATCATGTAGTGCTGTACCAGAAATGACTTTAAGAGACAGCTGCATTTCTTACTAAACTTGCCCTAAACAGTTAAGTGTCAATTACATTCGGCATTTTTTGACAAATTGCAAGACGAAGCGTTAGACTCCGGCTTGCTTCTGCCTGTGTGCAGGCTGCTCACACCTTTGGGATGCCTGTGAGTGGCAGAAAGCGTAGCTTTACTTGTTATTTAAAATAAATGTTGAGGGAAAACAAGCTGTCTGTCATAATTTAAATATGGAAGAGTCTAAGAGTGCTGTCTCTCTGTTCGCTTTCTCTTGCTGTTCACCAACCAAAGAGTACACACGGAGGGACCCATGGCTCCAGATGCATATGTAGCAGAGGATAGCCTTGTTGGACATCAAAGGGAGAAGAGGCCCTTGGTCCTGAGAAGGCTTGATGCCCCAGTGTAGGGGAATACCAGGACAGGAGTGGATAGGTTGGTGAGCAGGGGGAGGGGGAGGGGTTAAGGTGTTTTTGGAGGGGAAACCAGGGCAGTGATAACATTTGAAATGTAAATAAAGAAAATATCTAAAGAGAGAGAGAGAGAGAGAGAGAGAGAGAGAGAGAAGCTTTTTACATGTCAAAGTTATTATGATATTTGTAGTCATGAATGAGGGTGTCACTTTATATTTCTAGGAAAATGAAATAAACTACAATATGTATTTGTCTCATTTAATTTGTCTTGAGATGCATATAAAAAAACCTATGCTTTTTTTTTTTTAGTTTGCCATATAATGGATTTTAATATAACTCATGAAATATTTTAATGATAAAACCAGGCAAAACCAGGCATGAGGCAAAAGGATTACCATGGATTTTTGACCAGCCTAAGTTCTATAGTTAGTTTAAAACACATATGCACATACATACATACACACAGAGATTGAAGGTAAGCAAAGAAAACTGAATTCAAGCACACTGATACTTTTGCTTAGTCTGTGTTACCTTTATTCAGTAAATAGTAATAAAATTTATATATCTAACATGTTAAAGATAAAAAAAATTTTTTTTACAATTAAATCAAAATCTTTTTAACACTAGGGGGCTCTCTAAATTTATGGATTCTTGTTATATGTCAGTGTGGGAAATCATTTGAAAACATTTCATTACAAAGTGAGTGCTCTGGCCAGAAAATATCAGAGATCAGCTTAGGCTCTAGTAAGTTCTAGACCAGACTGGTTTGCAGAGTACGGTGAAGTTTCGAAACTCCCTCTACCCCAGGAGTACAATTGGAAGCCAGCAAAGAAAACTGATTGAATTGCATTAATGTATAATTCATTATAAAGCTGGGTTTTAAAATACTACTTACTTGTTTAAGATTGGGTCTCACTGTGTAGCCCAGGTTGGCCTGGAACTTTTGGTGTAATCTAGGCTGGTCTTGGGCTTGTGACCTCTGACCTTTGTCTCCTAGGGTCAGGGTTACAGATGTGGCTCATGGTATGTACCCAGGACCAGCTGTTCTTTTAGATGGCAGGCAAGTGTCAGCCTCCTCCTAGCAGTGGTTTGTGAGGAAAACGAGGCCTGTGTGGTGAGACCGTGGGAGCTGGAAGGAAGTCTTGTGCTCTCCGTTTCCACACTGATTCTGTAAATGGTTCCTAAATCCCATTAATTCAAATGTATTTATTTTAAAAATTGGAGAATGATGTCTTGTTCCTCAAAAGTACTAAGGCTAATTGCAAGAAATGAAGATAATTTAACATGTGCTTGAAAGCTGCTGTCAGCAGTTATCATTTTGAAGCTTTTGGAACCCCAGGCGCATGTTTTGGTCCATCTGAGGAAGATTCTTATTCCTTCCATGTTAGGATTTTCATGATGCTCACCAGATATACTCTGATTGCCAGCAGTGTATTTAAACAGTTGTTGTCTTTTTTTCTTTATTTAGAAGACTATTACACTTAAACTTTATGTTCATTAAGTAGATAATGAAAAAATTCAAATCCTCGTTGCATTTTTACAGGAACATATTTACCATATGCAAGTGCATTTTACCTCCGTTTTCTTCACCACAGTTCTGTGAAGTAGACACTCATTGTTGTGCATTTTATACATAAGGAGTCAGTACAGGAAAGCTGACTTGTTGTATTCCTATGTAGACTATAAGCAGTCTTGTTTCAGAGTTCATGTTTCTTTTGGAGTTGGAGTCTATACTGGGAATTGAACCTAGATCTTAGACCTACCGAGTCTACTATGGAGCTGTCTCCCCATGCCCCTCTTCCCTCTAGTAAGTTGTCTGGTCTGCCCTTGAGTTTACCATCATCCTGCCGCAGGCTGCTGCCTAGCTGGGGTTGCAGGCTTGCATCACTAGGTCCAGCAGAGCCCGGGCTTTGTAGAGAAAGGGTATAATAGACTTGGCAGAGTATCATGGACAATTTAGACTTAGTTTGTAAGGTAAATAGTGTAGAATACTCAGCTTACAGTTTCTTTTATGATAAAAATAGGTATTTAAATTTGGAAATGGACTTAAAGTCCATTTATCCTGTTATTTTACAGAAAAGATGAAATTATACTGTGTTATTTAGGAAAATAGTAAACTTTCAAGTGAGTATTGTAATTTTGGAAAGAAAAGCCAGTGACTTGGCTAAAATAAAGCCCTAAACACAGTCACGGCTTTCCCTGGTGTGCCAGTGGCATGGGGGTCTTCTTGGACATAAGGAAAGACACACATTTTAATTTCTTTGTTTTTTCCAACAGGAATGATGTATTTGTGGCCTTGGACATGAAGTAATCGGACCTCTGTTGCTGTCACTATAGGCTCAGGGGCTGATGAGGAAAGCATGGACCTGATGAACGGGCAGGCCAGCAGTGTTAATATCGCAGCCGCTCTTGCCGAGGTGAGACTAGCACTGAGCACCCTCCTTATAAAGCTTCTCACCAGTTTCTAAACTTCGAAAGGTTACCTTTGGTTACTTTAAAATCAATGAGAGCGAAGGACTAGCCACTTTTACAGCTTGTCTTCAACCACTCTTTCTTAGTCATCAGACAGAATAATAGATTTTATTGTTTTGTACCTTGGTCATATTTGTCCCCTTCCCTGCTTGCTAGTTTTCTTTTCCTTACAAATAGTATTCTTTGGCTTTTAACACACACACACACACACACACACACACACACACACACCCCTAGGTTGTCTTTATATGAGAAAGACATGCAATAGGTTTTCTTTCACCCCTCCCCCCTTACCTTCTCTTATTTTCACCTCCCTCTACCCCCTGTCTCTCTTGTTGAGGCAGGGTTTCTCTGTGTAGCCCTGGCTGTCCTAGAATTTGGTCTGTAGACCAAGCTGGTCTTGAACTGGAGATCTGCCTGCCTCTGCCTCCTCTGAGTGCTGGGATTAAAGGCGTGTGCCACCGCCGCCCAGCTCTCCCTTCTCTATAGATATCGTACTCTACCACTTACTAGTCCCCCTTCTACTTTGATGTTGTATATACATACGTGTGTATTTATATTTAAATAAGATTCTTCATAATCCAAGAAGAATATGCAGTATTTGTTTTTCTGAGGACTGTTATTTGTCAGTGTGTGTGGTGTATGCATATGAGTATACAAGCTCACGTGCCTGGATGTGTGTGTGTGTGTGTGTGTGTGTGTAGGCTGGAGCAGGACATAGGGTGTCTTTTTCTACCACCTTTGCCTTACTGCCATGAGACAAGGCTGGGCACTGGGCAGTCAAACTCAGGACCTCATGCACAGAGAGCAAGCTCTCTTACCCACAGAGCCATTCCTAAGGGTTTGTGTTTATTAATTTGTTTTGACACAGAGTCTCATGGTATAACCTTGGCTGGCCTAGAAGTCACTTTGTAGACCGTGCTGACCTCGAAGTCCCAGCAGTCTGCCTGTTTCAGCCTCCCAGGTGCTTGGCCTAAAGGACATGAGCACCATGCCTGACCTTTTGTGTTTTAAACTAAATTTTGTCATTCGCATGTTAATTGCATCATACAAGTATTTTATGTACTTAAGATACTTGAAAATAATAATAAATAATGATTGCTTACAACTTTTTATTGGGGTTAGTAGGTAAAGAAGCTGTTTTGGGATATTCTATCACACAGGTACCTTGGAGACCTTGGCTTTAACACTGTTGGAGAGCAGAACTACCGTTTGGGAAGCAATAGGAAGGGTTTGCGTTGCTGATGTAGTTTAGAGTTGAAATGGACGTTAAGACTGAAGGAGGAAGTCAGTTCTTTCGTTCATGTGTTGTGATTTCATTTTTCCTCATCATTTTATTTTATTGCTTTGCATACAGATCTAAAGTACTTCCCTTAAAATTTTAGTATTTTGTACTCTTTTTTTGTTTTTCTTACAGTAATAGAAGAGAATACTGTTTAATTCCTCAGTCCCCTGACGGTATTGATCTTTAATTTAATAGTCTTAGCCAACAAGCCTGACAACCCCTTTCCTGACATCTGTGAGTAGCAGGACCGTTTCATAGCTTCCTGTGCAAAGATAGATTTTTGTTGTTGTTTTGTTTACTTGAGTGGCTTTAGGCACCACACCCTTTTGTCACAACAGAGTCTGCTAGCAAATTCAAAAATTATAATCTTATGTGATGTAATCACAGAAGTCATACCCTCCCTTTTTTTTTTTTGCATATTCTCTTCATTAGATCTTGCCCACACTGAAGGGGTGAAGTTTATTCAAAAATATTTTGTTTTATTTAAAAATGCCACATTTCATGGAGCCCAGGCTCACTTCAAAGCCAGCGTGTAGTCAAGATGATTAGATCAGAGCCATGTGTTGCTGTGCCTGCCCTGAGTTTTCTGTTTTTTTTTTTCTGATTCACTTAATTAAAATTTAATAGTAATTAATATTCTTTTATTTTAGGAGTTGTTATATTGTGTGTGCATGTATGTGTGTATTCCACATGAGTGCAAATTCCTTTGGAGGATAGAAGAGGTGTCAGGTCACAAAAAGGTGGAGTTACAGATCTGAACTCTGTCCACTCTTTACTGCTGATGTATCTCTACTGCTCCTAGTTAATATTCTTTAAAATACAGTTCTTAAACTTTCCATAAACTTCTGGTGGTTCTTTGTAGCCTACTGTATTAATCAGGGTTCTTTAGAGCCATAGAACTTATAGAATGTCTCTATATATTAAGGGAACATTTTTGGAATGACTTATAGTTTGCAGCCCAACTAACCCAACAAGGGGCAGCTCTCAATGGGAAGTCTAAGAATCTAGTAGCTGCTCAATCCCAGGAGTCTAGGTGTTTCATCTGGCCTTCTGTATAAGCTAGAATCCTGAAGAAGTAGGTTCTGGCAGATGTGCTGGTGAGTAAGTGCAAGCAAGTGAAGAACAGTCTTTCTTCTTCTATTGTCCCTATATAGGCCTGAGCAGAAGGGATGGCCCAGATCAAAGGTGTGTCCCACCACACCTGGACCTAAGCTTGTCTTTACTTAGAACTTGCTCTGTCCCAGGCTGGCCTCAAACTCCGAGATCTCCAAGCTTTTCATGGCCACTATGCCTCAAGATCTGAATCAAAAGTGTATGTCATCCCATGTCAAGATTTAGATCAAAAGCCGGTGTCTTCCAGTATCATGATCTGAATCACAGGTGTGCCCTCCATTTCTGGATTGAAGTTCATTCCAGATATAGTCATGTTGACAACCAGCAATAGCCTTCACACCTGCTCATTAACTTAGATGCTCCCATAGCCAGACCTCCAGCCAGGACTAGCCTCAGTGCCCTCCTTGGTATATTGTTAACCTGTTGTGTGTGTACTGGTGCTCTTGTGTGTAGGCCAGAGGCAGTGGTGGCTGTTAGCCTTTGTTGTTCTCTGCTTGTTATGTTTTTAAGCAGGGCCTGTCCTAGTTGGCTTTCTTTTGCTATGATAAACTGCAGCCCCCTGCAGCTACTGGTTCGGGTTCCCTGGAAGGAAAGCTGGGGATAGGAAACAGGGTGACAAGAGGAGCATGAAGCCAAGACAAGATTCCTGCTCGAGGCTCAAACTTTATTTGGGGTCTGACAATTTAAAGCTTTTACTGAAACTAACTTGGGATGAACAGAGTTTGTTTGGTATGCAGTCCATGATTGAGAGGAGAGAGGAGGAGCTTGAAGCAGAGACCATGGAAAAACGCTGCTTACTGACTTGCTCCCCTTGGCTTTGCCCAGGTCCACCTAGGCTGTCTAGGGATGCCGCCAATCTCAGTGTGCTGGGCCCGCCCCCCATAAAGCATCAGTCAAGACAACTCAATTCTCCACTGCAGCCCACATCCAGTATGGCACTTCCTTAATTGCGGTTCCATTTTGTAGATGATTCTCATTTTTGTCAAGTTGGACAGTAGAAGCTGGCCAGTATAGGGGCTTTCACGAGCCCTGAGCTCGCTAGTTCAGCAGACGAGCTGGCCAGCCAGCCCAGGACCCCAGTGATGGGTGACTGCTGTTGCCGTGGCTCCTGACCGAAGCTCAGGTCCTCATGCCAACATGGCTTCCTCACCTACGTGCCATCTTCCCAGCCCTCCAGATGTTCTTTCTAGTGGACTTAATTCCCATTAGTACTGTTGGAGATTTAACATTCTGTTCAGAGAATAAATATCATCGCTTCTGTTGTTGTTTCATAAGCATTTCCCCTTCTGTTACAACTTGCCTGAGTCAGTTTTAAACATGGGATATTTTTCTTTTTCCCATGATTCCTTTTCTTCCACATAGAAAAGAAATTATGTCTTTCAGAATATATTTCAAATACTGTATTTTCAACAAATCCTTTTCCTATAAACAGATGGGAGTTATTTTTGAATCTGTAACTTAAAAAAAAAAAACCTTATTATTTTCTTGTATAAATTTGTTCATAGTTTTCCTGGCATAGATTGTGTGTTTACTTGTTACATTATAACCATATTTCTTAAATGTTTCATGTGTCTTTGGTCAGTGTGTTTGTAACTGTGTATCCAGAGACACCTGCTATAATTCACTGGAAGCAGTGTACAAATATTTATCAGATAAAACAGATCCTTTTACTTGCATGAAACATTGTTTCTTCTAAAAGTAAGTGAATTTTGTTAGGCTTCAGGCTAATATATTTTCTATATGACAAGTGAGGTCAACAGGGTCTATGTTTTAAACAGTTCTACTGTGGCAAGGCAGTACAGTTAAAAACATGTATTCTGTACCTAATTTTAAGCTTTAGATTTGTTAACATATCAATCCAGATTTCCTTAAAAGTGCTAAGTTTTTGGGTAAAATACTTAACCTGAACCCACCGACGTCTTCCTCAGTACCTGTGGCTTTTAGGCCAGGGATTTGCCATCAAATCCATTACCTTTAAATTGAGCTTCATTCATGTAGGCAGGACATAGACAGAATGCAGTCATATTCATTGCCAAAATATTCTACACACCCCAGTCCAGTTTCCAAGGAGTGGTGTTCCTTCCGGAAGCCTCATGGTCTGGGTCTCCACTCTGTCTCTCCCAGTGTTCTTCTCTACCTGGCCTCCTCTAGAGCAGCCCACTTAGTTCTGGTGACAGCGTTCAGTAGCTTTTCCAGGCCAAAGTTCCAAACTCTTTACATTTCCTCCTACAAATAGTTACAAAGTCCTAAAAATCACAGCATCAAACCCACTTTGGTACTGTTATCTATCTTCATTTCCTGTTGCTGTGATAAAATACCTGTACAAAAGTTACTTCAGGGGGAACGGGCTTATTTGGCTCACAGTTCCAGATTACAGTCTGTCTCTGTGGGGAGGTCAAGGCTGTGGGAACGCGGAGCCCCAGCCCCATTCCATCCCTAGTCAAGAGCAGAGAGTAACGCCTTGCTCTGCCCAGCTGGAGCGCAGCTCCCTTTCTCCAGTCTTACTTGAGCGGCTCCAGCCATTCTCCATGGGGCCAGGCCTTAGTTCTCTCCCTGACCAGTTGCTTCTGCTGCAACTGGGGCAGCACCTTTACTAATGACTGCTTCTGGATTCTCTGCAAGAGCATCAGCCCTACCATGTGGTGCAACGAAAGCTTCAGCTGCTCACCATGACCTCTTTATTCCTTCAGCCCCAATACCATGTGGGCACTCTGACACATTTTTCAGCTTCCAGCTTGAGGTTCAGCCTTACCCGCTGTGTGATGGCCTTCAGGAGATACTTGCCAATAGGGTTAGCCTCAGTGATGCTGGACTCCTGGTAGACCCAGATTATTCGTCAGCACAGGGTTATCCTATAGATCCTTAATCCAGAATGTCCCGTGAACAGCCCTGATAGTCTATGCTTTGTTCAGACTTCACAAGCATCATTGTCTGCATTTTCTTTCAGCATTCTTACCGTCTAAGCTCCCATAGAACAGCCCCTTAAGTTCTGAGCATTCAGTGGCTTTTCCAGCCCAAAGATCCAAAATCCTTCCCCAAATCAACATGGTCAGCTCTGTCACAGCAACAGCCCTACTCTAATGAGACCAGTTTTGTTGCAGTTGCTTTCTGTTGGGGTGATAGATAAATAATATGACCAAAAGCAGTTTGGGGAGGGAAGGGTATTTTAGTTTACAGACGGAGTGAAGGTCAGCAGGAACTAAAGTATATTCCTTGGAGGGAAGCTGCTTACTGGCTTGTTTCCAGGTATGCTTCCCAGCTTTCTGACAGCCCAGATCCATCTGCCTAGAGGTGGTGCCTTCCTCAGTGGCTGGGCCTTCCTATATCTATTAGCAGTCAAGAAAATGCTCCACAGACATGCCCACAGGCCAGTCTGATGGAGGCAGTTCTTCAAGTTCCTGTATTAAGTGATAACCAGGACTAACCATTAACATATATTAACAAATACAATGCCTTAAGCCATTATTTAATAACTGGCATCCTCTATATTTTTTTCTGATATATGCTACAAGAGTATATTCTCTGTTTCTCCTCGGTTTAAAAGTCAGAGACTCATGCCTTGCATGGTGGCACTTTGGTCAACAGCAACTTCATGTGTGACAGTGGTGCTGTGGTCATGCTGCAGCCGTTGTAGATTGTGTGAGTAAGCTGTGATTGACAGTATCAGAATTGTTAAGTGATGCATGGCTATGGATGTGCACTGTTCCCTTTACCTCATGTTAGAACTATGTAAAATCAGAATGTTTGTTTGAATAGACATACTTACATAGGGTGACTTACATAGGAACCCAAAAATATAAATTCAGTATTAGCTTTCAGCTTTCAAATTCCTGGCTTTATATTAGCATTTCTCCAACTAAGCAGTCTGCTCTACTCAGCTTTTCTACATCTTTTATTACATAGTGTTCTTAGTTCCTCAGTTGTATGTGCGTGCTTGTACATGTGTGTATGTGTATGCATGCTTGTTCATGTGGTGTGCCCTTGTGCGTGTGGACACTGGCAGTTGATACAGGTATGTCTTTATTCATTCTCCAGCTTAGTTTTGAGAGATCCTACTACTGAACCTGGAGTTGATTAAAATTTAGCAACTCTGATTGGCCAGCAAGCTCTGGATCGTCTAATCTCTGTGCACTGTCCAGCCCTGGGGTTGTAGGAGTGCACATACTACCTAGATTTACATGGATGTTGAGACTCCAAGTTAGATCTGCATGTTTCTATAGCAGACATTTTACCAGCCAACTATCCTGTAAGCACCCGAGTTCCTGTCTTTAAAGGCCAATTACTTTCTGTGGCACAGGCTGTGAGGCAATGTTTAAAGGCTGTGTCTTCTTCTATCCTGTCAGAAAAGTAGCAGCTCGGAGTCACTAAGTGAGAAGGGCTCTGAATTGAAGAAAAGCTTTGATGCTGTGGTATTTGACGTGCTTAAGGTTACGCCAGAAGAATACGCGGTAAGCTTTCTGTCTCTTGCTTTCCAGTTTTTGCATGTAATTTACGTTACATCATCATCATCATTGAATTAAAATTTGTGGCCTCACAGATCTCCTCGGAGAAGGAGACAGGTTTTTTAAAGCTGGATCTAGGAATTGTTGGAGAATAACACAAGCATGGAGCGTGAGGGGCGAGGGGCGAGGGGCGAGGGGCGAGCTGCCGTCCTTCTGAAGGGCAGCTGCTGGTTACCCTGCCGTGGAACAGAGAGAGGGATGATCACTCGATCGCGGCTGGGCTGACTCACCGAGCAACGGTGAACACACTCACTATTTTTTTACTGATGTGAAATTAAAAAATTGAGAACCATTGGAATATGAGTAATATAAAATGATCTAGAAAATCTTTTTAGCTGACATAAGTCTTCATCTAATGAGATTTTTTAATCTCCTTTTATTAACTGAATACATTGCTTTTTTGGTTTTGAACTTAAAGAATGTATTTACTCTTTATATGTGAGTACACTGTAGCTGTCTTCAGACACACCAGAAGAGGGCATCAGATTCCATTATAAATGGTTGTGAGCCACCATGTGGTTGCTGGGAACTGAACTTAGGACCTCTGGAAGAGCAGTCAGTGCTCTTAACCGCGAGCCATCTCTCCAGCCCTGAACAGTTTTTTATTACATGCATTAGCTTACTGGTGTGAGAAAGGGGTTCATACCCCATAATGCATGTGTACAGGCCAGAGGGCAACTGTACAGTTGGTTCTTTGCCTCTGCCATGTGGAGACCAGTGATTGAACTAAGGTAGTTAGGTTTTTGCTGAGAGACCCGCTGAGCCATCTATGGATGGCAGTGCCAAAGTATTTCCCCTCTCCTGCCTCACCTAGGAAGGAAATAATTAGGAGCTGTATTTAATGGTGCAAAGACTAAATTTTCTATTCTTTTTTAAGTCCCTAAAGGCTATGCATTCAGTAATTTAGTATGGAGTAGAAATTTAATTTTATTTTGAATAAATTTATTTATTTGTATCTTATTTGTTTATTTGTATATAAGCCAAACCAAACCAAACCCCCTTGTCTTTCAGGGTCAGATAACACTAATGGACGTTCCAGTGTTTAAAGCTATTCAGCCAGATGTAAGTAGTCTTAAGACTATTCTTTGAATATAAAAAACAGTAAACCATAGTCTCTTAAGATGTGTAAGAAATTCAAATCACATTTTGTATTAATCATTGAATGTCTGAAGGTCGTAATGTCACTTGCCTCTTGAGTCCTAGAGACTCAGATGTCGTTCATCGTAGTGCATTCTTTAGTCATAGTTGGGATGCTTGAATCACTTGGTTACGCAAGGAAGTAATAGACTTGCAGAAGTTTTTACTCATGGTGTTGACTTTTTTTATGGGAAGGTGAAAATTAGATATAGCTTAGTAATCCTTCCTTCTACCTTAATTTTTTGTAATGTGACTTATTTTAGCTTGTTTAACTTTTAAAAGTTATTGTGTGTGCTCATGGGTTGAATGTGGTGTGGGTGCATGTGTAGAGGTCAGAGAAAAACTTTTATGAGGTGAGTTCTCTCTCCACCCTCGTGTGTGGTTGAACTCAGGGCTAGGCTAGGTGATCCCGATGTTGACACTTGAGAGGAGGATCACAAAACACATTTTTCTCCCAATAGAAATAGAGACTAATACTACATATCTACCTACTCACTATAAGTGCATGCGTGTGCTCATGCACATTTATAGTTCGTCAGTTTAAAGGCCTGTGTATAATAATAATTTTGCTTCATTGGTAAGGGAATAGTGACAGTTATCTTCTATACACGGCTGTCTTAGTTTACTTTGTATTGCTATAACAGAATGCCTGATCCTGGGTACTTTATATGGAAAAGTTTTATTTAGAAAGTAGTTTTCAGAACCAGGAGGTATTATTTGTTGGGCCTTGAATGAAGGCCTCTGGCTGCTTCACGTTGTGTCAGGAAAGTAGAATGGGATGGTGGCATGTGCCTCAGAGCCCGGCGCGTGTCTTTACGACAGCTGTTCCTGGAGAGCCACCTCACTCCCGTGTGATAGCTTCCCTGTGCTGTAAGACTCCCTGAGACTCGGGAAGCTCGGGAAAGCTTCCCCCGTCTCCCTGCATTGGAGACTCAGCCACAGCACATGCACCTTCAAAGATGCATTCAGGTCACATATAAACTATTGTAACAATCAGCATTGACAGTAGGCTTAGATTCGGAAAAGACAGTTTTTGCTCTTAGACTATAAACCTGATTTTTGTTCTCCCAAACAAAGCCGTTTGATAATTCACGATTGGTTCTTTGGGAATAGTGTGCAGTATTTGTTGTGTTCTATGCAGTCTGTAGTGACCCTGAATACTGTGATAGCTGGTAAGTTCAGCACATCTGAGTGTGAGCAGGTTGTGCTTGTGATTTTTTTTTCCCCATGTAGGCTACTTAATGTCTTAGTATCTCGACTTTGCTGCCTATCAAGTGAAGAGAGAGCTGGCTAAGTGACCTCTGGGCCCTGTCATTTCCATAAGTTGTCCTTCTCTAACAAAGCAGAGGGGTTAAAGATTAGAGTTACTGGATTAATGGGAGATGAAGAACTCTGTACTCTATAAATAATGGTAGACAGAGAATGTTGTATTTAAACAATCAAAACAAAAAACCCTGGAGCATTCATCTCTGTTTCTCTTGAGAAGCCCCCTTGCCGCCACCTTGATTTTCACAGTCTTCTAAGAATCATTTTCCCTTTTGTATAAAATATATTTATTATTGCTCTTTCACCGACTCATGGTAACTCATGGAACTCTTGTGTCATTTATTTAACTATGCATTATGTAGTAGCCACATTATACAGTAAAAAGGAATAGGTAAAACCAATAGGTGGCTTATTTAACCTCCAGTAGCCAAAATATTTCAGCTTGTAATCAGAATAAAATTTTTATTGAGATATTTTATACTCCCCCCATGCTAAATTTTGTGAATTCCAGGTTTACCATTAGATGACTGCATTCTTTTTTTTTTTAATTTTTTATTGGATATATTCTTTATTTACATTTCATTTCCCTTTTCCTGGTTCCCCGCCCCCCAAAGGAAATGCCCTCCCCCCCCCTTCCTCCATCTTCCCCTTCCCACTTCCCTGTTCTGGTATTCTCCTACACTGATGCATTGGCCTTTCCAGATCCAGGGTCTAC
Source organism: Apodemus agrarius (assembly GCA_964023405.1). Lineage (NCBI taxonomy): Eukaryota > Metazoa > Chordata > Mammalia > Rodentia > Muridae > Apodemus > Apodemus agrarius. Next base: position 38,014,840 of record OZ030017.1, read on the forward strand.
TCCTTCCTCTTCTTGGACATCATTTGGTATGTGGATTGTGTCTTTGGTGTTCCAAGATTCTAGGCTAATATCCACTTATCAATGAGTGCATACCATGGTTATTCTTTTGAGATTGGGTTACCTCACTTAGTATGATGTTCTCCAGCTCCATCCATTTGTCTAAGAATTTCATGAATTCATTGCTTCTAATGGCTAAATAGTACTCCATTGTGTATATATACCACCTTTTTTGTATCCATTCCTCCATTGAGGGACATCTGGGTTCTTTCCAGCTTCTGGCTATTACAAATAAGGCTGCTATGAACATAGTGGAGCATGTATCCTTATTACATGCTGGGAAATCTTCTGGGTATATGCCCAGGAGTGGTATGGCTGGGTCTTCCAGAAGTGTCCAGCTTTCTGAGGAACCGCCAGACTGATTTCCAGAGTGGTTGTACCAGCTTGCAGTCCCACCAGCAGTGGAGGAGTAGATGATTGCATTCTTTTACCTGGAGTAGCCTTCTTTCTGGTGCTCTGAAATGTTGACTCAGAACTTGGACACTGTACACTAGATTGTTATTGGAGACATAGACTTCCATTTTAAGAGGATTTTTTAAAATTTCCCTTGTGACGTCAAAAAATGCTTTGAACCTTGAAGTTGATTCCCACTCCCCCACTCTTTTGAGACAAGGTCTTAGGTAGCCCAAGCTAGCCTGGAACTCAGTATATGTAGCAGAAGACGTAAGACCATGAGCTCCTGATAGTTCCTCCTCCACCTCCTCAGTGCTGGGATTTTAGGTGTGCACCACTGCACCAAGTTCTTGACAGATACCCAGTTCTCTGTTGTCAACACCTCAGTTTAAGAAGCCATCTTCTCTCCTCTGAATCACGGCAACACTCTCACTTGATCTGCGTGTACACTGGTCACTTTTCTGGTCACTGTGCCCAAATACCCAACAAGAACCAGTTCCTGGAGGAAAGAATTTGGGCCTATGGTTTGAGAGGGTCCAGCCTGGTGGGGAAAGCATGGTGGACAGAGCAGCTATTACCTGGTGGGCCCCAGAGCAGAGAAGAATATGCTGGCACTCAGCTGGTCTCCCCTCAGCCCATAGTATGTGCTGCCCACATCCAGGGTGGGTCTCCTTTTAGTTATCTTTGGGAAACCCTCGCAGACACACCTGGATGTATGCATTCGTTCCCTTTGACAGTGCTGGTAAAGTGACCCCTGAGGTCTGTTTCCTCAGGTAGCCATGGTAAGCAACATTGAAATGTGCTCATGTGACCTGGTCCAGCCACCTCTGTGGTTTCACTTGCTTCGAAGATCAGCAGGGTCTGAACCTCTTCCTTGCTTTGCCCTCTTCTTGCTTCTAAGCACATGGTCTACGCTTTCTGGTCTAGCAGAAGGACCTCTTTTCAGTCCTTCATCCCCCAGCCCCTGTGCCTGTCATGCTTAACCCCTCTGCCTCCCTGAGCTAGCTGGTGACGTTAGACTCCCGACGTCTGATACTTGCTATCTGACAGAACGGTTGATGTTGTGATGCGTCAGTACACCTTCTAGTGTCTGCTTGTGTCAGGCCCTGCTTTAGTTGTTCCCCAGATTGCCTGTTTCAGGAAGTGAGTTAAACAGTGTCATGTGAAAGATAAAGAGGAGAGCGTAGACACTCGTGGGGTGGGTTTCAGTGTTGATGGGATCATCAAGACTTCACTGAGAAGCAGTCTGTAAGGAGGCGAGACTGCGCACAGTTAGTGTGTTAGGGAAATGTGTTCTGGTGAGGAACTGGTGAGCAGAGGCTAGTGGGTTGCAGCCCTGTAAGCTGCTGTGCACGGGAGGCCTGGAGTGGGGGCTGGGTGGGTGTGTAACCATGAGAGCGTTACTGTGATGAAGATGGTAACCCTCGGGGGACATTGCTTGTTTTTAGTTATGTGTACGTTTACAAGTGCCCTCTCGGCTAACCAGCAGGGCCTCTCTTCACCCACAGTTGCCTTTTCATTTCTCTTCCTTAACACCATCCACCGCCAATTGCTATATGCTTTGCTGCTGCAAAATCTGTGTCTGGCACACAGTTCTAAATACATTCTTTCTTTTGCTTATCTTTATTTTTAAAGTAGTGCTAGTTAACAAATTCACTGTGGCCTTGCTCCCACTGAGGCACTTCACCTGCTATGCTAAGGCCTTTTCCCTCCCCTCCCCTTTCCTCTCCTCCCCTTTCCTCCCCTCCCATCCCCTCCCCTTCCCTCCCCTTTCCTCTCCTCCCCTTTCCTCCCCTCCCCTTTCCTCTCCTCCCCTCCCGTTTCCTCCCCTCCCCTTTCCTCCCCTCCCCTTTCCTCTCCTCCCCTCCCCTCTCCTTCCCTCCCCTTTCCTCTCCTCCCCTTTTCTCCCCTCCCCTTTCCTCTCCTCCCCTCCCCTTTCCTTCCCTCCCCTTTCCTCTCCTCCCCTCCCCTCCCCTTTCCTCTCCTCCCCTTTTCTCCCCTCCCCTTTCCTCTCCTCCCCTCCCCTCCCTCTTCCCCTTTCTTCTCTTCCCTTCTCCTCCCCTCCCCTCCCCTCCCCTCCCCTCCCTCCTCCCCTTTCCTCTCTTCCCCTCCCCCTCCTTCCCTCCCCTCCCCTTCTCCTGTCTCCTCCCCTCCCCTCCCCTCCCTCCTTTCCTCTCCTCTCTTCATCCTCTCCCTTCCCCCTTTCCCATCCTCTGTCCCCCCCAGCCCCCATGTTTTAAAAGGGTTTGTTTTACTTTGATTCAGTTTCTGAGGGTTGAGTCCATCATGGTAGCGAAGCATGGTAAAGTGGAGGCATTGCTGTCAAGGTTGTCCAGAAAGCAGAGAACGGGAAATGCTAGTACTGTATACGTTTTTTTTTTTTTTTAAGATATTTTTTAGTTTTTTTTTTATGTGTATGTTTTGCCTGCATATGTGTGTCTGCAGCATGTGATATGCAGAGCCTGTGGAGATCAGAGGGTAGTGTTGGATCTCCTGGTAGTTGAAGTCACAGACCCTGCGGTGCTGGTGTCCTGGCCGAGGCCACTGCAGGAGCAGTGATGCTCTTCATCACGCACCTCCCTCGCGGTCTCTCTCAGTATTTAGGCTTTTCATTTCACATACACACACGGATAGCAAGTCAGAAGAGTTCCGAGGGTTTTTTGTTTTTTTCAGCTTTGCTGTTCATGAATTGTGCCACTAATGTGTATTCTTCATCTTTGACTTTATAAAGCTGGCTTAACCTGGCTGGGTGGTGGTGGTGGTAGTAGTGGTGGTGGTGGTGGTGGTGCTGCTGCTGCTGCTGCTGCTGGTGGTGGTGGAAGTGGAGGAGGAGCAGGAGGTGGTGGTGGTGGTGGTTACTTGAAGTTGCTGAGTCTGAGTAAATCTCAGGAGTGGGTGATCTCAGGACAGAGCCCTGGGTATATGTAGGTACAGCAGTCAGGAGAGCGTCTGTCAGAGCTACAGCCATCTCCAAAGGTGGCAACAGTAGAGGGGCCACCTCTTGTACACATTAGAATACAAGTCAGGCGCTTATGGGTTGTAGATCTGCCACCCATAAAATGGCAGGAAACGTCATCTATCTGCTTTAGTGGCAAGAAGCTTCATTTCACTTAGTGGTGGATTGAAGCGGCGACTGCTCATCACTTCCAGCTTCTTAAAACGTTCGTAATCATTTTTACAGGTCTCTTCTTAGCGCTCTGTGATTTCTCAAAGTGGCATTCCTTCTGTGGACAGAGGCTTTTCTTTTGTTTGTTTCCCTCTACTCCTGTAGAATATTTTAGGTTTCTTCCCTAAAACTAAATCTTCCAATACTGATTAAAGACAAAAAAATAGCTTGGAGGCTTTATACAGTCATTAGTTTCTGATATTTCTGCCACCAAGCTCTTATTAAAGCTTTTCTCATATACATGGATCTAGTCGGTCTGACTTGTCTTGGCTCATGAAGACAGCTCTTACACATTCACAGGGCCTCTCTCTCCATGCATTGTCTCATGTGAAGCTTCGACTGTATCTATAAGTTCTCCATTGGATTCAGTACTTTTCTGTTGCTGTGATAAATTCCATGACCAAGGCAGTTTACAGAAGGAGTCTGTCTAGACTTATGGTTCCAGAGGGCTAAGAGTCTGTCATGCCACAGAGGCGAGCATGGCGGCAGGCAGGGTGTGGCCGGTGGAGTGGAGCTGAGGCTCCTTGTCATGAACTGCAGGCACAAAGCAGAGAGCAGAGTAACAAGTGGGAGAGGCTTTTACTCTCATAGTGCCCCCATACTTTTCTCCAGCACAACTGTACTGCCTAACTGCCCCCAGAACAATACCACCAATTGGGAACTAAGTATTCAAGTGCCTGAGACTGTGGGGGACATTTATTACTGAAACCATATCCATCCTACTGTATTCATAGCAGTGGGGTAGTTTTGTCTGTTGTGAATTCTCTGATGTTCTGCAAAGCTTGTATTCTTCTGAAGTCATTGCTGCATTCATTGTGCTGCATATAATTGTGGAGTTTCTCTTCAGGGCGAGTTTTGTATTATTCAGTATAGGGTAAGTTATGCCAGAATGGCTTAGAATCCAGTAGTGACTGCCTAGTATTTCCATAAGCCTTAATTAAAGGTTGAAATGTATTTGAATTCTGCCTCTTACAAAATGTCTGTTACTGTGATAAAACATTATCAAGTCCACTTAAGAAAGAAGGGTTTCGTTGGGGCTTACAGTTCCAGAGAGAACCCATCACAGGGCAAGCCGGCATGGCACTGGGGTACGGCAGCTGAGCACTCACGGCCTGGTCCACAGACAGACAAGATGCTCACTAGGAATAGCTGGAGGCCTTTGAAGCCTTAAACCCTTCCACGGTGACAGACCGCCAACAAGGCCACACCTCCCAATTCTTACCAAACAGCCACCAAGTAAGGACCAAGTATTCAGATGCATTATAGGAGAGATGTCCTTCAAACCACCATACAGGGTTCTCATGTATTCTTAAAGGACAAGGTCCACCTAAAAGTTTCTAACAAACATTACACTGTGTGAAGAAATTCTGCATTTTAATTCAAAGCAAACACAGAGCAAAACTATTTTGAAAAAACAGTTCTATCTGCTATGCATGTATAGATGTCTTTCCCTGCTGATACCCAGTACAGCCCAATAGCCACAGGCTCAGTAGTCTGAATCTGAAGATCCTAATGAGTTGTTTTTAGATTAGGTACCTTCGAAAATTGGAAAACTTCAAATATAAAACACTTCTTGCCTAAACCTTTCACATAAGACATATAATTAACCTATATAAAATAAAACATGGCCGGGCGTTGGTGGCGCACGCCTTTAATCCCAGCACTTGGGAGGCAGAGGCAGGCGGATTTCTGAGTTCGAGGCCAGCCTGGTCTCCAGAGTGAGCTCCAGGACAGCCAGGACTACACAGAGAAACCCTGTCTCGAAAAACCAAAAAAAAATAAAATAAAATAAAATAAAATAAAACATGATAATACTTCACTGTCACTGTGAATGTAAATTAAACCTTTTATAGTAGATATAAAAGTACTTCAGTATGGGATAATGCTGACTAAGCCTGCAGGTGCATTGTGTTAGGTATCACAAGTAACTTAGAGGTGCTTTAGAGTGTATGGGTGCAGGGCTGGGGGGGATGGCTCAGCAGTTAAGAACACTGGCTGCGGGGCCTGAGTTCTCAACAACCACAGGGTGGCTCACAACCTTCCACAATGTGATCTGATGGCCGCTTCTGCCTGGTGCCTTCTTTTGTCATGCAAATACATGCAAATAGAATACTCATGTACATAAAATAAATATAGTGAGGGCATGATAGGTCATATACAAATTAATTATTTTTATGATTTTTTTTAATTGGCGGGAGGTCTTGGAACTAGTCTTCTGTTAGATACTCAAAACTGTCTCAGTTTTATTATTTACTAGGAATGAGTAAGCTGTATGATTGAGATTGTGGGAAAAATACTAGCTAAATTAGGGAAATCTTATTAGTTAATTATGAATCTTATTAAAATATTTTGGAAAAAATTATCCTTTGAGACATTTCTTGTAGGATGTGTAAAAGGCTTTCTCTGCAAATATTTTTATGTCTGCCAAAAGACTATAATTTTAGCAGCATACAAAATTTTTAACAAATATTTTCCTGTTTTAGTCAAAATATTCATTGCATTAAAATGTAAGCAGGTCGTGGACGTAGTGGGAGAGTGGAAGCTGTGGACAGCCTTGTGTGGTAGGTTAACGCGGGCGGACTGTGCGGCTGGCTGCCAGTGTGCGCCTGCTGCCCGCACCCTGCACTTCTTAGGGTGTGGTAAGATCAGCTTCCCTTTGGGACTAGGGAAGGCAAAGAAGAAAGTTGCTTTGGCACTAACAGCTTCTGTCTTTATCCCTGCTCTCTCTAGAGGAGTCGTGGGGAAGGGAGGCGTGAGCACAGCAGGGAGGAGGGCCTCACGCTGGTAGGATGCATAGTGCCAGGGTTTTTGTTATTAAAGATGCAAACACGATGAGTGGAATTCCACCCATGGTGGTGACTTCTGTATAGCCTTGTAACTGGGTACAAACAGATGTCCTGTCTCTTGAAAACTTTCACTCTGAACTCAGAGCTACCTCACCAACAGTTAACCTTCTTATCGGATACCCTCTGTCCTCCCTCTGTCCTCCTCGCTTCCCTCTCCCCAGTCTTTGGGGTCCTGTTTTCTTTCCTCCCTTGGTCTCTGTCTACATGCTGGTCTATATTGGCCTTTTCTCTTCTTCTGTCTATAGGTATCCCTACATCATCACCCTTAGAACAGTCCTTTTAAGAGTGTTGGAACCTACAAGACGTAAGAGAAGCTGTGACTCCTGTGAATTGAGTCATTCTCTCATAGGGTAGGTGGTCATCAGTTGGGGGGGTTTCCCTCCTTGTGCTTCTGAAATAAATGCAACTGAAAATTGATCTTGATAGGTAATGACTCACAGTGAGTCCATGCCTGTTCTGAAATTCATTTTAGCAACAATTAAGATTGTTTTGTATATTTGAAGATTCTCTTTCCTGGCTGTGCTTTAAAATGGCAAGTGAGCTCATGTGAGCGAATGCTAATGTTTCAGGGCTGCTGGGGGTGGTCCGTACCTAGCACCCCAGACAGTGCTGTCTGTTCTTGCACTAGATCCTTACAAAGTGTTGTTTGAGTCGCTGACTCACTTCAGTTTTAGGGTGTTTGTGTGAGATGCATTGGTACAGGATTCTGTGTGACCAAGGCTTCAGTATAAAGATGACAGAGCAAAATGCAAATAATACTATATAATATCATGCTAGAGTCTAAAATGAAAAGAGAAAAGAGACGAGACCATAGGGAAGTTTGAAATTTTCCGTTTTGCTCTGAGGAGCTCAGATAATTTTATAAATGAACGGACAGTATCTAGATTAAACAAGGAACAGCTGAGTGAATTGTTGATTGCAGAGTAACCGACCCTTGCTTTTCTGACTGAACTTCCCTCAACTACCAAGTAGCCTTTGGAACATTTCAGGTTGTTTGTTCAATGTAACTGCAGGTGTGTGAGTCATAAGAATGGTTCTGAAAGGTGTTCTTTGGAAGGGAGAGAAGAGAAAGAATGGAAGAAAGGGAAAAAAAAAAAGAAAGAAAATACTTGCAGTTTATTTTTTTATTGTTTATAATCCTAGCACTTGGACATCCAAGGCAGGGGGATTGCAGTGAGTTCAAGGCCAGCCTGGGCTATATATAGCAAGGCTTCATCTCACAAACACTTCATTTTTCAAGTTGATCTGCATTAGTGAAGTAAATTAGGAGATGCTGTTGGAGGCTCCCTATCTGGGATTCCAGTACTGCCTAAGTGTGTGTGTGTAGATGGGCCAGCACATGTGGACGGAGACCACAGGGCAATGGTAGATGCCCACCTCTTTGCTCTTCACTTTGTTTTTTGAAGATTTTTTTATGTGTATGGGTGTTTTGCATGTGTACCATGTATGTGCAATGCCTATAAAGGTCAGAAGAGAGTGTCCCTGGAGCTGTGGTTCCAGAAGGTTGTTACCTGGCATGTGGGTGCTGGAAACTAAATGCAGGTCCTCTGCAAGGTCAGCAAGTACTGCTTTCTGCTGAGCCATCTCTAGCCCCTGCACTTTATTGTTATTTTTAAATATGTGTGTCCTGCAGCACCTGCCTGGGAACTGGGCCTTGAACTTGGGTCCTCAGGATAGCATGGCAAGTAGCTTACCAACTGAGCGAGCATCTTCCCAGTGTGTGTCTATTTTGGATTTTTTTTTTTTCCCTGAGACTGGGTTTCTCTGTGCAGTCCTGGCTGTCCTGGAACTCACTCTGTAGACCAGGCTGGCCTCGAACTCAGAAATCCACCTGCCTCTGCCTCTGCCTCCCAAGTGCTGGGATTAAAGGTGTGCTCCACCACCACCCAGCTCCAGCATGTGTCTATTACTGCTGTGTTCCTCAAGGAAACTTTTTTCTCACAGAGAAATTAAGGGCCTCTTGGGAGGTAAGATAGAGCAGGCCAAAATTATCTGTCAGTCTAGGCAACTATAGACGCAGATCAGTGTTTAAGAAGAAAGTGCTGAGTACTGATACATTTCTAGCTTTGCAGTCTATTAAGTGGATTTTTCCCACCTTTTAAATATTGTGGTTTTTTTTAGGTAGAAGATAGGAAGTTGCAGAAAATGGTACAAATATTAAAGATTTATAGACTGTTGCAAAACCTGTACAGAGAAATCTTCCATACCTTTTACCTGGTTTTTCCTACAGTTGCATCTTGACTGTAGTACTATATCAAAATAGAAAAGCGATGTTTGTGTCATGCATGTCTGTGTAGTTCTGTGATGCTTTATTATATATGTGGTCTGTGCTGCCTCATATACCAGAGACAACTCTTCCTTGGCGTTTCCCCCACTTCCCCCCCCCCCCCCAGACAGGTTTTCTCTGTATAGCCCTGGCTGTCCTGGAACTCACTCTGCAGACTAGGCTGGCCTCGAACTCAGAAATCCGCCTGCCTCTACCTCCCAAGTGCTGGGATTAAAGGCCTACGCCACCACCGCCCGTTTCCCCCACTTTTAAGTTACAACTATCTCCCCACCTCCCTCCCCACCCCTTTCCTGTTTCCCTTGACCATTTTCTTCTACCTTTTGGGATTTCCAGCTTCTCCTCTTGACTCTTCTAAGCTCCCAGGATTACTTTTTGCTTAGTGAGTTTCCAGTTGTGCTTTTCCTATGGCACTAGGCTCGGTTTGAAGATCTTACACCTTCTGTTTTTCTTTACTGGTGCTGAGAAATGAACCCAGGGCCTCACTCATGTTAAACATAAGCTCTACCACCACCAAGCTACATCCCAGATGTTCTCTTCCTCTGTGTGTGTGTGTGTGTGTGTGTGTTGCACACCCACGCACATGTTGGTATGTAAATGTGGCCAGAGAACAAGTTGCGGGCCCTTGGACCCTGTGAGATTGAATTTGGGTCAGGCAGCAAGTGGATTTACCCACTGAGCCACCCGCCCCTCCTTCTGCAGCTTGCCACTCTGTTTTGAGCTTGTGTCTACTGCTCTCTGAGAATGAGCACACGCATGGCAGCGTCTCTGAAGAACGTCCCGACTGAAGATCTCCAGCCTTTCTTATTTCGCTGGATGTAGAGTTCTAGAACTTTGAAGTTGTTGCTTTCAGTTGCCAATAGTGTTCTCTCAAGATAATTTGTACTTTAGAAGAAAACAAACATAGGATTTCTTTGTTGTTGTTTTTAATCTCTCTTTCTTCAGGGTCCTCCTTTTTTAAGTTTTTAAACATTGTTTTGATGCTATGCTTTGGCTTCCCTTCCACATATTTCATCTGTACTAAGCCGTAGGAAGGTCAGTCGTTATCTTTAAGTTCTTGTCTATTTTCTTGAATTGCTACTTTCTTGTATCTCTTAAGGTTCTTGTTGTTTAGATGTTAACACTTAAATTCTTACTTAACATCCAGTTAGTGTCTTGGTGGGTTTGGCCAATGTGTGTTGTTAGTCAGTGTTCTCTAGAGGAACAAAATTGATAGAATGAATCTGTCTGTCTATCCATCCATCAATCCATCTATATGTACAAAGGGCAATTGTCAGAATGACTTACAGGCAGTGGTCCAGCTAGCCCAACAATGTCCATCTACCAAAAGACATTCCAAGAATCCAGTAGTTGTTCAGCCCATGAGGCTGGATGTCTCAGCTGGTCTTCAGTCCACACTGGAATCCTAAAGAAGTAGGCGCTGCTGCCAGTGAAGGAACGGACTTGCCATCGAGAGTGAGGGCAAGCAGGCAAAGAGCAAAAGCTTCTTCTATCTTCATGTCCTTTAGATAGGCTGCCACCAGAAGGTGCGGCCCAGATTAAAGGTGGATCTACCTTATCAAATTATTTAATTGGGAAAAATGCCTCACAGGTATACCTAGTTCTTTAGGTTTTAATTGATTCCAGATGCTGTCAAGTTGACAACTAAGAATAGACATCATAGATCTCCCTTTGTCTGCTTGACTCACAATCACCTATTTCATGCTTAATTTCCAAATAATAACCAGGTAATAATTATGCCTAACATGATATAACTATCCTACCTACAACTTCAAATTCTCTATTTTTTAATTTATTTTACTTATTTTATGCATATGAGTACACTGCCATTGTCTTCAGACACTCCAGAAGAGGGCATCAGATCGCATTACAGATGGTTGTGAGCCTCCATGAGGTTGTGGAATTTGAACTCAGGACCTCCAGAAGAGCAGTCAGTGCCCTTAACTGCTAAGCTACCTCTCCAGCCCCACAAATTCTTTATATAGGTTAGATTTAGGTGGTAATGTCCTTTAAGAGACATTCTTTTAGTATCTCAAATATTAAATACAATAACCACTGATATTCTCCTAGTTGATGTTTACACTACATGATAAAGAAATCAAGGAAAATACAAAGTTACCTGCATAAATACATTTTGAATAAAATATGACAGGTATAATAAATTTTCTCATCTACCAAAGACTAATGATGGCGTATTTTTCTTTCTCAGATTTCTTTTGTTGCCTACCCAAAGAGTTTTCCTTTTTTGTTTTGGGCCCTTTCTCTATGGTTTTTGCTATATTATAGAATCTTTCTGATAGACATAAAGTTTATAGACAGAAACTCTCCTTTAGAATCAGATGAATTCAGTTCTGCTGGCATACGTGCATCAGGACATTTTGAATGGTGGTGTACACTAGCCATATATGTATGTGCCTGTTTACATTCAGCATGATGTGGAGATGATAATCATAATGCTGATGCAGTAAGGCACAAGTGGCGTCCTTGAGCTATCCGTACCACTCGTAGGTGTAATTTCCTTTATATCACAAAGAGTACATATATTGTACCATATGCTGCAGCCTACATTTATAATTATAAAGGATTCAGTTATTTTTATTTTATGTGTATGGGTGTTTTGCCTGAAACCACGTCTGTGTAGCACTTGAGCGTGTGGTGCCCACAGAGGCCAGAAGAGGGCATTGACTTCCCTGGAATTGGACTTAGAGACAGCTGTGAGCCATGGTGCAGGTGCTGGTTAATCAGACCCTGTTCCTCTGTAAGAGCAGCAAGTGTTCTTAACTGCTGAGCCATCTCTCCAGCCAGCCCAGAATGGTTCATTTCTAATAAAGGGGATTAGCAATTTTTTTTTTAAAAAAAAGTTTTTTTTTTTTGTTTTAATACAAGATCTTGAACCATTTGAATTCTATTCTTAGACCATTGGGGTGAACTTCTTTACTAAACAGATGTCTCCAAATATCTGAAGTCAACAACTGTCAGGTCAAAGAATGAGATGTTTTAAAATGATTAGTTGTGGGGCTGAGAGTTGACTCAGTGGGACCAGACTTTGAATCCCTAGCACTCGTGTGAAATACCAGACCAGACTGTCTGTAAACCTGAGTACTTGGTGGGGGATGGGTGAGGGACAGATGGAACCCGTGCGGCTGGGGATGGCTGGCTGTGGCCTATCAGTCTAGCTGAAATGGGAGCTCCAGGTTCAGTGAGAGACCATCTCAAACACTGAGGCGGACAGTGACTGAGAAAGCACCCAGTGTTGGCCTCCGCCCTTTACGTCCACATAGCCATAGCACGCCCACAGCAAGCCCCACAGCACAGGCACACGTGCACGTCACACCATACACCTATGCCAAGCAAGAAAGAGAACAAGCTGCTTGGGACGGATGACCGGTTGGATAGGGTGGCAGTCAGAGGTGTCTATTATGTGTTACGGAATATTCATCCATCATACTCTCAGAAATACATTTGTCTAGATTCTGTTAGATAATTTTATGCATATAATCTAATAAATTTGTTTTAGCTTTTACAGAATAATTAGTATTGTTATGTATTCCTATCTGTTGTTCCAGAAAAGAACATACACAGTCTTTACTGTTTAAATTCCCTAATGTAAGAAAACTGAGCTCTTTCTTAGATTTAATTTATACTTAATTTTTGTTTTAATCTTTTAGGAACTTTCAAGTTGTGGATGGAATAAAAAAGAAAAATACAGTTCTGCACCAAATGCAGTTGCTTTCACAAGAAGATTTAATCACGTGAGTTGCACTCACTGGTGAGGGAGGGCGTGTCTGTCCTTGGTTGTGTGCACACGTGGAAGCAGAGAGGATTGTCTAGTGCCTCCTTGTACTCTCGTCCTTACCACCAGCCCATCTTAAGACAGTGTCTCAGTGAACTCTGAGCATGGATTGACTATACTTGTTGACCAATAAGCACCCAGAATCCTCCTGTCTCTGCAGACCCTCCCACCCCAATCCCAACACTGTCTTCCCAGATTTTTACATGAATCCTTGAGATCCAGACTCAGGTCTTCATGTTTATGCACGTACCCACCAAGTCGTCTTCCTGCTCCTTCCCTTTTTCATTGAGGCAGGGCCTTGTGCTGTTGAGTCTAACTCTGAACTTGATCTGTAGCTGAAGATGACCTTGAACTCCTGATCCTTCTGCCTCTGCCTTTTGAGTCCTGGGATTATAGTCATGTGCCACAATGCTTAGCTTCATTTTTTATTTGTATTTTTAACTTCTTTATGATTCTCACAGATGTACCAGAAATATTTGTATTTGTTTAAAAAGCTGTATAACCATGCTTGCTTTGCATATTTGTAAAATATGCCATCATAAATGGCCTTTTTCATTAATGACAGTTCTCGGAGGCATAAATCTGATGCAGTAGCTTTAATTCATTTAATCATTGATTTTTACCACATTCTAGGCTAAATCAGCCACTCTTGATAATAGAATGTTTTCTGAGTTGTTAATCTCAGATTTCCTTCTTTATTTTTTTTTAATTACTTACATATGAATGAACCCAAGCATATTGACTGCTTGTTTTGTACACGCTAGCAGCTGGTTTCAAAGGTTTGGTCAGTTTGGGTCCCTTGGCGAGAGTTATAGGCTGCGTTGCTTATCCTTCTATCTGGTTGTCTTTGTGATGTTTGTTAAGTGCTGAGGTTATTGGAGGTGTATTGTCATTTTGTTCTTTAGAATGCTTGCTGTGGTGCTTTGAATGGCGACAGCCCCCAGGTTCCTATGTGTGAACGCTTGGTCCCCCATTGTATTAGTCTGGGTTCTCTAGAGTCACAGATCGTATGGGCAGTCTCTATGTAGTTAGGGAATTTGTCGATGACTTACAGTATGTAGTCCAACTCCCCAACAGTAGTCAGCAGCAGCTGTGGATGGAAGTCCAAGGATCTTGTAGTTGCTCAGTCCCACGAGGCAAGCCGGCAAGGAAGAATGAGTCTTCCTTCTTTCAATGTCCTTATATATGTCTCCAGTAGAAGGTGTAGCCCAGATTAAAGGTGTGTGTATCCATGCCTTTAATCCCAGATGATCTTGAACTAGAATCCATAGCCATAATCTGGGATTAAAGGTGTATGTCTCCACACCTTTAATCCCAGATGATCTTGAACTGGAATCCATAGCTACCATGCTTCAAGATCTCCATGCTAAGTCCAGGTCAAAAACTTATATCTCTGAGCCTCCAGATTAGGATCATAGGTGAGCCTTCCAATTCTAGATTGTAGTTCATTCCAGATATAGTCAAGTTGACAACCAGGAATAGCCACTACACCCATTAAAGGGTCAGTTTGGGAGGATTAGGAAGTGTGGCAGGCTTCACTGTAGAAGTCAGACCCAGCCTTGCTAATAACCTTTCATGAGAGTGGCCACGGGCAGCACAGACTCATCAAGGCGGGATGGACAGCACAACTTTTGGTGAAAATGACAGAACATTTAGATTTTTTAAAATTTATATTGTCTTAAAATGTGTGTCTTAGTTAGGGTTTTACTGCTGTGAACAGACACCATGACCAATGCAAGTTTTATAAAAGACAACATTTAATTGGGGTTGGCTTACAGGCTCAGAGGTTCAGTCCATTGTCATCAAGGCAGAAACATGGCAGCATTCAGGCAGGTATGGTGCAGGAGGAGCTGAGAGTTCTACATCTTCAACTGAAGGCTGCTAGTGGAAGACTGACTTCCAGGCAGCCAGGGGGAGGGTCTTAAGCCCACACCCACAGAGACACACCTACTCCAACAAGGCCACACCTCCTAATAGGTTCACTTCCTGGGCCAATCATATACAAACCATCACAATGTGTCTAATGTGAAATTTAATTAAGCCACTGATCATGCAGTTTAGATTTGAATTAATTGCTTATATTTGTTAGAGTTCCTATTTAAATATTCATAGTATGCCTTTTGCTAGTTCATAAAATCTTGTTAGAATCAGGGAGCATTATTGGTATTAATATAACAGGTATTATGAGTTTGTAAAATATATAATTTTATATTAACATAAATTCACAGAATACATGTACTTACACAAACAGCTTTTTACAGGTAGAAATTCAAAGGAAAATCTAAAATATTTCTCCTTTTTGAAGTGAAGGTATGCAGGTTATGATGTCATGTATCCTTTGCTAAAACTCTTAACCGAGTCCTGTTTAGATTTAAGTTATACCAACTGAACATGCTTAGATCCTATTTTTGAAGAACATGAATTAATGCGTTGCTGTATACATATATCATTTGATAAGCAACTACTTTGACCAAATTGAATAATGTTATAGATCTAATGTGCCTTCAGGGTGTGTACACACACACACACACACACACACACACACACACACTCACACACTCCTTTGTATATAGGTAATATAGGTACACACATGCTGTCATGTATACCGGGAGGTCAGAGGACAACCTGGGAGTCAGTTCTCCACTTCTACCATGACTTCTAGGGATCAAACTCCAGTTGTCAACCTTGCAGCTTTGGTGGCTTTTTACCTGCTGAGCCATCTTATCAGCCTCTAATAAATGGTTTTTAAGTTTGTTTTGTTTGTTTAAGTTATGGCTTCATTGAATTCAAAGACATCATAAAACTTTTTACAGTTTGTTTATTTATTTATGTATATAAGTGTGTTTTGTCACCATGTACATCTGCACACTAGAAGAGGGTATCAGTTCCCATTATAGAAGGTTCTGAGCCACCCTGTGGTTGCTGGGAATTGAACTTAGGACCCCTGGAAGAGCAGCCAGTGCTCTTAACCTCTGAGCCATCTCCAACCCCTTCACAAATCTTTTAAAATGAAATTTTTAGTTTGTATTTTACAATATTTTCTTTTGGTTATAGTCAAAGAGAGAAGAAAGAATGTTTCAAAAATAACTAGTGCAAATATATCAAGAAGAATATAATGTTAATTTTAGTCTTGGAATTTCTTGCCTTTGTTTTTTTATTTTTTTATTTTTTGTTTTGTTTTGTTTTGTCTTCTCCCCCACCCCCCACCCCCAAAGACAGGGTTTCTCTGTGTAGCCCTGGCTGTCCTGGAACTCTGTAGACCAGGCTGGCCTTGAACTCAGAAATCCCTCCTGCCTCTGCCTCCCAAGTGCTGGGATTAAGGTGTGAGCCACCATCGCCCTGTGCCTTTGGTTATTTTAATGTTTATTGTTTTCAGGTAAGCTTTTGGGTTGTGAGAGAGATCCTCCATGCTCAGACACTGAAGATAAGGGCAGAAGTTCTGAGCCACTACATTAAAACTGCCAAGGTAAGTGTGGCCAACCTTTAGCTGGTCTGTTGGGAAATGTCCCAAGTGACTGTCTATTGGTCCTGGGAAATAAGGCCTGTTGAGTACATCGAACACCTCTTTTCTCTGCCTTTCTCTTTATTCTTGGTCATCCTCCTGCCCCAATTATGTAGGCAGAGGTTAGATTATAGTAAATTACAGTATTTTTCAAATATTAGACTATGTTGAAGGAGAAAGTCATGTAGTATTCAGTTGGAGAATACATAATGCTCTTTTTTACTGGACTGTTTTTTGTTTTTTCACTATTTATTTATTTAAATTGTGAAATAAACCACTCAGCTATATAGAAAATAAGACTTTGCAGGCTGGAGAGATGGCTTGGTGTTGAAGAGCACTTGCTGCTCTTGCAGAGGACCCAGGTTCACCTCCCAGCACCCAGTTGGTGACATGATGCTTGCTTCCTTCTGACTTGCAGGAGCACCAGGCACTCAAGTGCTACATGGGCACACATGTATGGAAAACACTTTTATACATAAAATAAAAGCACATAAATCTTAAGAAAAAACTTTTTTAAGACCTTGAACTTGTGCTCCCCCAACCTCTGACTAAGATTATAGGTATGAACCACAGGCCCTCCTAGACTCTAGTTTAAAAGACTAGTTCATACAATGCTAACAGGTAGACTGAGGAGTTGCTGAGAGGCATAGGTAATAGACTTAGAGAAGCAACATGGTTTTCAAGGATAATCCAAACTTCAGAGGGAGGAACAGAGCAAGACACTAACAGGAAGACACTAAGAGCAACCTGTAATGTCTCCAAATTCGTGAGTGTTGGTGGATCCAGCCTTCATCATTGTTTGGACTACGTGGAATAGTCTGGTCTTCCCTCACCTGTGAATTGAAAGGGGATAGAGTAAAGCAGAGACTCTCTGCTTAGGATTTAAGTTGGAGTTCTTCCTGGATTTTCCCTGGGCACAGGAAATTTTTTTCTAACATTCTGTGGCACTAGGTGGCAGGACTAGCCTTTCTCATGTGTAAGATTACAGGAATATTAGAGGAATTATTAAAAAGTATTATTAAAGCATTCTTTGCGAGAAGTTAGGTAAGTATTAGTTTTTAACTACAGAAAGTAATGTCTTTCCCCAGAGGCTCTTGAGGGTTTTTTTTTTTTTTCATTTATTTGTATGTTTTTGTCTGTCCAGACTGTAACTTTTCTTACCAACCAGTTTCTCTCTAGACGCTTTGACTTATTTCTGACAGTCATTGCTTTTATTGCAAGCCCCAGTGCCCTAATGTTTTCCTTATTATGATTAAATCATATTCTGGCACTCTACGTCTTTTGTGTTCAGCTTGTAGTAAAGGCTCATGCAGGTTGTTCCCTTTACTATCTGTTTTAGTCAGTGTTCTCTAGTGAGACAGAGCCAACAGCACTCTGTGCAGACGTGTACAGTGAGTCAATAAAAAATGCAAGACAAGATTCAGGAAATTGGGTCCCAGTATTGGTGGGGCTAGGGCGTGAGGACAGGCCAGACTCAGGCAGGAGCGGGGTGGAGGTGTCAAGGTGCTGCTGTTTCCTTCTCTCTAGTCCTCCGCATGTTTAGGCATCCGTCAAGTCTAAGGAGGCACTTAGTCCCCAGGAAATGGTTATTGTGCATTCATTGAGTGACTCGTTGCTCAGCTAGATGATAGAATCTTCTGTGAAGGTTCATATCCTGTTTCATATGTTCCATGTTTTTATTTGCTTTCTTTGGTTTTTCAGTTAAGCGCCCACTGTGGGACTTACCTGGTTGCTTGAGAAAAGTATAAAATGACTAACTTTTAGATACCACTTTTAGGATAGAAGTATTATGTAATATGACAAAAATTTTGAGATACTATCAGCAAATGTAAAGTGGGTTTCTTGGGAAATAGTAGAACTTACATTTGATGTTTGCATACTGTAAGAGCAACGTCCTATAATGTCAAGGGTCTTGAGTATGAGGAAACAGGAAACAGAGGGGGCACGAAAGGCCGCAAGTTTGAATTCTAGCCCTGGGGTAATAGGAGCACTAGGCAAGAAACCATCCCGAGCAGACCCTTGCTTATGACTTGGACCACAAAGCAGGTGACAGTCATATTTCATTGCAGCTCACCAGAGCCGGCGCATGGCTGTTACAGCCGTGCCAGCTAGCCTTGGGACCAAGCCGTAACTTCAGCTTTGAAAATATATTACCCATTTAGAGTTGGATTTATTCCCAGAGCTTAGGTGGAAATGCCAAGATAGAACATGGACATTATATTATAGGCCAAAAATGATTTACTGGGTACCCTACAAGACAGCTTTCAGGGTGACAGTAATAGTAATAAATAGCTATTCTGTCCTCTGCCTAAATTGTGCTAATCTATGTTTTCCTGCATTCATTTTCTTAAACAGTCCTTCTCCCCCTTTTTCTTAAATCTTCAGAAACTATATGAACTTAACAACCTTCACGCACTTATGGCTGTGGTTTCTGGCTTACAGAGTGCGCCAATTTTCAGGTTGACTAAGACGTGGGCGGTGAGTAACCCTGCATAGTTTACTGAAACTGACTTCTGTAAAGGTTTTGTTTTGTAAATCTCAGTAAGATGAATATAACTGATAAGGATTCTTAAATTGTGTTGCACTTTGTTCTTTGAAACCTACATTTAAGACTTTTTAAACATTGCACTGAGCTTATTTGAAGGAATATTAAGGCCGATGCTTATGTTGCACTTCAGAGATTCATTTTGAATACCTTATTGATGACGTCACATGTAATATTTACCTGATAATTACCATTTAACTGGGTACAGATTAATACTTTTGGTAAACTTGAAAATATAAATCATGACCTTTAAAATTCTTTTATTAATTTTGACTCAATTTTTTAGCCATAAATCTCAAGTATAGAGAATCTCATGGTAAACATGGAATTATATGACATGCTACTTTCTGTTACAATAGGCAACATATTAGGTTCTTTTACATTGACAAAAGCAAAGTATGATTTTGGCATTTGTCAGTGTTTATATCTCTGAGCAGCATGATGCTATAATCACTCTTTCTAGGTTGTCTTTTCTTTTCCTTTTCTTTTATTTATTATTTTGGAACTAAGACCTCATTTAAGGTGTCTTGCTAAGTCACCTAAAGTTGCCTCAAAGTTGGGGACTTTGCCTGTCAAATAGCTGGAGTTATAAACCTGATATACCAGTCTCTATGAATGGATATGGGTACACGCACGCACGCACGTACGCACGTAGGCACACACACTGTCTTTATAGTCCAAGCTAGCTTCAAAGGTGTGGTTCTGCCTCAGCCTCACAAGTAAAAGGGTTAAAATATTACTATATTTTTTAAAAAAAGATTAATATCTCTCTCTTTTTGGTTTTTTTAAAACAGGGTTTCTCTGTGTAGCCCTGGATGTCCTGGAATTCACTCTGTAGACCAGGCTGGCCTCAAATTCAGAGATCCACCTACCTCTGTTTCCTAAGTGCTAGGATTAAAGTCATGCACCGACTTGCTAGGCAGATCAATAAGTCTTAATGGTCTTTAAAAGTACAAGGAATTATACTTTGATTTAAGTTTTGATTTACAAGTGGGATATATTCCCTTCGAGTTGTTATTTTCCTTGAAAATATTTTTTGTTAGCTCTCATGTAGTTCTGTAAAAACAGGGTTTTTAATTTGGTAACAGCTCTACTAATCTATAATGAACTTAATAAACTTTAAAAGAATTTCATTCCAGTGAATGATATAGATTCCATTCTTACACAGCTGATAGTCTGCTGGAGAGAGATAAGCTGTAATAAATTGTATAGTAATGAATTATCAGAATAAAAGAAGATGAAAAGGGAAATAGGGCAGCATTGTTTTTAGTGATGTGGGAAGAGGTCATTGCATAGCCGGACTCTGTCGGCTTCCCATCAGACACCTGAGATGGCAGGGGAGGAAGTCACGGACAGGAGAAGCAGGTGCTACAGGGAAACGTTTTGAGTAGGCCAGTACAGAGAGGATGTTCAGCATGCCGTGGGATCTGACAGGTGGCAGACAGACTGCATGAGAGTGAGGCAGAGGACTAGGTCGGTAAGTGTAGACCGTGCCTTTGAGAGCGTAGGCTGTAGACCTGGCAGTGGCTGGAGAGAAACTGGACGGTAAAGGCTGTGGCACAGTGGCTTTGATTTTGGAGATGGGGTCCGTGACCTTCAGGTTTTGTGCTGGTGGAAGTGATGAAGTGGAGCCGGGGAGATGGTGAAGTTAAGAATGTTCAACTTCACGCATGGCCATGGCTAGAAGAAGAGGAAGGAGGCCAGCCCCGTAGTGTCTGAGGACTATGTTTGCGTGCTAATCGGCAGGAAGGGGTGCATCGGTGCCGATGCAGGCGAATTGGTAGACTGGGTGTTGGGAGTCTGCAGAGCCAAAGTCTTCTTGTGGAAGTTTGAATAAAGAAGGGAGGACATGTCCACCGGAGCGTGAGAATGCTGTCTAGGGGCATGAAGGATGGCTGAGCTTTAGACACAAGATTTTTGGTCATGAATTTGCAGTGAAAACTGTTATGTACTTTCTAGGTTCGGGCTCGGTGTAAGTGTGGTCTAAGGTTTTTAAGTCATGTTTATAACCAGGGAGATCTGGGGTAGCACAAGAGGCGAAAGAGGATGTCAGAGTTGCCTTATGGAGATCAGGGAACTGAGCCGAACAAAAGAGGCGGGAAATGATAACCGGCAGGAAGGAAGTGAGTGAGGTGTGACAGGGACCACAGAAGTTCCAAAACGCTCCTGCTGGGTCTTAGATGACAAGGTGGCATGTGAAAATGGTAGATGGTATAACAGGAAGAAAAGAGAGTTATCATACTTAAAGAATGTGACCAGTAAGGCTTATCGATAGGCGAAGATGGTTCCTGCCCCCTCTCTTTCCTTCAGCTTCTAAATTTCTAAAGACCTGCAGGTCTTAACTAACAGTAACATAAAGGATTACTTCTTGTTCTCTTGTCTAACGTATTAGCCATGGGTGGCTATTAATTTTAAATCATTAAAACTAGCTCCTCTTCTATATCAGCAATACTAACCACATTGCAAGTATTCAGGAATGCTGGCTAGCAGCCATTGTATGGACGCCTACCCCACCCCATACCCCTCCCACCCCCACCCTCCCTCCCCCTTGGTGCCACTCCCATCACACAAAGTCTGATGGACAGTCAATCAGTGCTGGAATGTCATAGGTGCTGAGGATGTGGGAGTTAAAAAGGATGATAAGCTTGGAGAGATGTGAAGCCAGAGTTAGAGCCAAGCCCCCCTCAGGCTCAGACTGAAGGTTTATAAGAAAGGAAAGGATACCTGCTGAGGTGGATGGGGAGGCTTTGTGAAGGCCTCTGGGGTGCAGTAGGTATAGAGGGAAGGTTTGGGTACAGCAGGTTATTACATCTGAAGTTAGAGGCATAACGTAAGATGCCTTCATACCCATTTGGATTACACATTTTAATGAATAAAATCTTGAGGGCGTTTGGTCTGTTTGGAGTTTTTTAATTGAGTAAAGGAACATGTCAAAAAGCTATTAATATCCTATTACTGAGTAAAATATTTAGAGCATTGTCTCCAAATTAATATTAAGTTAATATTAAAGAAAAGGATAAGTCGGGCGTGGTGGCGCACGCCTGTAATCCCAGCACTTGGGAGGCAGAGGCAGGCGGATTTCTGAGTTTGAGGGCAGCCTGGTCTACAGAGTGAGTTCCAGGACAGCCAGGACTACACAGAGAAACCCTGTCTCGAAAAACCAAAAAAAAAGAAAGAAAAGGATGCCCATTTTCACTGTTCTTGTTTAACATGTGGTACTTAGCTCCCATAAGAAAATAAGAAAAAATAATTTTTTCTATAAGGAATGGAGGAGGATAATTAGGTTAATTTGCTTGTCTGTATAGGAAGCTTTATTTTTTAAAAAAGTTATTAAAAACAATGAACTCCCCTAAAAATTAAACAAAAAATCTATGCAATCCAGTAATTCTGCTTCTAGACATATGCTCAAAAGAATTAAGAGCAAAGATATAATTTTTTCATAAATTTTTACAGCAGCCAAGATGTGGAAATAGTCCAGTCATCTGTACGTAGATGAATGGTGGGAGAAGGTGATACTCAAGAGTGCAATATCCTTCATCCCAGAGAGGACACAGCACCTGCGTGTGCACTAGCATGGGTGAGCCTCACGGTCGCGCTGTGAAAGGGAAGGTGTAGAAGAGGATTTCATTAATTTAAGCTGCCTGGAGTGGTCAGATTCCTAGAGACATTAAAACGTTAGTGTGGTGGCCAGAACCTGGGAAAGATAAGAACAGGGAGTTACTGGACAGTAGTATAGAGTTGTCCCTTGTAATAGTTACCTTTTCCTCTGACAACACCTAGTTTTGAAATAACTTGAGAAAGGTAAACTTGGCTCACAGTTGCAGATGGGGAGTCTCTACGGTACAAAATAGTTACCTGGCTGCAGACGGACACAGCCTAGACTCCTGTGTCAGGGCTTCCTCCAGCAGCTCATTTCTCCTGGCCAGGACGTGTTCCAAGGATCCCACAGGTGCTCAAACAAGTTAGCCTGTGAGGGGGATTTCAGACTTCACCTAAAACATGAAACGGCCTCATGGGTCACGTGGTAAGGTCTTTTAGGAAGTAGTGGCACCTTCTAGTAGAAGGAAGTTATATGTCATTGAAAGTGGTCTCTCATGTACACACATATTCCTAGATCACCACGAGGTAAGCAGCTTGTCTCTGTCATAATGTTCTACCTCATCACAGACCCAAAGCAGTGGGTCATAGTTAAATATTTCCTTCCTTGTGAGAAGAAAACTGATACCTAAGAGTGGTCTCAAAAGTCAGGACTGTTGCTGTAACTGTCTGTACTTGCTGGTGTGGTTCAGAGTGTAGAATCAGTGTGTTAGGGGTTAGGAAGAGTGGAGAAGCAACGGAGAAAAAGTTTAGACTCCTGAAGGTGGAGCTTAATGAGGTAGTTTTGGTTGGAGCTTAGAGGACCAGGGTGGAGATGAGCTCGTGGGGTCAGAGGCTGCTCACTGTACACTGAAGAGCTGACTGTGTTTTGTCCAAGCCTTGAGACTTTGCAGGAGGCTGAGTTTGCTGCTAATGCATTCATGTAGCAGAGGAAATCTCTAGGCGCAGCATTTTTTGGCAGTGACATAGGCATAGGTACTCAGGAACAAAATGCAGAACAGAAAGTTTTTTAAGACTTGCAGTTTTGTTAAAGTTGAAATCAAAGAGGGTGTGATATTGCTAAAAAAAAAGATTAGCAGTATTAAAAACAAACCAAATTTTGTGCACCTGTTGTAAAAGGGCCTTTGAGGATGTCTTAAAAACCAAGACCCCACTCATGATAAGCTCAGACTTTTTGTTTAAAAAAAGAGAACTCTAGAGGACTTACTTTCACTGGTTTCTTAAATCACTTCCCAAGGACAGTTTTTCATGTTCAGTCATGGCTGTTGCAGCCATGGGTCATGGATTTCTAGTACAGCTCATACTAGCAGGAAACGTTGGTGTTGTCCATGTGCAGAATGCAAGACTGGCAGGGTCATGGACAATTTCAAGGTATCATTTAAAAACACCACTGGGGCTGGGCAGTGGTGGCACACGCCTTTAATCGCAGCACTTGGGAGGCAGAGGCAGGCGGATTTCTGAGTTCGAGGCCAACCTGGTCTACAGAGAGTTCCAGGACAGCCAGGACTACACAGAGAAACCCTGTCTCGGGGAAGAAAAAAACACCCCTGGGCTGCAAATATGGTTAAGAAGGTAAAGCCCTTCCTGGGCAAGCATGAGGGCCAGGTTTGGGATCCCCACACCCACGTGTGTGTTGAGTAGACATGACCACCTATCTGTTCCCAGTACATGAGAGGCTGAGACAGGGGACTCCTGGAGCAAAAAGGCCAGCCAGGGAAAGCTCTGCATTCAAGTGAGAGACCCTGTCTCAATATATAATGTCAGTTGCAATTGAAGATGACATCTAGCCTCACCTCAGGCTTTGATATACATTTACACACACACACACACCACCACCACCACCACCAACAACAACAACAACAACAACTGAAGAGCCCAGAAATAAGTAAATAAGTAAATACATTACTTATTGCAGCCATTTTGACAATGTATATCATCAGCACATGTTATGAAAGGATGGTATCTTCAATCAAATGATTGAGAAAATTGGATATTACATTTTAAAAATTATTTTATTTTATGTGCATTGCTGTTTGAGGGTTCAGATTCCCTGAACAGAACTTGCAGATGTGAGCCGCCATGTGGTTGCTGGGATTTGAACTCAGAACTCAGAACTCTGGGAGAGCAGCCAGTGCTCTTAACCACTGAGCCATCTTTCCAGCTCCTACATATTACATTTAAAAGAATGAAATTGAACGCGATTTTATAGCTACAGGACAAAAATGAACACCATAAGGATTAAAGAATTAATTGTAAGATCTAAAACTGTAGCCGGGTGGTGGTAGCACATGCCTTCAATCCCAGCACTCTGGGAGGCAGAGGCAGGCAGAGTTCAAGGCCAGCCTGGTCTACAGAGTGAGTTCCAGGAAAGCTGGGGCTACACAGAGAAACCCTGTCTCAAAAAACTAAAAAATAAAAAAGATTTAAAAGATCTAAAACTGTAAAGTTACTAGAAGAAAGCATAGTTCTAAACAGTTAGGTTTTAAATATGACTCCCAACGCACAGGTAACAAAAATGAAAGTGGACAAAGAAAGAGACTCTGTTAAGCCTGAAGATCGCCTACACAGCAAAGACAACAATCAGCAGGGGAAATGTGCTCTGTGAGATGAGAAGACCTTTACAAATTCTGTCTGGGAAGAGGTTAATGTCCAAATACACAAGGAATTCAGCCAGTGCAGTAGCAAAAAAATAAATCATTTAAAATGACCAAAATACCTGTACAGATGCTTTTGAAAAGAATGCCCTATAGCCTATAGGTTCTGGGAGATGTTCGGCCCCACTGACGATCAGGGTACTGCAAATCCAAATCACCTGCTAGGCTGCTTGCTACCAGAAAGATAAGAAGTCACAAATGTTGGTGAGTGAGTCGACCAGAAAAGGAATTCTGCATACTAATATGGTTGCAGCCATATTAGAAAGTAGAAGTAGAACTGAAGTTAAATTTACAGCAACAGAGTGAAACATTTTCTAGGTGGGGGTAACTGGAAGATGTTTGTTGTTCAGTGGGTAGATTCAGAGTCTAGTTTTATAGAATATATTTGAAATCTAAGGTACAAGCCTAGTAACTATAGGTAATAATTTTATATACTAGAAGAAAATCTGAATAGAATCCAGAAATAGAACTCTGACATAGGACAGGGAACGTATTATAAAGATAATATAAATATAATTATAAATTGGTGTTCAGGTGTCTACTGTTGTAATAAAACACCATGGGGAGAAAAGAGTTTACTTCATCGTATAGTTTTCAGGTCACACTTCATCACTGAGGGAACCCAAGGTGGAACTCATGACAGGCACCGAGGCATCGACCATGGAGAAATGCTGCTTCCCAGCTTGCTGGCCTTAGTCTCTTGACAACTGAGGGCTTCCTGCCACATTCCACTCCACCCACATCAATCATCAATCAAGAAAATTGACCACAGACTTGCACACAGGCCAGAAAATACTAATGGATGGATGAGGTGTCAGAATGGTCCATCATCAGAACCAGTCTTTGAGACAAACAGAGCATTAACACATTCTTCAACTTGCTAGCCGTGCGCCTTACTCAGTTTCCACCACCTCTAAATAAACACACAAACTTTTCTGTTAACCTTACAGGAGAATTAGATGAGAATTTTCTAAGTGAAGTGTTTGCATAGTACACGAATAGTCAATATTTTAAGATGTAATTAAAAGTCAAGTCTTACTGTGTTGTGACAAAATAGTATCTTCAGAGGCTTAAAGAAAGAAAAATGTTGCCCACAGTCTTTGGAATGCAGAACAGAACAGAACAAGCATCTGAAGCTTTCAGTTGGATTGTGGGTACTCAGGTTGCTTGTCTCCTACCCTTGTCCATTTGCAGTAATCTCAATGGAGTTTTTACTACAAATTGTCTCTTCAAGCCACTTGAAACAATCTCTTGATAATGCTACCTACCTGTCATAATATTCTGGTCCAGAAGAAAATTTGTTGCCAGAAGTTGAAAAAACAAAACAAAAAAGCCAAAGGCCCTGAGGATCGCAGGTCCTGTTAAGACCAACCACAACTTGACTTGTTAAGAAAAGTTGTCACTTGTGTCACAGAATCGAGGGCTTCTTAGTGCTTATGGAAGAATGACTGTTGAGGAGGGCATTTGAGCTAAATGTATACACATAATGATTTTAAATTAGATAAAAACAACAAAATTGCTTAATTATATAAAGTAGTAAAGATAAATACTGAGTTATGGTTTACCACTTAGTAGGTTCATTTATGTGCATATAAAGGTGAATTTATAAATACTTTGTTATAAATACATGTCTGAATCTGTTTTATTTATGTCCTATCACAATAAAATTAGGGAAAGTATAATTTTGAAATTAAAGTCCATATTTATAGTAAATACAGTTTTCATTCAGGTGTTTGTTACAGTAAGATGGAACTTGTAATAACTTAGGCGTTTCTGTTTGCTTTTTAGTTATTAAGTCGAAAAGACAAAACTACCTTTGAAAAATTAGAATATGTAATGAGTAAAGAAGATAACTACAAAAGACTCAGAGACTACATAAGCAGCTTAAAGATGACTCCTTGCATTCCCTACTTAGGTGAGTGATGTTGCTATGTTCGTTATTTGAACACGTCATTTCTATGAAATGCAGAGTAATTTTTAAAGTGTCAGATTTCTAAGCTGAAAAAGACATGAGGTAAGGAAGTATTTCCCTTATTGCCTGAAATGGTTTCCACAATAACTTAGCCTTTGTCTTCAGATTTTCTGTAGAGTGTAACAATAACTTAGAAGTGGTCCCTGTAGTAAATGAGGCCTTAGCTATTTTAGTAATGCTTTTAAGGACCGAAACAAGCACCTTGTTTTAAAGCTTGATACATTAACTGAAGACGCTGGTCCAGGCTGTTAGGTAGTACACAGTGTGTTTACCTAAATGAACTGTTTATGTGTGGAAATTTAGTACATAGCAGTCTTGTGTTTATTATTTGGTTAAGAATTTGTCTTATATAGCTTACAATATTAATAAGTTCCAAAAGCTATTTAAATATGTTTTTTTCTATAAAATATGAATAATGCTTTGTTGAATCTTGAGTTAAAAGAGGCCCCAAATAAACTGTACTTTTAAATTTGTATGTAAATTAAAGAGAAATGCTGGGGATGATACGGACCTAAGATTCATCCAAATCAGCTGATTTGACCCTTTAGATTCACCAGATGATGGGCATTTGTCTCCCATACTGCTACCTGGCTCTTCTCTACATTTTGTGTAGTTACCTACAGTAGACTTGAAGTTTCTGAGAATAATTATTAGTGTGTTATTTGTTCTGGATACTTCAGTGTCTCCTTTGAAGTCTTTGTTAGTGACTAAAAGGTGGTCTCAAAGGGTGGCATATAAACATCCATCTCTCAGAGAGAGCACCAGTCTTAGGTCACAGAGAAAACTTGACTAACTACAACATTTTGGGATGTCCTAGGATCTCTGGTTAAACCTTGTTGCTAAGGTATTCCAAAGCCCCTCAGGGCGGTGAAACACAGGCACTAGGCTATGTTTCTTCGGCTCATGGGGTATGCAGACATGCTGCACAGGGGAGGTGAAACAATGCCTAAAATAGGGGCCCCAGCCCATGTTTCTCCAGGTGAGAAATGTCACAGGCTGGAACTGAGGCTGGCAGTTCTCAAACTCCTGAGCTCCTAGATGCCAGTGGGAACCTCGGAGAGTTGAGTATGGGGCGGGGCCCTCAGGCCTAAGATGAGCCTGGGGTGTGGGGGGTATTGGGGTGATCTGGCTTAGGTTTGGGTGAGTCCCAGGAGTGCGAGGGGCCTTCTGCAGGAGACTTAGGCCTGACTTTGTATGATGAAGGCTTCCCTTGATAAAAGAGACAATCTTTGCTTGTCCAAACTGTTTATTCATGGTGGAAAAGAATACGTATGATTTACTCAGGGTGGACTAGAGATTAAATACCTTTTGCTCGAGAGGAGGCCTAGGAAGGTAAGCTGATTGGCTAAACTCAGGGACCCACTATAGTCCTCATTAGCATAGAGAATGCTAGGCTCTGTGCAACACGACCAGGTGTCATAATCCTCTCAAAGGGGTGTTGTGGTCACATGCTCCAGGACAGGAACCAGGTCTGGGACAGATTCAGATGCCTGCCATTCTCAATGATGAGAATTGCTGGGGTTCCTTAATCAGCTCAACGGGACCAGTTTTTCTGTCTGATGACACGGCTCCACGAGCCCCACACTCTGCTGGGATAGAGATGTATTTCACACCATATTGAAGGCATAAGTATCCAAAGCACTGTGTAGTTAATGACTGCCGCATTAGTTTTTTGGTTTTTTGTGTTTTTTTCCAATCATAGCTTAGCTCCTCCCATATTTAGGAATGTGATTTGGGGAAAAGAAAGAATAAAGGTGCTTTTATTCTTTGTGATCTGTAAGAGCATTAATAACCCTTTGTTATGGGATCATTAGACTGAGAATTGGTGATCCTTGGTTCTGTGTAAGAATGTTCTTCTGTGCTTAATCTTCTCTGTTTAGGTGTCAATCTATTTCTTTTAGAGTCAGGTGATGCTTTAATCCATCTACTTCAAAATCAAGAACCCTAGAGTGGAAATGTAACTTAACAGTTCTAATTATGAACTATCTAATCAACTCAGAAACTTACTGGTTCTATGATTACCTTCTCACTGAATTGGGTTTCTATATTAAATGCCATAATTAGTTATCTTCTAGGAAAATTTTAATCAGGAATGAGAAAAATGACAAATTAATCTTTATGTTATGCTTTCCAGTTCAGGGATCTTCGTTCTGTGTTGTTTCTTAGTGGAAACATGGTACAGAATTGAAGCTGTGTATGTGCATATATGTTTGTGTGTGCACAAAGTTGTGCATATTCATGCTTCTGTGTATACAGAGAAAAAGAGAGAAAGTTGCAGAATCTGGAAAGGTTTTCTGTTGGAGATGGCTCCTTTTCTCCCTGTCTTAGGGCCTGAAGCACCGCCTTTCCTTTGGGTTAGAGCAGGCAAGTCAAAACTCTTACATGAAGGTGTTAATTTATAGAAAATAAAAAAACCATCAGCCCGCCAAAAGGATCTGTAGTGCATAGAGAAGGGTAATCGCTGAGCAGCTGCTTCCCCACAGAGGTGTTGTAAATCCCTAGTGTTTCAGGGCTGTTGAGGGCTGCCGGTGGTCAGCAAGCTTAGTCCTGTCACAGTCCTGAACCCATAGCAAGGTGGAAAGAGAACCACACCCTCACTTTTGCAGGAACACATGACACACATGTCCACACATGCACACCAGGCACACGTGCTAATAATGCATTTTTAAGACTAAAAAACATTAAAAGTTAGTAATCAAAACCAATCATTCATTGTAAAGATTTTTCTAAAGGAGTGTTAGGGATTTATATAGTAATGAGAGTCTTCCATATTGCCAAAGTAGTTCAACACGGACTACATTTCAGGAAGTAGAAAAACTTTCTTGGCACTCCACTACTCCTCCCTTAAAAATGGTCTCTTGTGTTGGTGTGCATTCAAGGTACAAAAGTAGAAGACTGGTCAGCTGGACAATATAGTCAAGAAATCTTAGAACAAGGGTGCAGTTTGTGTAGAGAGGAATAGTTTGGCAAGAGCCAAGGAAAATCTTGTTTTATGTGAGAGTTGTTGCTTTAAATCTGAAACCACGAGCAGCGTTCATTTGTCCTTGTCACTGGAGAGCAATCGTAAGGGGCTTGTTGAGGAATTTGGCATGGAAATTCCACTTTGCAGTGGAGAGAAAACTAAAACATTGCTCAGAAATAATTTAATTTTGTGAAACATGGTAAATACTTTTTCATGTGTATTTTATAAACCTCATTTCTACTTAATTCATGCCCTGGAAAAATGCAGTAGTGTTCTCAAATTAGAATCTGTTCTGAGGAAGGCACACTTCTAGCACTGAAAGTGAGCGAGCTGAGCACTGCCAGGGAGGCGGAGCACTGCCAGGAAGGCGGAGCACTGCCAGGGAGGCGGAGCACAGAAGCTTCTGTAAACTCTGCAGCCCTGTGGGAGCCGTCAAGTAAACTGATGTGATGTATGGAGATACAGTTCTCACAGCCTCACAGAGACAGCTCTTCCCATGTCCCCCTTTAAATTTCAATGGAAATATCACATTTTCTTCACACAAGGACTCTGTTGGAAGAAATGCCCTTGTGGTCTTTGCCCTGCAGGGTCA
This sequence comes from Apodemus agrarius, assembly GCA_964023405.1. Classification (NCBI taxonomy): domain Eukaryota; kingdom Metazoa; phylum Chordata; class Mammalia; order Rodentia; family Muridae; genus Apodemus; species Apodemus agrarius. Next base: position 38,045,203 of record OZ030017.1, read on the forward strand.
CTCTCCCTCCACCCTGCTCCGTAATACACTCCTGTTCAACCCAAGTCGCAAGGCCTCCATTGTCTCTGGATGGTTTTGTTGATTTTTGGCTGGCTGGTTGGTTTGGATGGGAGGTTTTTGCATGTATATAAAAGGAAGTATGTAATAGATACTTGCCAATTCAAAGGATCCCCTTCTGGCCTGTTGTCATACAGAACTGTGTGTTTATGTGGTATGTTTGCAGTTCTTTAGGTGCGCGTGCTGCCAGCTGACATTGCTGACATGGCTGGGCACGCAGCAGCCCCATTCCGGGGTGCATGGTACTGAACATGCCTTAATAACAGGGATCAGGCAGACGGCTACACCTCCTGGACGGCTGTTTCTTATGTTAGAGGAGATGGGTATTGTTTCTCACAGTGGATTTTTAGTCCATCACCAACATTAACGAAAATTTTAAGGCATGCCTAAATTTAAAAGAACTCTGACTACCTTTTTCTTTTTTCAGGAGTTGCTGATCTCAGAATATAGTTTTTTAGTGTGGTGTTGGTGTTAGAAAAGTCTGCTATCCTATGTGCAATTCTTAAGGTTATAATTCTCAGTAATTTCTGTTAAGAAGATCCTGTTGTTGTTGTTGTTGTTGTTGTTTGGGCTTCTGGGTGTGTATGAGTGCTATCAGGCCTTGAGTTCAGGATCTCCCCATCTATCTGCGCTCTCTGTCTCTCTTTCCCAGCCCCCCGACCCATGCTGAGATTACAGGTTATACAACATGACTCATTTTCTCCCCTCCAGGTGTTGGAGACTGAACCCAGGTCTTCATACCTGCCAGACAGTAGTCCTTTCTCTTAAGGAACTAAAGGGATACTTGCCTTTTTCCTTTAATAAAATGTTATGCAAAAGTCACTGACAATGATATCAAAATCTCTAATGGTGAAAAGGTATTTATATTTTTAAGAATTTTACTGCATTTTCATTTGTTTAATAAGTAATTTATTCTCTGGTTAATTTTACTTATGTAAATTTTTATATTAACTCATTTATATTGGGAAGGTATAGAGAAGTCAGTGGATGACTTGCTGGAGTCAGTCTCCCCTTGTACCGAGTGGGTTCTGGAGAATCCACCTAGGTTACCAGGCTTGGCAACTGGTGTCCTTAGCCGCCGCCGCCGAGCCATCTTGCTGGCTGTGTAATTGTGATTATATTACATATGGTGTTCTAAGCCATATGAACAACATCCAACTTTGCATAAGTTTACAGTGAACCACGAGCTTTCCTCATCAGTGATTATGACAGCAAGTTTCAGGCCAGCTAGGGCTACCCAGAAAAACCCTGTCTCTTGGAAAAAACCCAAACCAAAGCTAAAGAAGAACCGACATACAATTATTTTATCAGGAACTTATGGCCGAAAGACTAGTTGTTATTAAGACACATTATTGAAGAATCAACAACTAAAATTCTGCTTGTGGGTAGCATTCACTTCTGAATATCTGCCTTTTTTTTTTTTTAAGCTTAATAACCTCTTAAAAAAGCAAACAAACAAACCTCGAGCACAAGGTTTCATTCAGTCACTTTCTTGTGGATTCTGAGATTGAGCGCTTAGCTGGCGGCACCTGGCTGTAGGTTTCTCCTCAGGCAGAACTGCCGCCTCCTTCGCTCCCTCTCATCCCTTTACCCTCCCTCTCGTTCAGTTTAAGGTCCCACCGATGTCCTTCTTTCTCTTGTGAGGGTGGCTACTTTCAAAGACTTGTGACAGATATCAGTCGGGGATGAAGTTAATATTCTTGTGCTCGAGGTTTGTTTGCTTTTTTAAGAGGTTATTAAGCTTTAAAAAAAAAAAGGCAGATATTCAGAAGTGAATGCTACCCACAAGCAGAATTTTAGTTGTTGATTCTTCAATAATGTGTCTTAATAACAACTAGTCTTTCGGCCATAAGTTCCTGATAAAATTATTGTATGTCAGTTCTTCTTTAGCTTTGGTTTGGGTTTTTTCCAAGAGACAGGGTTTTTCTGGGTAGCCCTAGCTGGCCTGGAACTTGCTGTCATAATCACTGATGAGGAAAGCTCATGGATCACTGTAAACTTATGCAAAGTTGGATGTTGTTCATTGGGGTAGAGAGGGCATTCGGTCATTAATAATGCAGCCGGTACTCCAGTCACCTTTCTGTGAGCTCAGGGGCGAGGGCACCAGCTGTGCAGTAGAGTAGAGTCCAGCCACAAGGAAGAGCAACTTGAAAACTTTTGTTTTCTATTTCATATGTTTACCTTGTTCTGGTTTTAATTTTGGGATGGTTCTAGAAGATTTGCCTTTGATGTGAGGTGTGAAATGCTGGTTGATGGCAAAGACAAATGCCTCTGCCACTCAGTCATGGTTTCCCAGAGGTTTTCCCTTGCTCTGTGACATGTGAGAACTGGCATTGTCTGTGTGGCTGTCTGTGTTAAGCCGTCCCTGTGTGGACAGGTTGCCTGTGTGGCTGTCCCTGTGTGGACAGGTTGCCTGTGTGGCTGTCCCTGTGTGGACAGGTTGCCTGTGTGGCTGTCCCTGTGTGGACAGGTTGCCTGTGTGGCTGTCCGTGTTAAACTGTCCCTGTGTGGACAGGTTGCCTGTGTGGCTGTCTGTGTTAAGCCGGCCCTGTGTGTGGACAGGTTGCCTGTGTGGCTGTCTGTGTTAAGCCGTCCCTGTGTGTGGACAGGTTGCCTGTGTGGCTGTCCGTGTTAAACTGTCCTTGTGTGGACAGGTTGCCTGTGTGGCTGTCCGTGTTAAACTGTCCCTGTGTGGACAGGTTGCCTGTGTGGCTGTCTGTGTTAAGCCGTCCCTGTGTGTGGACAGGTTGCCTGTGTGGCTGTCTGTGTTAAGCCGTCCCTGTGTGTGGACAGGTTGCCTGTGTGGCTGTCCGTGTTAAACTGTCCCTGTGTGGACAGGTTGCTTGTTTCAGTTCTGCAGCATTTTCATTTTACCTTTCCATTTGTCTCACATCTTTACAATTTTAGCTTTACAAGTAAGCTAGGGGATGGATGATTAGCTGTAAGAAGTGAATAATTATTTGGAGAAAGTTGTTCTAGAAGGTCCCGATAATGGCGTTGATTAGGAAGATGAGTTAGACAAAGTAGAACAAAGGTCTAGTCACACGTGCTGTAAAGTAAGTTAGCAATTTGAACCTGCTGTGGATTTTTGCTTTAAGGCTGTTGTATCCTCACTGTTAGGAAAATGCCTTTAACTGACTGTTGAAATTCTGTTAGATATAAGTATACAGTGGTACTTATAAAGCTGTCCAAACATTTTCTCGAGTATCAGACAGATTTTTTATTCTTTGCCATCGCTGTGAATCAAGCCCGGGCCGTCGCACATGCCAGGCGTCCGCTCTGCTGTGGAGCTGTACCCCAGCCCATAGTTAAGTGTTTTCTTCTAAGGTCAAGTTCAATAAACAGGATAGGGGAATAATGAATACATTTAGAATCATAATTCAAATATACTGAAAAGTTGGTGTACTGGTGATTTTGTTCTGTGGTACCAGTACCCTACTGCTTTTGTCATTACATCCACGCGTCAGGAGGCTTTGACATCAGCATACTGTGGCTGTCAAGAAATTAACTTGTTTTTATGTGTTTCCCATTTAAGTAAGGAGGGTATTGTGCATTTTTAAAGTGATACATTCTGTACTTTGTGTCCTAAATTATTAGAGGAAAATCATTACAAGCATAAATTCAATTAAAATTTTTATTTCAAAGTTTTATTTACTGGAAAAACATTTTCTAGTGGCAAAATTAGAGATTTTTCTCTAGTTTCCTGTCTGTATTTTCATAAATAAAATGCACTAATTGGCTAAAATCTTAATTTTTTTTTTTTGTAGTGGAAGTTAGAGCAGTCTTATATTTTTTTAAATAAGTCATTAAGTATCTTGAATGTGTATTTGGATTTGATTCAAAATAAACCTAAGATTTGTTTTATATTGTGGCAAATATTTATATTTACCAATATTCAGACAATATAATTTTTAAAACAACAAGGATTTGCATAATCTTCTGTAGCACATTGAAGGAAAATGGAACTGTTTTCACAGATACATTCTTATAGTAGTACAATGTATTTTACAAACTGTGCCTGCAAAAATAAGTTGTGCAAAGTACCATGTATGCTGAGATTTGGGGGATTGGAAGTGCAGTTCTGTGGGCTTCACTCAGAGACTCAGTCAATAGGCTTGATCATCATCTGGACGGCCCTCAAGGAGTAGGACCCGCCTCTGTATTCAGCCCAGAAAATGCCATCTTGGTGCTTGCTTCTGTAATGACCACCTCTGTACCATACTCCATTGAGGTTAGAGTGTGCACAGGCGTTGTACCACCAGCCTCCTTTATGAAAGTGGGCGCAGTTTCCTGCAGGAGAAATACAGACAGTGAGGTAAAAGCCCTTCTGACTGGGACACTTGCCCGTGAGTATGTGCTTCCTTTGGAGCAGTTTGAGGGACTGACCCCAGTAGGGTTTGTCTTGGTTTTCTTCTCACTACTCACTTTACTAGAATTACCGTATTCATTTCACTTTGTGCCTACTTAACATTTAAATAATTTCATTTTCTACAAAGTAGAGTAAATAAATGTAGTATTTGTGTATAAGAAATATATCGAGAAAGACAAAGGCAAAATGGATAGGATTGACCAAGGAAGATGGTAGAGTTTGAAAGAAAATTGAAGTCTAAAAGTAGCTCATCTAGTAATTAAATGAGTTTGTAAATAGAAAGGTAGGTTCCAATCCTGGCTCTCTCCTTCCTCTTTTGCCAGTGGGAAGTAAGTTAAAATAGTGCCTAACATGCTACTTGGTAAGGTAGTAGCTGAATACAAAATTAAGTCTGTATTCATGGTGGGTATCTCTTTATCAGTACAGAAAAAATGTTTTTAAAAGACAGAAGTGTGTAGTAGATTAAATTTAAAGTATATACATGCTCTAATTATGTTATGAAACCATTTCTTTCTCCTCCTACTCAAGCGAATTTACTACCTTTGTGCTGCGTTTCACAATCTCTGCTACTCCCATCCAAGACATACTCTTAGACCATAGAGCTAAATGGTTGGTTCCAGACCCATAAGCAGTTGCTGAGATGATGCCATCTCATAAGAACCTTTTCTGGACAACAGCACCCACCCAAGGGCCTGATGCCCGCCATATTCTGCTCCCTAATATGATTGTTAGTGTTATTGCCAACTTGACATAATCCGGGAAGGGAGTCTCACTGGGAATTGTGTATGTTAGGTTGGCCTGCGGGTGTGTTCTTGGAAGATTATCTTGATGAAGTTAATTGAGATAGGACGATCTGCCTGCTGTGGGTGGTATCATTCCTCAGGCAGAAGTTTCTCAACTGAATGAGAATGCACAAAGCAAGCCGAGGCACTGGCGTTATACTTCTACTGCTCTGTGTTCCTGACTGTGGGTGTGATGTCACCAAGTCCCTCGAGCTCTTGCTGCCATGACTTCCTTGCTCTGAGGAACTGTAGCTTGGAGCTGTGAGCTGAAATGAACCCCTTTAGTCTCCCCTTACCCCTTAAGTTACTTTTCTCACAGTTTTATCACAGCAGCAGAAAAAAGAACTAAGAAATGTTGCTTGGTTTCATTTTTCTACGAATATTTATCACCACGTAATAAAACATTTTGTCTCCTCTTGAAGGAAACCTCCAAAGGGGAAAATTTAGTTCCCCATTGAATCTCCAGCATCTATTGTTTCTGACATGGTAGGTGTCCAGCTAATATATGAATGTTAGTCAGGGTTTCATTTCCAAGTGGGTGTAAGCTTGGTTTTGTTTTGACTTTCCCCAGAACTTGTTCTTCCCAAAGAACATTGAGATGACCTTATATTATATTCCCTTTGACAGTGTCCAAAATAACCTTTTGAAATTAAAAGCATTTAATACAGTTTAGTAGCTTGGTTCTATTTAATGCATAGAACATGTTGAATGTACAGCCATGCTTGTTTGTTTTACCTGTATACATGTCTTTATCTCTGTCCAGTGTGGTGAATTGTTTACCATTATGCCACATCATAGAGTCCCCAGCATTCCCCTGGTAAGTCCCCAGGCGCAGCCTGTAGTAGTCACTTTCAGGCTCCAGACGAAAGCTGCTGTATTCCGCATAGACCTTCTTCTCGCCCCAGTCTTCTAGTTCAATCATCAGCTTATAATTATCTTGATTACTAAGCTTGTAGATATTGTCCAGTCCAAGCCAGTACTCTCCATCAATGTTTCCAAACCCCTTCTGTTAATAACACAGACACATGAACATATAGGTAAGTTTAGATGGTCAGTGTTGCTACAGCTACAAAAGAAGTTTAAATCCTGAGCAGAGTGAGGTTACTGTCTATTCCAGGTGATGTGACTCCATGGTGGACAGCCTTATTTCTGTTAGTGCACTTTGGTTCCACACTGACGCTTTCTTTTGCTTTGCTTTATCTTAATGTCACTATTAGGTTTTGTAGCTTTAAATGCTACAAAGAAGAGTAAAGGCAAAAGACAGTAACATTTATTGACAGTCACTAAAAACATTGACCTACCTCCATCCCTCAGAATGGTTCCTGATCACACCCTCATCCAAAGATGTGTGTTTTCAGAGCACATGATACTGTGTGCCCATGTTAAGCAGACAAAGTGTATCTAAAATCATGACCATTGTTCAATCAAAATGATACTATGTATGTCTTTAATTTTATTATAAGTAAAATAAGCATTATCATAATCTTTATAGTTCACCCTGTAAAAGTTGTAAATTACTCTCTGAAAGAAGTGGTCTAAATTATTTTAATAAGCATTTGACATTGGACATTTGCAGCAGAATAGATTTAGTAAACTTCATCTTAACACTGAAAGTCTGTCTTCAAAAAGATTACAAGGAAGTTGCCCCACCCCCAATTTGGGGCAGTTATGTGTTTAGGAATTTTTGGATTTTTTTTGGGGGGGGGGTTTCAAGACAGGGTTTCTCTGTGTAGTCCTGGCTGTCCTGGAACTCACTCTGTAGACCAGGCTGGCCTCGAACTCAGAAATCCGCCTGCCTCTGCCTCCCAAGTGCTGGGATTACAGGCGTGCGCCACCACGCCCAGCTAATTTTTGGATTTATTAATGTATTATTCTTAACTGCCAAAGAAATTTTCCTTAACAATGAGTAAGTGCGTGGTTATTTCACAGTTCTGAACATGGAAGTTACCCTCCAGACAATCTATTCCCCTCACTGCTGTTCTTAATTGATGATATAGACATATAAATCTCACTCACAAATTACCATATAGACATCAGAATTACCAGTAGACCAGTTGTTACTTCTTAAACTGGTATCATACAATCTGGTTCTTTCTGGAAATCTAGTTCTGTTCATAGCACTACAATACATGTCATGATACAAACTTAAAACACGGTTATTAAAAATGATTAGTTCAAGAGAAGGGATCATTTTTATGTATTATTGTATACTTTGTTATTGGTTAAATATCACACAAATCATAATTAAAAAAGCAGTTTTTAAAAGTGGAATTGGAGGGCTGGTAAGATGGCTCAGTGGTTAAGAGCTTTTGCTGGGTTTAGTTCCCAGTGCGCACATGGCAGCTCCCTACCACCCGTAATTCCAATTCTAAGGGATCTGATGTCCTGTTCTGGCTTCCATGGTGTGCATACATAAATGCGGGTGAAACACTCATACTAATTAATTAGTTAATTAATAATAAATAGATTTAAGATTTTTTAATGGAATTGAGTTGTAATATATGCATGTATAAGTTATCTAGACTCCAAAGAAAAATTTAAAGGATATTTTTAGTTTTTACATTTTAACTTTGGCTGTGCAACTAGAGAAGAGAACAATAAACCTTTTGCTAAATGATGCAAATCAAATGGATAGTTATGCTTTTAGCATGTCTCACTTTCTGTCTGGGATGGTCACTATTGGAAGACCTACTCAGGACTACCTTCCCTAGGTCTGAGCTCGCTCATTTACCTTATAATTTTCCCAGTTTCTGAAGAAATTGACAGAGCCATCTGTTCTTTTCTGAATAACAGTCCAACCCCCAGGATCCAAACTGTTCTCACACCATAACTGCATCAGGCCGTTGCTGTTCTCAGGTTTAATCATGTAAATCCCACTGGCCGAGTGCCCAGCTTCTTTTGCTTGCTGACAGTCTTTGAATGGTCCTGTAATTTAAATATTGATTTTTTTGAGAAATGTAAAATGTATTAAATAGTTCTTAAATCAATATTCTTACCTTCATTTATTTCTTTACAGATAATCACATTTTATCTGCTATGTGCATAATGCTCTATAAAAGTTGAAGAAACTAATTAAAATACTTACTAAAGCTAAAGGAAAGGGTGACATCAGGCCCACTAATAAAGCTTTAGCTTGTGCTTTGTATACCGTAAATGTGTACTCCTAGAACACAGTGTAGTGTATTGATTCTTCTTTAACAGATGTTTCCTACGCCTGCGGTCCTTATTCGAGCAGTTGTTTAGCCCCTGGTGCTTCCGTTGTCTTCGTTAAACTTTCTCCCGGTCTTTGCTATAGTGTATGGTGTGCTGAATGACTTCATTCTTACAAACATTATTTCTTTCATACATTTTTGTAAAATGCTGTGGGGTTGACCTGCTAGTATTCATGTGGTATTTTCCTGGTGCCAGGTTTATAGTATGTGAACTTTTATTTGGAGGGCGCACACAGAGTTGGTGTGTTGAGTGGAAGTGAGGCCCAGCTGGGTAAGTTCTAATGGTATTAAGCATTGTGTCCCTCCGGGAACTCAGTCATATTCATTCACTCACTCATTAATTGCTAAGAAGCTCTGAAATAAAGCAAGTAGAGGGCTGGAGAGATGGCTCAGAGTTAAGAGCACTGGCTGCTCTTCCAAAAGTTGTGAGTTCAATTCCCAACAACCACATGGTGGCTCACAACCATCTGTAATGCGATCTGGTGCCCTCTTCTGGTGTGCAGGCATATATGCATACAGGACATTGTATACATAACAAATAAATCTTTAAAAAAGAAAAGAAAGTAGAATCCCCCAGATTTAAATAATCTTAACCTTCCCTCATAGCCGTAAAGATTACGTATCAGGCCAGGTGTTATGCCACATACTTTTAATCTCAAAACTCAGAGGCTAAGGCCAGATGATTCCTGCAAGTGTAAGGTCAGCTTGGGGTACATAGTGAGTTCCAGACCAGCTGGGTTCAGTAGAGACCCATCTTAATGCTAGAAAAAATGTGGGAATGTTGGTCTAAATGTCTTCCTAAGGTACTGAATGAGTTATGGCTAAGAATGATTTCCTTACCAGAGCTGCCCAGTGATCAAGGATGCACAGAAACTAGCGAGTTAAGATCATGTGACAGCTAGCAGTCACTCTCGTTAAGGTTGCGCGAGATGGTGGTACGTCCTCCTTCATGCTCACTTCTGCTCCCGGGTAAATGTTCTGAATTGCTGTGCACTGTCTGCCCTTTGATTTCATAGTATTTGCCAGGCCGTAATTTTACATTTATTGTTCTGTGCAGAAAAGTCAGAAGACAACCTGTAGGAACAGGTTCTCTCCTCTCATCGATAGGTCCTGGGGTTGATCTTGGGTTGTCAAGTGCGGTAGTAGGATCTTACCTCCTGAACATTCTGTTTTTAGCCAGCTAAGATTTTTCAGCTTCTTAAAAATGAAACAACATGTTAAATTATTTGTAAGTTCTGATTTGTACATTGTGGAATCTAGAGGAAAATACTGTCTAGTTCTACTGAACATCCTTGAGTTTCTTACTATACCAGTGTTTCAAGATTTTGATTTTAAAAGCATATAAAATTTATGGTCATAAATAAAGAATTATGCGAATTATAGGTACATTTGAACAAGAGAGTTTAAAAGCCACTCGTCAAAAATTTTTACTGAATATTTTAAAATTCTGATGTGGAATTTTTAAGTATCTGAAAATAGTTTAGTCAGAGTTCTTAAAAGAATTTCTTCTCCAGGAAAAGGGAAATGAAATGGAAATAAAGAATATATCCAATAAAAAAAATAGATTAAAAAAAAGAAAAGATACATCTTATATTTTTAAAGTGATTCAATAAAAAGTTTCTTTGTTTACTTTTATCTATCTCAAAAAAAAGAATTTCTTCTGTTTTATAATTTTAATAGGATTGCTAGAGTTATGAGAAGTGTTCTATATGTTGTGCTAATAACATAGCAATATCCCCATTGGATCTTACTAAGAAATTAATTTCATTATGTAAATACCATTGTGTCTGTCAGTGGAGGAGACTGGGGGAACTCTTCCACATGTGAGCTCTTCCTTCTGGATTGCCCCTTGAGGATGGAGACACTGAGTGCTCTTCCGACTTCATGTGTCGATGTTTTAACTGGGCATCAGCCAAGTTTGTTAGGTAAATGAATCAGTCTTTTAATTTTAAATCCAAGGAAATAGAAAGCTATGTGTAAAAATTGAGTGAGTCAGTCTCTACTCCATATTTTTATATTTCATAAATAGCTTTTTCAAAATTTTAAAATTATTAGTGTCCATCTGTACTATAGATTACTGGTAACATATAACCTGGAAAATGGCATCTTTTAAAAGTAACATTAGGAGGGCTGCAGAGATAGCTCAGCACTGACTGCTCTTCCAGAGGTCCTGAGTTCAATTCCCAGCAACCACATGGTGGCTCACAACCATCTGTAATGGGATCTGATGCCCTCTTCAGGTGTGTCTGAAGACAGCTGCAGTGTATTCAGATACATTAAATAAATAAATAAATCTTTTTAAAAAAGATAACATTAGGTATTATGGGTTTTTTAATCTGTTTCATTGGCTAATTTTTCTCTTCTGAGATTTCCATGTTTTTGTGTCTATTTTGAAGACCCCCAGAATAATTGCTACAAAATACATATTTTTTAAAATTCTTGTCTTTTGCATTCCCTAGTTTGCTAAAGTTGTTTTTCATTTTGAGATGGGTTCTCTTGCTGTAGCCCAGGTTAGCCTGGGACTGGTGGTATAATACAAGCTTGTCTTTAAGATCACAACCACTGCAGGCGGTGGTGGTGCACGCCTTTAATCCCAGCACTTGGGAGGCAGAGGCAGGTGGATTTCTGAGTTCGAGGCCAGCCTGGTCTACAGAGTGAGTTCCAGGACAGCCAGAGCTACACAGAGAAACCCTGTCTCGAAAAAAAAAGATCACAACCACCCTGTCTCAGTCTCCAATGCTGAAAGTACAGCCCTTTTTGCTGTAACCGGATCAGTGTTTTCTTTTCAAGTCATGATTGGATTCCAGAGTTCTCAAAGTATTCAGAGGTTTCTTTTCCTTTTTCCTTTTTGTGAGACAGACTTTGATCTGCAAATCCTCGTGCCTCAGCATCCCAAGAGCTGGGGTTGTGGTGTGTCATCTGCGCTTATCTCTGCTTAAAGCTTCCCACCAGTCCCTTTTCTTCTCTTGTCCCTAATCTTCACGCGCAGAAGTAATATACTAAATATCTTCAGTACTCTATTTAATGCATACATGCTCATTGAGCCACAGAGTACGGCTAGTTGAAGGTTACAATATAGTCATTTCTGTCAGAGAGAAATAAGACATTACTGAACAAACGATCAAGTTGTGAAAATTCATACACTAAAAATAACAGCTGCTTTTAGCCAGTGACATACTTTACATTCTGCTGTGTTCCATGCAACACAGACAACACTAGGGGGAAACCCCTCGGATACTGGTGTCACCCCTTCTTCCCCTTAACCACGTAAGAATAATTTCATGTTGCAGAGCGTGTGTCGTCATCAGGCAGAGAGAAATCCTTATGGTTCAGGTAGGTGAAAGCTGCAGTTGCCTGTGGGGGAGCAGGGGAGGGGAGAATGGAGAGGCCCCAGGCCCTGCCCTAGGCTTCTCTGCATGCCATGGTTTCGGGCACCGAAGCGGGGCTCGCAGGCAGGGCCTTTCTTTATTGGGTGTGCACAGTTGGAGCTCGCTGGGGGACTCTGAGATACTAAACAATTTCTGATGGTGGTCGTTTTCTGAATGTCTTCAGTTTTATATTGTCATTTAAGAACATTTTCTAGAGGGTAGAGAAAAGTCTCAGACTGTAACATTCCTTCTGTACAATCGTGAGGACTGAGAAGTCTCAGACTGTAACATTCCTTCTGTACAATCATGAGGACTGAGTCTGGATCCCAGCATTCACATAAAAGCTGGACACTGTAATTTCAGCACTGGGTTGGGGGTTAGAGACAGGAAATCCCAGCCAATTTACCTGAATCAAGGAACTTCAAATTTAATGAAAGACTCCCCCTATCTCAGAAAAAAAAAGGACATCCAGTGTCAACCTTTGGCCAAACACAAATGAACAATTTTTTTTTTAATTTAAAAGAATTATCTTTTCTGAACCTAGTGCAGGCTAGACTATTTTCCAGGTCCAGAGATAAATAAAGAGCCTTGAGGTTAGTGGGAGGTAAGAGAAGTGATAAGAAAAGGTGAGTTCCAACAGCGTGGCTGTGCGTCCCCCATGGTGAGTGAGTGAGTTAGGAGCTGAGATTGAGCGGGGTTTGCTGTCTAAGCTAAGCATAGAGAACCCACTTAGGCCATCAGGCGTGGAGGGGCCTCATCTAGCCACATGTGGGCTGCGTGCTCAAGTGTGTTTAGTCTTGCACAGCTGTTGTACATTTCCTATGTCTGAACTATAGACAGGATGATGTTTATAGCCCATCAGGTGGGCCAGAGACCGCCTCAGTCATGTGCTTAATGGTTTCATGTAAAAATAGTCATGGTGGAATTTCTAAAGTTAGTCACGTTGTGTTCCTAAGTTGCTACTTCTAGGGAAGTTGGGTGTCTAAGGAGCATATTTTATTTTATTGTAAATTCTTGTTTTAAGGCCTGGTGCTACTCAGTGACACGTGAGGGGCTTTGCAGGCAGTGCACATCAATGCTGCTCCTGTCTAGTAGATTCTGTTCTGTGATTGGGAACTAAGCTTTGCTTGTTGAAAACTTACTGCCTGCCTGCACTCAAATTTTAGATTTGGAGGCCATGTAAAGATTCTATATTAGCCTGGTTTTGTTAAACCTATATTTATTAAATACCAAAGAACTAACTTTATTTCTACTACTTGACATGTGTTTAGGTGTTGAGATAAATGGAAGAATTCTAGGTTATCTGAGTCTAGTTTTCATTTGAAAAGACTTCCAATGCAGGCAGATTTAAATTTATCCTCAGCTTCAGTAGTTCATCCGATTTTGGGCAGTGGACCTTGTATTTACATTTCAGGCATCTGTGAGGCTTACAAAACCTCAGGAAATTTTAGTTCAAATTATTTTGTGGAAGACATGGATGAAATTAGCAGTGCTTTTTCTCCTCTTTAGAGAAGACCATAAATATGAGAACTCAGTTTCTGGGTTTTATAAATACCCACAGCTCATTGTGTGACGTTGATCTCGGCAGAGACATTGTCTAATGGTTGCTTTCATGCCTTTTAAAATTTTGCTCTAGAATTAGATGATAGGTTTTTTGTTTTGTTTTGTTTTTGTTTTTTGTTTTGTTTTGTTTTATAGAAACTAACTTCTTTCTCTGGATCATATTTAACAAAAATTCCTGAAACTACTAGTAGAAACTTACCAGGTTTATTTTTGAAAATCCAAATGTACCTTGCTGCTTTGCATATTACCAGACAAATTTACCTCTGGTTCAGAAATTTGGTGCTTCAAATGGTGTGCACAGGGAGTAAGTGCCTCCTCTATAATCAGACTTTATTTTGAATGCAGAACCCTTTTCTTGGATGCAGTAATCTTGAAATAGGACTCCTCTATAATCAGACTTTATCTTGAATGCAGAACCCTGTTCTTGGATGCAGTAATCTTGAAATAGGATTCATTCATCTCCTATGATACATATTTTAATTACTCTCAAAGCAGAGAACTAGATTCTGTGGGTGAATTTGACTCTCCCTGTACCTCATATAAGTGGAGTCAGAGTTTTTGTGCTGGCTTTTGACTCCAGCTCAATACCTTTTTAGGTAGTATGGATTGTGTGTCATGAGTATAGAGTCTCTAGAATGACTGCTACGTGTACAGAACTGCAGTGAGTCACTTGGTGCTAGAGCATGTATGCATAATAGCCATCTATGTCAGAGCATGTGTGTGCACACCAGCCATGTCAGAACATGTGTAAATACAGTAGACCCCTATGTCAGAGTGTCTAAACACAGTAGCCATCTATGTCACAGTACGTGTAAGCATATAGTACCCATTTATGTTACTCTTTCTGTGAAGATTTCCAAACAATATGGGACACTTCCCTGAGAGTTGTAAAGTAGTTTTAAGCTATTATATAAAGAGATAAAATCATGGGCTTGTTAACTGTTGTGTGGAATGATGCTTGTTCATTAGGAATCAGAGTGTTAGAACTGAAGCAGGCTACAGGCATCTGGTCTATTCAGCACTATTCTTACTCAAGACATACAAAACAGGCACAGTTGTTGAGTTTCTGTAATGAGGGGTGCTACTTGTTATACAGCTGATGATGTCACTTTGTTTACAGAGTAAAACAGAGGCTAATGCTTACTTAATAACATTGAAAAGTTATCTCTGTGCCTTAATTTTTACATTGATGATTGATTTCTTAGGACTACTATGTGCACCATTGTTTCTTGTAAGAGTGAAATAAACTCTTGGGTGTGCCATATCCCTGGCGTGCCTTTGAGTGTAGGAATTGTCTTGTTCCGATGCTCAGTGTATGAAAAGACCAGAACTGGTGTCTTCATTCTGTAAAACATTTTCTTGGTTTGTTATAAATAAATACATGCATCTTCATTTCTGCTAAAATTGATGGTGGCACTGACTTAAATGTCAGATCTACTTAAAAACTCAGCAGCAGTTGTTTCTACACTTCTATAGTTGTACCTACCATAGCTTAATAAAGATAAATAAAATCGGAGTTCTCTTCATCTAGAAATTCTATAGGAACTACTATACTGATAAATCATATCATGTCTTAAAAACTTAATAAAATATAAGTTTGAAATGAATTGGAAAGATTTTCTTCCTTTCTAAGTTCAGTGGACAATTTTGTGCATGTCTGTGAGAACTGAAGGGCCCGTGCTGCCCGTTGAACTAATTTCATGATGCTCTTGCCACACTTTAACTCTTCTCCTCAGGAAGGTCTTTAGACTGACCGTGCTAAGAGGCTTGGTGTTACCAAATCATGGGATGTTTCAGCACCTGCAGTTGAAATACAGGATCCTTCTGCCAGAAAGGAGCTTATGTTTTAGAATGCATTTCACTTAGATGGGCTGTGAGTACTTGTAAAGGTGAGATAATTTAATAAATACATGTATTACAGACAGTAGAGGTGTTTGTGGATATAAACAACTACTTCAGGCCTGTGAGCTCAATGAAGGCTTAAGGAGAATCTTCCATTTACATCATGTATTCATTCATTTGATCTCATCCTCATCATTTGAATGGACAGAGTCGGTCGTAGAGTTATTAGAAGTAAGTGGATTTGCTTTGTTGGAACAAGTTTTTATAAAGGAAGCACGTGAAAAGAAAATGAGACTTTCTTGTAGTGAGAATTCTGGAATTTTGTTTTTTAAAAAAATCACAGAAATATTATGAGAATATTTTCATTTGATCCCAGTCATAGGGACATGGGTGTGCTCTAGCAGAACCATGGTTTTGCCAGCTGCAGATGGTCTCTCTGATTGTGACAGTTGGAGTTCTGGGAGGGTGTATAAATGCTAGGGCCCTGAGAGATGGGGTGCCTGGATAATTGTTGGTGGTTGTAGTTGGCGGCAGTCTGTTAAGTACTCCTGCACAAAGAAGAAGAAAGTGGATACCCTGAGGGCTGAAAGTAGACCCGGCCAGGTCCTTGGCGCCTCTGACCAGCAGAGTAGTCTAATGATAACATCACCCCCTTCTGATCCCTGGCTTTATTCAGGGATCCCTTTCCTTTCCTTTCCTCTTTATCCCCTTTTCTCTCTTATCTAGTGTTAGGGGGTAAAAAGGTGGAGAAAGGTGGAAGAAAGAAGAACCTTCAAAGTAGCAAAGGATAGCTGCACTTTCTTATTTTTGCAGAAAATTGATGAGCAGCAGTGCATACTTTACAAAGGAGGCTCTTGCAGGTGTAGGGTGTGTTGTGAGGGAATCACTGTTGGAAGCAGTTAGCAGGCAGTTACACGTTCTTGGTAGGAACCAGCATCTGGTGTCAGGCCATGCTGTGAACGCTTCAGTACTGAAGTTTTTCCCATCGTGGACGAGGACAGGGAAGACACAGGCACAGCCAGAGTGTGTGGTACTCGCTGCTCTCCTCCAGCTACTCTTGTGCGTTATCTGGAGCTAAATTACCTGTTTTGTCTCTGAATGGTAAAAAGGGGACTTGAGTAGAATTCGGGTGGCTGTGTTTATGGGACAGGTGAGAATCAAATAGATAAGTCTTGTCAGTTTTACTTAGAGAAATTTGTCTTAAGAATATAATCTTCAGAAAACAAAGTGATTTTTAAAGGTTAAACAAATATTGATTACCCTGTTTATAAGAGGATAAAAGAAATGACTAAAATGTTAACTGTTTATTTCTGCTTCTTAGGCTGTTGAGCATTTATGGTATTTTTTAGATTTTGTTAAATAAATATGTATTTGTTTTGAAACAATTTTTCTTGGTAGCCCAAATGACCTTGGTGTAAGGAACTCTGCACCGCCCTCTCAGCTCATGCTGTGGTTAAGGGATGCACCACTCAAGCCTGCATTATTCTTGTCATGATAATTGCTTCTATAAGGAAAATGTTGGTGAGATGATGGTTGTTTTAGGGCTTGCTTACTTATTCTTCATATACGATGAGCACGTATGCCAAACCTGCTCCACCAGGAAGGCAAACGAGTGGAGCTCAGTAACTCCAGCATAGTGTGGTACAGAAAAGAGAAAAGAGAAAAGAGAGGAAGGAAGAAATAGCCTGGGATCTGGGGTGTGGACAGATTTGTTCGGTACTGTCTGCCTGATTCTTGGAAGTCTTAGCATTAGTCTGGAAAGCCTTGAGGTGAGCCTTGATCGCTCGTTTGAGTAGAGGAACCCTTGGCACAGTCGAGTGGCACCTACACCTCTACCCTTGACATCCTGAGATGTGGGGGAGCCCTAAAATACAGAGTCTGGAAGACAGCTTGTTCACGTGGCCGTGTGGAAGCCAGGTGCAGGGACACACATGTCAGTGGATGCCACTGCTGCAGACAGCCTTGTGCCGTGGCTTCCTTGTGCTGCATTTATGCCCTACCTTTTCATTGTATAAATGTTTTATTTTTCCTTGTGGGCATCTAATTCCCGTCCGCCCCCCCCCCCATGTAAGAAGCAATGATGTAATGGGTTCAGGAGAGAGGCTTGTGAGACAGTGGATGCACACGTGACAGTTCTAAGTGGAACATAGGACTCTGTTGTTGACTGGTTGGTCACCCGAATCAAGGCCCAGAGCAGAGCAGTGAGCGGAAGGCAGGGTGCTCAGTATCACTTAGCCTTGGAAAATAGAGTCCCCTTTTCTCTTGAGGTTGTACGTTTTGTATAGGTGTTCTGAAGTTGGAAAGAACAAGAATCCAGGACCTGATTAGACTTAGAGCAGTGTAGGAAGCGTACCCTGAGTGGAGATAAGGACGCACCATTGCAGGCTTGAAGCCGAGGAGAGCAAAATGTTACACAGTCTTTGTGAAAAGACAGCAAGAAGGCAAGAGGAAGCGGGAAGGATTCTGTAGGGAGGGGAGGAGGTGGAGCTGACTGCAGAGTGGGGGAGAGGGCGCTCCTTCAGTTGCTGTGTCAGTGGTCATCCTCATTGACAGCAGCCTCCATTGGAAGAATTTGGATGGCAGAGTGCTTTTTTTTCCATGGGGGTGGGGGGATTATAAGCACCTAGAAACTTACAGCAGGGAGAAAAGAGATACTTTATATCAAATCCTAACATCACTTTAAAAAGTGAAATTTTTGATTGGACATGTATAATGACATCAGCACATAAGAACTAGGACTTACTAAGATAAGAGTATTGTTGCGTGAATCGTACAGCTTACCAGCTTTGTCCTTCCAGTGACCAGTAAGCTGTAACTCACCTTCATTGATGAAAGTCACTGCTGGAATCTTGAAAGGGCTTTTTGTGGGAGCTGTTGCCAGATCAGGTGGTGGCTCTCTGGGATAACCTGGGTCCCTCTGTATCTCATTGCCTCCCAGCAGACCAGGGGTGTACTGGTGGCTGTTAGGACTGTGTCGTGGTACCACCTGGACAAGGGGGGGAGACACATGGGGATCTTGTCGGGAAAATATCTTCAAGCACTGCTCTTCCAATACAGTGATCATCACAGACTGGTTATTGACGAGATCCGTCAAGGAAGCGTATTTCACCTCTAGCTCCCTGTACCTGGTGGCCATCTTGAGCATTTCTGTGGTGACATTGAGGATCTTGTTTTCCAGCTGGGAAAGTTCCAGTGAGTTGTCTCTCTTTCGGATGATCTCGTGTAGCAGCTGCATGTAGAGCTGAGTGACTCTGGAGTTCATGTTCCGGCTCTCCTTCCGCAGTAGCTTCACCTCATTTACAATGTTCCCATCCACGTCCACCACCAGCTGCAGGACGTCTATCTCTCGTTTCTGCCTAGACAGCACGTCCTTCAGATTCTCGAGGTCCATCCTGGTGATCATGTCTCTAATAGTGCCTGCGTCCTGACCTTTGGTGTTGACACAGATTGGCCCTGTTATTTTTTGTTCAGGTACTAAGAATGTATATGAACATTTCTTTGCTTCCTCTTTACCATCTGTAGCACGGGGATATCTCCTTTGGGTTATTTTTTTTATTTGGAATTGTCCTCCTTTGCAATGACCATTGCCCAGTAGGAAGAGTAGCACACTTAGGGTCCAAACAAAAGCCTTCATTTTGAAATGCAGTTCTACCACAGCGTCTTTTAGGAAGCAGTTAGTGAAGAGGAAACAAAAATAATTAGTATGAGCTTACATACAAACCAAAATTACATTGAGATTCTATCTTATCACTACTAGAATAGCTATTATTAAAAAATATAACAAATGCTGGCAAGAATGAGCATGGAGACACCTTTATATACAGTAGTGGGACTAAAAGCTAGACCAGCCACTATGGCAGTCCATATAGGGGTCTTCAAACAAGAAACAGAACTGTCATTTGGTTGAGCTGCTCCTTCTATCTAAGGCTCTCAGTCAGCACACTTGAGACACACCTGCTCACACGGGCTTGTTGCAGCATTACTCACCACAGCCACAGTATGGCCTAGGTGTCCATCAGGAGAAGAATGAAAGCAGTGTGTGTGTGTGTGTGTGTGTGTGTGTACATACATATAATACGTTTTATATATTTTATATATTACATACATGTATATATAACAATTAAAGTATATATATTTATATATTATATAGTACGCAGTGCGTTAACCATAAACAACAGCGTTAATAGAATTGAAGTTATCTTACTAAGGAAATAGACCAGACCCAAAAAGACATATATCCTATATTTTCTCTCTTATTTATGGAACCTAGGTTTTCTGTAGATATACATGATACATGACATGAAAACAAGGAAATAGATTATTTTGGGAAAGGACTAGAGGAGAAAATGGAGCATGAATGTGGTCAAATATTTGAACAAAAATACTGTGAAACCCAGTGAATATAAAGCTAATCACTTTTAGATCAGTAATATAAAAACCCATGTTAAATTACTTATCTACTCCTGTGCTAACACACAGCCAGAAGCCACTTACTGGAGAAAGGCTGTGTCTTGGTTTACGTTTCCAGAGAGATAAGAATCTATCCTAGTGGGGAAGCGTGGCAGCAGGAACAGGAATTGAGAAGTCAGACCAGCGAAGACATGGGACTGTATGCGGGTGGGCTGTGAACTCTCCGGCCCAGCACCAGTGATTCTTCCTCCATGTATGCCACCGACAGCATCCTCAGCCGGGCGCCATGATTCAGTACACAGGCCTGTAGAGGACATTCTCCCAAGACTGCCACAGCACCGAAGGGAAGGCTCAGTGGTTTGTGTTAGTAACCAGGCTTCCCTTGAAGTCGTGAGTTCACCGTCAGGTTTATATCTTGATGATTGTTTAAAGATTAGACCTGCTACCAGCTGCCACTTAGATTTTGGTGCGTGCCCATGCTGTGGGAGTCATACTGCGTGGCCTGTGGGACCTTTTAAGACCCCTTAGAAAGCTCACCATCTCAAGACTATGAAAATAGTATATGACATATATAAAGATATTAGTTAGAGGTTTGCTTGGTTATTACTGCAGTCTCCACATGATCTTACTATGCAGGGTTTTAGATTAGAATACAATAAGATCAGTTAAGTCGGTCTTCTGCAATAAATACTGTGACTTTTTTTTTCAACCTACCAAGTCAGGCACTTTAGACCAATAGAAAGTGAACAGTTTATATCATCTGCTTTTGAGACTAGAGACAGGTTTGAGAAGGACAGGATGCTCCCAGTTATTGGGGTAATGGTGTTTCCTGAACTGCAGTCATGTTTATGCTTTAAGCTTATAGGTGACTCAGCGGGGGTGTTCTGTTAAGAAAGTCTGGTGGGCTGTAGTTTAGTGTAAAAAAAAAAAAAAATCCTGATTTTCAACAAGCATTACCAAATTGGATATAAAAGGTCTTTTTATACCCACCTGTGTACTAAGGGCCAAAGCCACACTCATATTAGAAACAAGTCTAGAACTTTGGTTCCCTGGCCTCTGGTCAGTATCTGTAGCAGTACCAGTTACACCAGAATGTGTGCTTGGACTGTGCCCTGTTGGCTGTGGCAAATAAGAAGTCCCTGCTCTTCAGAGTCTGACACTGGACCTCTTTCCAGGAACTTGCTTTCTTCCTCTCCCTTCAGTTCACTCCCAGGTGGGGAAGAAATGGCGGTGTGTTCCTGTGCTCAGGCTCCTGGCCAGGCTACCCCACAGCACCTTAGTGCTCTGCTGTGTGTCAGGCTGCAGAGGGGACCGAGCAGCTTTTCTTCACCGACCTTTCTACCTCAGCCCTTGTTTCTTGATCTAAGAGGTCGACCCCAAGCTGTTTATGTGTAGTCCCGACAGCACAGCACTGCTGAACACCTAGTGAATGCTCCCAGGAGGCATTGCTGCCTTCAGTCCCTTAGACATGAACATATTAAATTATTCTCATCACAGCCCGGTGAGGCAGATGATTCTGATACACGTTGGTACAGGAAGTGCCGCCCTAAAGGCCAGATCAGTAGCCACACAGCTGTTAAAAGGTAGAGCCAGAGTTTGAACCCAGGTTGTCTTCTGACTGGGTTTATGTTTTTAAATCAACTGTTTCATCTTATGTCCCCTCTCTCTGCTTTCTAAACTACATTCTGTCGGGGGTGCATTCTCTGTAGCAGTATGAAGAAAAGAAACAGTATCACTTTCACAGGAGAAGTTCCCGAGGGGTTCGGATATGAGACCTGGGACTTGTGCATTACAGTGTCTGTAACACCAGAAGGCATCTTGGCATGTGCTGCCTGCAGCTTCCCTGGCCCGTCCCTGTGTTGCACAGAAACATGTGTAGGTCGTCGTATGCAGTCTAGCCTGTTGTACACCCCGTGTTGCTGTCGTTCCTCTGCCCATGTGTGTTCTGTCAGTGTGTGTTTATATAATCTGACCTACAACCCACATGCACATGCACGCGCACTTTTCTTAGTGACACACAGGTGTTCGGCGGCTGTGCAGACTGCTGCCGCCTGCACTGGGAAGCAGGGCTCCTGGGCTGCTGTCTCCAGGCTAGTGGAGTGGTGCAGTGATACTGTTTACTTAGAGCTTTCTGTTGCTGGCTGGCGGCAAAGGCACACACGTGAGAAAGTTGGCTCCTGTTCTGTGCTGTGCCTTCCGACACCAGGAAATGCAAGCCTGAGGTGAGGAGTCCTTGTTTATCACAGAGCGTTCATCTTTTACTCTCCAAGAGTTACCTGTACTAAAACTGGTAACATATTTGGAGTTATATTTACAGGAAATTCTTGGAATTTAACTGTAGTTTTATTAAAACAAGCAAACAACAGTAAAATAAGATAAAAGCTATTAGCCTTTGGGCAAATATATATCATTTCTCCTAAATCTCCTTGTATCATTTTAATAATAGGACAGAAAGGAAATATTAGGATCACCTAATTAACAAGATAAACTCAGAAAATGTCAGTACTGAAGACTTGACCCATAAAATTATTTAAATACTTCATACTGCTACAGAGAATGTGCCCCCAACAGAATGAAATAAGCTACCAAGACAAGGGAACTTTTAAATTAAAAGGATGAGGACTATTTGGGGGTTTGGTCTGCTCTGCCTTGTGCCACTATGGTTCGTACAGTCAGTCATTAGATTTAGGATTATATTAAAAGCTCCTCAGGATCGCAGTCTTTGTTCTAGGCTTCCTTTTACAGCCGAGCTGATCTCATTATCTCTTAAATTGGAGTTAAGAGACACATCTTTAGTAGACGAGATATACCTCATAAGCCAAGAACTGATTTTTAAAATTTGTTTACTATCACATTGTCTAAAAATATTCTTATTTAATGTTCCCACATGCTCAGTGAAAGCTCCATCAGTCTGTGGTGCCCGTCCAACCTTTCTGTTTATGTTCAGCTTCCCTAGGTCTCAGGAGGATGGTAAAATTAGTTACAGTACACTGAAGTTGGAGCTGTGCCTTTGCCTGGTGGTTTTTAGAAAAGGAAAAAAAGTTTGTGCAGTTGCATACATATTCTTAGTAATATTTCTCTTTACTGTATTGCTAGCTCTAAATAAAGAGAATAAAAGCTGCCTTTGCTTCCTTTGGCTGTGTGTGCCCTGCACCGAGAGTAGCCAGAGGCAGTGAAGGGAGCCGGGAAGCATTGACTGGCCAGGTGGAAGGAAGACCTTCCTGCTTGTCTTTGTGTTTGAGGAACTGACCTGAGAATAGCCCTGGAAGTGTCTCCAAAAAGGACAAATCATCATTTGTATGTCACACGTACATGCAAAAGCACATGCACATGCACGCATGCACGCGCACATGTGTGCGCATGTGCACACACACACACTATATTAAATAACTGTGTGAGTTGGAAGATTTGAGGATGAAAGAGACCTTGCTTTAGTCATGGCAGCAGCAACAGAGATGGTGGTGTTTCAAATGGAGTATGACTTGGAAGTTTTATCAGACTTCCTGTAAAAATCTGTATTTAACAGAGCTCAGAGTTGAAAGTTTTAATATTTAAGCAAAGTTAAAAAAGCAAAATCTGAGCATTACTATTATTTGTTTGTTGAAAATTCCTACCACTAAAAATTAAAAGTCAGGGAATCCTCCCATCGTAACAGCTTGCTGTCTTTGGTGTTAAAGCTTACTGTTGGTGAGTAGTAATTTAATAATTCTCATGATTAACAAAGCCCCCCCCCCAATAGAATGTTGAGGGCATGCTCCTTCCTCTAGGACAGTTACGAAGGTTATCTTAACAGGCTTTTGGCCGTGCCAGCTTTTCTTCAGTTCTGACATTTTCTAAGTTCATATGGTTCATAACCCTGGTGACCCTAATACTTCTCAATCCTGACCTTGAAGGGAGTTCTAATTATCTAATTATTATTTGTATCAATATTACTTTTCCAAGTAATTTCCAGTTTTAATCTGTTGCTGAGATGAAATTTCGGTTGTAGGAAATTCTTTAAAATGATTAATCACAACAAGAAATGCCATAGATTAACAAAGACTCAGCTTTTAGCTTTGTTTTGTAGCCATTCTTTGAAATCACAGTAGTTAGTATATGTCTTTACACACTATCATTCAGACAAGAAACTCACCATGCTCACAGTTGTTTTCTTTATCCTACAGCCTTCACTGTGTAAGCCTTAAGCACTTAAAGACCTAGTTGTAAAACTGTGTAATGTTACTAGAGCATTTGTTTTCAGAACCCAGCATGTATGTCTCAGTCTGTTGTCACATACTGCTTTGAACCTCAAATAGCATATTAACCAGCAAGAAGTACTTCGTGACTATTTTTACAGAAAGATGTAAAACAAAACCTTCAGATACAAATCAGCAGCATCTTCTAAAGTGCCCTGGGAAATCTCATACTTTCTAGTACAAAGGACAGTGATGCATTTGGCATGGAATTTTGAATAAATCTAAGAGAACTATTAACATACCTTTGTTGTCTGTCCGTGAGCACGCGTCCTTGCCCTTGCGCTCTGAGCTCTGTGCAGAAGTTCAGGCGGCTCTACTTCACTGGCAACTGCGTTTTTGCTCTGACCGATGAGTCCAAGCAGTAAGGAACTTCTTTTTACAGCACTAATGGACTGAGTTTGCTGGGCCACCTATGTAACTTGGGGCTGTCTGTGGACTCTGTCTAATGCAGCAGAGAAGGCGTTGTGCCTGTGCTGTCTGCTGCGTGGAGATGTGCGGTAACCAGCTGCAGCTGGCACACTGTCCACACAGTCCGAAGAGTGATTCCCTCTCATTCTCAGTAGACTCAAGTTCAGCCCACATATTACGTCATTAGAAAAGAGCTGCAGCCAGGAGAGGGGGTGGGAACCTCCTCCTTAGGATTTCCTCTCTGCACCGAAGTGGGGCTGTGGGAGCTGGAGCAGCGGGAGGCTGGATAGCTCTGAACAAGGAGAGATTGTGTGCAGGTTGAAGGAAGGGCACCATCTGGAAACAGACTATCACAGTTCAGCAGGCAATTATAAAATAAACATTTTAGTCTGCCTGCCACAGAGCTTTTGAGTTGGAGGAAAAAGAAAAAAAAAAAAAGAATTCCACTTTAGAAGTAGCTGCAGGCTGTAAGGAGCTGGACTTTCCCTGGAAGCGGTCACCTAACAGTGCTATTCTGACAGCCCCCGGAATGCCTAAACTTGTAAGGAATTGTGTAATGTTTCTTAAGAGAAAATTGCTTTTACAGCTTGGCCTTTAATCCCAGCACTCGGAAGGCAGAGGCAGTCGAATCCCTATGGCTTTGAGGCCAGCCTGGAATACACAGTGAGCCCCAGGCCGGCCAGCCTCAAGAACTGCACACACGAAACTCGTTTTTATATGTAATCACCTCAAACAAGTGAAACTGGTAAATCTGGGGGGGGGGGGAGGATCTTAAATTCTGTGGCACATAATTAATGCTTTTTCTGATCTTGCCTATAAAATTATGCCTGTCTTAGCTAGGGTTACTGTTACTGTGAAGAAACACCATGACCAAGGACAACTTAGGAAGGAAGAGGTTTATTTGGCTTATACTTCTACATCACTGTACATCAAAGGAAGTCAGGATAGGAACTCAAACAGGGCAGGAGCTGAGGCAAAGGCCATGGAGGAGTGCTGCTTACTGGCTTGCTCAGACCGCTTTCATAGCACCCAGCCAGAGGACCACCAGCCCATGGGTGTCGGGCCCTTCAGTCAATCACTAATTAAGACAATGCCCTATGTGTCTGCCCTCAGCTGGATCTCATGGAGGTGTTTCCTCATTTCAGCGCCCCCCCCCCCCAGCTTGTGTCAGGTTAGAACTAGCCAACACCATGCCAACTGTCTAGATGAGGCCGGCGTTATTAGTCGATTGGTATCATTTAAAAATAAACACAGCTCTCTTGCTTTTCTCTCTTGCCCTTAAGCTCCTGTCCCCCTGCCCCCCTCTCTCCCCATTCTTTTTCCCTCTTTCCATGTGGTCATGGCCAGCTCTCACCCTTTTATCTTTTCTTCCTCTCTTCTCTATCTTTTCTCTTCTTACTTTTCTGTAATAAACCTTTAAAAATAAACACAACCCTGAATTAATAAAAAAAACCAAAAATCAAAATCTTTGATACACACCCCCCCCACCCCACCCCCACCCCCTGTTGACTGTGAACTTACGATGAATCCTCACCTCCTCTGGCCCTGTGTTCTGAAGAGCCAAAGAGCGAGTGTTGAGTAACTATTATTTTTCATGAAACAAAGAAATAGGAATTCAATAGCTAAGGAAAGCCAAATTTCAACATCTTCAGTAGCTTGGCTTAATGCTCAGTGATAAGCAGTGTCTGAGCTTTAGCCCTTACTCCGAAGTGTCACCGCAGTCCTCTGGGCTTACCTAGTTGCTGAATGGGGTTCTAAATAAGGCTGTGGGGCGCCTTCTGCTGCACATGCTTTCACCAGTTCAGTTGTGTAGGACTTGCAGACAGGTAAAGGATTCACATCTTTTACTTACTGCCCAAGGCTCTTACCTCCTTCATAGAAGTACTTCCTAGAACTCCTCTGGAATATTTAAATATGTAAGGGGCTGCAAACTATAAATAATAAATAAGTAAACTAGAATCTAACAGAAAAAGCTGATGCTTATTGGTGGTTTCTCTGTCAGCAGCCATGAGGGTCCACTAGGCTGTTCTGTTGCCATCCGTTCTGGGTTTTGTTTTTGTTTTGTTTTTAGAGAAAGCAAGTGATTAGAATTCTCCCAGACCCTTTTCAAATTTTCACTGGGACAGATAAGATAGTAGCTTCTAACCTCTGGTTTGTGTTCCACAGTTACTGAGTGGTGTTTTCACTCACTGCTGCTAGTCAGATTGAGTGAGAGGGGAGATGGTTCCTCTGCACCTTTCAGTTTGAGAATTATTTAGCTTTCTTACTTGAACAATTTCTATTACTAACCAACATTTTTCAAAAATTGGAGTGACAGAATTTGGGAACACATAACACTTGATTTGGCTTGTTTCATGGAAAATTAAAGCATGGACATGAGTTCTGTGCAAAATCCTGAAAAGCAGCACTAAGGCAATGCAGAGAGCGCGCTGTAGAGCGAGGTGGGGAGCGGTAGGGTGGAGCCCAGCTCAGCGGGAAGAGTGCTTGTGGAGTGCATGCCTAGCACGCAGAGGCTCTGTGTCCAACCCAGCACTGCGCAAACAGTACTGTAAGAAGGTAGGCCACTGCAGAGAGGTTAGGTAGAAGGTAAAGACCAACTAATACTTAAAGGGTCATGATGAGGAGTCCGGAATTGTGACCTTGGCTAAGATAGTTCCCAGTACCTTGATGTAGGTACTCTGTTTTGCTAATTTTAAGACATCAGCATTTAATGGTAAATACACCTAAGAATACATGTTGATTATACTTTATTTCAACACTATTTTCAACTTTTCGTGTATTGGTATATATAAGTGCACATCATGATCCAAATACAAGTCAGAACAACGAATACTAGGCCCTGAAACACTGTACTATTTCATACAGTTAAGAGTGAGAAAAAATCAAGGATGGCTTACTCCGGTTTAGCAAACTGAGAAAGTAACATCGAAAGACTCATAGTGTCATGATGCAGCCTTTTAGAAGCTGTAAGGTGCACAGGTGGTGCCCTAGCATGATAACATACAACTGCTGCCCATCGGGCTGGTCCTGGGCCTTGAAGGCCACAGGGAGCTGGCAGAGCAAACATGAATATTGGCATTGCCAACGGTGAGGTAAATCCCAGTACCCTGTAATGAAGAGCCATGGCTTGTAGCTGACATGTGCTTTGGGAGTTGGGTGTCAGGTCAGCATTCCAGCCTTGGGTGCTCCTGCTACTTGGACCTTAACAATACTTAATGGGGAGGGGGGAGCTATGTATTTTGCATGCAGTGAAAGTAACGCCTTTTGAAACCCGATCCAGGTCTCCTAACCCACTGGGAACAGCTTGACTATGGAGGACAGTTTATAACTTCTCAGGAGATTTCCACAATTTCTCCAGTAATTCTCTAGGTGTGACATGTTACCATAGAGTTTTGAATAAAGAAACAGACTCAAGCCAGCTGGGGTGGCCCATCCCTAATCTCAGTATTACAGAGGCAGATGAGTTTGAGGGCAGCCTGGTCTACATACCAGATTCTTGGCCAGCTAGACCTACTTAGATTCCCATGTCAAATGAGAGAAAAAAGAAAGACTCTGATATGCTACATTGGTAAAGATCTTCTGGCTATTTTGGATCAAGCCTGGATTAAACTGAAATTTCTGCCTTCTATTACAGGTCTCTTTCAGATATACACCTTAGCAAATAACCTGTCTTAACACTGATTCTTTTTTTTTTTTTAAAGACTCATGATATAGATAACGTGCACTTAAAAATAAACACTTTGTTCTTTACAAATTTTACCTTTTTATGGCTAATACCAGTAATTTTTAATTTTGTATATAAAATATTTTTAGCATTCCTAAGTTACTTGTTTTTTAAACAAAGCCATTATTACCACTTTAAATTGCACAGATACTGAGTCATGGACTTAAAATCAGCAGCACAAACCACATACATGCAAGATAATGTACCAAATACAGTGTTAGGTGAGGAATTAGAGTACAATACTCTGTAGGATTAACTGTGTATAAAAGGTAGCTGTCAATCATCCTGTTACAGAAAGATGCAGAAGACTGCATGGGGATCCTGTTTTATTAGTGATGGCACTGGGAAACATGTCTTAAGAACCTAACAGAAAGTGGAAAAGCTGGGGCCCCATTAGGCAATGCTGTGACTGGTCCTTGTTTTACAGGTGCTATGGTAATTCCAAGAATGCTGAAGCTGTTTTGACCAGTTAATGATCATAAATGCTGTCTGTCTCACTTCTTTTTGTTTTTTAAGTCTCTGAGTAGGGAAATACACATTTCTAGTCTGAAGGGCGAAAGAAAGAGAGAGAGAGAGAGAGAGAGAGAGAGAGAGAGAATAAAAAAACCCCATCTCTAAATCCTGAGTATAAATTGTCAAGTTGGTAGTTGTCTGGCGTCATTTTTGGTGCGAATTCTGGGTAGTGCAGGCTCGTTCTTGCCCAGAATGTCAGCAGCATGCGGAGATGCATTCAGTACCTAGATTTGACTGCTATTTCTAGTTCCTGGTACATTTGACACAATACTATAAATGGCTGTGCCTTAAATTCTGTTTCTATTATGAGAGGATAAATGACTAGCCTTAAATAAGATTGTCATACACTGCTGATAGTGTGGAAAGGCAGAGAGTTTTTGGACTGGCTTAGACAATAGGTGTTTATCTCGGGACAGTCCAGTCCTTTCGAGTGAGTAAGTGACAGAGGTAATACTGCACTGCAAAAGATGGTGAAAGCTGCACTAGCTGTGACCACCAGCTGATCCCTTCAGTGAGGAGTGCACGTACATCCTTCACACGCTAACTCAAGACAGTCACAGAAAAGAAAAACCATACGGAAGAAACAGTCTCTCCCAGTGGCCCGAGAAGTCCTCTGATTTAGGTGCTGTGGTTCTCTTGAGGTGAATTGTTTCGGGCATTCGCATTCTTGCATATGTCTCCGGGTTTGTTTGGTGGGGGAGGGGGCAGTTCATGTTTCTAATAATTTCAAGAACTTAGAAAAGAGGTGCTTCCTTACAGCAGAGCCAGGACCTTTTCAGTATTTCTTCACTCCTGCTACAAAAACAACCACATAAAGCCAGCAATACCACTGGGAGATAGTGTAAAATGTATTTCATCTTCCATTTGATCTTACAACCTTGCGTTTTAGTTGAGGGCTAGACAGAATGCAACCTATTCCTAAACACTGACCATTGTTCATATATCTTCACATAAGAAAACCTTTAAAACATCACTTCAAAGAGAAAACAATCTTTGCATTTATCAGATGTCAGCTGTTGGAAGTGTAGACTATATTTGTAAATCTATTTGCTAATATATTTGGTTATAGAAATCTCAAAAATGTTATTTCTTAGAGAGACAGAGACAGATGTAATAGAGAAAAGCTGATGTAGTCATTACCTAATTCTCAACTGACTTACAACCTTATAGATGTGAACTTCGGTTACCTTATAACTGCCACATTTACAGAGAAACTTGTGGTTAAAAGCATAATAGCTTTGTGTTAAGAATAGTGTTCATGTATGCGATTTGGGAAGAGTTGTCAGACTTAGGGAAAATGTTAACTTCCCCACAGAAGGCCTTGTCTGTAGACTCGGGATGTTCCTTAGATAAAATAAAAACTGGGAAGCGGGCAATGCTTGACTGCATGTAAATATTGAGTTTCAGTTATTAAATAACCACCTCTGCCTGCTCAAAAACTCAGCCGCTTGGCCACTGGTGTGGACTGTAATCGCAGCCCCAGACTTTACTCAAGAACAACGTGGGGAACCTAACCAGGACCTTGTGTTTGTAGGGTTTGATCCCAACTCTAGAGATCACAACCCCAAGAGATCATTTTAATAATACACTCTAAATATAACATGCTGGAAAGCATGGGCAAGTCGAGCTGTCTTCCCTCTGTTCCTTGAAGTCTTCTAAGCTGCGCGTCTGTCTGCTTCCGTTGCAGGCATCTATCTGTCTGACCTGACCTACATTGACTCTGCGTATCCATCCACTGGCAGCATTCTAGAAAATGAGCAAAGATCAAATTTGATGAATAATATTCTTCGAATAATTTCTGATTTGCAGCAGTCCTGTGAATATGGTGAGTTTAAAGAATGGCTTTTAGAGTTAACTTCAGTTTTGTTACCGCTGGCCTTAGCTACCTTCAGTTAGATTTCTCTCAAGTTTTCAGCTACTATGTACTTTACTTGAATCTTTGTTTATCCTCTTTTGCCTAGATATTCCCATGTTGCCTCATGTCCAGAAATACCTGAACTCTGTTCAGTATATAGAAGAACTACAAAAGTTTGTGGAAGACGATAATTACAAGTAGGTCCATCTTCAAATGTGGATATTTTATCTACCTCTCTACTTTGAGCCTTAATCCTTCCGTTGGCTGTTTAGTCATCTAAGTACAGAGTCCGCTCTGGTGCCTAGCCCGTGGGCCGGCACAGCGGCAGCAGTGATTACACATCTTTCTGTTACTCACTCGATACAGCTGAACCAGTATACAATGCTTCAGTTGGGTGGTGGTGGTTATTTAAAAATAGTGTAGCTTTTGAGCCAGCAAGTGTACAGCGGGTAGACAGGCCCATGCAGACAGGCCTGACAGTCTGCATATTCCCGGTCCTACCCGGTGAGAGGCCGGGCTCAGCCCATACAAGTTACCTCCCTCAAAAAGTAAATAAACTTTAAACTTTAACATCTTAAGCTATAGAGAACAGACATTCAAAATTGGGGGTTTAGGGTTTTAGTTTTTGTTTTGGTTTGGTTTTTCATATGTACTGAGACTCTTTTCCTAAGGAAATTTATATTTTTCTAAGCAGAAAAAAAATTATTCCATTTACAAAATACAAAAACCATATTCCTTCTTCGAGGATTGTTTTTAGGCACATCTTTGAAAGTGTTTCCATGACTTGAGGGGCTGCTTAGACTTCCCATCTCTGAGTTGTTAAGGAACCACTTAATCTACAGCATCCTAATCTACAGCGTCCTCTCCTTGCGAGGGTCCGTAGGCTGGTAGGGAACCAGCTGGGGTTCTCAGCAGCTTCACGTCACGTCACAACTGAAGGCAGAAAGGACGTCACCTTTTCTTTTCTTTTGGTTCCATTTGTTGACTTTTTTTCTTTGCTTTCTTCATCTGTGTATTTTTTCTGGAAAGTTATAATTTGTTTTTTCTGATATTAAATATATGAACTCTTAAAATATTTTTAATGCATCTAAAATTGTTGCTTGAAACCTTTATTACCATTTTCTTCTCCATATTATATCATTAACACTTTAAATTTTTCTCTTAACTTTGACACAGAATGTTTATATATAGCGACTCACTTAAGCCTGAAGGTTCATAGACCTCCTGCCCTGTGTTGTAACTATCTTGAGTTTGATAGTCTGGGTCTTACCACTTATCTGTTTTTCTTATGTCTCTAGTTACTGATATAGAAATTATATTCAACAAATACATTTTGTCTAGGGAAATAAGATCAATTCTCTTGCTGTCCTGAAAACTCAAGATATAAGTATTTATTAATATCTCTCTTCTGGCAAAGAAGCTTACTGATTTAAAAGTACTGACTTTATTACTGATTTAAAAGTAAAGAATTAAATTATTATGTAACAGAATAGGCTAAGTAAAACCTAAACAATTACAGAGAGTGGTAAACTTTTACTGACTATAGCAAGATTGTGATAGAGTTTTGTTTTAATTAAAACTAATTGTTTTGTTTTTGAGACAGGGTCTCTCTACGTAACTCTAGCTGTCTACGTAACTCTTGTAGACCAGGCTGACCTTGAACTCAGGTCCACCTGCCTTTGCCTTCTGAATGCTGGGACCAAAGCCGACACCACCATGCCTGGCATAAAGCAAACTTCATTTTCCCAAAGGACATAGACTTAGATGACTTCCAACATGACATCTGACAACACTTCATTTGTACAGGCAGGCTGGTACATCGTACTGATCTTGTTTTCCTTAGTAGTCAGAATCAGAGCGGCCTTAGCAGGTGCTGAGTAAGCTTTTCCCAGTTACTATGCTAGTTGCTTAGATTAGAGAAACAAATAGATAGTGTACTTTTTCTCAAAGAACTCAGTCTGTCACATGGCACATGCCTGGTACCCCTGGAGGTCAGAAGACTCCTTAGATGGTTATGCATCTCCATGCGAGCACTGGGAATCTAGCCTGGGCCTCTGGAAATCAGCCAGTCATTTTCACCACTGAGCCACCTCTGCAGCCACGTAATGTGGTTTTTATGGTGGGTGAAAAGAAAGTAAGAAACACTTAACTAATGGAAGTGATATCCATCCTCTCTTCAGGCATCTTCATTTATTAGGACCAACATAAGTGTTACAGACAACATCTGTGTCTTCCAGTTGTGTTGAAAAACTATCTTCATTTAGTACATAGTTTTAACACAGAACAATCTTTCTTCTTTGTGACATGACATCGCTCTTACAAGGTGGAGGTGTGGTACTGTTGATGCTTGATGCAGCGCTTTCATGCTGCTCTTACCTGCTGTAGGCAGCCCTGGGACGTAGCCAGCCAGCTCCTGTTCTGTTCCATCCTGAAAGGGGGCAGTGCTAGGAAAGGCAGGCAGTGTGCCCAACAGGACGGGCGTGTGGGTGTACTCTGCTGAGCCGTCCTCTACACTGCCAGCCGCTGAGCCATCTCCAGCTACCTACTGAGGATTTTGTAAGGAAACGTGACTTTAATATTTTGCCAATATTTATTGTTTCTCATGTTTTGCTCTTTTGAAATCTAGGCTCTCCTTAAAGATAGAACCTGGAGCAAGCACACCACGCTCAGCTGCCTCCAGGGAAGACCTGGCAGGTTAGTCCATAGCTGTTGCTTGGTACACGGTTGCTTGGTAAGGGTGCTTCCAAAGTGGGGTTCATTATCAAGTAGACCAGGTAACCTGATCTCAGATGAGAGAACTGTACTGTAGAGTAAGTGAAGACTTGGCACGTCTTACCCTGCTACAAAAAGTACCTGTTAAAATGTCAATATAAACCTTCAACCTGAGCTTCTTAGTACACATTCTAAGAATACCTAAAGGCCGGCTTGTCGGGCTGGGGATAAGCTTTGTGACAGTGTCTAGATGTAGCGGTCTACTCTGAGCAGTCGGAGGTCGCGCGTGCCTCTTAAACGTGCTTTTTATTCCTTTGCTGGTTGTTTCTTTCTTTTTTTTTTTTTTTTTTTTTTTTTTTTTTTCCTTTTTTTAACTGGGTATATAGAAAGTACACACCAGAAGAAGGCATCTGATCCCATTGCAGTTGGTTGTGAGCCTCCATGTGGTTGCTGGGAATTGAACTCAGGACCTCGGGAAGAGCAGCCTGTGCTCTAACCACTGTGCCCCAGCCCCACTTGTTTGCTTCTTAAGACAGGCTCTTAGGTTATGGTTTGTGCTAGCCTCTAACTCAACATCCGCCTACCTCAGCCTCCCCCTTGTGGGTTGTAGGCACACACTTCCATGACCAGCCCTTTTTGGGACATGTCACTCACTATGTAGCCCTGACTGGCCTGGAACTCCAAGAAATCTACCTGCCGCTGTCTTCTGAGAGCTGAGACTAAGGGTGTGTGCCCAGCAGCTTTTTGTTAAGGAGGTATTTTGAAAGCCATACACTGTGAGGTGTTTTTGTTTTTGTTTTTTTTTTTCACATAAATTAAATCCAGTGTCAGGCAGTGTAGATAATTTCTAACATGAACACTTGTCCTAGCCTGAAAATTGCTTTAAGTAAATTCAAAGCTATATATAAAAAGCAGGGTATCAGATTGAAACCGCTGAACCTAGGATGCAGAAGACCTAGGGCTTTAGTCCAGATTTTGCTTTTGAATTAAGAGTCCAAGCCAATCTCTTTTTCTCCTATATACAGTAGGGAATTATTTATACTGCCTTTGTTTAATGTACATAAGAGAGATAAAAATTTTTGTATAGTTGATTTATTTTAGACTTTGGAAAATAAGTATTTCTTCAAGTCAATTAAATAGGACTAACAGGATCTAAAATTTAGAGCACAGTTTTGTTTTTAAGGATCCTTAGAAAGCTCATGACGATTTCCCTGTCTGCTCCCCCCCCCAATCCCCTGGGGTCTCTAGGTCCTGACATCGGGGCTTCGCCCCAGGGCGGAAGGAAGAGCAGCTCTGCTGCTGCTGCCGAGGGAGCCTTCCTGCCACAGACGCCCCCGTCCCCGAGGAACCTCATCCCACACGGACACAGGAAGTGCCACAGCTTGGGTTACAAGTCAGCAACTTTTCTAAGTTGTTTGTAGATGGATTTATTTTATTACTCTGTTAGTAAAACATGCTCCTATATTCTGTTTACTTAAGTAGAAATTAGGTGCTTGTGTGATTGTGTTTGTTAATAATAACATCAGTCTTCAGAGTCAGTAAAAAAAAAACTACCTCGTTTGCCTAAAGGAATTTATTTTTTCTTACACCTGGATTTGGAATTGAGTGTTCTCAGAAATGCCCACGGTAGAGGAAGATAAATTAGGACTTTAGAGAGCTGTAGTAATACACTGAACATTTCTTGTTAAAACTGTAACCTTGTTATCAAGAGCTATTATTTGTCATAACAAATACAAATAATAAATTAAGCTCTAAAAATCTATTTGTATTCCTAAATACAAATAAAAGAAAGAAAGAAAAGAAGAAAAAAAAGAAAAGCAGCTCTTACTTAGTATCATTAGGTTTGCACTACTGATTCCTAAAGGAGGGATGCACTTGGTGGGTGTGGTTCTGTTCCAGAACAAGCTCTGGAAGCAGTTTTGATTGTCTTTTATATCCTGAACTGGAAACCTGGCGGGGGTGGGGGGGGTTATAAAGGACGTTTCTCTTTGTTTTTAGTTTCATTCATAAGATGAACACGGCGGAGTTTAAGAGCGCGACATTCCCAAATGCAGGGCCACGGCACCTGCTGGACGACAGCGTCATGGAGCCACACGCCCCGTCCCGAGGCCAGGCCGAGAGCTCCACGCTGTCCAGCGGAATATCCATAGGTGAGAGACACCCCCCGGGCTTCAGCTGCTGCAGGATGAAGAGTGTGAACAAGAAAAAAAACACAACAAAACCAAAAAAGCCTCAGCTGCAAAAACATCAATTAATCCTAGCACAGTGGGTCTCACCCCTAGTGCTGTGGCCCTTTAATACAGTTCCTCATGCCGTGTTGATCCTCTGCTGTAAAAATATTTTTGTTGCTACTTCCTAACTAATTTTGCTAGTTATGAGTCTTAATGTGGATATCTGATATGTGACGCCTGCAAAGGCATTTTAAACACCCTCACCAAGGGCTTGAGACCCACAGGTTGAGAACCACTGCCCTAGTATAAACACAAAAAAATAATTGGTTTAAAACAAAGGTACAATTAAATATAGGATGATGGTAAATAGATCATTGTTTTTCAATCTGTTAATTATAACATTGTTATATAACAACTGTTAACAGTTGTTATAACTTATAATCTGTTACATAACTATAGTTATAACAACTGTTAATAGTTTTGACTCCAAATGAGAAGACCTTTGAGGAGTTTGAGAAAACACCATAGACTACTTTAATTGGTTGATTAACTGTATGCAGTTTAGATATGGAAATGAAGAAAGGGGAGAAAGGAAGGAGTCGGGTGGGATTGCCAGTCCCGAGACCTCAGCAGCCAGTTGCTGGTGGTGATTTGAGCACACACAAGACTGGGAGAGAATCGAAGCTGACCGCTGATGTTCATTTGAAGAGGTGGATGGATTTTATTTGGTTGGTCCTTAATAGAGATGTCAAGTCCCTGGATGTGAGTCTGAAGCTCACTTTGGGTAGTGTCAGGTCTACAGCTATAGGAAAAGTCCCAATACCTCAAACTATAAGGCTTGTTTAGGTCACTTGGGTATAGTATAAATAAGTAAGAATGTTTTCACATATAGAAGTTTATAGAAATTATTTTTTAATAGAAGATGGACTAGCATAGGAAACTGTGAAGCAGAGCAGACAGATGAGCTTCTACAGAAGCCCATTGTCTTGGAGAGGGCAGTTGTCTTGTGTGTATGTGTGTGTGCACCACATGTGTGGAGGCCGAGGTTGTCCTAGGATGTCCTCCTCTGTCACTCCTTACCTTATTTTTGAAATAGACTCTTTCACTGAACCTGGAACACACTGCCAACAAACCCTCAGGATCCTCCTGCCTCGTCCTGCTGGTGCTGGGATTACAGGCATACACTGCTGTGCTGGCCTGAGATCCTAGGGCTCCAGACTTGGAGTTTCATTCTTGGGCAGTAAGTATGCTCCCACTGAGCCATTTCCCCAGTGCAGAAGAGGGAAATTCTAAACATCAGTATGTAGATGTTCTCTTAGTAAGTTCCATAGATACCTGAGAAGCTTTCCTCTGTGATTGTTACCTGTAGCCCGGGAGCCTGCCCTGGTGGAAGCATGCAGCTGAGCAGAACCAGACTTCCTGGAGGTGGAAAGTGAAATAGATTTTGGACTGGGGTCCTCAGGCCCTCTCTAGGACAGTCCCTCAGTGCCTCCCCACTCCCAATAGGGCCAAGCCTGGAGACAGTCCCTTTAAAGCATAGGCCTCCACGGGGTGTCCTAGGTCCACACTGCAGCCAATTGGCCCAACAGCAATCCCAGCACTTTGGGGACTGAGGCAGGAGGAGCTCAATTGGGGTGGGGGGGGGGGAGGAAGAGAGAGAAAGAAAAAAAAAGGCAGTAACAAATGAAAAATTAACAAAGGATTTTTAGAGATAAGTTCATGTGCAACACTGGTAGCCTTAACTGAGCCACGGGTGCAAAGCCCTGATTAGATAGTTTGGTTTGAGGTCTTTTGGTGGTGGTGGTTTATTGTTGTTGTTTTTAATAATTTAAACTATTATAAAGAATTTGTAAATTAAAAAAAAAAAAATGTACAGCAAAATTAACCAGACCCAAAGTCTGTATATCTCAGTGAAATAACTATTCTCAAACTGCAGAACCTCACACTAGAGTTTAGATTTTTACTGTCAGTATTTTATGTACTTATCCACCATCAGAAAAGAAGAGGAGAAAAACCCGTGGTAGACTTGAATGTCTCCTTTTTGTTTTCTTTTTTACATGTTATACTGTACCCACATGTATACTTTTTACATATTTACATACATATAGGCTAGGATCCACATATGAGGGAGAACATGCAGGGTGACAGAGCTGTTGTTTTCTTTATGAGGTTTTTTTGGTTTGGGTTTTTTTGTTTGTTTGTTTTGTTTTGTTTTTCCGAGTCAGGGTTTCTCTGTGTAGCCCTGCTGTCCTAGACAGAACTCACTCTGTAGACTAAGCTGGCCTCAGAATTCTGCCTGCCTCTGCCTCTCAAGTGCTGGTACTAAAGGCCTGTGCCACCACTGCCTGGCTCTTTTTGAGATTTTATGGCCTCAGTATATATGTCTGTCCATCTATTGATGAATAGGCTGGTTCCATGTCCTTGTTACAGTGACTAAAGCATTAGTAAATGGGGGTGCAGATCCCTCTGGAGTGGGTGTGGCATTCTCTGGTTCTGTCCCCAGGACTGAAGTAGCTGGGCCATATCCACACTGATGTCCATAGTGGCTTTAATTAGTAACCCCACCAACAGTGAATAAGGATTCACCCCATCCTCTCCAGCATTCACTGTCCTGGTGACAGCCATTCTGCTGGATGAGGGGGATCTCGAAGTCTTAACTGGAGGGGAAGCTTGTAATTATGACTTCAGTCTCCTTGCTTGTTATGGTATATGAGTTGTTTGTATCTTCTGAGTCTGACTTTGGAAGATAATAGGCATTTAGAGATTCTTCTGAGTTTCTCAGCTTTTTACAGTTTCAATGTTCATAGTAATCTCCGAAAATGTTGTTATGAGTCTGTTGTAATGAAACCTTTGAGCTCTAATTTTATTAATTTATGTGTTCAACCACTTTCTTTCAAGTTGTCTAAGAGTTTGTCAGCTTTCTCAAAGAACCAACTGATTTTGTTTATTGCTCCTATAACCTATTTCATTAATTTCTTCTTTAATCTTTATTGCCATTTACTGGTGTTTGGGGTTGACTGCTTGTCATTTGAGAGTCTTGGTGCTTTTAACTCTCAGACTTTTTTTAAAAAAAACATTTCTAATGATTTGTTTTTTTGTGTGTGCATTGGTGTTTGCTTACATGTATGACTGTGGGGGTGTCAGATCCCCTGAAACTGGAGTTACAGATAGTTTTGAACTGACATATGGATGCTGGGAATCAAACCTGGGTCCTATGGCGCCACCTCTCCAGCCATACTCCTGAGGTTTTTTAAATATGAGCATTTAATGGCTGTCAGCTTTCCTTTTGGGACTGCCTCGGCTGCACCCCAGAGGTTCGGATAGGTTGTGCTTTCATTATTGTTTGTCCATGGGCATTTTTCTATTTACACTGTTCATTCAAAAATGTGTTGTTTTGTCTCTTAGTATTTTCATGAACTCTGAAGTTTGTCTTATTGTTGATTTCTAGTGTGGTTTCCATTGTGGTCTGACACAATACAGGAAATTATTTCAATTTTTTTTTATTTGTTGAGACTTGATTTGTATCTTATAATATGATTGATTTTGCTGCTGCAGTTGGATTGTTTAGCTTCTTTGTTTTAAGATTTTTATAAATCATGTGTATGTGCTTGCCTGTGTATGTGCCTTGCATAGGTATGTGCCTTTGTGAGTGCATGGCCAGCAAAACACAGACGATGAAGTCAGGTCTTCTGCAGGTAGAGTTACAAGTGGTTGTGACCCACTGGACATGAGTGCTGCCAACCACACTCGGGTCCTCTGAAAGAGCAGTACAGTCGTAATTTTAGCCCTTTCCAGCCGCTTTTTACCTTTTCTTTGATTGTGTATGCATGCGTGTCAGTTTATGAGCACATGATGCACATGCACACAAATGCTCCAGAAAGCCAGAGGCAGAGGCCTCAGACAGCCCTGCAGCTGAGGCACATGCATGTGTGGACTGCCCAGCACACAACTCTGCCAGCACAGTATACGCTCATGACTGCTGAGCCATTTCTCCAGCCCCCAGTTTTTCTTCTGAAACTATGTTTCATTATCTGTTTACTATTTCTTTTTATAATTAAAAACCCATATTGTGCTCAGTTGTGGTTCATGTTGTCACACTGCCCAAGGGCTGAGCTGTATTGATATAACCTCTCAGTGTCAGTAGAGATTGATTATCTGAGCTACTGACTCCCTTAGCCTGAGAATTCCAAACCCTGAACATAGAATTGCTTCTGAGCCCGCAGTGCCACCCAGCACTTGTGGATGCTGGTGGTCTCCTTTTATATAAATGCTAATTAAATGGCAGGACAGATTGTCGCCTGAAGTCACACCTCTCTATTAATGTTCTACGTAGCCATTTGTGCATCATCAACCTTGATATTAAAAAAAAAAACTTTTCAGTTAAAAGTTTGTTATTCCAAAGGAATCTAGTGTAATACTTAAGAAAAAAGATTTTGTATACATATTTAGCTTTTCCCTCTGTGTATTAAATTATGCCCTAGTTTAGCTGTAGTTTTTACTTTTGTTGTGAGCATGTCTTTTCAGAAATATAGATGAGACATTTATGACTCTCCATGGAGTCAGGAGTTATTGAACATTGGTTTTACAGGTACCACAATTGCATAGCAGCAATTTGTCAGATACTGCTATTTGCCAAGACAAACACAGATTCTCTTATTCTAGTCTTAATTGATATTAGCTCCATGTCAGACATTGCATGTGACACAGGTGGGTTGTGGGACGGCTGCAGAGGATCAAGGAGGCAAGGAGCCTCAGCTGGGAGACCAGAAGTGAGGTCACAAATGGGCAGGCGGTCTGGGTGCCGGCTGCAGGATCAGACTTGAGCTATAGAGGGAGTCCAGGACAAAGGACAGAGGGCACGACCACATTCACATGAACGGATGAGCAGGTAGATGGGCAGTGCATCCAGACAGACAGCAGGGAGGACAGACACAGTAATTTGAGTAAGTCATCTCAACATAAGAGCAGAGGTGAGTTGGGGATTCTCGTCCTGGCTGTCCCGAGGCATACACCAGTGCTCATCAGAGGGGCTGTAGCCGTCCTGATCTGCTGTCTCCATTAAGTTCTCGGGCCCGATTTTCCTTCTGAGTTCTGCATATTCCTGTGTGTGCTTACAGCCCTGGTTCACACTGGCTGATGTACAGGGCAGCACTATGTCTGCTCCAGGAGACTTGCCTAAAAGCCCAAGCCTCTGGGTTTGAATCCCAGCGCTGAAAAAGAAGAGTCTTGAGAGGAAAATTACTTACGTGTGATATTCTCAATTTGAAGTAAAGGCACAATGATCTTTTACTTTCTGCTCACATAACAATCTTTTACTTTTGCCTTAGGAAAAGTAAGAAAATAAATACAAAGGCAGATACCTGAAGAGTTGGTTTCCAGCGTGAGGCCCTTAGTTAACTTACTTAATCAGATGATACCTTGTCCTTACTAGACTACCTGTGGGAAGCCTTGCAATCCAGCTGTATCCTGCTAGTTACCCTGTGTGGTAATGCAGTGGTGTTCCAGATGATGCCACGCCCCGGGGAACTCCATTTCAAATTTCATTAGGCTGTTTATCCTAATCATGGTATATTGATTTCAAAACAGGAAATTAGCATGCCATGAACTTCTTTCAACTTCAATTACGGCAAACTTAGTAAGAAAAAGCCTTTTCTCTGTACACTCAATGGTAGAAGGCTTTCTTGGGGTTGTGTGGTGCGGAGCATCTGATGCGGGGG
This sequence comes from Apodemus agrarius, assembly GCA_964023405.1. Lineage (NCBI taxonomy): Eukaryota > Metazoa > Chordata > Mammalia > Rodentia > Muridae > Apodemus > Apodemus agrarius. The sequence continues at coordinate 38,086,141 of OZ030017.1, forward strand.
TGGGAGTGAACCAGCTCTCTTCCATGAGCTGTGGCCCCAACCCTCCCGCAGCTTCTGTTGCTGATGTTTTTGTTTTCAGACAGAGTCAGGTATTACTTGGCCCAAGCCACCTGTGTCTCCCCCTTCTAAGTACTAGGAGTATTAGGATTATTAACATATTATTAATTTTTATTTTATTTTTGAAGTATAATTTTATTTTATTTATGGGAAAAATCACTTATATAACAATAATAGAACAACTTTTGGTTTTAGGGAGCAGTGATGGTTCTGAACTAAGTGAAGAGACCTCATGGCCGGCTTTTGAAAGGTAGGAGAAATGAGTCAGTAAAATGGCTTCGAGCTTCTTTGGTCTGTCTTAAAGCACACATGAATTTGAGCTTGAGGAGGCCCATGTGACGTATCACTAAGCGACTACGTTCTTACTGGTCAGAAAAATGCAAGTAGACACTTAGGTCTGGAATATGAGAGTGGCACTGGTGATCTTTATATATGTTTATTTGGTGGGTTTACATGCGTTTTGAATTTTTGAAATTGTAATGTAGATTTTTTAATAATAATCCATTTTTAATAAAAAATTAAAATAATCATAATTAACTTCTATATTCAAAAATTAGATTATTTCCTTAATGATAAGACATTTATTTATCACTTTGTTGCTTTCCCAAGGACAGAATGACAGCTAACTTAAAATTACAAGTAAAGACAGAAAGGTCTGTGTCTGTGTAGTGCTGCACGCGGGCCTGCTGTGCACGCGGGCCTGCTGTGCACGCGGGCCTGCTGTGCACGCGGGCCTGCTGTGCACGCGGGCCTGCTGTACGGCCGTGCCGCCTTCCCTCCCTCTGAGCTATAAACTGTCATCTGTGCACAGGCGTTGCTCTCCACTGCTCATCATACAGAAGATCTCCCTGAGACTAGTGAAAGATTATTCAAATGGGTATTTGCTAAACCCCCATTCCAAGTCTCACGTCATTACTTCAGTATCCTCGGGCTCAACACGTTTGACTTGACAGAAAGGATTGTTCCATTTTTACGTGTAAACCAAGATCTGAACTTGTAAGCAGCCAGTGTAGTCAGGAGATGGGGGGCGGGGTGGGGGGGGATGTTTGTTTTGCAAGCCTAAGGATTGGACTTAGGGCCTTCTACTGAGCCCTGAGATCATTGTTTAGATTAAATATTTATGTTCTATGAAAATCGTATCACTCATTTTTAAGAGGAACATCTGAAATTATATTTGAGTCGTCTTAATTTCAGGCTGCTTATTGGAAACTTCCTCTTTAAAGATTTCTCGGGAGTGTATTATGAAGATTTCACTTAAACACTCTACTTTTGATCTTTTATACACTGAATGGCCCCTTTTGTTGTCTCCGTTGGGGAATTTGTAACAACTTGGTTTTATGTGTTCTCTTCTGAAGTTTTACTTTCATTCTTTCTTATTTTTTTTAAGGTTTATTGTTATTTTGTGTGTATAAGTCTTTTTGCCTGTGTGTATATCTGTTCCATTTTTATGCCTGGTACCCACAGAGATGAAGAGGGTGTCAGATTACCTAGAAGTGGAGATGCAGATGGTTTTGTGGCTTCTGGGAATTGAAGCCGGGCCCTCTCCAAGAGCAGACCATGCCCTGATGCTGAGCCTTCTCCTCAGCTCCCACTTTCATTCTTTTAATTTGAGTTTACCTGAAACAGAGAACATAAAAGTTACACTGGGTTTACTCTCTGAATTTGTAAAAAGTGTCTTTTCCTCAGGAAAACGTGTAACATCAGTCTTGGTTAGGGTGTATATTGTGATTTTTAGGTTAAAAGTATCTGTTGGCAGTTTATAAGGTCCTGCTTAGACCCAGTTCCTGCTGCATTAGTGTGCTCTCATCCAGCAGCTTACCTAGGAAGGCAGATTATAAGGTCTTAACCCCTGTGCCTCAAAATAGTGATTTTTTTTTATAATAGTTTGTTTTACATATATTTGCTGCTAACATGTCTGTATTTGTGACAAATTCAAAGTAGTGGCTCTTCAGACATTTTGAAAACATCTGAAAAAAAATGCAGCCCAGAAAGATTTAAACTTGAATAGCACTGACCCACACTGACCTGCATACATAACGAACACCCGAATCAGCTTGGCTGTAGGCATGTAGCACATGCTGGGCCGTGAGCTAGCCTCAGCCTCTGAGATGTTCTCGGAATTTTAACCACAGTTTTCCTAGAGACACATCAAATTCTATAGTAGCTTTTTACTTCCAAGTATCACATATCACATACTGTTGACTTTCTCCACTTTCCCAAACAAAGAAATGCCATTGTTTCTGGGTATATTTCCTGTATCAAGTACGACAACATCTGGAGTGAACATTCTTATTTAATGGCTTTGTCGATTGATATGAAGTCTAAAGATGCCTGTATTTACTCCTTATTTTTTGTCTACTAGTTTGCTTTGAGTTCTAATAAGAGATTTTCTTCATTTATTTTAAGTTTATAAGCGACATTACTTTTAGGTGTCTTCAGAGGGACATAGAATAAAATGAATTATTTACATATGTCCACATATCATATTTAAACTGGAATCCAAGGAGAGCAAAGGGGCTTTGGGGCATTTTTCAGGTTTCCTCCTATTTGGCCATAAATAGTTCTTAACCTTTTAACGGACTTCTGAAGATGAGTGCATGTGCTACCTACCGTATAACATAGCATGTACTTTACACCTGTGTTTCTAGAGTCGGTAGAAAAAATTTAAATGTGTTGCATGTCTTAAAAAAGAACCATATCTTGCCCTTTTTAAGGATTATATAGAAAGCTAAATTACATAGGAAACTAGAATACTATTCTAGGTATTGATGATGATCCTATGAATAAAAATATGTGTAATATATACAATTTATAATGGAATCCAACAGGAACAGATTATACCATTCTCTCGGCCCGGTGACAAGAATGCCCCGAAATGGCTATGGAAGCCACACGAAGGCCAGCAGGTACACTCCCCTGCCTCAGGGGCCGTGGACTCCCTTCCGGTGTTGGTGGCTGGCTCATATGGGTGTGGTCTGACATTTTTTTTCTCTTCTTCCTCAGCTAATTGGTTTTAAAACTAAACAAATTGCCCATGAAAACTTTCTTCCCAAGATTTAATGCAGTTTAAATGTGAAGCATTTTCTCAGTCACAGGGCTAATTACTAAAACTGCATCTTTATGTCACATTTTTAAAAAGCTGCAAAGTTATTAGTCCTTTAATGGCACACTTTCTAATACTACTAATTATGGCTGAGCTATATAAAAATCAATTTATTTTTCTTATGTTGCAATCAAAGAATTTATTTTGCTAGTAAGATTATATTCAATTTGTCCTTTTAGAGTAAGCTTTTTCTTTTCTTCGGCTAATCCATAAAGCCTGAATTTAGGGAAGTCTGTTTCAGTAATTTTTATTGAGTTCTCTACTTAGCTGAGCCCCTCTGGACTGTTCTAGAGGTGGGAGCAGCTGCAGACGGTAGCTGCATGGGGGCGGGGCACAGCAGCAGGAAGTCACCTCAGACCAGCAGCACTGGAGAAGCAAGCCCTCCCTGTCAGCTTGATGGTGTCTTATCTCAGGTGTCCCTCCGTGTAAACAGCTGGAACATGAAACCTCTACTTGTCACTTTGAAGACACCTAAATAATCATAAAGAAAATTGAGCTTTACATTCTTGGCTGTTTTAAGAGTTGTACATCTCACAACACATCACCAGAGACCGCCATTTAAGTCATTCTGTCAAACATAGGCTCTGACCTTAGCTGAGAAAAGACATTAAAAAGAATGTATATGAAAAGGGAATCCTGAGTGTGAGGCTTTTCCCTGTTAGAGATTTATTAGATTTCTGAATGTCACTGAAACTTACTACAGAGAGCCAGTTCCTAAAAGCAGGTGATTGACACAGTTGTTTAAATACCTTAAAAGGAAGTGGGAGTTTTCTGGGGATGGTTTTTTTGGGGGGTGGGATGGAGTGTTGATTAGTTGTTTTTTGGTTTTGTTTGTTTTAGCTTGTTAATTGTATTTCTGTTTTGTATACTTAAATACTTATAACAAAATCTTTTGTCTCTTCTGCCAACAGTTTCTGATGATTTACCACAGTGATGTACTGTGGCATGCTAAGAAAAATTTACCTTAAAATCTTAACTAATCTTAGTTAAAGTAAATTGCTGCTTTCTCTCTAAATTGCATTTGTTGAAATGTGTGATGAATGTGTTTAAACATCTGCTGGCCTTAATAACTTTCTAATTAACCTTTATGACAGCTTAAAACTTTCAAATCAGTAAGTCTTTAAGATCCTCAATCTCTTACCAGCTCTCAATAAAGTCTCAGAGTTTTAAACGTAAGAATTAGATTACTTATGAACCCTCTTCGTGACCACTGCAGACCCACTCTTAGCCACTCCCTGCTTCGTCTCCTCCTTACAGCTCTGCAGAGTCGGAAGACCTGGCGGTGCATCTGTACCCGGGGGCTGTCACCATCCAAGGTGTGCTCAGGAGGAAAACCTTGTTGAAGGAAGGCAAGAAACCCACAGTAAGGGTCATTTCTTGAGTCATTTAACCTATACATTTTCCTAATATCTATCTTCCTTCCTTCCTTCCTTCCTTCCTTCCTTCCTTCCTTCCTTTCCTTCCTTTCCTTCCTTTCCTTCCTTTCCTTCCTTTCCTTCCTTCCTTCCTTTCCTTCCTTCCTTCCCTCTTCCCTCCCTCCCTTCCCTTCCCTTCCCTTCCCTTCCCTTCCCTTCCCTTCCCTTCCCTTCCCTTCCCTTCCCTTCCCTTCCCTTCCCTTCCCTTCCCTTCCCTTCCCTTCCCTTCCCTTCCCTTCCCTTCCCTTCCCTTCCTTCCTTCCTTCCTTCCTTCCTTCCTTCCTTCCTTCCTTCCGTTTAAATCCTGGACAAGGAAAGCTCTGTTCTTAATCAGGAGGGAATGTGTACTTGGTTGTTGATGTGGGGTATTCAGCAAAGAGGACTGCTTGGACATGAATTTCAGCCAATAGAAAGCTTCTGTTCGCTGGCCAGAAACTACACTGGGTCTTTGAGTTCCCAGTGTATTCCAGAGCCTTTCTCAGGGTGAGCTTTTAACCATAAAAACTATGTTCTGGGTTGACATATCTTCACATAACAAGTTAGCTTGAAGTGGAACTACAGAAGTAAAAGGCAAGGATAGTACGTGAGACTTTCCCAGAGCTCTGTATGGACCTTGGATTTGGCCGTTTCAGTTTAGGTGGGTGGTGCTGTGTCCATGCTGAGGTTTACAGCCTGAGTAATTTTCCACCATGGAGTCAGTTGTGCTAAGGTCTGGGGCCCTGTTAAAGTTTTCGTTCTGACTCCTGTAGTTGGTTTCTTCTTCCCTGTTGACTCGACCGACCTCAAAGCGTTATTTAAATGATTGGCTCACAGAAAATTAAGGAGGCCGAGGAGTCAGGGCCCAGGGCCTCCAGGTTCCCTTGCTGTTCCTTAAGGTAGTAAATCTGCCACGTAGGTTGCAGCTAAATGACATTCTAAGCATGCTTAAGCCAAATAATCCTTCACCTCTCTTCAACCTCTAAGGTAATTCTCATCCAAAATTATTTTTTAATGAACCCTGTTATTAAGAAATAGCAGTAATGGACTGGAGAGATGGCTCAGTGGTTAAGAGCATTGACTGCTCTTCCGAAGGTTCTGAGTTCAAATCCCAGCAACCACATGGTGACTCACAACCATCCATAATGAGATCTGGCACCCTCTTCTGGTGTCTAAAGACAGCTACAGTGTACTTATATATAATAATAAATTAATTAATAAAAAAAGAAATAGCTGTAATATGTTGGATGTGGTGGTGCATACCTTTAACCCCAGAGACAGGTAGATCTCTGTGAGTTTAAAGATAGCCTGGTCTACACAGTGAAAGCTTGTGTCAAAAAAAAAAAAAAATCGTACTATGTGTAGAAAAATTCTAAGTAAAAATTCTAAGCCTGAGAAATGGAATTTGACCAGTTCTGTTCCGTCAGTTCATTTAAACTTTTTAATGCAATATTTTTTCATGTAAAATAGAATCCCTACTAAATGTTCTCCAAACAATAATCATCCTAGAAATAAAAAGATTATGGGGAAGAGCCTTTAATATAGAACAAAATAAGTTTGTTTTTCTCAACACCATGGTAGTTTGAGCTCTAAGAAAAGTTTTTCTTTTTACCACAAATGACTGGAAGATGAAGAGCTAAGCTGAGGTGAAAACCAGGAACTGTTTCTACCTCAGCAGTCCTCTTCAAATAAAACATCAATGGCATTATGTTTGCGCCTGTTGAGCAGTGGTGGCACACGCCTTTAATCCCAGCACTTGGGAGGCAGAGGCAGGAGGATCTCTGAGTTTGAGCCCAGCCTGGTCTACAGTGTGAGTTCCAGGACAGCCAGGGCTACACAGAGAAACCCTGTCTCAAAAAGAGAAAAGAAAAACTTGAGTTTGTCTTTAAATAGATCAGGATTGATGAGGTTCTTGCAGCAGGAAAAACGGCTGATTAGTGGTGTTTGTGAGGCAGAGGACCTGTGCTGGAAACATGAGCTTGTTTTTTTTAACCAGACTTATTTTGTACAGGAATTGTAGAATGACATTGTAGGAGAGTATAATAAAACTTTGAGGAGTGGGTATGTAATAGTTGTCTATAGAGAAAGAGCACAATGTCTTGATTGAGTAAAGAAATAAAGAAAAAATACTAAGAGGTTGGTAAACATACTAAGAGATCGGTGTCTGTATGTACGTACATATTCATGAGTTTGTGCTTGTGCATACTCACGTGCTGACAAATGCCCAATTCTGCATGCAGGTGGCCAGTATCGGGTCTTCTTCATCACCCCCCCCCCTTATTTTTTGAGTCAGGATCTCACTGAACCACAAGATGACTGGATGGCCAGCAATCTGCTTGCCTGTGTCTGCCCCAGACACACCAGCTTTTACCTACTGGGGTTCTGAACTCAGGTCCTCACATGTGCACACCAGGCTAGCATGTTACTGTCTCCCTAAAAGTTAGAGGATTCTTGAAAATCACTGGATCCACACTAAAGTATGTTCACTGAACGGGATGGGGGCCTCTGATGTGCAGAAGTCAGAAGAGCCGTAACCTGCCTCTGGACTCGGAACTCACACAGCTGAAGCAAAAGTAGAATGTCATCGCAAAGAAGGGGAAGCCAAGCCCTTTCCGTGGTTACCCGTGTGTTTACCCTCCACAGGTAGCGTCTTGGACAAAGTACTGGGCAGCCTTGTGTGGGACGCAGCTTTTTTACTATGCCGCCAAATCTCTGAAGGCTACAGAAAGAAAGCATGTAAGTATTCCTCCTCAAAATCCTTAGCTTTGTTTCACAACCTCTTCCTGGTTGTAAAGAAAACACCCCTCCCTAATAGGACAGAGGACCGCGTTCCTCACCCACAAGCTCTCTCGCTTCCTCCTGGCATGCAGTACTGGAGTTGGAAATGTATGTAAGCGGCCACTCTGGAATGTGTGTGTCTTAGGGTTTACTGCTGTAAACAGACTCCATGACCAAGGCAATCTTATAAGGGCAACATTTAATTGGGGCTGGCTTCCAGGTTCAGAGGTTCAGTCCATTATCATCAAAGGGAGAACATGGCAGCCTCCAGGTAGGCATGGTGCAGGAGGAGCTGAGAGTTCTACATCTTGTTCTGAAGGCGAACAGATTGGCTTCCAGGCAGCTAGGCTGAGTCTTAAAGCCCACACCCATAGTGACACACCTACTAATACTGGCACTCCATGAACCAAGCGTGTACAAGCCATCACATCGTGTGAAGGAGCATTCTAGAGCCTGTGTCAGGTGCCACACTGCTGTGCCTTGCAATCCCTTGTGTGTTTTCAAGTTTTTTGAACACTGTTTTTTCATTGCAAGTGTGAAAATGACAGATTACAAATATCTACCATGGCATCAGACCTTTCTCAGCCCTGAGTTTGGTTGAGAACATGGCTCAAAACCTTTGCCTCACAGCCTCATTGCCTGGTATGTAAAATGGAAATGAAAATCACACTAAAATTTATGTTCCATCTGGACATGGTGGTACACCATAGCACTCAATCTAGCACTCAAAGGCGGGGGGGGGGGGGGGGGACGACTATGCCCGCCGTGAGTCTGCGGCCATACCAGCCAAGACTGCAGAGGGAGACTTTCTCATCAAGAACAAAGAGAACAATCTGTCTCAGACCTTAGACATTGCAGAGTGAGGAGGCGACTGGGCACCGTGGGCACTGCAGCCTGCTTTCCTGTCTCCCACATGTCGATAGAAGCCTCTTGGCACTCTTTCTCTGCATACAGTCTTTAATTACGGAATGATTGCTTTTTATAGTATACCAGGTGTTAGCTTATGTGAATTATTTCTGCCCCCAACTCCTCTTGAATCTCTCCTCTGGAATTCATGACACTATTTTCTTTGTATATACACACATCTACGCCCCACCCTTGGTGCGTAGCCTACCGAATCCAGTTAGTGCTGCTCTTATTTGCATGTGTTTTGAGGTGACCACTTAGGACTTGTCCTGAGATCTTGGGGAGGGACTGAGAGGAAGATTATCGTGAGTTCAAGGCCAACTTGGGCTATTTTATGAGACCTAGTCTCAAATGAAGGGAGAGGGAAGATACTTGACAACCATATGTCTGCCACACATAAACCTATATTGGAGTTATTGATTATTTATTATTTCTTGGCCTGTGAAAAATAACTTGGGAAGAAAAAGGGGTTCTATTTTGTTATGTCACTATTTTTGAAATTTAAAAATGAAAGCATACTGATGATAATAAAAGATTTAGGTAAAGTGTAGTCATTGCAAAAAAAATTACAACTGTGTTTAAATCTATTACTACATGATAATGATTGAACAAATGTGATTGATTGGTTAAAATTTGAAACGTGTATAAAAGAAAAGCTGTGTATTTATAAAGTAAGAATAAACCAGAACAGTAGAGCAGGAAAGTGACCGGAAGATAAAATGCACTAACCAACCACCTTAAGTAAATGCTCGCTCGTAAAGACTGCTGAGCCTGCATCAGCTGTGAGGTAAGTTACATGTGTGGTAGGCAGGCCTAGTTGGTGCTTCCCTCAGTCCTGCAGTTCCTCATCTAAGGAAAACTTGTTTTCTTTGAACAAGTGAACAAAGATGTTGGTAGAATAATATTTCTATAATGGTTATAATAGCAGAAATCTGAAAATACACAAAATAATTAACAGTAGTTGTCTTAGTCAGGGTTTTAATTGCTTTGAAGAGACACCATGACCAGGGCAACTCTTCTAAAGGAAAACATTTAGTTGGGGTTGGCTTGGTCTAAGGTCTCAGTGGCAGGAAGCACAGTGACACAGAGGTAGGCATGATGCTTGAGGTAGCTGAGGTCTGCATCTGGACCCACGGGCAGCAGAAGAGAGACCCCAGTGATGCACTTCCTCCAGCAAGGACTCTTAGTGCCAGTGCCTATGAGCCTGTGGAGTCGTTTTCATTCAAACTACCACAGCAAGGAAAGCTATTGATCAGTTTAAAAACCCACAAATCGCAATATAAATAGACCCAGTTAGCATGAAATTGTCCGTATCATCACAGAAAAGGCCCTGTTTCCAAGCATCGGGCGGCATTGGGGGTGAGACTCCCCAGACATGGCTGACTCCAGACCTGTGGGGTTCAGCATATTGAGGAATAGCACTGTGTATAGCTCATCCCGCTTTACTATGGGCTTGCATTGCTTGACAGTGCAGCAGAGGTCAGGAAGTTCATATTAGTAAATTGTGCTGCTTATTTTGAAGTTAAGTTATGAGCTGTCAAGTGTGCTATTCTGTGGAATTTTCTTTTTCAGTTATTTTGTATTTATTTATTTATTTATTTTATACTCCAGATTTTTCCCCTCCCTCTACCCTCCGACTGTTCCACATCCCATACCTCCTCCCCACCCTCTGTCTCCACAAGGATGTCCCCACCTCCACCCCCACCTCCACCTGACCTCTAAACTCCTCGAGGCCTCCAGTCTCTTGAGGGTTAGGTGCATCATCTCAGATTGAACACAGACCTGGCAGTCCTCTGCTGTATGTGTGATGGGGACCTCATATCAGCTGGTGTATGCTGCCTGTTTGGTGGACCAGTGTTTGAGAGATCTCGGGGGTCCAGATTAATTGAGGTCCTCCTACAGAGTCACCCTCCTCAGCTTCTTTCTACCTTTCCCTAATTCAACCACAGTGGTTAATAGCTTCTGTCCATTGGTGGGGTGCAGATATCTGCACCTGACTCTTATGGCCGCTTGTTGGGTCTTCTGCAGGGCAGTCATGATAGGTCCCATTTTGTGAGCATTCCACAGCCTCAGTAATAGTGTCAGGCCTTGGGACCTCCCCTTGAGCAGAATCCCACGTTGGGCCTGTTGCTGGACCTTCTTTTCCTCATGCTCCTCTCCATTTCCATCCCTGTAGTTCATGCATGTCCTTTTGGGTCTGAGTTACCTCATTCAGGATGATATTTTCTAGTTCCATCCATTTGCCTGCAAAACTCAGGATGTCCTCGTTCTTAATATTTGAGTAGTATTCCATTGTATAAATGGACCACATTTCTGTAACCATTCTGTCATGAGACATCTGGGTTGGTTCCAGCTTCTGGCTATCACAAACAAGGCTGCTATGAACACAGTGGAGCAAGTGCCCCTGTGGCATGCCCCTAGGGCATCTTTTGAGTATATTCCCAAGAGTGGTATAGCTGGGTCCTCAGGTAGAACTATTTCCAATTTTCTGAGCAACTGCCAGATTGATTTCCAGAGTTGATTGTACCAGTTTGCAATCCCACCAGCAATGGAGGAGTATTCCTCTTTCTCCACATCATTGCCAACATGTCAACATGTGTTGTCACCTGAGGTTTTGATCTTAGCTATTCTGGTTGGTATAAGGTGGAATCTCAAGGTCGTTTTGCTTTGCATTTCTCTGATCACTACGGACTTTGAACATTTCTTTAGGTGCTCTCAGCCATTTGAGATTCCTCTGTTGTGAATTCTCAGTTTAGTTCTATACCCCATTTTTTGATTGGGTTGTTTGTTTTTTGGTGGTTGGATGTGGGGTTAGTGAAGATTTTTTCCCAATCTATAGGTTGCCAATTTGTCTTATCAACTATGTTCCTTACCTTACAGAAGCTTTCCACTTTCGTGAGGTCCCATTTACCAATTCTTGATCTTAGAGCATGAGCCATTAGAGTTCTGTTTAGAAAATTCCCCCCTGTGCCATTGAGTTCAAGGCTCTTTCCCACTTTCTCTTCTGTTAGATTCAGTAATCTGGTTTTATGTTGAAGTCCTTGATCTATTTGGACTTGAACTTTGTGTAAGGTGACAAATGTGGGCCTATTTTCATTTTTCTACACACAGCCAATTAGACCAGCACCACTTATTGAAGATGCTTTCTTTTTTCCATTGTATATTTTTTGGCATCTTTGTCAAAGATCAAGTGTCCATAAGTGTGTGGTTTTATTTCTGGGTCTTCAGTTCTATTCCATTGATCAATGTGCCTGTCTCTGTACCAATACCATGCAGTTTTTATCACTATTGCTCTTTGGTAAAGCTTGAGGTGAGGATGGCGATTCCCCATGCCATTCCTTATTGTTAAGAATTGTTTTGGCTATGCTGGGTTTTTTGCCTTTCTAGATGAATTTGAGAATTGCTCTTTTCCATGTCTTTGAAGAATTGTGTTGGAATTTTGATGGCGATTGCATTGAATTTGTAGATTGCCTTTGGTAGGATGGCCATTTTTTACCTTATTAATTTTGCCAATCCATGAGCTGTAGAGATCTCTCCATTTTCTGAGATCTTCTTCAATTTCTTTCTTGAAAGACATGAAGTTATTGTCATATAGGTCTTTCACTTGTTTGGTTAGAGTTACCCCCAAGATATTACCCCCAAGATATTTCAGACCAATCTCGCTTATGAATATCAATGCAAAAATACTCAATAAAATTCTTGCAAACCGAACCCAAGACCACATCAAAACCATCATTCACCATGATCAAGTAGGATTCATCCCAGGGATGCAAGGTTGGTTCAATATATGAGAATCCATTAACGTAATCCACTATATAAACAAACTAAAAGAAAAAAAAATTACATGATCATCTTCTTAGGTGCAGAAAAAGCATTTGGCAAAATGAAACACCCCTTCATGTTAAAAGTATCGGAGTGATCAGGAATTCAAGGCTCATAACTAAACATAATAAAAGCAATTTACTGCAAATTAACAGCCAATATCAAATTAGAGACATACTTGAAGCAATCTCACTAAAATCAGGGACAAGACAAGGCTGCCCACTCTCCCCTTATCTATTCAATATAGTGCTTGAAGTGCTAGTAGAACAGTAAGACAACAAAAAGATGTCAAGGGGATGAAAACTGGCAAAGAAGAAATAAAGGTATCACTATTTGATGATATGAAAGTATTCTTAAGTGACCCCAAAAACTCAACCAGAGATAAATAACCAGCTGATAAACAACCTCCTGTGGTATTTTCAATGTCGGTTTTATAGCTTCCTGGTTTTCTTTTTTGTTGTTGTTGTTTTTTGTTTGTTTGTTTTTGTTTTTTTGGATTTTGTTTTTTTTGAGACAGGGTTTCTCTGTATAGCCCTTGCTGTCCTGGAACTCACTCTGTAGACCAGGCTGGCCTTGAACTCAGAAATCCACCTGCCTCTGCCTCCCAGAGTGCTGGGATTACAGGTGTGCGCCACCACCGCCCGGCTTTTTATTTTTATTTTTTGTGCCAATAACATTACTGTTGTACTATAGTCATTCCTTTTCCAGTAATTTTAGCTGTAAAAAAAAGTAAGTAAGCAGACATGTTTAGACCCTCCCCGAACAAGAAATAGCACATGACCTCACCTGTGAAGGCCCCGGGGCTGTCCTCAGCCTGGCACTGGCTTGTACTCTGTTGTAGTTAGTGCTCTGCTCTCCTTGACTTCAGGGGTCGCACATCACGTGTGCACATGTGCACTCTCCCTTCTTTTGAAGGGGGGGTGTCTCACTATGTCACCTTAGGCAGATTGCAGGTGCGCAGGGCCGCAGCCAGCTGCATGTGCATTCCTTAGCGCAGTCATAGTGGGTGCCTGGAGTTGTCGTGTACTCCTTCTCAGAGTTGAATAGGCTTGTATTCTATGAGCTTAGCATAATGCCTCCATTTCATTGTGCTGCAGGTATTTTTATGTACAGATTCTGTGGGGTGTATCCTGAGAATCTATACATAAAAATACCAACCTTTCCCTGAAAGGGCAAATAAAGTTCCCTGGTCACTGGGAATAGTGAGGCCGGCTCCCTTTGGGCTTTGCTGCCTGTGCACAAGGCCTAGCTTTATTCTGGACTGTTGGTTGTTTAGTGAGCTTCACCCTTCTTGTGCTTTTTTTCTTCTATATAATGCCTTATAGATCTTTTGCTTGTTTGTATTCTAATTAATAAACGTTCTTCCTTTCACCAAAGCACACTCCACTAGTATTTTTAGGGTGGAAGTGTTGTTCGTTGTTTTACTGTGTGCCCTGACTTCTGGCAGGGTTTAGTTGTTGTTGTTTTTTGGGTTTTTGGGTTTTTTACATGCTGCTAGGATTAAGTTGCCACTACTTAAACATTCTTTTTTAATTTCCGTTACTGAGATTAACCTTATTTTCTGTTCTTCATAGCACCCCTTTCTCAATACAAAGAATAGTTAACTATAAAAGTAGCCAGCATTCCTAAAGTACCTTCCTTTAAAAAAAAAAAAAAATCTATCTTGCTTTTGCAAAATGCAGGTAGGAATTGTCCAGTAGCCTCACTGGCCATGGAATTTTCAGGCTGAAGAAGCACAGGTGTCAGGATGCAGCTTCTCCATGGTAACGCTGTGACTAGAGGAAAGGCAGATTCCCAGCATGCCCGTCGGGAATGCTGAGTGGAACAGTTTGGGTGTCATGAAAGTTGACCCTGGAGATGGCGGGACTGAGGCATGGCGCACCGGCCTGAGCCGGCAGCAGTCACCCAGCTGCCTCTTGCCCGTGTGGACACACTGGGCGCAAGCTCCCTGACACACTTTTGACTTTGAGAACAGGACATAAAGTCACCAGTCATCCCTGTTCTCTCTGCTCCTCTCTCATCTCAGTTCAAATCAACGTCAAATAAGAACGTGTCTGTGCTGGGCTGGATGGTGGTGATGGCCGACGACCCAGAACACCCGGACCTCTTCCTGCTGACCGACTCCGAGAAAGGTGAGCCGTAGACACTGACTCCTGATCTGGGCCTGGGTGCTGCTGTATTAGCAACAGAGGAGTATTTGAGGAATTGTATCTATTGTGTTTTAAGCTTTAATTAAAAACCCAAGTCATCCAGATTATGGAGTGTGTCCACCATACTTTGGACCCAAGCTCGCCATGAGTAAATGCAGAGTGCCCCGTCGTCTACCCAGCAGTAACGCCATTCTCGGGTTCCGGAAGGTGCCGTTGCCCTTACGTAATTTTTAATGTTACTTTATTGCTTGCTTAGTTCAAATCCTTTTCTAAATAAAATAGCTTACATACAGCATATAGAAACATTTATTAGAATTGACCATAGGAGTCTGGGAAGTGGGCAAAAAGAACTGGAGTGTGGGCTTGTCAGAATTACGCCGGCTGGCCTGCCGCACCCTTGGTGGCTGTCAGAGGCTCCATGAAGGTCCTGGGCGGGTGCCCCTCTCCTTCACAGCACCTACCAGCTGTGGTTGACAGCCACCAACCACATAGGATCCATCTGGGAAATTCTTGCACATCTGTTCCAAATTGTCCACTTAGCAATTCTTACTGAAATAGATTACCTTTAATTAACTTCACAACTGAATGTTTACATCTGTTCAGGTGTGATTTTTGTATCAACAAATAGCTTTTCATATATTATAATTTTAAATTAAAAATTTAATTTGTATGTTAGATGCAAGAAAAAATTGCATCAAATTGATTGTAAATCGACTTACAGAGTAAGAATACCTTACTCTCAGCTCTCTAAATTAAAGCCTCACTCCCTTAGAATCTCATGGCTGTTTGTCATAAAATTGCATTTTTAAAATGGGATCACTTTTATTGAGTTTTACTAATTCTTTGATTTCCTTCCATCTTCTTAAGCATACTTCATAAAATTATTTTGGAGTACACAGGTTTTTATGGTTCATGCTAGCAACAGTATTTACTAGTCTAAACTATAGCCTTGACCAGTACAATTGTAGACGTTTTATTCAGATTAAATAGCAATACTTATGTGACTTCAGCAAAAGAAGAACACTAACATAGTTTATGAACATTCCACAAAAACAAGACAGCAGCTTCTGAAGGTGAAGAGTTCTTCGGTAGCATCTCAAAGGGAACTACTGCGGTGCAGGCTCTGCATCCCTAGAGGATGAGAGGGGGTTCCATGAAAACACAGATGAGTGAGGAAGAGGCCCCTGTTCAGCACGCACTCACCCACTCACGCGCTGTGAGGAGCCGTGTGAACACCTCACCGTCCTGTCCTGTCGCACATTGAAGGGGGTTAGACACAGGACCTGCCAGGTTCACACAGGGTGACGTCCCAAAAGAGACACTTCCTGTCACCCTAGGGCTGGGGATTTTAAGCTCAGCGGTAGAAGCCACTCAGAAAGTCAGAAGCCCTGGCTTCCAGTTTCCAAGAGAACCTCCCAGAAGATCCGAAAATCTGTAATAGCTTGACATGTGTTAACAATATTAATGTTATATAAATGACTGTTTAATTAGGAATGAATACGTGAGTGATAGATACATAGACTCATTAACTACTTTTAGAGGAAACATCGGATGTTCATATTAAGGACCAGGGTTGAGGTCTGAGGATGCCGTGCTGGCCCTGCGTGAGCAAAGTCATAGATCCAGTGCAGAGAGGTGTGGGGTGACAGGATTTTGCAGACATATCTAGAGAAGCACACAGTTATTTTAATGAACATTTAGGGAACCATAATCACCTTTGCCATATGCATGGTTGAAAGGTGACTGTAAATGTCCCGTAGCGGATGGCATGAAGACTCTCCACTGGGAAACTCTGAAGCTGAGCCCTGTAGTCACACGTCATCCAGTCTCGTGTATCTGGCAGGAACAGTGTGTCACGGTCTTTACATTTATTACTTTCTGCTTGCTTTTGGCAATTACAGGAAATTCATACAAGTTTCAAGCTGGCAGCAGGATGAATGCAATGCTGTGGTTTAAACACTTGAGTGCGGCCTGTCAGAGTAACAAACAACAGGTGAGCTCTCCTCCTCCTGCTACCCCTCCTCCCCTTCCTCCTGCCCTTCCCCTTATTACCTCCTCCTTCCCTTCCCCCTTACCCCTCTTCCTCCTCCACCTTCAAATTTTAAATACATGAACTTTCATTCACGTATTTAAGAGACAGATTCATAATGTGTTAGCCCATGCTGGCCTGGAACTCACTAGTTAGCCCAGGCTGGTCTCAAACTTGTGATCCTCCTGCCTTAGCACCAGTGTAGCTGAATAATGTTCCTAGTGAGTTTTTTTTTATTATTCATAGCAGTCACTAAAATATAAAGATATAAGGAAACAAAACTGTAATATAAACTAAAGAGAGAGAGACAGAAAGGTAAAGGTAACATGTGACTGAGCCTTCCCACAGGCAGCGATGCCGACTTGAGTGGCAGGGAAGGAGCAGGCTGCATGCGAACAGGGGGAGTGGAAGGACAGTTTGGGGGCAGCCAGTGTGCAGATAAAGCCAGAGGTTTTTAGACAGTGTCTGGGGCAGAGGCGGCAGCTCAGAAGATGGTACTTGCACAGCGCTCTGGTTTACCTTTGATAACAACTTGAATTGGGTTCCTGTGTTTTAAGTGCGACCATTTCAACTTTATTGTTTATTTTTATTTTACTGAAACCATGGTGATCTAATGGAAAAGTTTGTCTCAAAGGAGCATCTGTCTATTGTACTGCCTTCCCGTGCCCTCTTGCAGAGATGCCCTGGACCACAGATTAATAGACAGAAATCCCAACCACAGTTGTGGATACAACTCCAAGCTTTTCTGGTTACACATATTTGGAAATCACAAACTTAGCACTTACAGCATACCTTTGTATCATCAGTGCCTATCAGCAGATAATTGAAAATAACATTATGCACTACAATTTTAGAAGACTTAATATTGCTTTGGTTTTTTTACCCTGTTATCTAAGGTTATCTCTCATAACTCTTGGTGAATAAGGAAACAGGCTCAAAGACACTAAATGACTTCCCATTTCCACAGGCCCACAGGTACAGATACTGCGCCTTTAGCCCAGATAACATTTTCTTTCCTCTGTGTCATTAGGAGAGGTCTTTCTGTCACAATGTCTTCGCTGATGTACTGTGGTACAGCCTTTCACGGCCTCCTTGTAGGACTTTAAATCCAAAGGGTTTGCCCATATGGAGTTAGTGTCTGGGGCAGAATGAGAGGCAGACCTAGTTCTGCCTGTGATAAGTGAGCCTTGCAGATTCTTGTTCATGCTCCTTTTTTAAATATAGTCAGGGGTATTAATTCATTTATAAGAACATAAGGCTCCAAGATTAATCTAGAATTGTATGCATACCAACAGAGAGAAACACTCAGGTTTCATTTTACTGTATTAGTAAACCTTCCTAATATCACACAGATGTGCAAAATGGTTTTGTTTCTGAGTGTTAGATGATTTACAGATAGAACCTGTGAAGTTTGAAAATTATTTGAAGACCCTAAAGGCAAAATACCTTAAGACACATTTGGGCAATTTATACATGAGGCTCATTTTGTTAAAATAAAGATTTCTTACCACCAGATCTGGGAGCTTAAACACGTGAGCATTTGAGTTATAATTCAAATTAATATTGTCTAGTAGAATTCTTCATGCAAAAGCTAGCATGTCAGGATGGAGATTGCTCAGTGCCTAAGAATGCTTGCTGCTCTCGTAGAGGACCAGAGTTCAAGTCCCATCACCCATATCTAGTGACCCAACTACCTGTGGCTCCAGCTCCAAAGGGTAGCAGGAGTGCGCTGGCCTGTGAGAGGCGCTGAGCCACTTCAGGGTGAGGAGGGGACCACGGACCTACCAGCTCTGCCAGCACTTAGGAAGCCTGTGCTGGTAACTCCATGAAACTCTCAGTAACCCTTCGGTAGGGTTAGGGTTAGAGACTGGAATCATACCCCATGGTAAGACATTAGCCAGCATGTTCAAGCCTCTGAGTTTCATCCCCAACACAATAATTCTTTTAATTCAGACATAGAGTCAGAAAGTGTAAAATAATTTTGCCTAATAAATTTGACTCTTTAGTATTTCCCAGGTTTTCATAGCAAAGTCCTTTATGATTGCTATAAAACTGTCAGTGTAGCTTTTTTAATGTATGCAGAGAAATTGAGGATAATTGTATGGAATTCTGTTCTGCAAGGTTTGTCAGATTTCTTTGATTCATTCATTTATTTTGGTAAACGCCCTTTAGGCCCCTGTAAGGCACAAGAGCTCTTGTGCCCTCCTCCTGTCTAAGCACATCAACTTGGGAAAGCGTATTAACCGTGACTTCTACTGATGTGGCAGGCTAGACTCACTGTTATAAACCACATGAAGCATCTTGTATCAAATTCGCCTTAAAGAACTTGTGAACTGTAGGCTGGCTTCTGTTCACATGCCCAGACTCACAAGCACAAGGCTGGCCTGGGCTAAAAATCGAGACTGTCTCAAGAAAGATACGTAGGTCAGAGTCATCTGGGCTTGGCTAAATAACAAGACAAAATAAATGCTGACATTGGTTTATTAAAATTTTTTTTAAAGATTTATTTATTTATATGTAAATACACTGTAGCTGTCTTCAGACACACCAGAAGAGGGCGTCAGATCTCAGTATGGTTGGTTGTGAGCCACCATGTGGTTGCTGGGATCTGAACTCAGGACCTTCGGGAGAGCAGTCAGTGTTCTTAACCGCTGAGCCATCTCACCAGCCCTGGTTTATTAAAATTTACATAAACTATTAAACACAGATTATTTAACAGAAAACACTATATTTTATGTATAATTTTCTGTATTACATAATAATACAATTTGTGCATTAATTTCAAGTTGCGAAACCCTCTCACCACAGGGTGGACTTGGGGGACGAGTCACTCTAGGACATTGTGGCAGATGTATTCAGTGACTCGTAGAGACAGCTAAGCAGTCGGTCTGGAGTGGTAGCAGTTAGTGTGGGCTGCTTGTGTTTTTCAGGTTCCTACAAACTTGATGACTTTTGAGTAAAAGCCTGAGACAGAAGAGGAGTGCTATTGTTGCCTGTGGGGCCAGGACCTGCTGAGAGCCCAGCGCCATCCTGTGCCAGGAAGAGCCCCGGCTCCCGCCCAGCCTCGGAGCTCAGAACCAAAAGCACTAATTTCAGGGAATGAAGTGAGATGTTCCCAGAGAAAAAACAATGGAGTTGCAAAGCAAACTGCCACGAACTAGCTTCCTCTCTCCGGACTGACCTGTGGAAACCACTGCCTTAACAGAGTGCGAGGAGAACCAACACCAAATAGTGTGTGTGCGCGGCTTCTGGCGGTGCTGTGCTGGGAATAAATTGTAGCTAATTTGCATTTCTTTTAACTTTGTACTAATTTTGGAGGGGAAACCATCTTTTTTAGATACACTTTAAAACGGAAAAACATTTCTTATGGATTCCATCAGGACCTGTTTGAGGTGCAGTGAGAAGTCCCTGTGAGGAACAGGCCTCGGCCCACCTGCAGGGTCCTCTCAGCCTCTGTGGCGTGGCTGCCTCAGCAGGCCCTGGCGGGGACGTGCTGTGGAAGGAGGCGCGGGTGTGTAGGGCACGCGTTATTTGGATGAGGGATCCACTTCAACACTACCGTTTGCTAGAAGGACAACATGATTTCCTGCAGGAGGTACTAAGGCAGAGTGTTCACAGGCCAGTGGGCTCAGCACACGGTTGTTCCTAACCGGGGTTAAAGTTTACCTTTCTGTAGGAATTCATTGTTGGGCCCAGATCCGCGCAGGAGCACGGTGACCCCGCGCTCGGTTTCTGTAGCTTTTTCTCCAGTCAAGTGGATTCTCCAGCCACGGGGGTCCGCGGCGCGACACGTCACAGGGAGGAACCTGGTGTCGCCCTTTGCAGTGTTTAATGTGCAGTATGCCAGACTTATTTTTTATTGAATTTGTTTTTGTTCAGTATGAGGTTCAAAAGCATACTTGTTTAAAAGACTTTTCGTGTATATGTATGTATTTTATTGTAAGACAGAACAATTTTAAGAAGAATAAAGGCAAAGTTTGCAGTTCTAGGAATTCAAAATATAAAACCTTTTCTTGTATGACTAAACAAAATGTACCAGAACATTCTTTTTCGGGAAGTTATTGTCGATCCCCAATGTGGAAACCGTGTTCTGTTAGTAACTGATCAAGCAGTTGGAGAGAACTCTCCTAGGCAATAACACATTTAATTTTTAAAACAAATGTTGGACTTAGCTTAGAATTTTAACCAAAGCTAGCACTTGCCCGCTGTGGGGTGGCCACTTTGGCAGTGGCTCCCTGTGCAAAGGCCCTGACTGGCAGACACCTCCTAGCAGACTGCTCTTTCTTTGGGTCTCGTGTAAAATGTCTCACGTCCATGTCCTTCAAGAATTATATTCTTTATCAGAAATATTTTGTCACCAAGCCCATTGAGCCTAACTAGAGAATACTGTCTCTACAGCAATTAGCTAAAACAGAAATTAGTCCAAGAGAAAGTGAAGAGCCTTTTCTGAGTGTTTCTAATTTGAATAATTCAAATATGTTTGTCATGTGACAGAAATACCTTATTCGGGGCTTCATTGACAAGCAGGGGAAGGCAGATATTGCCTGTATGGAATGCTTTTCTGGATAACCGTCTACACTAACCCACATTGGGTGTGCGTAGACGGTCCTGAGTGGCCAGCAGGGCTCAGTGCAGGCCCGCCCTGCGCATCGTATTTTTGTTTTGCCTTTTTTTTTTTAAAGCAACCCCTTAGTTTATTTTGCTCCAGAATAATGTTTTAAATAGTGTGCATGCTGTTTTTGAGATGCTATGAAGGAGAACCCTGAGGCTATTGTGTTACTACTCTGTCATGAATAAGCTAAGGCCGGTACAGTGTAGGCGAAGCGCGTCTGTGGAGAGGGGCAGCTAGCAGAGGCCAGCCTCACAGGTTTGCCAAAGAGGAAGGGCTGAGACGGGAGCTGTGTTTGGTACACCCAGCTCTGGACACGCACAGATATGTAGGGGAAGAACCATATTCAGATCTGATCAGCCAGGCCAGATTAGCATCATGGCCCCTGGCTGAAACTAAAATTATTTTTCTACCTTCAGATTGCTCTAAATATCAGTCATTGCTTTTTAGGATGATTTTAGAAACCATGAGAGATGACTTAGAGTGGGTGAGGTTTTAAATCTGTAATTCACCAAATGGTTTCGGATTGTAATTGAAGCAGGGAGAGCATTGGCAAACTATGTTAAATATTTGAGTATTTTACTTCCTGGAGAGTGACTCCTATCACGATTCCCCTCAGTTATAAATTAGTGACTCATCGGCTCACTTCCCATGAACTTTAACTAAAGCTCATCTTTTTCTCTCACAGCCAAGGAGAACTCTTTGAGAAATTCGATTAAAACTTAAACTTTATAAGCAGACCAAATGGGATATTGTGTGGTCTGGTGCAAACAACTCCCTGGAACATAGAGGCCTGCTTTTAAAGTGAGAGTGGCTGCGTGCTGCCCAAGCGCCGTCTGGGTCTGTGTGCTAGCTTTCAGAGTATTCGGATGTGCTGTCTAAACTGTAAGGACCAGCGGAATCGATGGCATACATCTTCCATGTGGTCTCATTCAGTGTTTATTTGTGTAAACAGCTCGAAAAGGATTCAACTTGGGATTGCATTTTCCCCTCTGCAGGCATGTGTTTCAGTGGCAGTTAACGTTTTCTGCCAACTGTACCATCTGCCCTTGCGCCATCTCCCACACAGTCTCCTGCTCTTGACACTGAGTCAGTCGCTCTGCTCATGGCTGTGGAGATGTATAGAAGCCCAGTAAGCAACTTTGTTGTCCAGGAGGCGAGGAGCCACACTTAGGCCCCCCCCTCCACGGTTGGAGCAGGGATGAACCCAGCCTGATCAGTCTCTGGGGTTGCATTTACCGATCCTCGTGGCCTAAGCATGAAGTCTGTCTTCCTGAGGCTAAATCTGTAAACTACATATAGTTAAAACTGAGGCATTATATTGATTGGAAATCGACGCTGATAGACTTAACTCATTGGCTTTTTAAGAATACATACCCTTTCCTGTTTATTGAGGCACGTTCCTTTCTAGCTGGGTTTTAAGCCATCCTTATTGTCTTCTGCAAACAAGAGTTACCGGTATTGCTTAATGGAAGATTGGCTTTAATCAGAAGAAATCCTCTGCCCGCCCCCCCCCCCTCATGCTTTTAAAAGATGTGGATCCTTTTGAAATCAATGCTGAACTGCGCTGTGCTGGACAGCAGCTGTGAGGACCAGCGACAGGGGTGACAGCTAGCGGTGGTTGGGGTGTGTCTGACTTGAGCCCCCTTTTAGGGCTTTCGTTCATTTTCTTTTATATTATTTCTTAGAAACATAGTACCATCCTGGTTTTATAGCGGGGGGGGGGGGTGTTGCTTTTTCAAGCCTCTGAGGTACAAGATGATGATGCGTGTGAACCTTTTCAAAATGACTTAAGTACCTTTTGGATTTGCTTCCCTAAAAATGGCTTGTGTCCAAATGACTTTGCAGTTTGAAAATCTACTGGAGAGATGTATGCACACCAGCTCTTCAGCCCCGTGAAAGCTTCTTACTGCCTATCTCCAGCCATAGCCTGGGGGAAATTGGGTCAGTGTCTTAGCATTTGAAGGCCAGTTTTAGGGCGTTGAGGATGGCTAAGATCACTGCCCCCTTCCCCCCCTGACTTGAGGGATGTGCTGTCCCTCTCTCCACCCACCAAATACAAGTCGTAAAGAAGACCGCAGACACCCAGATGCTTGCAGGCCTCCGACCTTAGATGGTAATTCTTTTTCAGATACGCCTCCCTCCCGTTGCTCTCTTGTCTGGGTAGGTGAGAAATAGATCCACTCAAATCAGCCTCTTGATGAGCACTCTTAACGTTGGCTTTGAAGAATCTCCACTGAGCTGAGTACATCTTTATTTTGTGTGGTTTTGAGCTTAGGTTTAGTGAGTAGGCCTTTTGGGAAAATCCTAAAGGAATAATATGCACGTAGAAGGAGTTGTTGAGATTTCATCAGAGTACTGTGATGGCAGTCTGTTGAGCCAAAAGTGAAACTTATTTCAGTTTCCTACTTAAGACAGAATGAACAAGCAGTCCCTTCTCCTGCTTGTTACTGCTTACTTGAAAACTGCAGGAAAGGAGCGGCACTAAAAATAAATCAGGGGGAAGACTCAGCCAGGGCTGAGTTTGGAAAAATCTTTGCTTAAGACATTGGAAGTCCGGGAAAGACCACCATCTGAGTAGGAACGCTGTTTTCAGCGTCTTTAGAGAATAAACACACACACACAAGGAAAGGGCTAGCTGCTCCTTGGGGGTTATTAGCAAAACAAATCTGATTTCAGATTTCAGTCTGCAAATAAGTTAAAGGAATCCATGGAGTACTTGGGGATGAGAAGACAGAAAATGCCAAATATTAGCCGAATATTTCAGATTTATATGCCAAGTAAAAAAATGTCATGTCCCTGAAGATGTCACCTAAAAACTCTTCACAATAGGATTCCAAGAAGTGCTGATTTCATGGGTGTGACTGAGGTAGCTGAGGGGACATGGAAGTCTCCAGTGTTCCTGCACCTTGGCTGCTGATTTCTGCCCCTGGTTGTTCTCTGACAGCCGACTGAAGGACCTGGAAGCAAGAACTCAAACATCTGTAGGGATAATTACCCAAAGCTAATAATACAAAAAAGAAAAAAAAATCACAAGCCATGTTCATTCTCTGTTCTGGGTACTTAATGATGAAACATTCTTGCACTATGACCTCCTTGAGTGATGTGCTCCTTGGTTCCTCTCTGGGTTTGTTTCTTTTTCATATGCAGAAGTGAGTGTGTGATCTTCAGTGTGTTTGCATAAGCTAACTTAAAATGAATTTAAGAACAGTTTTCTGAAATATTTCTATTGAAATAAATGACTTAAAAAGTATAGATTGTGTGATTTTTTTTTTTTTTTTTGTTACCCTGTTTGCACTTAAAATGCAATCGGCTTTGTGGGTTTGGGTTTTTAATCTTTCAAGAAAAATCGGTAAGGACAGTTGCTGCAGAGAAAATTTCCACCCAGAATGAGATCGTGCTCTGGCACGCAGTGTAGACAGAGGGATCTCCTCTCCCCGCTGAACAGAGCAGCCGCCCAGAGGCCTCGTTGCTGAAATCTGTCCCGTGGGTCCTCAGGCACAGTTTCCTGCCTCCAGAATGAAATGCTGAAGCTTGGACGTTATTTATGCTTGGCGTACATTCTGCCGAGGACATATACTCCCTGGCCCTTTAAGACAGAATCTCAGTTGCTTGGGCTGGCTTTTTAAATGGGCCTTGAACTTGACATCATCCTGTCTACCCTCCCAAGTAGCTGGGATTACAGGACCATACCACCATGCCAGGCAAGACTCTGTGTGTGTGTGTGTGTGTGTGTGTGTGTGTGTGTGTGTGTGTAACAGCTCCATTGCCCCACCTGTGGAGCTTTCAATTGATAAAGGTAGATATTGATATATACACATACATATATACGTGTATGTGTGTGTGTGTGTGTGTGTGTGTGTGTATATATATATATATATATATATGCCCTATATAACCATGACTATGTTTTCAATAATTCTCTCCCCCCTTTAATGACCTTTGAAAATCAGACTTTTTATAGGAACCAAGAGTATGACTGCTCTCTAGTGGGGCGACCTGTCCTGCTACCTTGATTATAATCCGTTTTCCTTAAGTGCATAGGTGGGTCTTCAGGTTTGGTTTACTATATAATTCACTTGTCACTAAACCAATACCACATTGCCATAAGTACTGTGTGATTGTATCTATTTTCATCTTCAAAATCACCTTAACTGTTCCTGAGTCCTGTCTCTGGGATCAGCTTGTCCAGTGTAATGAAATCACTGCTGTCACTGTGATTGTAACTGCTTTGGTCTATTGAGTAATTTAAAAATTAGCAGGTTTTTAAATTTTTATCTGTCCATGTAAGACATGAAATGTCTGTGCTTGTTTAGGGCTTTTACTGCCCCTCAATTATTATTTCAGTTTCCTTGTCAGTGGTCTTGTATATCTTTTGTTAGCGTAAATATAGGTCAGTTTGGTTTTACTTTGACTTTTTTTGTTCATTTTCCTTTTCTCTCTGAGAATGCTATTATTAGGTGCTTACATCCAGCAACTTTTTTGAACGTCAATTCTAATAGCTTGTCCATAGATTTTTGTTGGAATCTAACTACAAACAGAAGAGTTGTCGCTTACTTCCTCTCCTTAGCTGTATGTGTGTGTCTGCCTGTCTGTCTGTCTGTCTGTCTGTCTGGCTTGCCACGTTTGGCTCGGACTAGTGTACAGTGCTGGGTCAAAGGTAGTGGTGACATTTCAAGAGTGTAATTATCCAGTCCTCCGTGGACCTCAAGAGTGGGTTCGACACGTCTGTCGTCGTTTACCTGAGCGGTCACTCAGCACTCAGTAGCACGCTGGGCCACGTTATACCACCGTTTCTGAATTGGAAGCAGTTTTGTCCCCTAGGAGATACTTGCCAGAAGAAACTTGTCACACCTGGGAAAGGGCCCTTTGGACACTGAGCAGGTAGAGGCAAGGGCTGCTGTAAATGCTACAGACGACCATCAGCGCAATGTCAGCGATGCCCAGACTCAGAACCCCTGGTCTGTGCCGTGTTAGATCTCATAAACTCAGTATGTTGAACTTGCTGGCGGGGAAAGTTGAGCTTGTGTCCACTGTAGCTTTCCCTTCCTCTTAGAAGTTCAGCCAACTGTGTCCAGAAAGCAATAACCTACGTTTACACCACAAGAACCAGTCCATCCCCTGAGCCCTTATGTGTTAAGGCACTTGGTGAGTACCAGCGAGCAAAGAGCTGGACCAGTGAGCTGAGGCGGATCCACGTCCAGAAAAGCAAGTAAGTCACCTTCTGTCACTCCTGGAGCCAAGGTGTTCATTCTGTTAAACATGAGCCATCAGCTGAATTCATCGACCTAAAGCAGACTGACTGAGAGAGCCTTCCAAGTGAGCATGTCTGCAAACACACCGTCCTCTCTAGTCCTTCTAAGTCTAGAAAGACTGTCCTGCTTACAGGACAGAATGGGCCATCAGTGTGTTAGGCCAGCGTGTCTGTTAAACCTTTCAATTAAGTCAGAGCCCCCCCCCTTTTTTGGATGTTGTGTAAGTATTACAAAAGCATATCCTTGAAAAAACCCAAGCAATACAAAAAGCCACAAGATGGAAGTTGCCTGTCCCACTTCCAGACTTCCCCTCCATAGTTAATAAAACCGTTATCCTTGACTCAGTCCCTAGAATCATTTATAGCTGATGCAAGCTCTGGGAATATTTTTACCTCTCAATCAAATGTCTAACTTGAGACCCTCGCTTACATTCTAGCACACTTAAGCATGAAAATTCTGCCATCGCCAAGCCTAAAGTGGTACAGATTTGCTGTTTGTTTTAATCCCGGGGGATCAGGAGCAGCATCCTAAAGCGGAAGCAAAGGGCTTTCGTGCACCAAACAGGTTACATAACGAGCCTTTGAACGCTGACTAAATGAGCTGGCATGTCCCACTTTCCTACAACAGATAAGTAGCTCCAGATGCCGGGTCCTCAGCCCATGCGTCTATCAGACGAGACATGAAACTGTATTAACCATTTGGGGCCCATAAGATTCCACGTGCCTTTTCCTGGTACTTTCCTTAAAAGCAAGTCAGACATCACAAATTATTTCAGATCTTTAAAAAGCAATGAGTTGGTCACATAAACGTAAATTCTCTGGGTTTGAAAATAAACATTTTTCTAATGGTGATGAAAGTTTTTAGTATGTTGACATTAAAAACTAGAAGTAGCTGTGCATGGTGGCGCACGCCTGTAATCCCAGCACTTGGGAGGCAGAGGCAGGCAGATTTCTGAGTTCGAGGCCAGCCTGGTCTACAGAGTGAGTTCCAGGACAGCCAGGGCTGCACAGAGAAACCCTGTCTGGAAAACAAACAAAAAGTTTCATCGGCAGAAACTTGTGATACATGTATGGCTTCACAGCAAACAGTTGGGAAACATTAAATGGGAAGTCCCAGAAGCTTCCTGCCAGTCTGAGTTCAATAATGAAGTCTGGCATAATCTGTCTCATTCTGCCCAGAATGTTAATCACCCTTCTGTGTAAGGAGTCTGTGCTGGGTACACTATTTGCCCAGTAGTCATTTAGTAACTGCTGTGGTTTTTATATATTTTTTCATCATATCTTAGGACCTTTGTTCATGCGAAACTTGTTTCACTGTAGAGGCCCTGAAATGGGAGTAATGACACTAGCATTTCAGCTAAGCCAATGAGGTAAAGTGAAGGGTGGAAAGGAAACAAGATGGCGGTGTCACTGAGTCCACAGTAAGAACCTGCTTTTGAAATCGCGGGGGAAAAAAAAATGTAAACTTTGGTACCAGCAAATCCGCAAACGTCGTGGTCATTGTGCAAGATACCAGGAGCAATACACATCTTCCCAGTAATAACTGAATGTTAATGCCAGCACTTGAGAGGCAGGTGAACCTCTGTAAGCTTGAGGCCAGCCTGATCTAACTAGTGAGTTACAGGACAGCCAGGGCTACATAAAGAAAGCTTGGAGAGAGGTTGTGGGGGGCTGTGGTGATGAAGAGATGGAGAGACCAACTGATAAAGTAAAAAACAGAATCCCTCTTTTTGCTGCCTTCAAAAAAAAGAAAAGAAAAAAGAAAATCCTCACAAGCAGAGATAAGCGCTGTCTTGAGGTAAAAGGATAAAAGAAGGTATTCCAGGGCACTGGGACTAAGGAAACAAGCAGGCAGAGCTTGCTTGCTTCTAATGTCTGACAAAATAAACTTTAAAACTGGTCAGAACAAAATGAGTGCACTTGATACTTATCAAGGTAACAATCCACCAAGAGAAAATTATAATTCTAAACACATGTGCACCAAATACAGGCTTATTCAATTTCATAAAAGCAAGAACTATTAAATCACAAATTAACCCCAAAATAGTGACTTTGATACCTCCTTTCATTGTTATACAGATCAGCTGGACCCCCACCCAACCCAAAAAAGAATAAACATTGGATTTAAAGACACCATAGATCAAATATGGACCAAACATCCATGGAACATTCACCCAAATCCTAAAGAATACACATCACGGCCTCAGCAGTCCATGGAACCTCTCAATGGAGCATTCAAGGGCATGAAGCAAGTCTCTGTAAATATATGGAAACTGAAGTATCATCCTGAATTCTCTCTGACCACGGTGGGATAAAGCTGGAAATGAATAGCAAGAAAAGCAGCAGAAAACAGACAAACTCTCAGGGGTTAAACAACACTCTTAAATGATGAAGAAAGAAGACCTGAATTAATAAGAAGTAAAAAGGGAGACCTCACAGGCAGGCAGGACATTCTGAGTCATAAGGCCATACTTTAAAATGTATATTCCACCAAATGGGAAAATCTAAAAGAAATGCATGAATTTCTAGATGCATATGACCTCTAAAGTTCAGGCAAGATGATTAAGTAATTCAAATATACCTTTTGTAAGCATCAAGATAGAAGTAATTTAAAATTTCCTAACTAAAAAAAAAAGCCCAGGGACAGATGGAATCAACACAGACTTCCATCTTCAAAGAATTAGCATCAGTGCTTAGCAGATTAGTAAGATAGAACAGAAACACCTCCAAACTACTTTTTAAAGCCAGTATTACCCAGATACCAAAACCAAATAAAGCCTCAGCAAGAGGGAGAGGCAAAGGGAGATAAGATAATAAACTAATCTCCATGGTGAAAACAGACATAAAAACAAAGAAGTACAATCCAAAATTTAAGTCTGAGAATGCAGGGATGGTTCGACATCCCATAAATCAATAAATGTCATGGCCACATTAACGGACTCAGGGGCAAAATTATATTGTCACCTCAATGCAGAAAAGATCTTTGACAAATTTCAATATCAAAAATTCTAGAGACTAAATAAACATACCTTGACATCATAAAGGCTATCTATGACAAACACAGCCACCACTGCATTAACAGAGAAAAATGCAAAGCGCTCCAACTAAGATCGGGAAGAGACGGAGTGTCCGCTCGTCAGCTATTCAGCATAGCCCTGGAGCCCGGGCCGGAGGAGGAGGAGATGAAGGGGATTCGGTGCAGAAAGAAAGAACCACTGTTTTCAAACGACAGGATGTCAACACTTTCCACAGCGCGGCAGATTGGCAGGTTCAAATTTAACATACTCAAATCTGTAGCCTTTCTATATACAAAGACAAACATACTGAGAAAGAAACCATTCACAATAGCAAACCAACAACACTCATAACTCATAGCCTATCCAAGAAAGTGAACTATTTATACAAAGAAAACACTGAAAACAATTAAGAACGTGGAGAAACCCACCCCCTTTTCTTCCCCCATGCTCATGGATGGGCAGAAAATGACAATCCTACCAAAAACAATCTACAGAGTCTATGTAATTCCCACCAGAATGCCAATGCAGTTTTTCCACAGAAAATGAAAAAAAAAATCTTAAAATTTACATGGATGATTGAAAGATTCCACATAGCCAAAAACATTCTGAACAATATTGCTGGAGCTATCACTAGTCATGATTTTCATGATACCACAAAACCATGGTAAGTAAAAACTGCATGGCTATGCTGAAAACATCTACCATATCACCGGTTGGACAATTCCTGAACATATATATATCCAAAGGACTCCATATCATAGACATGTGATCAATGGAATAAAATAAAAATCCAGATAAAATTCCATATACCTATACCTACCTGAAGTTTTACGAAGATGCCCTTCCCCAAAAAATTATATATAAATATACAAAATAAAGAGCCTTCAGCTTAGAATACCCAAGTTCTTCAGCTTAGAATACCCAAGACACAATTCACATATCAAATGATGCCCAAGAAGAAGGAAGGAGTGGCCCCTGATTCCTGAAAGGCTCAGTGCAGCAGTGTAGGGGAATACCAGAACAGGGAAGTGGAAAGGGGTTGATTGGGGAACGGGGGGGGGGGGGTGAGGGGGTGGGGGGAGGGGGGCAGGGCTTATGGAACTTTCAGGGAGGGGGGATCCAGGAAAAGGGAAATCGTTTGAAATGTAAATAAAGAATATATTGAATAAAATAAAATAAAATAAAATAAAATAAAATAAAATAAAATAAAATAAAATAAAATAAAGAGCCTCTTTAACAAATGTGCTTAGAAACCTGTATTGACATGTAGGAGGATGAACATCTCTTACCCTGCACAAAAACTACTTCCTACTGGATCAGAGAGTTGAGTGTTATGCCTAAAACTCTGAAACTTCTGAAGGGAATAATAGGAAATACACTTCCAGAGATAGCTCAGACCTGGACCTTCTAAATAGGACCCCAGGAAATAGGACCAATAGTTCAAAGAGGCCAAGTGTGGCAATCGTGCCTTTGATGGTAGTATTTGAGAGGTAGGGAGAGGCAGGCCTCTGTGAGCTCAAAGCCAGGCTGGTCTACACAGTGCCGTCCAGGCCAGGAAGAGTTACACAATAAGACCCCATCTCAGAAAAAAATAGAAATAGACCTATCAAATGATTAGCTATACATCTCCTGGGCAGGTATCCCCAGGACTCTGTCCTTCTGTAGAGAGATTTGTGCATCCATGGTCACTGCTTCTCTGTTCACAGTAGCTAGAAAATGGAAGCAGCTGGGTATCTACCAACTGGCCAGTCGGTAATGAACGTGTGCTCACATACACAGTGGAATTTTACTCAGCTGCGAAAAGAAATGAAATCATGAACTTTGCAGGTAAAGGATAATGCTAGAAAAAAAAATTGTACTGAATGGGGTAATCCAGACTAAGGAAGACAAATGCTACGAGTTCTAACGCACGTGGATCCTAGCTCTGAATCCTCATCAGAGAAGATTCGGCAATAGATAGTGTTTAATTCAGAGACTTCCAACAGGACAAAGTACAGAGACTATGTGCCTGTGGAGAGTCAGTCACACACACACACACACACACACACACACACACACACACACACACACAGAATCTCCGCTTGTTACAATGAGCAGTTCATCCACCTGCATTAGAATGGGGAGGGGAGGGCTGCTTAAGACTCAGAATGCCACCCCGGAGCTGGGGACAGCCTAGTGTACCCGGAAAGCAGTGTCCCTGGATCTACTCTCAGCTCATGTCAAGTGACCATGGCTGAATTATCTCCGACACAGCCCGATCATCAAAGCCCAGCTCGTCCACCATTTAGGCTCCCAAACCACCATCTGTGGTAAGCGGCTACAGAAGAAACACGAGAAGTCAGAAGCTATTTTTGGTGCCTGGAACCAGTCTGAGGTGCTGATGTCCAAACAGGACCCTTTACCTTCAGATGTGGAAGAAACGCTCAGATTGGCAAACAGGGCTTTAGA
Organism: Apodemus agrarius; assembly: GCA_964023405.1. Taxonomy (NCBI): domain Eukaryota; kingdom Metazoa; phylum Chordata; class Mammalia; order Rodentia; family Muridae; genus Apodemus; species Apodemus agrarius. The sequence goes on from OZ030017.1 coordinate 38,117,705, forward strand.
GGTCGAGTCCGTGACCCCGGCCAGCCCGTGGCTCTCTGGGGCCATGTGTTACGTCTTATGTAGCCTGAGTCGCGTTCAGCCGCACAAACACGAGGTTATAATTTCCGTTCACGTCCAAAAGACAAATAACTGCGCTTGTGTGACCATGGCTGCCTGGAACTTTCTTTTGAGTGCAGAACCAGTCCAGAGGGTAGCTGCTGTGATCTGAACTGAAGCCTGGCTCTAGCCTGATCTGCATTTCCAAATGAGGTAACAGGCCGCTTCTGGGACGTATACCTTCTACGCAGCTCCTTGAATGTACACACACACACAGGTGACCATTTCAGGACTGCCCACACACGGGTGTCTTCATCTCTTCTGATGGGTTAAATGGGATCCCAAGTCCACTCCGCCACAGAGCTCAGGCCATTGGTGGAGGCGGGATGCTGAAGTTATGACTGCGCTTACCCCACGCTGGCGCCGGGCAGGTGTCTGGCTCTGTGAAGCTGCTGGACACTGCTCCAGAGGGGGGGGGGTGCAGTCTAAGGTCCTGGGGACCATCAGAGTCGGCTCAGGGGTCTCTGGGCCTGCGTGGAGGCAGGGGCCGTCAGGTTCTCAGACTCTTGAGCACCCGGGTGCTTCTGGGTGCCGCGGAAGAGCTGAGAATGGAGTGGGGTCCATGGGCTGGATCTAGCCCGGGGCGGAGTGGGAGAAGAGGGGAGAGCTCTGGCTGGGTCCCTCAGGGAGGAGAGTCTTGGGCTTGTCAGCGGGTGGCTGGCTTGGCCGTCTGGTGGTCCTGGCTGGGAGCACTGAGAGGCCTTCCACGGGAGAGTAGGCAACCCGATCTTAAGGCAAAGGCCTGTCCCATTGCTCCCCACAGTGGATCCTGATGAAAAGAGACAGTCCATGGTTTTAAGACATTTATTGTCATGGCAGAAAGTTGCGATGAGTAAAACCGTTCCTCACTTTCTCAGGGTGGGCCTGAGGTTAAATACCTTTTGCAGGGAAGAGTGTCCGGGAAGAGGAGCTTATTGGTTAAACCTCCAAGCCTTTAGGTGCCTCGCTGAAATGGAGATCTGTCTTGAGGCTACATGACCTGTGGTCACATCCTCTACCTGTGGAGGGGCTTGGGGCGTTGCCCTATGTGACTGATGGCCACACACCTATGGAGAGCTGTGGCCTCGTGCCAGGAGCCTCGTGTCCAGGAGCATGGCAAAACACCCACCATTCCTTGCAGGGTTGTCCCCTGCAGGGTCACCGGGGTTTCAAGCCTGTGCTCGACCAGGACCAGGCTACCCATCACAGCCCTACAACTTCTGCACCTTATTTTTATTTATTTATCTATTTGGGTTTTTTTTTTGGAGGAGATTGCATGTGCCACGGTACATGTGTAGAGGTCAGAGAACTGCTTCTGGGAGTTGGCTTTTTCAGCTTCGACCACACAGGTCTTTAGAGAGCAAACTTCTGTACTCAGGCTGGGCGAGAAGCACCTTCACCTGCTGAGACAACTTGCTGAGCCTGCGGCTTGCTTCTTGAGACAGGTCTCTCACTGAACCTGGAGCTCATTGCTTGACTGGACTGGCAGGCCAGCAACTGTCAGACATCTGGCTGTCTCTACCTCTGCAACTCTGCGATATATATGCCATTATATGGGTCCTGGGGACCTGAACTCAGGTTTTTATGACTTGCATGCCAAGCACTTTTCTGCCCCATCTTTGATTGTCCCTAAATTAAAATGGCTTCCTTCGAGGCTCATACTCTATTTCCACTGTTAGCTAAAATGGCCCCGTGTGTCTTTATCTCTTCAATCGGGCAGCAGGAAGGCCCCCGCATTCCGGAGACTCCCGTGGGGCACATGCTGCTTCTGCCTCATGTCGTCTGAAGGCCGCAACAGCTCAAGGCTTCTGAACTCCCAGAAGGGGAAAAAACAGTGAAGGAGACACACCAGCGATGAGGGTGTTACAGCGCCCTCACCACTGATGTTCTAAACCAGTGGGGAGGGTTTTTCCAGCGACAGCAACATACACAAGTTTAGCTCTCTGTTCCCGAGAGAGGTGAAGGGGTTTCCAGCTTCCTGTAAATCGTGGGAGGTAGATATTCCCGAAAGTCTCTAACCCAAAGAGACTCTTCTGTTTCCATTTTTAGAGCACCCTCTATTAGCACTCTCCCCTTTTCCATTCGAGTGCGCTGCTACTCGATACAATTTGCTCCTTGAGGATCCGTTTATATCAGTGGTTCTCGGCTTCTTCGGTTTAGAATCACCTGGGGGAACTGTTCAAGCTCCCGGGGGCGCAGCAGACCGAGAACATCCGATGTCAGGAGCCAGGCTATTACCCGGGAATCGCTCACGTTTGCAAGCTCACCGTGGGACCTGAAGGTGTATCTGGGAGGAGAATCCTCCACTGCTGGTCTCTGAACATCCCAGTGCTTCCTGTGAGACATGACATAAGGTTCTCAAACTGCAGAAGGTATCAGAGGCCCTGAACGCTGTTTGCTGGCTCTCACACAGGCTCTGATTTGGGAGTAGGCCCGGGGGTAGAGTCTACAGATTAATATTTCTAAGGTCAGTGGGAAGGACACTTGGAGAACTGTGGGAGATCAGGAATGAGTTGGCAAGGGGCACACTAGAGTAGTCACCCTGCTGAGCAAATACTATTGGGGTACCATGGAGAAAGGCTCCTCCCCTTCCTACTTAACTAGGGTGTCGCTGTGGCGACAGAGCTGAAGGCTGAGCAGGGGCGAGTTGCCCCAGTAGTAACGAAAACCCAAGGGGAGGCTGGGACTGAGAAGCTGAGAACCTGCCCGGGTCTCCTCACCTCCCTGATGCACCCTTCCAACTTAACGGAGAGCAAAGCGTCAACTGTTCTGTTGGCAACAACAGGTGTGCAGGACTCCTCTGGGACGACAGTGACTCCTGCAAGCTGGCCTCTAACAGTGCCTACATGCCTTGAAGCGATGGAGGGAGGTGTTTCTATTTGAAAGCCTTGGGCACGGCCATGCCAACTCACCACTGCCACCAGCTCCTCAGCCAACTAGGTGCTGTCACGCCATACTAAGAACCAAGACTCCGCCATAGACAGAGGGAAGTTAGCCCTTGTGCAGGGCTGGTCCCGCGGCACCAGGAGAAAAAGCCTGGGTCCTCCAGGACTCCCTGTGCGCCTAAGGGAGCTTCTCTCTGGCCTTTCCGGTGCCATATTCTTTTCCTAAAGAGGAAGAGAAAAGAAAACCAGGGAAAGGGAAGGGGGGAAAGTGAAGAGAAAAAAAGAAACAGGCAAGGAAGAGAAAAGGGAGGGAGAAGAGAGAAGAAAAGGAAGAAAATAACAAGGCCATTGTTATTTTCTTGTTATTATTGTCTTGTTATTAAAGACTGCTCTATGAATGGGTAAAGGCGACAGAGGTCAGAGGTCAGGGGGGACTGCTACAAAAAACAAAAATCAAAACAACAACAGCATCTTCCAGTGACAACAGGAACCGCACACATGAACTCCCAGCGCCTGAAATAGCATACAGAAGACCTGTGACAAGACAGAGCCAATTAAGATCCAAACGGGGGGGGGGGTGCTCACAAAGCCCCACCCCAGCTGGGGAGCTATTGGTAACAGGTGGCTACTGGGAGTGGGGCAAGCCGGTTCTCTTTGGGGATTCAGTTCCCTCAGTAGATGTGCCTACAGCCGTGAGCACTCCGTGGACTCAGGGGTGGGGGGTGGGGGTGGGGCACGAGGAGAACGCCGGATGGAACTGGGATGGGAATAGTTATGGCGAAGATGGAGGAGGAATTGGAGGAGAGGGAATGGAGTGTGGTCGTGACCAAAACACATTATACTACTCACATATGAAGTTCTCAATTTAAAAAATCAACAAGAGGAAAAATATAATCATTTACAAATGTTGGTGCTGGCAAGCTGACTCACGGGATGAAAACCCTTGCTTTGCCAGCCTGACCGCTTGAGTTTGATTCCTGGAACCCCCGCAGAGGGCAAAAGAAAGAGCGACTCCCACAGTGGAACGGGAGATGGAGCCGGCAGACACAAGGGACCCTGCTGTCGCAACGAGGTGCGAGGGGAGACCGTCAGGAGAGTAGTTATCCATCCTCGCTCGCACACATGCCCACGCACAGTACTAACTTAAATAGACTTTTAATTTAAAGATACTTATATAAATGCTGGTAGGAAATTATATGATTGCAAAATAAATAAATAAATAAATAAATAAATAAATAAATAAATACTTTGGAGCCAGGCGAGTAGAACATGCCAACAACGGCAGCATTTGAGTGGCCAGGGCCAGTCGGAGGGGATCGTAAGTTCAAGGCCCACTTTGGTTATATAGGGAGTTTGAAGCCAGCCAGCCTGGGCAACACAGCCAGCCCCTGTCCAAAATCTCTCATGCAATTTCTGCCTGTACACCCCAACTCATTAATTTTGGAAAGTATAACAAAGTAGTGTTGGTTATTGGGCATAAAATAGGGGAAAGAAATATCTATTCCTTATGCTCTGTTATTGATAGTATTACTTATTCTTATGCCTGCAGACAAGCGAAGTGCCTCACTGTTCACCAAAGAAGCCTTCTTTTGCAACATATCCAGACTATTACAGAGACCTACAGCTGGCCAAAATTCAAAGAATACGGGTCTGTGGAGAGTCCTGCCCCAACTGATGTATCTGCAATGCAGCCTTAGGTGTGGGGAAAGTTGTAGAAGAGAGATTGGAAAGTCTGTAAGAGCTAGGGACAGGCTGCTGCCCACCAGATAATGCATAACAGACAAAGGAACTGTCCCTGTGGAATTCCAACAGTGTGGCAAGACAGGAACGCCTGGATAATAACACCACCAGGTGGCATGCCACTGTCCACAGGAAACTCCACTAGGTCAATTCTCTAGATGAAGAATACAGGTAATCAGTACCCAGAGGAAGGGAGAATCAGTCTTCCCTGATAGGTTACCCAGCCCAATGTGCTCAACACATACATACACAGACACACACACACACACACACACACACACACACACATATACACACAGACACACGCACACACACACACACACACACACACACACACAGGAGCAACACTAAATGAACTCATCAGATTTGCATGTGTGTATGTGATGTGTATTCATATATGTGTGTATGCATGTGGATATTTATGCAACAATAATTAAGTCATAAATTTGAGAGAAGGTTGGGGTACATGATAAGAGTTGGAAAGAGGAGAAAGGGTAGATATCATGTAAGTGCTTGATATTATAAAAAAAAAAAGACTTTTTTTATTAAAAAAAAAAATCACGAGGGTTGGCGAGGAGGTTCAGGAACTAAAAGCACTCACTGTTCCAGAGGACTTGGGTTAAATTTCCAGCACCCGCATGGTGACTCACAGCCATCTGTAACTCCAGGCCCAGGAGATCAGATGAACTATTCTGGTCTCCTTGGGTGCTAGGCATTCACATGTGCACAGACATACGTGGAGGAAAAACACAATAAATAAATAAATAAATAAATAAATAACAATTAAATGTGCTGGGCAGTGGTGGCGCACGCCTTAAATCCCAGCACTTGGGAGGCAGAGGCAGATGGATTTCTGAGTTCGAGGCCAGCCTGGTCTACAGAGTGAGTTCCAGGACAGCCAGGGCTACACAGAGAAACCCTGTCTTGACAAAACAAAACAAACAAACAAAAAAACAATTAAATGCACAGACAAATAGATGATTGATAGATAGAAGATAAACATGATGATAGATGATGGATGGATAGATGATAGATGGATGGATGAATGGATGGATAGATGATGGATGGATAGATGATGGATGGATGGATATATAGATAGATGATGGATGGATAGATAGATAGATAGATAGATAGATAGATAGATAGATGATGGATGGATGGATGATGGATGGATGGATGATGGATGGATGGATGATGGATGGATAGATGATGGATGGATAGATGATGGATGGATAGATAGATAGATGATGGATGGATAGATGATGGATGGATGGATGGATGGATGATGGATGGATAGATGATGGATGGATAGATGATGGATGGATAGATGATGGATGGATGGATAGATGATGGATGGATAGATGATGGATGGATAGATAGATAGATGATGGATGGATAGATGATGGATGGATGGATGGATGGATGATGGATGGATAGATGATGGATGGATAGATGATGGATGGATAGATGATGGATGGATGGATAGATGATGGATGGATGGATGATGGATGGATAGATGATGGATGGATAGATGATGGATGGATAGATAGATAGATGATGGATGGATAGATGATGGATGGATGGATGGATGATGGATGGATAGATGATGGATGGATAGATGATGGATGGATAGATGATGGATGGATAGATGATGGATGGATGGATGATGGATGGATAGATGATGGATGGATGGATAGATGATGGATGGATGGATAGATGATGGATGGATAGATGATGGATGGATAGATGATGGATGGATAGATGATGGATGGATGGATGATGGATGGATAGATGATGGATGGATGGATGATGGATGGATAGATGATGGATGGATGGATAGATGATGGATGGATAGATGATGGATGGATAGATGATGGATGGATGGATGATGGATGGATAGATGATGGATGGATGGATGATGGATGGATAGATGATGGATGGATGGATAGATGATGGATGGATGGATGATGGATGGATAGATGATGGATGGATGGATGATGGATGGATAGATGATGGATGGATAGATGATGGATGGATAGATGATGGATGGATAGATGATGGATGGATAGATGATGGATGGATGGATGATGGATGGATAGATGATGGATGGATAGATGATGGATGGATAGATGATGGATGGATGGATGATGGATGGATAGATGATGGATGGATAGATGATGGATGGATAGATGATGGATGGATGGATGGATGGATGATGGATGGATAGATGATGGATGGATAGATGATGGATGGATAGATGATGGATGGATGGATAGATGATGGATGGATAGATGATGGATGGATAGATGATGGATGGATAGATGATGGATGGATAGATGATGGATGGATAGATGATGGATGGATGGATAGATGATGGATGGATGGATGATGGATGGATAGATGATGGATGGATGGATGATGGATGGATAGATGATGGATGGATAGATGATGGATGGATGGATGATGGATGGATAGATGATGGATGGATAGATGATGGATGGATAGATGATGGATGGATGGATAGATGATGGATGGATAGATGATGGATGGATAGATGATGGATGGATAGATGATGGATGGATAGATGATGGATGGATGGATATATAGATAGATGATGGATGGATAGATAGATAGATAGATAGATAGATGATGGATGGATGGATGATGGATGGATGGATGATGGATGGATAGATGATGGATGGATAGATGATGGATGGATAGATAGATAGATGATGGATGGATAGATGATGGATGGATGGATGGATGGATGATGGATGGATAGATGATGGATGGATAGATGATGGATGGATAGGTGATGGATGGATGGATAGATGATGGATGGATGGATGATGGATGGATAGATGATGGATGGATGGATAGATGATGGATGGATAGATGATGGATGGATAGGTGATGGATGGATAGGTGATGGATGGATAGGTGATGGATGGATAGGTGATGGATGGATGGATAGATGATGGATGGATAGGTGATGGATGGATAGGTGATGGATGGATGGATGGATGGATGGATAGATGATGGATGGATAGGTGATGGATGGATGGATAGATGATGGATGGATAGGTGATGTACGGATAGATGATGGATGGATGGATAGATAGATAGATAGATAGATGATGGATAGATAGATGGATGGATGGATAGATAGATGGATGGATAAATGATGGATGGATAGATGATGGATGGATAGATGATAGATGGATGGATAGATGATGTACGGATAGATGATGGATGGATAGATGATGGACAGATGATGGATAGATAGATAGATGATGGATAGATAGATGATGGATGGATAGATGATGGATGGATAGATGATAGATGGATGGATAGATGATGTACGGATAGATGATGGATGGATAGATAGATAGATGATGGATAGATAGATGATGGATGGATAGATAGATAGATAGATGATGGATAGATAGATGATGGATGGATAGATAGATAGATAGATGATGGATAGATAGATGATGGATAGATAGATGGATGGATGGATAGATGATGGATGGATAGATGATGGATGGATGGATGATGGATAGATGGATAGATGATGGATGGATAGATAGATAGATAGATAGATAGATGATGGATAGATAGATGGATGGATGGATAGATAGATGGATGCTTGGATGCACAGATGGATAAATAAGATTGACAAAGGATCTCAGCAAGCCTGACAACCTGAGCCCCTCATGGTGGAAGGAGAGAGGTGACTGCCCTTGTCAGCACACGTGCCATGTGGGCATACCACTCACAAATAAATAAAATAGAAACAGTTTTACAGTAGAAAAAAATGGGACCTTTGCAGAACATGAGAGTAGAATTTCCCAAACTAAACAGATATACTAGAAAAGAAATAGAGCCCTGGCCACTGAAGGGGGCCTGGGGAGCCCTGAGCTACCTTCCTCCCCAGGGCCTGTCCGTGGAGATTCAGCTAGAAAGGGAACTTGGGGTTTGCTTACTTTGGTAGGTCAGAGCAGGCCCTGCCGGTTCCTGAGTCACTCTGGAGATCTATGCTGCCTCTAAGGGTCAGTGAGGGGTCATGGGCGCCCCAGGGCAACAGCCAGCCCCAGTGTTCATCTGTCAACAGCTCTGCTCCGTCTTAAGTCGGATTCTCCCACAGGGTTAAAGCCAGATTGTTTCCCTCTTCGCTTTTGTTTTGAAGTGCCTTAAAATAATTATGCTTTTCCCACCAAATATTTACATTCACTCTTACAGACTGGGCGGCCCCTCCCCCACTGCACACACGGACAGGGCGCTACCAGGGTATCCAGTAAATAGTTACCAAACAAAGCCAGTGCTGCTCCAGGCAGAGATGGAGCTCTCCTCTGTACCTGCCTTCTGGTCTTTACTGTGAGCGATGTAATTGCTGTCCAAAACTGTGACCCCTGAGCACCCCTGCAGGGCTTGACAGAAAGCAGTCCCTCCCCCCACAGCCAAAGATGTAGCTCGCGTGTCTATCTCGCCAGCAAGAAGGACACGAGACAGTCAGGATCCTTCCACAGACGTTTATTGCGGGGTTGATTGCAGAGGCGAAAGACCAAGAAGGGAAGAGCAGTGCATCTTAAATAAGTCTAGGCAGGATGTGTTTCTACCTGATTGGCGCACACCACGATGCCTCATTAGTATGCTCCGGGTCTGAGCTGCAACCCGCCAAACCTCTCTCTACCCAAGCATGCACAGTAGGGCGCGGAGTGGAGTAAACAACAGCACATTGCTGATTCATCACAGGAAATGGGCGCCATCTTGTAATGGCGAATGTGGCTTCCTACACAAAGACTTCCTAATCATCCATTTGCTGGTTAGAACATCCATCTACATCAGTGGTTCTCCACCTTCCTAATGCTGGAACCCTTTACAACAGACCCTCAAGCACAAGATTATTTCACTGCTACCTCATGACTGTAATTTTGCTACTGTTACGAATTGTAATGTAAATATCTGATATGCTGGATATCTGGTATGTGGGATATCTGATATACCACCCTTGTGAAAGGGTTGGGTCTCAACCCACAGGTTGAGAACTGCTAGTCTAAAAAGAAGCCCGCATCTTTTTTTTTTTTTTTTTTTTTAGATTTATTTATCTATTGTACTTAAGTACACTGTAGCTGTCTTCGAATGCCTAATACAACCAAGCTGTGGAGGCTGGGAAGACGGCTCAGTGGGTAAAGTGCTTGCCGACAAGCATGAGGACCTGAGTTCGAATCACCAATACTCACTCGAGAGTCTGTGAGTGTGAGTCTGTAACTAGCAGACACGTGACCCTGACCTCTGACCTCTACACTCACACATGGGAATGCACACCCATGAACACACATATTCATGAGTGCGTACCCACGTGCGTGCACCTGCACATGCATGCATACACACACACACACACACACACACACAAAATGTGCTGAATTCTGGCTTTATGGGAATTTGAAGTTAGTCTAAACAGTCTTGGAGCAAAGAATTGAGTGGGAGTGGCCAAGCCAGGGAGTGGGCGTGGCAGAGCTCCCAGTAAACGCCCAGGTGCTTGAGATTGACAGAGTTAAGATGGGAACAAGGGAACTTTCCCCCTGTGCCCATGTCTTCCAGGGTCTTCCCAAGTTTCTTTTCTAATAGTTTCAGTGTGTCTGGTTTTATGTGGAGGTCCTTGATCCACTTGGAGTTGATCTTAGTGCAAGGAGATAAGAGTGGGTCAATTCACATTCTTCTGCATGTTGACCTCCAGTTGAACCAGCACCATTTGTTGAAGAGGCTATCTTTTTTCCACTGGATGGTTGTGGCTCCTTTATCAAAGATCAAGTGACCATAAGTTTATGGGTTCATTTCTGGGTCTTCAATCCTATTCCATTGATCTACTTGCCTGTTGCTGTACCAATACTATATGCAGTTTTTAACACAATTGCTCTGTAGTACTGCTTGAGGACAGGGATATTGATTCCCCCAGAAGTCCTTTTATTGTTGAGAATAGTTTTAGCTATCCTGGGTTTTTTGTTATCCCAGATGAATTTGAGAATTGCTCTTTCTAGATCTATGAAGAATTGAGTTGGGATTTTGATGGGGATCGCATTGAATCTGTAGATTGCTTTTGGCAAGATGGCCATTTTTACTATATTGATCCTGCCAATTCAGGAGCAAGAAATATTTTTCTATCTTCTGAGGTCTTCTTCGATTTCTTTCTTCAAAGACTTGAAGTTCCTGTCATACAGATCTTTCACTTGTTTGGTTAGAGTCACGCCAAGGCACTTTATGTTGTTTGTGGCTATTGTGAAGGGTGTTATTTCCCTAACTTCTTAAGAATTGACAAATGGGACCTCATAAAATTACAAAGTTTCTGTAAGGCAAAGGACACTGTCAGAAGGACAAAACAGCAACCAACAAAGTGGGAAAAGATCTTCACCAACCCCACATCCGACAGAGGGCTAATATCCAATATATACACAGAACTCAAGAAGTTAGACCCCAAAGAACCAAAGAACCAAATCAAAAAATGAGGTACAGAGCTAAACAAAGAATTTTCACCAGAAGAAATTCGGATGGCCGAGAAACACCTTAAGAGATGTTCAACATCATTAGTCATCAGGGAAATGCAAATCAAAACAACCCTGAGATTCCACCTCACACCAGTCAGAATGGCTAAGATTAAAAACTCAAGAGACAACAAGTGCTGGCGAGGATGTGGAGAAAGAGGAACACTCCTCCACTGTTGGTGGGATTGCAAAATGGTAAAAGCTCTCTGGAAATCAGTTTGGCGGTTCCTCAGAAAATTGGGCATGACACTTCCAGAGGACCCTGGCATACCACTCCTGGGCATATACCCAGAGGATTCCCCTGCATACAATAAAAACACATGCTCCACTATGTTTATAGCAGCCTTGTTTATAATAGCCAGAAATTGGAAGGAGCCCAAATATCCCTCAAAGGAGGAATGGATAGAGAAAATGTGGTATATTTATACAATGGAATACTACTCAGCAATTAAAAATAATGAATTCATGCAATTTGTAGGTAAATGGTTAGATCTGGAAAATATCATCCAAAGTGAGGTAACCCAATCACAAAAGAATACACATGAAATGCAATCACTGATAAGTGGATATTAATGAGCCCAGAATCCCTAAATACTCAAGGCACAATTAGCAAGTCAAATGATTCCCAAGAAGAAGAAAGGAGAGGACCCTGGGCCTGTAAAGATTGGATCCAGTTTTGTAGACCCAGAACAGAGAAATCATTGGAGGTGGGGGTGTGGGGGGGAAATGATTGGGGAATAGTTGGGGGGGAGAGGAATTATGGGACGTATGGTGGGGGGGAACTGGGAAAGAAAGGGGAAAGCCTTTGGAATGTAAACATAGAATATAGAAAATAAAAATTAAAAAAAAAAACAACAAAACAACAAAACAAACAAAAACAAAAAAGATGGGAACAACGAAGTCGGCCACCCAGAAGCCCCAGGACTCCCAGAGACTAAACCAACTAAACCATCAACCAAGGGGTACACATGGTTCCAAGGCAAAAATGTGGCAGAGGAATGCCTTGTCAGGCATCAGTGGGAGGAGTGGTCCTTGGTCCGGTGACGGCTCGATGCCTCAACAATCAAGGCGGGGTAGGTGGGAGTGGGTCAGGTGGAGGGGCATATACTTGGAGGCAGGAGGTGGGAGGAAGATTTGAGGGTTTTCGGGGAGGGGGGAAACCAGGAAAGGTTTTAGCATTTGAAATGTAAATGAAGATTATATTCGATTAAAAAGGAAAGAAAGAAAGAAAAAGAAGTTAGGGAAAGGACAAGAGAATTTGAAAGATAGGATAAGGTGGGAAAGAATTTGCTAATTGTGTCTTGAGTATTCAAAGCTTCTGGGCTAATTAATATCCACTTATCAATGATTGCATTCCATGTGTATTCTTTTGTGATTGGGTTACCTCACTTAGGATGATATTTTCCAGTTCCAACCATTTGCCTACAAATTTCATGAATTCATTGTTCAGTTGAGAGGCACAGACAGTTTAAGTGGATATTTATTTAGCAGAACAAAGCAAGTTCTCCAGACAGAAGTTGGAGTGGGCTATTGCACAGGGAGGGGCACTGTATTCTTTGCTGTAGGTTTTAAAGAAACTTTGATGAATTTTAATGAGCTGACTTCTTTTTTCCTTTTTTTTTCCTTTTCTATATTCTTTGTTTACATTCCAAACGCTTTCCTTTTTCCCAGTTCCCCCTTCTCCATATGTCCCATAAGTCCTCTTCCCTCCGCCCATTCCCCAATCACCCCCTCCCACCCCATTTCTTTGTTCTGGTACTCCCCTACAATACTGGATCAAGTCTTTTCAGGACCAGGGCCCTCTCTTTCCTTCTTCTTGGGAATCATATGATTTGCTAATTGTGTCTTGAGTATTCAGAGCTTCTGGGCTAATTAATATCCACTTATCAGTGATTGCACTACATGTGTATTCTTTTGTGATTGGGTTACCTCACTTTGGATGATATTTTCCAGTTCCAACCATTTGCCTGCAAATTTCATGAATTCATTGTTTTTAATTGCTGAGTAGTATTCCATTGTACATTTTCTGTATCCATTCCTCCATTGAGGGGACATCTGGGTTCTTTCCAGCTTCTGGCTATTATAAATAAGGCTGCTATGAACATAGTGGAGCATGTGTCTTTGCTGCATGCAGGGGGATCCTCTGGGGGATGCCCAGGAGTGCTGTAATAGGGTCCTCTGGAAGTGTCATGCCCAATTTTCTGAGGAACCGCCAGACTGATTTCCAGAGTGGTTGTACCATCTTGCAATCCCACCAACAGTGGAGGAGTGTTCCTCTTTCTCCACATCCTCGCCAGCACCTGCTGTCTCTTGAGTTTTTAATCTTAGCCATTCTGACTGGTGTGAGGTGGAATCTCAGGGCTGTTTTGATTTGCATTTCCCTGATGACTAGTGATGTTGAACATCTCTTAAGGTGCTTCTCAGCCATCCGAATTTCTTCAGGTTTAAATTCTTTGTTTAGTTCTGTACCCCATTTTTAATAAGGTTATTTGGTTCTCTGGGGTCTAACTTCTTGAGATTATATATATATATATATATATATATATATATATATATATATATGATGGATAGATAGATAGATAGATAGATAGATAGATAGATAGATAGATATAGATGTGGGGTTGGTGAAGATCTTTTCCCAATTAGTTAGTTGCTGTTTTGTCCTTTGCCTTACGGAAACTTTGAAATTTTATGAGGTCCCATTTGACAATTCTTCATCTTAGAGCATAAGCTATTGGTGTTCTGTTCAGGAACTTCCCCCCCTGTGCCCATGTCCTCCAGGGTCTTCCCCAGTTTCTTTTCTATTAGTTTCAGTGTGTCTGGTTTTATGTGGAGGTCCTTGATCCACTTGGAGTTGAGCTTAGTACAAGGAGATAAGAGTGGATAAGGAAGTCAAAGGGATACAAATTGGAAAGGAAGAAGTCAAACTATCACTATTTGCAGATGATACGATAGTATACTTAAGTGACCCAAAAAACTCCACCAAAGAACTCCTACAGCTGATAAACAACTTCAGCAAAGTGGCTGGTTATAAAATTAACTCAAGCAAATCAGTAGCCTTCCTATACTCAAAGGATAAGCAGGCTGAGAAAGAAGTTAGGGAAATAACACCCTTCACAATAGCCACAAACAATAAAAGTATCTTGGCGTGACTCTAACCAAACAAGTGAAAGATCTGTATGACAGGAACTTCAAGTCTTTGAAGAAAGAAATCGAAGAAGACCTCAGGAAATGGAAAAATATTTTATTGTCTTGGATTGGGAGGATCAATATAGTAAAAATGGCCATCTTGCCAAAAGCAATCTACAGATTCAATGCGATCCCCATCAAAATCCCAACTCAATTCTTCATAGATCTAGAAAGAGCAATTCTCAAATTCATCTGGGATAACAAAAAACCCAGGATAGCTAAAACTATTCTCAGCAATAAAAGAACTTCTGGGGGAATCAATATCCCTGACCTCAAGCAGTACTTCAGAGCAATTGTGTTAAAAATTGCATGGTATTGGTACAGCGACAGGTAAGTAGATCAATGGAATAGAATTGAAGACCCAGAAATGAACCCACAGAATTATGGTCACTTGATCTTTGATAAAGGAGCCACAACCATCCAGTGGAAAAAAGATAGCCTTTTCAACAAATGGTGCTGGTTCAACTGGAGGTCAGCATGCAGAAGAATGAGCTGACATTTTTCCTCCTAAGTCACGGTGGACTAGATTGACCTGTAAAGAATCCCGCGGGCCCCGCCCCCCCCCATGGCCCTCTAGAAAGGGCCTCCTATCGTCAGTGTGCACATACGGCAGAATGCCCGAGCACTTTAGTTTTTGGCAAAGCAGGAACAACTGATCTACAGCCTCAAGGCTGTTTAACCACAAAGGAGTGTCCTGGCTGTCGGGAGACTCAGAGACCAAGACACAGCTGGGGCTTTCTTGGTTAACTCAAATCTAGCTCCTTGTTGAGACAGATCAGGGTCCCGTGTTGATTTCCCGGTTTTCAGGTGAGAAACCTGAGACTGTCCTGAAAGCCGGAGGCCAGCTTATACACCAGACCGGTGGGCTGCACCAACAGAACAGGACCGAGGCTGCTCGGTGGGACTCCTTCTCCCGGCACCGCAGCTCAGATCCCTCTCTGCTCAGACTCACAACGGTGAGGGTGGCGGGCATCTGCTCTCCTACCCACCTGACCTCTAGGTCCCTCCGGGTGCCATTCAATGTCCCTGAAGCATTGTATGAAACTTAACCAGTCTAACTCAGTGCAGTCACGGAGGCTGGCCCTGGCTCTAATCTTATTCATCTTAGGCACAAATACATCCATCTTTCCTTCCAATGACCATCTGAAGGTATTGTTTCTTCTTTTGATTCAAGAATTGTTACTCTAGGGCTAGAGAGAGGGCCCAGTGGTTAAGAGCACTGACTGCTCTTCCAAAGATCCTGAGTTCAAATCCCAGCAACCACATGGTGGCTCACAACCATCCTTAATGAGATCTGACGCCCTTTTCTGGTGTGTCTGAACACAGCTACAGTGCACTTCCATATAATACATAAATAAATCTTTAAGAAAAAAAAAAGAATTGTTGCTCTAAGGCTCAGAGAGGTTTAGGAATTCACCTCTAGCCACCCAGCAGACACACAGAGCTAGATTCCAGCCCTAGTTTCTCAGCCTCAGAGAACAACGCCTCTCCAAGTTGTCACTTGCATGCGTCCCCTGCCTGGTGCCACACGGCCTGGGCAGGCAGAGCAAGCCAGAGTCATCACTTGTAGTTTTATTGCCGAGAGCCAGTAGCTCAGAAGTCCTTATGATAAATTACATAACCCCAGGGGCGGCCCAGATGCTCGCCTGCTAAGGATGCTTTCTCACTGAAAGACTATGTGTCCGCTGTCAACATGTCTGAGTAACTCTGTTTTTCTGTCTGTGCCGGGGTACTGCCCCCCCCCCCGTGGGCCTCAAGCCACGCTGCATCTGCTCCCTGGCATCTGACAAGTTCACCGCCAGCACAGGGCCCAGCGTGCACAGCACACACACTCCCAGACCGCCCGAACGCGCCGCTGCTCACATTAGACAAGGAAGTGCCACGCATACCTACTCAGGCCGAGGGCTGTGGCCTAAAGAGTCTGGGGAAGCTGAAAGGAAGAGGGGAGATTTGAAGCTGGTGGTCAGGGCTTGGGGCCACAGGAGAACGGTCTGGGAGGTAGAAGGGTGTAGTTGAGGCTGGGAAGAGTCTCCCCTGACGTGCCAGGGCATGAAATCAGGAACAGAATTAGAGCCAAGCCAAGTTGCTTAGATCTTCGGCTCCCAGGACGAGGGCTCAGAGATAGGACGCTGGAGACCAGGATGAGTGTGGTGATGGTCAAAAGAACAGATAATCGGCCTGTCCTGACGTGAGATTTGGGCTAGAAGGTTCTCGAACATCTCTCCTCTCCCCCTCAGTAGCTGCTAGAAAGCCCTACTGTGGCTATCTGTGTGTAACCCTCACTTCCTCACAGGACCGTTACTCAGCCCCTCAAACGACTGAGGCTACAGGCGGCATAGTCCATAACGCAGACACATGTGAACTAAAGGGCTGGCTCTCTCTCCTCTCTCCTGGCTGCCTGGGACAGAGGCAACCTGATTGCTAGCCCTCGATATGGGCCACTCGTCAACTACATGCTCCGGACTACTCCAGCCTCTCTGGAACCTGAGAGAGAAGATCCCTGCTTTGTTTTGGGGGACCCAGGCTCTTCAGAACCCCTTCCAGGCATCTATGGCATCGAGATCTCCCCTCCTAAATCTGTTACCCACAAGAACAATTGGCGCCAACATTCTTCAGCCCCTAAGCTGGAACGCTTACAAGCTGCATTTTGCAGGAAGAACCCACATGCCCATGCCCATTGCTCCTGCTAAGTTAGCCCATCTGTTGGCAGGATGCCCTGGTCCTTGCCGATTATACAGCGCCCTGTTTGGAGAAAAAGTGGGGCAGCCCCACACCCCATAATGCCAATAGCCCTGCGTTCAACCTCCATCTCACTGAATCTGTCACCTCACTGGCCTGTTTTCTCATCTATAGAGAATGCACTATGCAAGACCGTTCCTCCTTTGCAGAGGTGCCTGGGAGACCCAATGAGATAACAGACAGCAGCTAGAGGCCTGGGGGGAGGGTGAGGAAGGGAGGGGAAGGGGCCTGCAGCCAGCCAGCGGCAGGCACCAGCCTGAGAAGTCAGTCAGCTTCTGTGTCCGCAGCAACTGACACCCAAAGAGTCCTCCTCCGTGTGTTTGTGAGGACCTGCCGTGATTAAACATGGCTACTGTGCTCTGACAAACAGCGGAAGGAGAGACCCAGCAAGTCTGAAGTGGGGGTGGAGGGGTGGGGTGGGGGTGGGAAGACAAGGCAGTCACGTTTCCAACAGAATGGCCAAAAGCCGCTCCCCTCTGGCAGCCAAGCGTGCCGCACAGCTCCTTAAGGTTATAACCTTTCTGTCACAGAATGTTCTGCTATGTCCGTACCCTGACGCCCTGCATCCGTGCTGCTATGGAGGTCAAGGTGGGAGTGTGGGGTACCATGGGATCCCGTCGGTGAGAACGAATAACTAGGAACCCTCCCACACACGACCCGCCATTTCATCCCTCTGCGCCCTGGGCGCAGAGAGCGGAAACTTTACCATTTCCACATGTGCCAGACAGCTGTGCATTTTGACATACGCTGTGGTACCCAACCCTCACACCCAGCCCGTAAAAGAGGAATGGCTGTCCGCATACTTATTATAATGAGAAAACAGTGTCCTGGTTAAAGAACCCTGCTCAAACTCGGGCATTGAGCCAGCGCTTGGCTGGAAGCTGTGTCTCCTACACACGCCCCTCCTGCAGCCCGTGGTGAGCCCACTCGCTGCTGCCCTTCCGCGGGCTTCCAAGATCAGCCTTTATTTTTTTTTTTCCACAGTATGATTAAAGGTATGTGGCTCCGTATGGTGATCAGCTGTAATACTTACCTTTAACTATGTAATCGGTAATAAATTTAAGCACCGCAAGCTCTAATCAGCCTGGAACGGCATCAGGTTTAGCAGCCAGGAGAGGACAGTCAAATATAAACAACAGCTGTAGGTCACAGCATTAAAAAGGTACAGCGGTGGCGTTTTGTGCTTGTTGCTAAACTATTATGGGATGGAGAACTCAAAGTTGTACAACACACACACACAAAAAATGGCTTCTGCTTTAAATTTTTACAGTTAGGAAGGTAAGTCAATTTTATTGGCACCGTCCACGATTTCGGACACCTTTGTTTACAATGTTACTTCAGTACGCGTGGTTTGATGCGCTGCTCTGTTAATGTTTAGAGGGAGGGAGGGCCCTGCAGCCAGCTCACCTCCTGAGGGGGGAGAAAGGCAGTGTATAGGAAAGGCTCAACGTGTGCAAAGTCACTTCTCAGCAGTGGGAACCATGGTAACTGTGGGGATGGGACCACAGAGGTGATGTCCCCTGGCTAAGCGCTGCAGATCAAGGGAGCTCAAAGGGCATCTGTGCTGTGGCGCAGGTCTGGAGCCACGCCCGGCTGTTAACCCCATGCTAGTCGGTCCTCACAAGACTGACCAGGCTGCAAGTAAGTCTTGGCTGATCAAACAGCAGGATGCTGGGAAAACACGGATGCCTGTGAACCAGCGGACGGTGAGGACAAACCTTTCCTAAGCTGCCGTCTTGGGCTCTCTTTCCAGTGTGATCCAGACAGAGTAGATTCATATTTAAAAACTGCTTGGGGAGCAGGAATCGGAATAAAGGTAGTGAAGGAGGGTGTCGCTCCCCAGGTCAGCATCACTGGATCCTTCCTCGTCACTTTGCTAAGGTCTCCACAGGGTCTTCTATGCCTAGAAATCTTACCAGGTCACGTGGTTTATACAACTCACACCTCATCTCTAGCTCTTATATTTTATGGTTGTGAGCCTAGCCTTTAACGGCTGAGCCATCTCTCCAGCCCCTAGCTCTTAATCCTAATCTCTGTCTCTTAATCTCTCAGTAAACTTTGTGCCATCTAATCTTGATGGAGTAACCCCTGAAATCTTCATCACTGCACCCCAAACCTCTACAAAGGGGGAGTGTGTCTGCAGGAGGGTTGACCTCGATCCTACTGTGAGGACTCTTGTACCCTCCCTCTCCAAAGGCGGACACCTTTCCACCTCGTCCCCAAAGGCTAACGGTGCTGTCAACTGCCGGTACAGGGAGCAAAAGCTAGAGTTCCACGAGTACTAGAAGACTCTGGAAGAAGAAGGAAATTCGATTCCCACTAGTGTGAAATAGAGTGTGCAGCTTAGCTTGGCCCACACAATGGAGCTCAGCTGTGCAGGTATCTCATTCTCTAGCACTTGTGGTGAAGAGGGTCCCCTCACTTACTTTGCTATGGTCTTAATCAGCTGAGCCACTAATACAAAGTACCAGAGCCTGGTTACTTAACCAACAAAGGAAGGTCTCATGGTCCAGGAAAGTTGTAAAGTCCGAGTTCAATATGCCAGCAGATTCTGCTGAGCTAAGGTTTATAGGTAGTCACGTGTCTTTACAGAACACGGACAGAGAATTCTGGACACTTCCTTGTCTAATAAGGACACCGACTGGGGCCGCGGAGAAGCCCCATCTTTGTGACTTCATCTACAGCAAAGGCCCCACCTCCAGTACCCTTTGGGCTTCAACAGTTGAACTGGATGGGTCGTGCACTCACTAGCCCCTGCAGCTTCCCTCAGACCTAAGGCTGAGGGAGGAAAGGTGAGAAGTTTGCAGTAGAACTGTCTGGGAATACAACCCGGATGGCAGAGTCAGGAGGGAACTTTGGTTTTGCTTTTTTTTTTTCAAGACAGAGTGTGTCTGTCTCTGTGCGTAGCCCTGGCTGTCCTAGAACTCACTCTATAGACCAGGCTGATCCCAAACTCACAGGGATCCTGCCTCTGCCTCCCAAGTGCTTGGTTCAAAAGCGTGCACCATCACTGCCCGGCCCGATCAGGGGTGCTTATCTGAGCTGCTTGTGAGGAGTAAAGAAGGAGTAAGATCTCTATATGGGCACGGTTTTATAAGGAGTGTCCAGGGTCCTTTCAGGCCACAGTTATACATAAGACCAGACCTTTCCCTCCCTCATCTGCTCTGCTGGACTGAGAAGCGCTGGCCTCCTCCAAAAAGGAAAATTAAAAACAAATTCTCAAGTGGGTCGCTAGTATTTCAGCCCAGCATTTTTACTTTCCGTTAAAAGCCACCAGCTGTCATGTGCTCGGCTCCGAATGGAAATTACTTGCTCTCAAAGAACCTTTTTCAGTTGATGTCACTTACAAGTTTTATTTTCTTCTGATGAAAAATGGATTTGCATTAGTGCATCTGTAGTGTCAGGAAGCCCCTGGACACTCGCCTGCCTGCCGTGACGATCCGCCCTGCCCTGAGGAAAACTAATTGCTCTGGCAGTCAGCTTGGAAGATTGACACTGTGGTCAAGATAGGGCACGGCGGGTCAGAGTGAGGAGGACAGTGAACCATCTCCTTCCAGTGAGAGCCCCACAGAGCCTCTCCCTGTCAAGAAAAAAAAAAAAAAAGGTTTCTTTCGATAAACAATGCTTTTAAGTGCCTAGGAGGAGGTCTTGGAAAGGGGAGCGAATAGTTTAATGTGATTAACGACTTCCAAGGAGGCAATTCTTCAGCGCCTCAGACGCAAAGCCTACCGCTGAAGAGGCTAGAACCCCACCAGAGCTCTGCTCAAAACAGACCCCCTCAGCAGCCCCAGTGTGCGCGCACAATCTCCTAGGGCCTCAGGTCTGGGGTAATTAGGATGATCTCTTCAGGACTCTCCGAAGCAAAACAAGCCATGTGGTAACTGTCCTTCTCCCCACTCTAGAGATTTAAACAGAAGGACTGAGAGATCAAAGCCAGCTTGAACTAGACTCCCCCCACCAAAATAAATAAAATAAACCAAAGCGAAAGCGGTAAGACAAAACAAACAAACTGCATTAAAACAACAGAAGAAAGACAAGGACAAAACAAGCCTCTGAGCTGAACCAAGCTGGCACTGTGGCAGGGACTGGGAACAGGTTGCTGATCAGACCCTGGTGCTCCCGAAAGACCAACTGAGTTCCAGAGGCGTGACAACAGACACGGACTCACATACTAAGCCCCAAGCCTAGAGCCTACACACAAACAGTACTCAGGCTCTTGCCCCACTGCCCCCCCCCCATACACACAACCACTGCTCATCCACCTCTTAGAGATCTTCATGGAAATGGTGGCCTTCGAACCCAGGCTGTATACAAGCACCAGGCTGGTCCAGGCCAAAGATCCCAGCCCCACCCCACCCCCACCCCCACTCCCCTCTCCAGCACACAGCAAGGGCTTAGACGTGTCCAAGACTTTGTGAGTAATGTTTCTGACAGACACTACAGCCTTTTCCTCCTCCTGCGTGCGGAGAGCTCAGGCTGCCCCCAGGGAAGACGCCCCAGCCAAGCAGCTGGCTTCGGCTCTGGGAACACTAAATTCTGGCTGCGCTTTCTAGCCAGGTCTGGTTACTTTAGAACCCCTCTCCTCCCCGTCTTTTCAAGCGGGACCGGCCAAGGTATTCGTCATATTTCTGAGCTACCCTGCTGGTTGATTTATGTAGACACGGGGCAGAGGCCAGGAGGCAGGAGCTCGAGTGATGGGCTCTTCCGTCACTCACCCTAGGGGTCACCAAAAGGGTGACCCTCAGGATCAAACCCTCACTCAGCTCAGGCTGAGCAGGACCCTCCACAGCCCGGGGGAAGCAGAGACAAGCTCTCCGTTTTGTCCTGTATGTGAGACATCTATTAAAGAGCGGCTACATATGTCTTTCACTGGGCTCCACCTAAAAAGCCTTTCTAATAAATAAATAAATAAATAAATAAATAAATAAAAACCCAGCCTTCTCCTTCAAGACGCTGGATGCTGTCTCTTTGGCCAAACAGAAAACAAGTAACAGATGACGCTCTCGTGGACACACACGGAGGCCAAACCCGAATGTTAATCATCTCCAAATATGCAGGGCTCCCTCCAGACTCCCTGGCTCTCCTCAGAAGATTCATGATTGGAGACCTCTCCCAGGGGCCGGGGACTGGCCGCAGACATTCGGGAACTCATCAGAAGGTCTAATTGCACTGACAGGGTAATTGCTGGGCGGTGTGTTTAATATGCCTGCGGGTGATTTCAACCGGCTGAAACGGGCTGTTGCTTTAAGTTCGACTCCGGACCTCAGCACTCCCAAAAGATCGACTGATTCTGTCATCCAAAATGGAAAAGAGGGGGGAAAAAAAAGACTTTTTAATTCCACTGCATATGAAAGTATGAGCTCATTGGAATATATTTGGAGCAGACTTGGCAGCCTGCGCGTGTTTACAATTCCTGGACGCGGGGTTCTGGTGTGTATCAGAAACACTCTCACCTCTTCACTTTCTCTGCGGAGCTGAACCAGTTCCAAGGGTCTACAGTGGCTTTCTCGGTAGGGAGTACCCGGCATCGACTTGGTTAAGCGACTGACTGCATCCTCCGAGACCAGTAATAGCCAGCAAGAAAGTCAGAGTCTCGGGGTGTTAGGGTCACTGTGTGAACGCTAGAGGGGCTCCCCACCAAGTCATCAAAGCGGCTGGGCTGGAGCCGCCATCAGAAGCTCCGAATTCACACGGCTCTTTCCTGGGATCCCATCTCTACTCAGTCCGATCTCTCGGGTAGAAGACAAAACTGACTATGGCCCCTGACTTATTCCTAATCCGGGATTCTGTCAGAGGCCTTGCGGAACAGTAGGAACCAACATGGGCTGCCCGGACTTCCTTCTAGGCACGGTCCGTCTCTAGGGCACCCATTCTCAGAACCACAGGAAACTTTAAAACACACCAATGCCTGGTCTCCAGCCCCCAGGGATTGGGTCTGGACTGAGCTGGGGTCCAGCCACGTAGCAGAAGCCATACAAAGAATTAGGCTTTGTTCCTGTTTTTGTTGTTGTTTTGTTTTGTTTTGTTTTGTTTTTTGGGTTTTTTTGTTCCTGTTTTGGTTTGGTTTGGGTTTTTTTGTTGTTGTTTTTTTTTTGTTTTGTTTTGTTTTGGTTTGGTTTGGTTTTTTGAGACAGGGTTTCCCTGTGTAGCTCTGGCTGTCCTGGAACTCACTCTGTAGACCAGGCTGGCCTCGAACTCAGAAATCCGCCTGCCTCTGCCTCCCAAGTGCTGGGATTACAGGCGTGCGCCACCACACCCAGCTTTTGTTCCTGTTTTTTAAAATTACATTTATACTTTTAAAATCGGGAGCACATTCACAAACACATTCACGGACTGTCTCTGAGTAACAGAATTAAGAGGGATTTTAATTCACTTGCATATTTCCCTTTGTGTCCTCAGTCTTCTCCAACAAAGCAAATTGCAGTGAAGTCGATTGTGAGAGAGTTCATGGGGTAGGGGGTGTGAAGTCACTGCCCACTTGAAAGACATTGGGGGCGCCCAGAGCAGAACCCCACCTTCCTCTCCAGCCTGATGTTTGCCCCGCTCGCTCAGTTCTGAAGATGACAACCAAGCCACACTCCTGCCCACACATAGCAGGCGCCTGGCCTTCCCCCACCTCCCTGAGTCCGTTCATCCCTTCTCTCAGTCACAGCATTCAGCTTTTTAATAGTCTCTCTTTAATATTCTCTCTGCCCGCCGCCCCCGCCCCCGCCCCCGCAGTCTCTCTCTCTCTCTCTCTCTCTCTCTCTCTCTCTCTCTCTCTCTCTCTCTCTTTCTCTCTCTCTCCCCTCTCCCAGTTTGGGCTCCCTATTTGTCTGCTCTGTCCCATACTAGCGGACGTGGCTCCTCCTCCTCCAGTCTCCGTGGAGGCTAAGACATGCACAGGGTCCCACACCAGGCACTGTGTTCATCTCGGCACCGCAACCCTGTTCCTGTCCCTCGGCTGCTTTAGAACACTCCACTGGCATCTTCTCTCAGAGCAAGCTCAAAGCAACTGCAGGGGTCAAGGCACAGGCTGACTCTGGCTGCACAGCCCCCCACCCCCGCCCCGACCCCGCTCTTCTTCCGGTTCACAGTTTAAGACAGTCAGAGGCCCTCAGGCGTGTCCCAGTCTCCCTGCCTCTGGGCCTCAGCCTGGGATACTCCTGATGTGGAACGGAACGCCATCCGAGCTACCTGTTTTCCCCGGTATGGCCCCTGCCTTGCCAGAGTGCCCTGCACCCTCCTCCTCCGGTGCCTTCAGCACCTGGCCCTCAGCCTCCATCGGGTCTCCCCTCTGTTCCCACAAGCTTTTATACCTGTTGCTGGCTCACACGGGCTGTTCTGCTGTTTGTCTGACCACTGTTGTCTGACCTGCCAGTCAGGAGCCTAAGTTCTTGCCCCATCCACACTGCCTACCATCTCCCAAGCATTCACTGAGTTAAGCAGAGAATCAATCATTTAGATTCTTCACATGTATGCAGCTCTGTATAATTCTCTGAAGTATTTTGTATATGTATTTGGGGTTGTATCATGTACACACACACACACACACACACACACACACACACACACTACAATTTCTTTCAGAAGCATGCCTGCACCGTCTGCTTTCTCCGAGCTGGGAGTCAGGAGAAATGGTGGAGATTGGACAAAGTGATCAGGGCAACCCTGCTGACCCTGCTGACCCCGCTGCCCTGGTCTCACAGGGACCCTGATGCTATGGTCTCAGGGGACCCTGATGCTATGGTCTCAGGGGGCCCTGCTGCCCTGGTCTCCGGGGATATGGGGAAAGCTCAGCAGGCCTGAGCCCTGAGCTCCCTCTGCTCACTTCTGTAGCACACCAATTCCCTCAGGCTTGACGTAGAGTGTGTGCTGGGCTGTGGCCCACAAAGAAATGGGATTGTCAGGCCCTAAACCCCGCCTTTCTCCATTTTCAAGCCAGGAGATATCCCACGGCCCCTCGAGGATCGGCTGCTCTGGGCCATACAGTCGTCTAAACTACTGTTTCTAAGGAGGTCACAGACTTGTTTGCTTCCAACCTCTGCAGCCTCCGAAGAGACCG